>JAQPZY010001408.1:582500-1782500 GCA_029931535.1 Margaritifera margaritifera
AATTTTTAATAAAAATGTGATATTTCGGGGCATTTTTCGTGATAAAGGTCCCTAAAATGGGGTGCTGTTAAAAGCTGCCGTAATCAACCGTCTCGCACCGGGTAGGCACGTGATAATTTGTCCTGCATAGAAGAAGCAAAATAAAAAATCAGATTAGTGTAAGTGCGCAGACAGAATCTACGTAACAGTTATGTAACTGTTAAAAGCACGAAAAACAAAAAACAAAATCAGGAGAAAATAAAAACTCCACACTCAATGCGCAATTTGTCCTTTGTACCAGGTTCAAGTACTCCGTTTTTCCGTGGTAGCCGAGCACTTTAGTCAACGACCGTTCAAGGAAGAAGATAATTTCTTCGTTAAAGCATTTTGACTTATTCCCTAAAATTACAACAACAAACAAAAATGTGTATACATTTCAAAACTGTTGTTGCATGGAATATCATAAATGTTTGCAAATGTTAAAATTGTAGGTGAAAGAATGAATTAGAGAGCAGGACTAGAGGTGGCTAAGGTACTCACATCAAACTTCAGATGTCTGACTGACTAATGTATAAATACTGACCATATTGACTAATGTATAAATACTGACCATATTGACTAATGCATAAATACTGACCATCTTGACTAATGTATAAACACTGACCATATTGACTAATGCATAAATACCGACGATATTGACTAGTGCATAAATACCGACGATATTGACTAATGAATAAGCACTGACCATATTGACTAATGTATAAACCATAGTGGATGATGTATAACCACTGACCATATTGACTAATGTATAACAACTGACTATATTGACTAATGTACAACCACTGACCATAGGATTTTAGTAAATAACGGAGTTGCCTAAACAAAAAGTATCAACCTGGACTTAATTAGAACACGTTTAATGATCTATCTATTTACCTATTTAATACAATAATAGGATGAGGGATCAGGCAAACTTAGACAAATGCAATGGACAATAGTGGATGTAACCACTGAAATGTCCTCTCTCTCACTCTCTCTCTCTCTCTCTCTCTCTCTCTCTCTCTCTCTCTCTCTCTCTCTCTCTCTCTCTCTCTCTCTCTCATTTACTTTACTATTTAATTGTAAATTTATTTAGGTATACATGTTTATGTTTTTTCGTGTTGCTGTCAAATGTTATACGTTTTCGATAAATATAATTTTGTCTTGTACTATTTGCTACGGTTTATGCAAATAATAAAAAAGTCATTTTTTGTATATGACAATAAGATATATCTTAAAATAGTCGAGCACGTGATTGTAACATGTTAGAATTTCACAAATGTGAGTGCTAAAATAGCATATAAACATGGACCATCCGAAAATTCGATCATCTGGTTACTGTCATGATAAGCAGCATGCAACGTAGATCAAAGTCTAAATCGCAGTTTTATTCTCGAACTCTATTTTTATGCCATTTCTGAAAAAAATGCTATATTGTGAATTCGTATATACTCAAGAAACCCGACTCAACATGTACACAACTAACTAATCGTATCTTGTCTCGCATGGGAGCAGCTTTTTTGTCACGTGATTTTACACAGTTCTAATATGTCTATCTTCGTAATAGGTTTGAGGTATGTTCTGTTTTCTCCGTTCTGCCGAAAGGCCCGAAAATATGGAACTTCACTCGAGCCTCTTCGGTCATTACAACAAACCGTCACGTGGTCCCCAATACCTCTGCGCATCAGTTTACATCAAATAGACGTTAGATATTCCCCGGAAATAGTTTGTATTCACTCATATTCTTCGGAAACAAATTTATCCACTTTTCTCTCATTCAAAGGCTAAAGAACACATAATTTTACTTCTTCCCCCCACCCCCACCCCCCATACTTTGGATTTCTATCTTAAAAAAAAAATATTAATAGTCGAAATTTACGTTAATTACGGATCTGAATAGGGATTGTCTTTGACAAAAATCATTGTCTGGCATCCTAATTGAAAAAAAATCATTGTCTGGCAACCTAATTGGAAAATCATTGTCCGGCAGCCTAATTGGATAATATTCGGTACAAAAATTCAAAATATGGATATAAATCAATATTTCTGACAGACCTAAAAATATTTTGGCTTATGCCGTTTCAAATCGATATGTAGATATAACAGCCGAACAAAAGAATATATATAATGATGTGGTTTCCGATGTAACGTCATATAATATTTGGCACAACGTATAGAGGGCTGCTTGGATTTAAAATATCCAGCGCAGACGTATTGAACCAATCTCTCTCTCTCTCTCTCTCTCTCTCTCTCTCTCTCTCTCTCTCTCTCTCTCTCTCTCTCTCTCTCTCTCCACACACACACACACACACACACACACTAAAGGTGAGTTATCAGCTACGCTTCTAACTGAAACCGGGAGATGAAAAATGTAGACCTACCCCTTTCAGATCATAGATATAGTCACTTAGTGGACATTTTAGACCTACCCCTTTCAGATCATAGATATAGTCACTTAGTGGACAATTTAGACCTACCCCTTTCAGATCATAGATATAGTCACTTAGTGGACAATTTAGACCTACCCCTTTAAGATCATAGATATAGTCACTTAGTGGACAATTTAGACCTACCCCTTTCAGATCATAGATATAGTCACTTAGTGGACAATTTAGACCTACCCCTTTCAGATCATAGATATAGTCACTTAGTGGACAATTTAGACCTACCCCTTTCAGATTATAGATATAGTCACTTAGTGGACATTTTAGACCCACCCCTTTCAGATCATGGATATAGTCACTTAGTGGACATTTTAGACCTACCCCTTTCAGATCATAGATATAGTCACTTAGTGGACATTTTAGACCTACCCCACAGATATAGTCACTTAGTGGACATTTTAGACCTACCCCTTTCAGATCATAGATATAGTCACTTAGTGGACATTTTAGACCTACCCCACAGATATAGTCACTTAGTGGACATTTTAGACCATCCCCTTTCAGATCATAGATATAGTCACTTAGTGGACATTTTAGACCTACCCCTTTAAGATCATAGATATGGTCACTTAGTGGACAAATTAGACCTACCCCTTTCAGATCATAGATATGGTCACTTAGTGGACAAATTAGACCTACCCCTTTCAGATCATAGATATGGTCACTTAGTGGACAAATTAGACCTACCCCTTTCAGATCATAGATATGGTCACTTAGTGGACAAATTAGACCTACCTCTTTCAGATCATAGATATGGTCACTTAGTGGACAAATTAGACCTACCCCTTTAAGATCATAGATATGGTCACTTAGTGGACGATTTAGACCTACCCCTTTCAGATCATAGATATGGTCACTTAGTGGACGATTTAGACCTACCCCTTTTAGACCATGGATGTCACTCAGTGGACATTTTAGAAGATGAATATTATTTTGTTTTGAAATCTCCATACTCTTTTAAGATTCGATCAAAATTTGATGTCGTCTAGATTTACATAAGAATCAAGCATGTATTAATTAATTCAAACGTCAAACACTATTAACGGCAGACACGCACAAAACTGTACAATCTTTGTTCAAAAGCTTTTTTTAAAATAAAAATTCAATTAATGTGCTTGTTTTATGCAACTTCCCACTCTCTCTTCGCATTTCTCTTTCCTTTTACATATTTCTTCTCCATTTTTGTTAAGAAAATTTTACTAAATTCTGGCAGACCTGAAGTATTTATATGCAGTATATCAAGTAAATATAGATGTTGAAAATATGCCGATGTGGTGTATATTTTTTTCAATTTGGTGTATTTTTTTGATAATAATGTGTCTTATAATTTCATATATACATATGTTAATAGGATAGTTTCATCATTACAAATTTTCTTACACCTTGACTTGTATGCGATTTTTTTTTTTTTTTTTGTATATTAGAAGTGGCGGGGGGGGGGGCGTGTCCACAGCAGCCTATATAAAGTCAGACACCATTGCTTTCAAATCGCCGAAACGATTACCTGAGCAAATTGTCTCGCTCACTCAGATAAAAAAAATCGACAAATCGTCACTTTATTACGTACCTAATTTGCAGGTGTTTTGTATTTCTCATATCGATACAGAAAAAAGAACGACACCCGGTTTTTCCCCAATATTTATCATCAATAATATCATACGACGATGATACCGAGCGACGCTACCAGTCTCTGTTACCATGTTACCATGACACCCATATGTGTACCCACAGCTTCAATTAGTATTGTTCAGTTATTATTGATTCCCGATGCAGAGTTTATCAGAGGCCCCATGTGGGAAAGAAGATATTTTTTGGGTAATCAGTAAATGAATGACCTTTTAAAATACATGTTGCATGTAATAAATGCCCATTTTCTATGTATCATACAATGGAACATGAATGTCTGTTTTTAAAGCCATCAAAAGAGATTTCATTTTGATAACACAAGGAACAGTTGCGACTGTTATTCAAATTTTACCGACATTTGAAATTCAATTAATTCCATGCGTTAATGTCAGCGTCAGCCCAAGTTTTCACCTCTACATTTGGACATTATATTGTTGACTCGTACAACCGTTATCCAACTTGTGTTGCCATGACTGTGCATTTTTTTATTCCTCTCTCTCTCTCTCTCTCTCTCTCTCTCTCTCTCTCTATCTATATATATATATATATATATATATATATATATATATATATATATATATATATATATATATACTGTGTGTGTCAGCATTATCAGACGGCGATAAATGTTTTCCAATGCCTTGATATAAAACAACGTTTGTGCAAGAGGAATTAATGCAGCTCACGTGTGTAATTAAAGACAAACAAGATTAAAAATTCTTCAATTTAAATCACCAAATGCCACAATCGGAATATCTACAGCCTTTTTTATGTTGCACTCCTGAAAGAAAGACTTTGGACCTCTTCATATTTATCCCTTATTTGATAGCACGGAGGTTGATCCAAATGAGCTATAATATTGTTAAGCATAATTATCTTATCGTATCTCTGTAGCTAATACAGCGTGATCATAATGCAAATAGACTGGTTAAGAGGTTGCTGTAAAAAAAAAAAAAAAAAAAAAAAAAAAAACGTACTGTGTAATGCTATAAATCTGATAATTCAATACCATTCTAACACCTGTTGTTTCTTAGGTATATACGGCAAAATAGATTACTTGAACACGCAAGTTAGGGATCACTTTTTGTAAGTAAATAATGTATCATTCATTGATACCACATCGCAAGGCTATGTTTATTATATATATATATATATATATATATATATATATATATATATATATATATATATATATATATATATATATATATATATATATATATATATATATATATATAATTTTGGATGATGCAATTGTGATGAGAAAGTATCGTTTGCCTCATTGTAAACTGAATTCAAATATTTTAGTTATAATAGTTATAATAGTCTAGTGAGACTGAGCTACCCCACTGGGTTATGAACTAAACAATATAAGCATGTCTTGATTCGTTACTCCACTGGGTTATGAACTAAACAATATAATCATGTCTTGATTCGTTACCCCACTGGGTTATGAACTAAACAATATAATCATGTCTTGATTCGTTACCCCACTGGGTTATGAACTAAACAATATAATCATGTCTTGATTCGTTATTGAACACTATGATATTTTACGTGCTAAAATTACCATCGCACAACCATACCTATCTCCCTTATAGAAATAGGTGGAAACCAACTTGTATACAAAGTCAGATTACAAATTTCTACATACGAATACTTTGCGCTAAACAGAGTATTACAAATTGCTCGATTGCTCTCGCTGCATTCTGCGTTACGTGAACATTGATTACATATGTCATTTTAGGAACTCATGTTTTCAACTCCTGTACTTTGGAGATGTGAGTTTCTTGTTTATTCTTCAGTCTCAATGAGTTTTAGAACAATTAGGTCTGATTTTAGGACGTATACCTCATTCTCTGCCAAAATGCACATTTATTTATGTATTTTGACTATGTCTGAATTGGACAGGAGACTGAACCTAAAATGCCCTCTTACTAGCACATGCCATAAAAAAACAAATTGTGAAAAAATTTTGAAAACACCGCAAATTCATCTCTCTCTCTCTCTCTCACTCTCTCGTCCTTTATATGTTTTTTTTTATCGGTTTTCGGAACTTTCAACTTTGCGTTTTGTAACACTTTTAATTTTCTTTCTTTCTGTACCCGATATTTTCTCTTAATTTTTTCTCACTTTTGTGTCTTTCCTGTCTCCTTTTTAAAGATCGTTGTTCTTTCTTCTAAACGTCTTCTATAAACAATTTTTTTCAAATTATTATAAACCATATGTTTTGAATCTTATACCTGTTTAATAATAATCGGTCAGAGAGATTGGTTCACTGTCAAATGAATCTATCAAATAATATTCCTTCCTCTTTTCCCATGAACAATTTTGTTTTCTTCCGTTTCCAATATCTTTTTAATATAATTTATCATTTCAATTTTCATGTCTACCACTGAAGGTTTTTGGCATGAGCTTCCGAGTGCGGGCTATTCATCGTGGCAATTATTTCCAGGCAGGGCCGTCGTAAAGGGCGGGTGAAACGGGAGATCGCCCGGGCGCCAAGCCTGGGGGGGGGGGGGGCACGGATTTTGCGGTATTTTTTCCCGAGTGTGGGGTGCTGAAGCCGACGCTCGCCCGGGGCGCCGTTTCTTCCAGCGCAAACTTGCGACGGTCCTGCTTCCAGGTGTAAGATATGTGAAAAAAAATGCATGGTTTGTTTCAGTTTATCCGTCACATTATACATGTATTAGGTCATGTAATTTATTTTAGAACAAAATATCATCTGTTTTTATGATAAGCCAATTTTAGGGTGGATTTTGAATTTTTGCGATTCTTCACACCCTTTCTGTAAGTCAAACTTGCAGGGTTTTTCTTCTCTCCTTTTATCCAATTTGCCAAACATACTCAGCTCCACCACAACATGTACCACCAACTGTGCCCGTCGACGCTTGACCCCTCTTGCTTGATCAGTAGTCCTAAACATGGGACAATTCACACAATCAGTATTTCCTTAATTTGTATCTATTTTAAAATGTTTTGGCATATGACATCACACATTAAACACTGAACAATGTTACCCCCCCCCCCCCCCATTCCCTTTCATTTTTATTATATAATGTCCTTCCGCTCATTTCTTGTCATTTTAAAAAAATAAGTAATTTTGCGACAAATCCTGTCCATAAGGATTTTATCTTGTCCAGTCACGGAATTAATTTTTCATGTCATCCCTATCTCCCTATATGTATGTTTCATCTCGAGCAGTAAACAAAAAAAAAAAAAAAAAAAAAAAAAAAAAAAAAAAAAAAAAAAAGAAAAAGAACTGCAAGAGATTTTGTCTCCTTTCGATTACATATTTTTTTTAAAAAAAATGCACAACTCTCTCTCTCTCTCTCTCTCTCTCTCTCTCTCTCTCTCTCTCTCTCTCTCTCTCTTGGCCTTGTTAAGTTATCCAGCCCGTTCTACGAATTTGAAGACATTACTGTAAAAACAACACAGTACTAACACATCTGTGGCCGTTTCACTGATACTCTCTTAGAGACTATACTGAAATCCATATAATTACTTTAATTAGTTGATATATTCTCTCTCCCTTGTTGTATGAACTTCTTGGAAATGAATGGATGTCACCGTCCTGTCTCTTTTAACATGATATTTTTTTTTCAATCATGAATACACAATCGACTTCATGCATGTCTTGCCGACTTCATGCATTTTTTACCAACTTCATCTATGTCTTACCGACTTCATGCATGTCTTACCGACTTCATGCATCCCTTACCGATTTCATGTACGCCTTTCCGACTTCGTGCATGTCGTACCAGCTTCATGCAGGTCTTACTTTTAAAAAAAAGCTTGGAAATATTTTTTAAATCAACGGGTCTGAAATTATTTTAAAGCAATTATTGATTGCTCGCTTTGGTTTGTTGGTTGGTTTTTAGGTTCTGTGGATTTTTTGTTTCCTTTTCGAGGTCAATTCAGCCATTTGACCCACGGACTTAAAAGGACACCTCCGTATAACGGACACATGTTTATAAAGCAATATTCATAAAGCCCTATTCTTAGCTTCATTTACATATTTAACCTTTATGTTAAGAGGAGTTATCCCTAGAAGACAAAATATTGCGGCCACTTCAGTTCCCTTTATAGATATGTTTCAATGTACGTAATCACTGGCCCCTTCAGTTTCCTTTATAGACATGTTTCAATGTATGTAATCACTGGTTAAATCGTTTGGGAGATTTGTTAAAAAAATGTAATGCTTGGATATTTTGGCGCGTAAAGAAATCATACGAACACTTTTTCTCTATCTCCTTTGCTGTCATTCCATTGTTTTTTTTATTTTTTTATCGTACATGTTACATCAAAGAGATTTTTTTACACTTTCAAATTCAATTACTTTTCTCTTTCTGGCGATCAAGATCTCCATTAATTTTCAGTTACGTGCGAAACTAAGCCAACTTTCCTATCTGAAGAAAACTTTCTGCTGTTCCTTCTTTCTCGTTCATCTATCGTTTAATACGATTATATTCAATAGGGGATTGTACATGATGTTTATGTTCTGCTGTTCCTTCTTTCTCGTTCATCTAACGGTTTTACCATTATATTCAATAGGGGATTGTACATGATGTTTATGTTCTGCTGTTCCTTCTTTCTCGTTCATCTATCGTTTTATACGATTATATTCAATATGGGATTGTACATGATGCTTATGTTCTGCTGTTCCTTCTTTCTCGTTCATCTATCGTTTTATAGGATTATATTTAATATGGGATTGTACATGATGCTTATGTTCTGCTGTTACTTCTTTCTCATTCATCTATCGTTTTATACGATTATATTCAATAGGGGATTGTACATGATGTTTATGTTCTGCTGTTCCTTCTTTCTCATTCATCTATCGTTTTATACGATTATATTCAATATGGGATTGTACATGATGTTTATGTTCTGTACACATATGGTTCAATATCCTTGGAAGTAAAGTCTATTCCAGGTAACAAAATCTGTTTATATGTTTCTGATTACAGGTAAACGTTAATAAAATTTGTTTTCAAGGTTACACGTGCTGGTCTGTTTCTTTCTATTCCTAGTGGGCCTGGAGGAAGCCCATGCGCACTAACATTTACATTCCGTTCAGCCCATGCGCACTAACATTTACATTCCGTTCAGCCCAAGGAGATTTCCAGTTTATTGTATCAATTTTCAGTGGCTTTTGTTACGTAATGAAAAAATGTTCCGTGGTCTTTTGTGGCCGAAGATTTAGACCCAGTCCTTAGCATAGCATGTAGCTGTTCATTATCAAATAACGTTCTGAAATTTGATCATAGACACACCGGACTACACAAAATATGTGGTAAAATCAACATAAAAATGTTATTAATTGCATTATTACCACGAAACGTGCGAATCGCGTGGTAATTCTGGGATTCATCCAGTTTCACATAATATTTCGAACTGTTTCATCAAGATTTTCATATAGAAATGTGCAGCAGGAAACGGTGTATTAAACATAATCTGCATTTTCTATAAACTGCATTCGTACATAGATAAAAGTAGATAAATATATACCCACCCAATTCAATCATTATCATCCTGTTATCTGTGTTCTTTGTTCCTTTCCGTGGTATTTGTATCGGAGAAACGGGTGTGTCAGTGTAGATCATTCGTTTGCATGCACGTGAGAATTTGGTTAAACGAGATTCACTGACGACTTAATGACAACAGTAAAGGGGGTGGAGGAGCACTGTATTCCCTAATGCGTGTACTGTTTAACGGCAAATATATTCACAATCATGTACAGTTATGACTCAATGAATATTGTTCAGTTCTACTGTGTCGAATGTCAAAGGGGAAAAGAAACGTGACGGACATGGGCTCGAACTTGGAAACCACCTTAACTCTAAACGGGCACTCTAACCATCTTTGCTACCCGTGCCGATGAACCTATCCCCTTTCTGCTACATACTCATTACTAAAACAATTTGTAGAACCCGCCTTCCTGTATAGTTTACGTGTACAATATTGTATTGTATACCTATAAATGATACATTGCTCCAAGTAATCATTTTCCGACAATTTGATGTAGACATCTGTATCACCTACTAGAGCTTTCTTGTTACATATCACCACAGTACGTAAATCGGAACTACTTTATGACGTCACATGAACGATCCCAATCCCACCCCAATTCTCAATAAGTTAACATTAATTATAGAATCGAAATAAGTGAATTATTCAAATAATTATTTAGTTTCAAAATTTGTTTAGTGAAATTAAAGTTTATAAGACTATTTAACTTGTCACCAGTTGTCACGCTGTGATCGCAGACCATCTTCGAATTTCACATCGTCTGCAACTAATTTGAATAGTGAAATCGATGAAATGTTTCGGTGCGCAGAACTGATGAATTGCAACATCACTGTCAGCCAGGTGCATCATCAGAATGCCCCCAAACAATGTCGGATTCAAATTACTCACCCTGACACTGAGTAAATCTAACGTCAACACATTCACGATAGTGTACATGTTGTGAATCCGGAAATAGGACAACATATCCATACGCGATATTTCTAACCTGTTTACGCTATAAAATTAGTTCCAGTAATTAATTACAATAAAGGATAAATCTTTAAAGATATATATTAAAAGCAATATCAGTTGTGTACGTTGATCGGGAATGTTGTCTGGTCTCTCGTGAGTATTTGCGAATCGCGAGGTATGCTGATACCACATACACACTTGAGATGATACAGCTTTCCAGATCAACGTACAATACTAATAATGCATTTATCTAACTTTACTTCCATACATGTCAGCCATTATGCTCTGGTTGTTAAGCTCATTCGTCTGCGCGCTAAACTCTTGCATTTAAGATACATTTTCTATACATATTATGTCTAGTCTTCCAAAACAAAACAACATTAATTACATTTTCCTTCACTGACTTCTTATCATCTGGCTTTATATTTTGTCTCCTGTTTTATAATACTATTTGTCCGTCTGTGTAAGTTTATTTATTTCTCATTGACAATGAGAGCGTATTTCAGCTAGAAAAACATCCTGTTAGAAATTTTCCAGTTTACGCAGCACAGGAGATCATATATTTATGGATGAATTTATGACGCGTTTGAAAAGCAATGTACCGATGAAGAAAACAAAAAATGACAGATGGTTTGGCTGTTATCGCAAAATTTCTTTGATGATTTAACACCCGCTAATTTTATTTTGCCATCTTTCAATTACTTATTACATGCCTTTGGCATTGTAAGGTTCTCGAACCTGTTCCACGAATTAAAGATATTGCTGTCCGGAAAACACAGCTGTGCCAGTCTGGGTGATACTCTCCAAGAGTCTATATAAATTCCTAATAAATGAATTTCATTGATTTACATTAGAGCCATTTCAGTTCCCGTGCCGTAACCCTGACGCCAAGCTTGAGTTCCCGATAGGTCGAATTATATTCGCAATAACAATGGGGAAAAAAACTCATTTAACTATCTAGAAAGATAATTTTAGAGTATATGTCTACATCTTTCACCGCCTATGGCTCTTTTTTCTGCTAGATATATAATCATACTAATTTCTATCATAAACTTAAGTATTATTTGTCCTACGTTTCCATGGCAATGAAAGGTTTAGTTGAATAGTCCTTTTCTCGTTTCCAGGCATTTAATTTGTAAGATTGTCTTGGATGAATTTTCTTTTGGCCCTCTCAGAAAATGCTCTTGACCTTCAAATCTTTTCCTTTCGGCTTCGCTTGTCAATACTGACGTATGCTTTTCCTCGCCCGTTTTCAATTAACGGCCAACGATATTAAATGATTAGCCAATGCAAACTGACTTTAGAGTTTAATAAAGCGAGAATATTTTAATTCAGTGAGGTTCCTGGGTCCATACAATATTTGCTTACTTCTTCTAATAACATCCTCTTTAGACATTGATTTTCCTTTTATAGAAAAAGCAGTTTGGGCTCATAATTTATAAGAATAATAAGGCTGACAGTGGTTTTGACGTCGGTACTCAGCTAATGAATCGAACGGTCCATTTAGCTCATTAACTTATGAAAGTGTCATTTAGGTTTTAAAAAAAGCAAGAACTGCGTTTATTTGACCTTCGACATATTCTATTGTGAGAAATGTCAATTCTTTTTATGACGTTAATGGAGGGTTTGTTGAGCCAGGCAATGAATGACCATTTTTCAATGATATTGGATGATTTTCACTCTGAATTTAATTCATCGGAAGTAGATTTCGAAGGCTGTGAGACATTGAATAACTTCCAGAAATTGACTGCCTTGTACACTATTTTGATTGCTCCAGTGAATCTGTTAGCATTGGAAAATGGATTCTGATGGGTTTTTTGCAATAGTAAATTTTCCAAAGAATCTTTGCAAGTGTGAATTCTCCGCACCGAATGTTCGTGCAGCAATGTCAAGACCAACAGTTTGAATGTACATGTACAAATCTGTAAATATTGATGTTTCTCAGGAAAATGTTCTTCCATTTGAGCGTAATCCTTTTAGCAAAAGATTGGAAATGACTTTATACAACACGGATAACATATCAGTATTGCTTTATTTTCAAGATATGCAAACTTGACAGTAAAACGGTCAACTTAGGATAAAACCACGTCCAATTGCATGTCAAGAAAGAGAATCTAACCATACATAATGTGTTGAAATAATAATTTGGTATCATAGATAGATGGTTTTTCCTGATCACCTGAATGGCATCAGGAAACAAAATATATTTTACGGGAAAAAACTGAGGAAATTGATGTAAAATTAAAATTTTTAATATCTAAAATTGCCTAAAAAATACCAACTTCTTTGTTACAATATACTGTTGTAATGGAATGGCCACAATTGTGTTCGGAGTATACATTATAACTTGTTGAGGCCTAAAAAAGATTGTATTTGAACATCGGCTGATTCTTGGACCTCGTTAACACATCTTGAACCTTTCTGGAAAAAAAAATTCCAATAATTTTATTTACGGAGATTTTGCTTGAGTCCGAAGTTTCGGGTGTTTAAGCAAATTTGTAATAATTCTTAGTCTGTAGAAGAGAACTTCGATAATTTCGAAATTGTCTGACTTACTTTCCAGGAAAATGTTATAGTCAAAACATAAAACCAAAAACTAATTATTTTAAATGCGAGAAATTAGGAAGATCCGATCGAATTTGAAAAAAAAATAAAAATTATTTGTTATCTTCCTGCTATTTTTGTTGAACAGACTTCTATGTATCCTGCATAATTGACTTGTAATCCAGTACAAGGCAAAAGTAATGACGGATCAGGCAAAAGTACGCCCTATTTTTGGTGTTATATGTTTCTTCTTTGACAGCGAAGAAAAGGGCCTTACCGTCAGCTCTATATGCTGGTAACATCATGGATATATGATGGTAACAAAATGGATATATTGTTATGACAATACAAAATCATGTCACAAATGTACAAATCGTAGGATTGAACCTTCCAAACGATAACATCCGCTGGAACCGGCTTTATCGAGAACCCATAGCAATTCGATCAGAAATTATTGCAATTCTAAAAGACACGGTATACCAATGCAACTTTTAGGCTTTACTGATAAACTAATGTATCGTTTGGATATACGTGTCATTATTTTGATGAATGTTCTTCGAGGTTATCGTGAGTGAAAACATTTAGAGAGACAAATGCTGATAAAGTGTGTAAAACAATTCGATATTTGTTCAACCAGTTCTGTTTTCCAGAACAATCGATCAATTTACATCACGGCAGCTCCACAAAATACCTTTTAAAATCCGAGGACTGGAGATTGAGTGGGGGTTGGTATTTTTTTTTATTCCACTGCCACAGAGTTGAAAATCACGTGACTTGTCTAAAGCAGACTGCTTCCTCGTCGTTGACAGCTGTCGAAAATTATGCGTTTTCTCCGCCAACACCATCACCATCATCTGTAAGTATTGGATTTAAACAACATTGAAAGGGACTGTTTTCCTCCCATTTTGGGCCTCCTCCTGCTTTTCCTCTTACTCCTACTCCTCATATACGTATGTATATATGTCCGAATATGTGTACTTTGTATGTATGTGTAAGACACATGTATGTATACGTACGTACATTTCAGAGATAGATACATACATGGTCATGGATATATATATATATATATATATATATATATATATATATATATATATATATATATATAGTGTATGTATTCGCTCTCGCGTGTGTGCGTTTGTGTCTCTGTGTGTCCGTCTGTCTGTGTATTGTACCGATCCGTCACAGCGAATTCGATCGTTCCAGCATTGGAATACCCGCACATTCTCAACAATATACTCGCGTCACAACAGCTACGCGTTGTATGGGGGATAAGTTTCAAATATGTGAGAGTGGTCTTTTGTAATTTATAAGTTTCAAATATGTGAGAGTGGTCTTTTGTAATTTATAAGTTTCAAATATGTGAGAGTGGTCTTTTGTAATTTATAAGTTTCAAATATGTGAGAGTGGTCTTTTGTAATTTATAAGTTTCAAATATGTGAGAGTGGTCTTTTGTAATTTATAAGTTTCAAATATGTGAGAGTGGTCTTTTGTAATTTATAAGTTTCAAATATGTGAGAGTGGTCTTTTGTAATTCATTTGTGTCAAGATGGATATAATGTCTCTATGATAGTTTCAGAGATGCAACAAAAAAAAAAAACTTTTGCGACTGCTGATTGGCAGATACCGCGTCCGGGTTAAAGGTCGATTGCATATCATCAGCTTATATACTTTTCTTCCTTATTGTAAAATATTGACCCCTTTATCTTTATTGTTCTGCAATCGGCCAATGGCCCGCGGTTGCTCACTGATTAGCAAGCCGGACGCATGACCAGAAGGGTGCGGGTTCGATTCCTGACCAGATCAGGCCGAGTCCGCTGCCGTCGTGTGTCTCTGTGCAAGGCCCTTCACTCCAATTATCTTGGCACTATATAACCTTTGATGTGTTGATGTACCGTTAATCACCAAACGAAACCAAACTCATCCTCACTATACTCTTACTTTTAAAGATTGCCCAAAACGTTGAACAACTAATTTCTTCCTCATTCTATGGTTAAGGATTGAAAAATCAAACGACGTTATTGACCTTCGAAGCTTTGATCCCCGTCATGAATTCATTTCCTGATTGTATTTTAAATAGTCAACAGGAAATGTCTTAAGTTCGCGAAACGATGAAAAATTAGGAGAAACAATTATGCAAGACCAAACTGATTTATAACAATCATGGTAAAATAATATATTCGCAAATGCTTTCCTCTCTTCCGAACGATTTCCTCTGAATGAAATTGACACTAGTGTACTTGTGTTTTACGCACAAAGAAGGACAATTAATTGATCCCCTAAAGAATCGTCCTTCCGAAGGCACGTAATCGGACACCTTGTCTAAATCTCCAACGAAGGGTGCGGATTCGATTCCAGTCCAGACCAGGTCGGTTCGACTGCCTTGGTGTGGTTCTGAGCAAGACACTTCACTTCAATTGCTTTGGCACAATATGACCTTTCATGTGCTGATGTGCGTGGTGCAGTTAAACACCAAACCAAATTCGAACTCAACGCCATTATACGCGACGTTTTTGACCTTTGGGAACTAGCTCCCTGTCATGAATTCATTACCTGACTGTATTTAAAATAGTCTCCAGGAAAGTTCTTAAGTTCGTGAAACGATGAAACATTAGAAGCAAAAATAATCTCCCAAAACTAAAATGATTCAATAATAGTTATAGTAAAACATGCATGTCGTTCGTAGATGCTTCCATCTCTTCCGATCCATGTCCGCCTGGAAGAAATCGACATGAGAGTACATGTGTTTTACCCACAAAGAAAATACAATTAATTTCCCTAAAGAATCGTTCTTTGCGAAGGAACGGAATCGGAAGTATAAATTTCCAACCTGCGCCTCGGCAACAGAAGACATCACCGAATAATTTAGGAATACTACAGGTACATCTGGTTAAATGTCATTTGGACTTCCTGGACCCCTATTGGTGCTAAATACATCAATTTATCAAGGCGAATGGTGCCATCACCCACTGACCCGGGTCCAAATATCAGTAGGGGATGAAATACAAATGCTGTTAAATATTCTTTCTCCATTTATAATTTCACTTCAAATTTTCACACATCCAGGAATATATATTTTTGCTGTGTGTGTGTGTGCGTGTGCGTGTGTGTGTGCGCGCGCGCGCGCGCGCGCGTGTGTGTGTGTGTGTGTGTGTGTGTGTGTGTGTGTGTGTGTGTGTGTGTGTGTGTGTGTGTGTGTGTGTGTGTGTGTGTGCACAGCACGGGTAAAATAACAAAGTTTCCCTATGTTTCGACCTAAAGCAAGGTTTTCCTCAGGGGAAAAAAAAAAAACTTACACAGAGACACACACACACGCACACAAAGTGAAGCGTGTAGATCTGGTATGGTGTTTACGGCACAGCTACACATGTAGGTTCTTTAGTGCCGAGGAAATTGGAGTAAAGTACTTTGCCTAAGGACGTACCACAGAACAATGTATAACAATACATATTTACGTTTTGGCACAGAGAAGAAAAAAAAATCCATTATAATGGAAACGTCTAAACAAAAGAAAAAGAACAAATTAACAAGAAATAACTATATGTCTATTCATTATAACCTTTTTGTATCATCGTCATGGATGTTTCATGTGTATACTCTAGTATACATACATTCGCCCTAAGGGTATATATGACTTGTTCAGATGAGTGTGTCATCTTTGTCATACAACAGAAACCCGCAGCGTAAAAAGATAATGTATTGTATAATTCAAGGCCGTTTTATCAATCCATGTTCGCTGCTCGTGTAAAAGAAAATATGATATGAATTAAATTTTGTTTGAACGAAAATACTGACAATTATTTTGCAATTTCTTAATCACGCAGCCAAGACGGATATAAAATACGGTTATTATGAACGCGTACACGACGGATTTAAAACATAGACATTATGAACACGGACACGATGAATTTAAAGCACAGCCATTATGAACACAGACACGACGTATTTAAAACACAGTTATTATGAACACGGACACGACGGATTTAAAAGACAGTTATTATGAACACGGACACGACGGATTTAAAACATAGTTATTATGAACACGGACACGACGGATTTAGAACACAGTTATTATGAACACGGACATAACGGATTTAAAACACAGTTATTACGAACACGGACACGACGTATTTAAAACACAGGTATTATGAACACGGGCAGAACGAATTTAGAAAGCGTATTACGAACACTGACACAACGATTTTGAAACAGTTAATACAAACACGGATACAACAAATTTACAATTAATGTTAAGTGAAATTGCACACCATGTGAGTGCGACATGTATTCTTAATAGGGATCTAACAATTTTGGAAACATTGAAGTAATCGGGGGGTGCAGGGTCGGTGTGGGTGGGTCAGAAACCCTTTCAAACACAAGTATTACTGTAGTAGTAGTAGAATTTACTATTCAATAATTCTAAAGGAAACCTGAACAATTTCCATCAATCAAACATGAACCATGTCACAACAATGTTCCCTCTCGTAATCAACGTTTCTCTGTGAGATCCATCAGTGGAGTAAACTGAATTAATATGGGGCAGGGCGGGGATCACTATAGAAGAAAACATAATTGTGGAAGAAATAATCAATTTTATACCACGGTGATACGGGATCTGGTCCTTATTTGGCCTGGAGTAAACAATTACACATTTTTCCTGCATTCCTAAGAGACATGTTGACGTACAGTTTTTGTTATTTTTGTCATCAACGAGGCCTTAAAGAACATTTTATCATTCAATTCTGCCAAAGAAATTTAATTGTCTTTTCTCGGTTCATCGATTTTTTATTGTCGAAAAATAATGGCTGAGATTTATATTTCTTCACCCATACACATTTTTAATTTAGGAGGAATTGGACATGCAAAATTTGAATTCAGTTTGAAACTACGGCAGCAGGAACGTGAATTTCATAAAGGCACGTGCTGTATGTGTGATCAGAACACTCCTGTATTTTCTACAAAATTCCATCTCAGATATACTTCGATGGAGCGATACAGCGTAAAAAGGAGGAAATCGCCTGAAACTAGCGGAGAATTCAGTCACACAGTAAAGTACGCTAAACAAAATAGAACCATACCAAAACCAGTATGATAGCTTTATGGAATTACTTGCACAAGTTCAGTAAAAGAAAGTTCTCTACCGAGTTCATGCTTGAAAAAATGAAACATGGGTATGTTTCGAACAAGACTAAGTCGCCTCATTGTCGCTCGTAATAAAGGCGATCATGGTGTGTGATCTACATATGAGATCACATGGTAAACAAGTATATGTATAATGCCATGGCCGCTGCAGTAGTATTTCCGATATGCATTTCCGATCATTGGCGGAAAGACCCGAACGTGTTCCGATTGTATGTGAACTCCACATTGTTTACAACTTAAAAGATGTCTGACTTATGCATTGTCACTGAAACAGGAAAAAAACAAATTTTTTGTCCTAAATGGATAACAGATATCAACGCCTTTAAAAAAATGATTGTACTAATAAATATTGTTCGTAATGCAGCTGTACATAGGAACATTTACAAATTTTTACCTACCTCTGTAACAAGCGTTTAGATTGGTTAAAATCGGATCATGTGTTGCAGAAACCTTAAAATTATTAATTCACAACACCGTCCATGCTGTCTGTAATCCATTTCTAAGCTTCATGGCGTAATTAATCCTGTAAAATATGAAGTTTTCAGTTCCAATTACTGTGACCTGCTAGACACTAAAGAAACACAATTACCTCATTACACCTCATTATTACCAAAGTTAGTTAGCGCAAAAAAGTATCACAAAATTTATGTTATATATATATATATATATATATATATATATATATATATATATATATATATATATATATATATATATATATATATACCTTATGCGTTCCCTTCAATAATTTTATAGTTTTGTAAAAATAAATTGAATAAATTTTCGAATATTATTGCTCATTACGCCTCAGAATATAAGAAACAGTCATGTCATACAATCTTTCCTTGTAGTAGTAGTAGTAGCAGTAACATTGTCGTCAGCATCATCGTCATCATCACTGCATTCTCAATCTAGGTCATAGATGGACGCATACCGTAATGACGTTTTATAATTTTCGTTTATATATTAGAAAATAAAAAAGTAAAATCTTGATAGAAGATCGCTGCCTTTCTATAAAAGGAAACAATTTAATATCAGTATCCATTTTTATGTCTTGCATAGTGTTTATCTAAAATAACCAATGTACATCGTGTTTCATGCAATACTATCTTCCTTTTAACCCTTTTTGTACCTTGGTGCCTTTTGGATGTTCCCCGCTAAATTCAGGGTTATTATACCGTGTTCATAGCAAAACTTGAATAAATGTCACTCCATATGTCACTCTAATATGGTCTTGATATGTATTATACTTATTATACTTACCTATGATGTATAAAGTGTTTATTTTGCACGTACTGTTTTCTATGTACAATCAGTTAAAACAGATATATGGCTAGCATGGCAAGTAAAGCGTTGCTAATCATGTTATAGATATCTATTTTGTAACAGAACGCTAACTTCGTTTTCTGTGATAAAGAAAAACACGCATTTATCTAAAGCGTTTGTTGATTTATTTTCAAGCGAAAATGATTATGATGATTTCATTTTGACATTTATTGGTCAAAGCAACAGTCTCTATCAGCTATAATAAAGACTGGAATTGTGTATTTCACCGTATTAAGTGCTTGGATGACCCAATGCCTTTGGATAATATGGTACCATCATATTCTTGTGAATTGAATGGTTTCATCCTTTGATAATTTGTTGTAAAGAACTGAACGCGTCGTAGTAAAAAAGTATCTATCGCAACAGAGAACCTAGTCTAAAGAGCAGGCGCCATTTCTAAACATTTGAAATAAGACACATAGAACTATTTAATTTTGCCTAATATAACACCAGGCATTGCAGACAGAAATGAGATACTGAGGTAAAAATATTGTTAGAAGCCTTTTTCAAGAAATAATCAAATAATTACCGATAGATCCCCATATATATATATATATATATATATATATATATATATATATATATATATATGTGTGTGTGTGTGTGTGTGTGTGTGTGTGTGTGTGTGTGTGTGTGTGTGTGTGTGTGTGAAAGGGCAATGATGAGACGAATATTGATGTTGTTTGCAAACATTTTGTAAAGCTTATTTACATAAGAGAAAAGTAAGCAAGACCCAATTGTGTTGGCTTTCATAGATCTGGTACACAAATGCTTATAGATAATTTACTACAAAGACCTGAGCGCTGCGGAGTGCTAAAATAAGTAAAATACACTAATGTTGTAAAGTAATTAAGTATTTTCAACTTCCATTTGGAATCCCCAGATATGGTTATCCTTAATAGGATATATTTCACTGTATTAGGTGACGATGGGCGGTGCAATTTCATAAGCGTCGGCGCCGGGTTATATTGCTTGAAGAAATAAATTACCTTGAGGGAAAAGAAAATAAAATATCCTTGTTCGAAAGAAAATCTCAGGTTGCCCCCCTCCCCCGAAAAAGAAATGGCTGGTTCCTTACTTGGTAATATGCGTGTGCGTGATGAACACAGTACTTGAAAACCCCTAGTTTATTTACATGTTATCTCGTCTGTCCGATAATAGAGTCCCTCCTCGAATCCTCCCCCCCCCCCCTTTTTTTTTGACTGATGTATAGTTTTGCAAAATAGTTTTCATTATTCTTTATCGGGAGAACAACAAAAAAATATTTGATGCCGTTGTCTCTATTTATAATTTTCTGAGAGGAAATGCAGCTTTAAAGTGTTGAAATAGTATTTTTCACAAATCCATCTTTTTTATCTTCTTTTCACTTCACTGATATCCATGCCGATTATTTAGACGTATATTTATTCTATACATTATTTCTGTATTATTCCTCCAATAAATCAAGTGCCGTACTTTGAATTAACCAGTCTGATAAGGATGTTACAAGATTCATCGTCACAAATGGTTCTCAAAAGCTAGATATGTGTACCATTCTGCCAAAAGTGTCTGTCAAAATGTCAGCCGAATATTCAATATAAGACACTGTAGCAAATCTACTTCCCTTTACAAACAATTTTGTACCCACATCAGCTGAACGATTTAAGGACACCATTCATCATTAACTGTTCCTCGATTGCAAAGAATATTAGATGCCAAATAATACAAGCACTTCTAGCTAATTTGTCAAAAGCTTAATCAACATTAGATCGTTCTTAAAGACAATTAATTTGAATGATACTCCAGCAAGATGAGGGATACTGACAGGTATGTGAAAACACAAAGAGATTATATTTTTTCAGTGTAATAAGTCTCTAAAACTGCGACTAGCCGTGGATATTGTAGTCAATATTAAACTAATTCATCTAAATTTGCCGTTTCTTACTTTGTATACAATTGCTTTAAAATATCATCAGTCGATTCACTTTTTCACTTAAAAAAGAAAGGGTATAGATAGATAAATAGATAGACAGATAGATAAATAGATAGACAGATTGATAAATAGATAGACAGATAGATAAATAGATACACAGATTGATTGATTGATATTACATTCGCATTACTTTCTTAATTACTGTTTATTTTCTTCTTTTCATTCTTGCTTCCTTCTTTATTTACTTACTTACTAACTTACTTTCCAACGTTCTCACTAACTTGTAACTTTACTTACTTTCTTAGATACTTGCATGCTTACTTGCCTTCTTACTTGCTTACTTCCTTCCTTAATGACTCACTCACACTTACACTTACTCACGTATTTACTTACTTACATTCATTCCTGGCAAACATTTTTGCATAATGATTTTATTTTATATTTGTAGGATATATATATATATATATATATATATATATATATACACACACACCTCGAGTATAACGATGACCAAGGGACTTCAAAAAGTATATCGTTTTATCGGAATATCGTTATAACTTATTGAGAAACCTTGCAATGTGCATCGTAATGACAGATGTAACTTTGTATGCGATATCGTTGTAATCGGAGTTTATCGTATATGAATAAAATAATACTTTACTGAATGATCAGTGGAGGCGCAAGGGGCGGGGGGGGGGAGAGGGGAAATCGCCCCCAGACGCCATGCGAAAGGGGGCGCAGTCGGAGCTTATTTTTCTTTTCTTTTGCATCTGAAATTTTCGAAGTATTTCACCTTCACCTTAGTGTAACGGGGGCAATTCTTCACAAAACTTATATTTAGGAGGGGGAGGGGTAACTGACATAAGTACTGTTCTCTGTAGTAGGGGCGCCACTAAAGAACATTGCCCCGGGCGCCTCGAACCCTTGCGCCGTCACTGTGAACGATTAAGATACTTGCTAATGGTCAAATAGTATCAATGATAGTTTCAAACAAGACAATTGCTTCAATTGGCTAAACCGAGTCGTTTCCAACACGTGCTTATGAAAAAGATGATAGGAAGGTACTTCTGTACCATATGTGCCAGAAATATATCGCATAACAAATTTTGTCAATATCTTTCTTATTACTTGGTTTGGAACTGTAAGTGTTTCACTGAACATTAGGCAGGCATGAAGGATTAAAACACCATTGTTTATATCATGCATTCTCTTGAAATTAGTTTTGTTTTATCTCAAGGAAAATATTATGGTTTCCTCAAATTTGAGGAATTCCTCAACTCGTTTTCCAAGAATATAAAAGACTTTCAGATGTACTATTTTAAATCCAAAAAACATAAAGGACTCTCAGGTGTACTATTTTAAATCGAAAGAATATAAAGGACTCTGAGAGGTGTACTATTTTAAATCTAAAGAATATAAAGAACTCTCAGGTGAACTATTTCAAATCCAAAGAATATAAAGGACTCTCAGGTTTACTATTTTAAATCTAAAAATATCAAGGACTCTGAGAGATGTACTATTTTAAATCTAAAAATATCAAGGACTCTGAGAGGTGTACTATTTTAAATCTAAAAATATTAAGGACTCTGAGAGATGTACTATTTTAATTCTAAAAATATCAAGGACTCTGAGAGGTGTGCTATTTTAAATCTAAAAATATCAAGGACTTTGAGAGGTGTACTATTTTAGATCTAAAGAATATAAAGGACTCTCAGGTGTACTATTTTAAATCTAAAAATATCAAGGACTCTGAGAGATGTACTATTTTAAATCTAAAAATATCAAGGACTCTGAGAGGTGTACTATTTTAAATCTAAAAATATCAAGGACTCTAAGAGATGTACTATTTTAAATCTAAAAATATCAAGGACTTTGAGAGGTGTACTATTTTAGATCTAAAGAATATAAAGGACTCTCAGGTGTACTATTTTAAATCTAAAAATATCAAGGACTCTGAAAGATGTACTATTTTAAATCTAAAAATATCAAGGACTCTGAGAGGTGTACTATTTTAAATCTAAAAATATCGAGGACTCTGAGAGGTGTACTATTTTAAATCTAAAAATATCAAGGACTCTGAGAGGTGTACTATTTTAAATCTAAAAATATAAATGACTCTGAGAGGTGTACTCTTTTAAATCTAAAAATATCAAGTACTCTGAGAGGTGTACTATTTTAAATATAAAGAATATAAAGGACTCTGAGAGGTGTACTATTTTAAATCTAAAAATATTAAGGACTCTGAGAGGTGTACTATTTTAAATATAAAGAATATAAAGGACTTTGAGAGTTGTACTATTTTAAATCTAAAAATATCAAGGACTCTGAGAGATGTACTATTTTAAATCTAAAAATATCAAGGACTCTGAGAGGACGAAGATAATGCGAATGGTGAAGAAATGTAGGGAAGATAATGCGAAATCTCAGTGTTGTCAAGAATATCAAAAAGCAAGATAATGCGAAATCTCAGAATTGTCAAGAATATCAAAAGCAAGACAATGCGAAATCTTAGTGTTGTCAAGAATATCAAAAGCAAGATAATGCGAAATCTCAGTATTGTCAAGAATATCATATGCAAGATAATACGAAATCTCAGTGTTGTCGGAAATATAAAAAAAAAAAAAGAAATCTCAGTATATAAGAAAATTTTGATATTACAGATTAGGATTTAAGTGCGTGCTATACACAGATCATGACGGTACCTTATTACTCCCGTTCAAACCTTTTCATGTGGAAAAATGTAATTACAGATCGGATGCTTTGTAACAAAATCTTTCATAAGCTTTTTAAAAAACGCAAAGATATCATCCGTCCGATAAAACAGCTGCATCTTATCTTTGAAGTTGTGTATTGGCATGGAATACTGGATTAGCTGTCTGACACACCAATTATAATTCTGAGCCTTAATTAACTATTATCCTTAACATTGACGTTATTGGAAGGATTTGTAGCCTTTCGGCGTCACCACCGATGTAGCCATAATTTATAATAATTAATTTTAATTTGGCACCAACCCTAATGTAGAAAAATGATGCTAAATTACGTGATATTAACCGGTTAGTTCCATATTGCCTTTCCCAAAAGAAATTCCCAGAATCTCTGTGCACTGCCATCATTCTTTCTTCAACTGATATTACTAATGATGATACAATGGTACACCTTTTCTGGAGAACTAGATTTTATGGACGCCGGTTATGGCAATATCGCGCAGTCGAGAAATCGCATCAATCGCATAATACAGTGGTCAAAATTGCATATTCTTGGCTCACATGGTCGCAACTTCGCGAGTGTGCTATTATGCGAGTCACGATTATGTCAGTGACGTAGAACCCCCTCCCCCTCAGTGGGTGCCCTTAATTCCTATCAAACAACTTTTTTTTTTAATTAGGAAGGGTATCAGAATTTTTTTTTTTTTTTTTTTTTTTTTTTGGGGGGGGGGGGATAGAATTTCCTGCTATGCCATTGGATTTTGAGATATATATAATTGCGCGGATGTGACGTATTATAAAGCTTACATCGCCTGCGTTGTGAAACAAATTCTTCATTTGTTTTTGATATAACATTCAAAGATGGTACCGATAATTGGGATAAACTTAATCCACCTCATCGAGATTTGTATAATCCAGCTACTCGAGATTTGCATATCTTGTTTACGACCAGGTATTGATTATAAGCGTACACACATTTCTTACGTCAAAGAAAGCTTAAAAGCTTATATAGTGACTGTGCATATACTTTTTATTTTCTATATACTCCATATGTACTTATCCCGATTTTGGTTATTAAATCGTGCTGACATATACCTGCACTTACCTTCAGGTCTGGATTTTCTCTGTAAGGTTTATCTTGCATAGAAAGACCAGAAATGTCCATAAATTCCCCTATGTACATGTCTGATAAGGTGGTAACCAATGCCGTTCTTGGATTGATCAGATTTAAAGACTTGTAAATTGAAATGTACGTTCTATTACAGTTCCTAACTATCGATCTACCACACCGTGTGATGTCGAGTCAGGGAAACTCAGAGACTGGCACACGGCTGGCACTGAGTTTCGAAGTAGCTTCCATTCCTCGCTTATTGCTACCGTTTACCAGTCGTCTTCAAATCCATGTCCGCGAATAAGACTGGTGACGGTTTCCTAGACCAAAACAGATGCCGGACTTGGAGTTAGTTAAAACCATTCACGGATTTAGTTATGCTTATGAATTATTTTTCGATGATGAAAAGCGGATTTTCGATGCTTAGTCTATACTAAACACAGGTCACCTGATTGCAATTGATCGCTCTCGGGAGAATCAATTCCCAGAACGCTGGTTTAATATTGGCATCGCGCCTTCGTAATCCAATGTAGAGCGTAGCGGTGTCATAGGCGGTACATGGTTAAACGAGACGAAATTTTCACTCGGTTTCCAAGGTGCGATTATCAGGAATGTGGAATTGGTACATTAATACATTGTTGGCTGGCTGTAGTTCATCCATTGAATCGAGGTTCAGTGATTTATCAGAGAGCGGCTTTATTGGAAGGAAATGACTGAATCATAGACTCCAGCTTGGAAACGTAGAATGGTTCACGGCTTTCATCACCATCACCACGGCCTGTAAGTAAAATACTTTGTGCCAGACTGTCTATAGAGAAATTATTCCTGCTGTCATAATTGCTTAAAAACGTTGTATAATTTGCATTCTGTGAGCCATGTCTTACATAAAAATTGCACGATTAGTAATGTAGTCAAATTGTGAGAATATTTAAATGAATACAAGATGATAAATTTAAAATAGGAAGGGAGCACTGCTTATACGTAGATTATAATTGCTCCTAATGAATGGCATGATAATCAAACTTGTGTGCACTGATAAGAACCTCTGTAGGCAAATTACATGCAATACCAAATGGAATACTCTCTCTCTCTCTCTCTCTCTCTCTCTCTCTCTCTCATTTACAGTATAAAAACTACGCGCCTAAAATTAAAAAGGTCTACACAATTTTACCGGCGGTTTGGCAGATAATGATGCTGTTCCCAATTGTTCAGTCAAAAATATCTTCCACTCAAAAGCTGATAACTTTCGAGTATCGAAAATACCCGTCCTTTGGCAATCCAATTTGATAATTTGATTCGGGGATTTTAAAATAAAAAATGGATTAACGCAAATTCTTCTATTTTGGTGCTATATGATTTTGCATCTCGTGTGTGTGTGTGTGTTTGTATATATATATATATGTATATATATATATATATATATATATATATATATATATATATATATATATATATATATACATTCACTGATAGGAATCTCAATATACAAATTACATTTAGTAGCAACTGGAATATTCTCTCTCTCTTTCTCTCTCTCTCTCTCTCTCTTTCTCTCTCTCTCTCTCTCTCTCTCTCTCTCTCTCTCTCTCTCTCTCTCTCTCTCATTTACAACACTTACACTACAGGTCTAAAATATAAAAAGGGGCTGCAGTTTTTGTTGTCGGATTTGGCCAATGATGATGATGGTGCTAATTGTTTTGTAAAAAAATTAATATATTCCACTCAAAACCTCATGACTTGTTTGTATCGAAAATATCCGTGCTTTGGCTGAAAAATTTGATAATTTGATTCAGGGATTTTTTTTTTTATGAATGGATTCAGACGTATTCTTCTATTTCAATTATATATATTATTTCTTTCTTCACTGCAAGAAAAATTAAAATCCCGAAATGTTCATATTATCATATCATGCTCTATGTTTTCCAATCAAATCACTCGTATTACAAATATTATTCTGTCTTTTGGAGAATAAAAAATATAAAAAATATAATTTTAAAAAAACATTGCTCAGTGCCAATAACTCTGCTACGAGTTAGGGGAATAATCGAACATAGTAATTTATTTTTAATGAATAGCAGAACGTAGATAACTATTTTCTGACAGATAATAATTTTCTAAAAAAAACTAAGATGTTATTTTTAAGGAAACAGAGCATAATTTCGGTATGTTGGGTTTTCTGTTTGGGGAACAATGGATCAAAAACCGATATTCTCAAGAATCAAGGCTACACGAGATACCACGCACTTTCTCTGACAAAGCCCCCTTAATCAAACTTGTGAGAAATAAATACGTTTTTGACGTGTTATCGCTTTAGTTATACAGCAAATGTTTCATATTCTTCGAGGACGTGAATAAAGATGCATAAGTTTAATTACTTCTTTTGAGGCAGAAGTCTGTAACGATTTCACGGCCCGTATTATCCACACATTTTTGGGCACGAAACTCCAAATCAAACTGATAAGTGGAGAATGATATATAATATTTGGGATACTTCTATGTCATTCAAATTTAGCATACTTGTGAGAAGCGTCAGATAAGAAAATTCGGATAGGTCCGTAAATTTAAAATTATTCTAACTGAAATTTAAATTTTCGGACTTTGAGCTTGATCTTGGGTTTAGGGCTCACAAAGTTTCTAGACTATGAGGTCAATCAATATTAGGCCGGTAACTAGTAAATTCAAGCGGAACTTCGCTCAGTCATTTCCGTTAAGTGAAGAAATAACCTCAGATGCAGTTGCCAAACATAAATTTGATGGGTTTGGTGATTCGCCTGCGGGCAGAGTGTACAACATATGTTGCGACAGAAAAGGCCGACAATGTTCCGATTGTTACTTTGTCTCCTTCCGCCTCCATATGTGCCACGTGAACAAAAGTAGTTCCGAATATAGTTCTCAATGGCGACGAATTACTTCCGAGGTTTCTTTGTTAAGTTGATGGAAAAAGGCCGAATATGTTCCGATTGTAATCAAATCTTATTCGCAACATCGAGGTTAATCATACGGAACATAGCTCGAATGAATGTCGATAGTTTGCAATCGGACCACTTTGGCTATTTACGACACAGGGATTGACAGAGAAGTTACGAATGGCCGAACTATTTTTGTCATTCGTAACAGTTCGGTTAATCGTACAGTCAATCCAATCGCAGAAATAGCCAAGGTGGTCCCAATAGATTGGGGTTTCTTTTTTTGCTGAGAAATCTCCGGCGAACAAAATGTATGATTTTTCTGTAAATTATTGCGCCGACATACGTCCGAGGCATATTTTAGTCCTGCAGAAATAGCCGAGGTAGATCCGAATGATCAAATCTGTCTCCCGATTGGTTAGTCAGTGACGCCATTCGCACAACAGTGGTATGATTCCCATAACGGCAAGTTTGGAAACTCTCCTCCTGATCTGTAGTGATTGGTTGGTAGCGCCACATATACGCAGTGCATAATGAGTACAATGTACGAAATTGTTATACATTGTTCATGATGGAGACTGATAATTATCTGCGGTCACGTGACCGCCGGAAGTGACTCGGTTGTCAGCAAACGAAATATAAGCATGAAAGAGAGAGTCTAAATCAAATACTAAACTCTGCGTTAGATACTGTTTTTTTTTTATTAGTGTTAGTTTCGTGGTTTTGCTAACAAAAAAAGTATATATAAATAAATAATACCAAAAATAATCAATGGCATTCTTCCGTACGTCACGGCTGTGCCTCTTGTTTCCGCAGACGGGTCCTTATTCGTTGGGTTATACAAATTTAAGCTTTGTAGCAATCACAAAATCCACGATAACTGGTACACCACGAAAATTGGTACTCCTCGAGTAACATGAATTTACAGTATAATATTAGCAGTATATTTACGGTATTGAAGTTAGCTTGCAAGTAATAGGATTAAGGTTGCGAAAAGTCCTCTACATTCTTCGACTCTGAAGTCATTATGGGTAAACTCTTCTACATTCTTCGACTCTGAATTCATTATGGGTAAAGGCGTTAATATTGTAACCTTGTACTTGATCTCGACCCTGTATTACCTAAGTTTTTTGCGCATATAACGCGGGCTGAAAGTTCCAAAATTTAATATATTGTAATAAATTAAAGTCCCAAAATTTAATACATTGTAATTAATTAAAGTCCCAAAATTTAATACATTGTAATTAATTAAAGTCTTAAAATGAAATATATTGCAGTAAGTTAATCGGAGTTATCTACATCCATGAAACTGAGAGAGCTGAAAGGAATCATGTGTTAGGAGAGGCTTATAATTCTTGTATCTAACTTTATCTAACTTTATTCTGAGCAATAGTATATAATCTATAAATGTTTCTTGTTTTATATTGAATCTGAGATTTTTCCTGTGGGTTTTGGTCCTTAAAACGTTCTAGGCCGGATGTAAATTTGAATGAAATGCCAGTTTCAGATAGGGATAAAATTCATAATCATTACCACGGTGAAACAGTCGACTCTAGATCAAGAAATTGTTAAATTATTACTGGTCTAAAGCTTAAAGAAAACAAAACAGAACAAGCCAACAAAAAAACGAACAACAACAACAAAAAATACTTAAATAACCAACAAAAGTCTGATAACTTTTTCTGACACCTATTTTCTTCTGGCATTATTTTAGTCAAGAGTTTAGTATAATAGTAAAACTAATGTAGTTACATACATAAATTATACAATCAACCTCAAAACAAACTATAGTATATTGGTTGGTAAAACTAATATAGTTACATACATAAATTATACCATCATCCATCCAATCATACGTAGATACATACATACATACATACATACATACATACATACATACATACATACATACATACATACATACATACATACATACATACATACATACATACATACATACATACATACATACATACATACATACATACATAAGTAGGTACGTGCGTGCTGTGCATTTTCTTGCGTGTTGTAAGCATTGAAATTTGTGAGTATTGTGAGCAATAAAATATGTGAGTATTGTGAGCAATGAAGTATGTGCGTATTGTGAGCAATGAAATATGTGCGTATTGTGAGCAGTGAAGTATGTGAGTATTGTGAGCAATGAAATATGTGAGCAGTGAAGTATGTGAGTGTTTTGAACAGTGAAGTATGTGACTAATGAGCAAGAAAGTATGTGAGTATTGTGAGCAATGAAGTATGTGAGTATTTTGAGCAATGAAATATGTGAGTATTGTGAGCAGTGAAGTATGTGAGTATTGTGAGCAATGAAATATGTGAGCAGTGAAGTATGTGAGTGTTTTGAGCAGTGAAGTATGTGACTAATGAGCAAGAAAGTATGTGAGTATTGTGAGCAATGAAATATGTGAGTATTGTGAGCAATGAAGTATGTGAGTAATGTGAGCGATGAAATATGTGAGTATTGTGAGCAATGATGTGAGTATTGTGAGCAATGAAATATGTGAGCATTGTGAGCAATGAAATATGTGAGTATTGTGAGCAGTGAAATATGTGAGCGTTGTGAGCAATGAAGTATGTGAGTATTTTGAGCAGTGAAGTATGTGAGTATTTTGAGCAGCGAAGTATGTGAGTAATGAGCTAGGGAGTATTGTGAGCAATAAAGTGAGTGCTGAGCAATGCAGTATGATCTAAGAAGAGCACAGATGTGCTGCTATAGAGACAAAATACTCGAAACATTAAACGATTGGAAATTTGAAAATCGTTTTTTTTTCGAATGCATAATTCTGTACATGAACAGAAGATTTACATACATTTTGTAAACCTGTAAAACTCATTAAAACAATTTTCAAAGCTTTTAAAACTGCTGACTTGCCTTGAGTGCCTGGCATAGTCTTTTTTTAGGTACTTATCCGTGACTGACAGTTTAATGTCTGTACTTTGTATATGAAAAGTAGAAAAGTAGAAATTCAGCTGTGCAGTTTTCCTTCTGATATGCATCTATACCACATAATACCACATAATACATCTATGCACACTTACATGTTGTATGTATGTATGCATGTGTTTATATATATGCATGTGTGTGTATACACACGCAACCTGTAAAATGCCTTGCATGCATATTTAGACAATTTACAATTTGGTAAATTCAGGCGTTGTAACATTTGACTAAAGTATCCAGTCACTTTGTGTAATGCCATGTAACATTTGACTAAAGTAGCCAGTCACTTTGTGAAATGCCTTGTAACATTTGACTAAAGTAGCCAGTCACTTTGTGTAATGCCATGTAACATTTGACTAAAGTAGCCAGTCACTTTGTGTAATGCCTTGTAAATTGACTAGAAAACGTCTTCATACTGCTTAAATGCCTTGTAAATTGACTAGAAAGCGTCTTCATACTGCTTAAATGACTTGTAAATTGACCAGAAAGCGTCTTCATACTGCTTAAATGCCTTGTAAATTGACTAGAAAGCGTCTTCATACTGCTTAAATGCCTTGTAAATTGACTAGAAAGCGTCTTCATACTGCTTAAATGCCTTGTAAATTTACTAGAAAGCGTCTTCATACTGCTTCAACATAAGAAGAGAATGTTAATGGTAAACAATCAAAGCAACCCAAAACATGTTGCATACAATTCTAGAAATTATTTAGTTTGCGTACTGCATATTGTCATTTCTTTCTACAGTGAAGACCTTGGTAAAAGCTGTTACAGGAAATTTGGCCGGATTTATTGCATAAACACCTGTTAGCTTTGTAGAACACTTTACCCGTTCGCAACTTCAAGGTCAGTCCTACGGATCATACCTCGAATGTATGCCGATAGCTGCCATTCGGACGACCTCAGCTATTTACGAAACAAGGAATGACCGAGAAGTTGCAAATGCACTGAACTAGTTTTTCATTCGCAACTTTCCAGTTTTTCAATATTTTTCTTGCTTGCATTTTTGAAAGGATTCTGCTGAAAATTGCCTTCGTGACTCCCAGTAGAACGACGATAATCTGGATTATTCGTTCCTACTGACTCCAACCATAAACATGTCACCCGAAAATTGTAATTCCCTATTGATTTTTAAGTTAAAATCATTCTACCCCGATGGATTCGGTTAATTTCCTGTTTCACAGATATAAACACCTGACATATTCACTTTTCACCGCAAATAACATGAACTCGATTATGACACAATTTCATGTAAACACATAACTATTTCCAGATTACACGCTAGGATTAATTTGTAATAATTTAAGGGAGATAACTGTTCTGGGCAAGGATATTGAGCTGAAAATCATTCCATTCGAAGACAAACTGATAAACATAAATTTCTCTTCTGACGAAGGGGAGTGAAATCAAGTTTATTTTAAAAAATAAATGACAACCACAGAAGGTGTGTCGACACATTTACAAAATTGTTACTGGTGGTGTAAACATTTATTGAGTTATCGGCCTTTGTACACAATAATGTACTTTACGTCCTTTTGATTCATTCATCTAGACGTTAAAAATACAACAAAAATGTCCTTCTTTCCACTCATACACAAAAATGAGATCATATTAACATAAGTCAAATTGACTTATTGTACTGCCAAATACAGAGAAATGAAAATTGATATCTTGCTTATAATCCTGTAATGCGACCTTTTTTCGCGTGCTATTCATTTTCGCGGACTGCACGGGAGCATCGAGTCCACGAAATTTGATAGCCACCATTACACATTTTTAAGAAACAAACATAAGAACTGTGTCAGATCCGTGAAATAATTTGACATCAGGAAAGCACGAATTTTAAAATCCTCGAAAATGTAGGTTCACAATATTTACTGAAGACAATGAAAGGAATATATATATATATATATATATATATATATATATATATATATATATATATATATATATATATATATACATACATACATATATCAATTTTAAAGCCCTGATTAAAGGTCTTTGATCTGAATTGTGAGTAGAAATTAAATTAGCAGACATTTAGAGGTCATATAACTGTCAATGGTGGTTTGAATATTACATATGACACCAAACTGCCTTGTTTTGCGGTATCTTACGATCTTATTAATATCTCACAAATATTTGGCTAATCCAAAAATGATCCAGGATGTATTATAATTCAAACAGATCTGCCAGAGACTTCTATTTTCATCTCGCTATGATGTCAAACACGTCTTGATTGTTCTTTTAATAACCCGGTCTAATAATGGAAAGTGTTCGGCTGACAACAGCACGGGAACCGTAATATATTGGCACAGAACCTGGCTTGCACTTCAACGCTTTCGTGCTATAAACTTTTATCCAAACTATTACCAGACATCAAAAAGAAATCAATCAATAAAATGAGATTGCTCGATCCAAGTCCGTGCTTTGATTCCGCCATTTGGTCGACGGGTTTACTGTTGTCCCACCATTAGTCTAGATTGGTTCTAAGTTGTCAATTTACTTGTTTATCGTTTTCTCTGTAGATAGGAGAAAATGATACTAATGCAAACGATAATTGGATGATTCTGGAATTTAGATTCTTTAGATCATTAATCCTTAATCGCTGTTCCCATCAAAATTAGGTGTCCGCCACCAAGAAGCCGTGCATTAATGTCAAAAATAGATTTTCTATTTAAAAGCCCACAAGTCGTATTGAAATAACTGGTGCGAAATCAAGAGACTAGTGCTCTCTCTCTCTCTCTCTCTCTCTCTCTCTCTCTCTCTCTCTCTCTCTCTCTCTCTCTCTCTCTCTCTCTCACACACACACACACACACACACACAAACACACTGTATAAACGATAAATTAATAGGCAAATTCCAGTTTGGAATTAAATTGGATTGGTTTCGTGGTTTTGGCATGTAGATTAAGCAGAGTTCAAGAATTGCAAAAAATGAACCACTCAGGATGTATTTACACATGTTTTAAAAACGTCACTCTCTTATCATAGTAAATAAAATTTGTGCAATCACTTATTTTAAAGCCTGTATGGGAAATAAATTCGTCAATGATTATCTACTATTTTGATTTGTCCTGAGCAGTGCAAGTCAAGAAAGGTTTCTTAAAAAAAAACAACTAATTATTCTATTTAAAGAGTCTGTGGTCTAATTTTTATTATCATTATTATTATTATTATTATTTTTATTATTATTATTATTAGTATTGCTGTTGTTGTTATTAATAATAATAATAATAATAATTTTATTCTTCTTGTTATTATTATTTTTATTATTATTATTATCCTTCATTTTGCTCAGTAATGCACTCATTTCATGTATTAATTATGCCTATGTTGTTATGTGTATTTGTCGACGGATGCATTGGTAAGCGGAGATATTGTAAACAGTCAGGGATGGTGAACAATTGTACATACTGATAATGGACTGTTCCCAAAGGACTTTGTGCTGACAATTCCCTGCCGTGATGTGTCCATTAACATTGCTATCGTCGCATGGCTGTAACTAAATAATGTATACACAGTAATAGAATAAACAATACCACCTTTATGCCCGGACATCACAGCCAAATACACCTCACGGTTGAAGAGCTTTGTCAATTTGTTCGGTGACTAGGTCAAGTAAAAATAGAAAGAAGCATTTATTGATTTAAAATGTTTTCAGTTTCAAGTAGCACTTTTCTATTTCAAAGTACGCCTAGCACTGCACTATTTCCTCGTGTGACAAAAACAGAATAAAGTGCGAATGATTTCTTATAACAATAGAAAGGATGGCTAGGAACACTTTGTCTCTTGTCCAAAAGTAACGAATAACCTTGTCTTTCTAACATATGGGGGAATAACCAATCTGTATCCCAGATGGCGCTCTCGCTTCTCTCAAAATGCCTTTGTCTATACAAACTGATTGCATAGAAATCTATATTCTATATTTTCAAAAACAAATATAGAATATAGAAATTTTAAGTTATCACTTTAATTGTTAGCTCATCAATTTTCTTCGACAAACTCCAACGCAAACATGACTTTAGCGACTACCAAAAACGGGTATGACCTCCGTCTCAAGGGTTAACGTTAGTGAATGCAGTGGCGTTGTTTACCAACGTCATCTGAGAAGTTGTTTGGGAAAAGGCCGAGGATGTTCCGATAGTGTGAAAGGTATGAAAGCAATGTTTGCATAATTAGATAATGACTTGGCTGGTAATTAGCCTAAATTACCAAACCAACGTCGAGACCGTCAGGCCGAGACGTATTCATAAGCCATATCAAACGAGTTCTTTCCTCCGACTCAGCACAAAACACGAATGCGGTTTTGTATTTATTATATATCCCCTTTTTTACGCTTTCTAAATATTTTTAGCTTTCATGTATTAATGAGATTCAAAACGAACTGGGATTTATACAAGTTCGATTCACTGCGACCAAAAATATCTACGCGCGGACGTCAAAGAAAGCACGTAATTAGTTTGAATATGGGTGTGTGATACGGAAATACGGATTAAACATCTATATCGAACGCCAGATAAAGCATGTACGATTAAATGGGTATGCAATAAATTTCACGACCACCGGAACTGCGACAAAGTTGTCAGCGAAAAATGATTATGCCATGAGACATGCTAGAGTCTACGGCGAGAGATAAGTTTCTTAAACGAACCTAAGCTATATTGTCGCTTTCGTCAACATTAGTATATTTTTATTCGTTTCGTTAAAGAAGTATACTCCAACTTCAACCGACTTCGGCATTTCTTGGCTACAATCGCATTTCAACCAACTGAAATGTATGTCAACGGAACATGAAAACGCGTCCACTTGCTTGTGTCAGAATTTGATTCCATTACGAAAAGACATCAGAGTAAGCATAGTCCGACTAAAGCAATTAGACTTTAATTTGTGGGAAAGTGTCAATATGGGCTGCCAAGTGTGTGAGATATTCCTGAAAATGTGGCCTCTAGTTCCTCTGTCAGACGACCGGGGATCACGCTACACAACGCAGTTTATTTAAGCAGTAAGACGTTGACCCAAACAACATAAATATCAGGGTAGACGTAATACCTTGTAGGACTAATAGACAGAGATGAGTTAAATGTTATTATTTTATCGATATGATCTATCAGTTTAAGAAGAAAATAATAATAATACTTGTACAGTTAATTATTTCAGGAACCCCATAACCATATCGCCCATTTATAATAGTAACTGCATTCTTATCAATTCATACTCATGTCAATCTTTCACATAAATCAGTTCTTGAAGACGTTTCTTATGAGAGAATGTGCTAGATAACGGATGGAAGACAAATGGATGATTAAAAATTCAATTAATGACCATCAAGAGGGAGCTGTGTTTGCATGTTTCGTTCAAAATCCATTATTGGCTATGCATTTGTGAGTGTGACGTTGACAGAATGTATTATTATCTATCGATAATTTATTGTAACCCACAAATATAGCTCTGTGAATCATACACGCTGGACTACATTCATCCCGTGGGACGCCATGTTTATATATTACTCCGCGCTTTGATTCGAGATCATTCATCAAGTGGTAACAAAATGGTCTCAGATGCGTCCGAAACAAAGAAGGGCACCGGATATACTTCGTGGAATGAATGTAAGAATCTAATAAGATTTACTACCCTAAATTTATATTTGATTGCACACAGTGCTTATAACCCTAATTATACTGTAGAATTATATTTGACTGCACACAGTGCTTTTAATCCACATTATACTGTAGAATTATATTTGATTGTACCCAGTGCTTGAAACCCACATTATACTGTAGAATTATATTTGACTGCACACAGTGCTTATAGCCCTAATTATACTGTAGAATTATATTTGACTGCACACAGTGCTTTTAATCCACATTATACTGTAGAATTATATTTGATTGTACCCAGTGCTTGTAACCCACATTATACTGTAGAATTATATTTGACTGCACACAGTGCTTATAACCCTAATTATACTGTAGAATTATATTTGACTGCACACAGTGCTTTTAATCCACATTATACTGTAGAATTATATTTGATTGTACCCAGTGCTTATAACCCACATTATACTGTAGAATTATATTTGACTGCACACAGTGCTTATAACCCTAATTATACTGTAGAATTATATTTGATTGCACACAGTGCTTTTAATCCACATTATACTGTAGAATTATATTTGATTGTACCCAGTGCTTATAACCCACATTATACTGTATAATTATATTTGGCTGCACACAGTGCTTATAACCCTAATTATACTGTAGAATTATATTTGACTGCACACAGTGCTTATAAACCACATTATACTGTAGAATTATATTTAATTGTACCCAGTGCTTTTAATCCACATTATATTGTAGATTTATATTTGATTGTACCCAGTGCTTTTAATCCACATTATATTGTAGATTTATATTTGATTGCACCCAGTGCTTATAACCCACATTATACTGTAGAATTATATTTGATTGTACCCAGTGCTTTTAATCCTCATTATACTGTAGATTTATATTTGATTGTACCCAATGCTTATGACCCTAATTAACCAAGATATATAACTACATAGACTTACATCTACCAAGATCTACACCTAACTAGATCTATATTTACCAATATCTACACCAAACTAGATCTACATCTACCAAGATCTACATCTAACTAGATCTACATCTACCAAGATCTACACCTAACTAGATCTACATCTACCAAGATCTACACCTAACTAGATCTACATCTACCAATATCTACACCTAACTAGATCTACATCTACCAAGATCTATACCTAACTAGATCTACATCTACCAATATCTACACCTAACTAGATCTACATCTACCAAGATCTACATCCACCAATATCTATACCTAACTAGATCTACATCTACCAATATCTACACCTAACTAGATCTACATCTACCAATATCTACACCTAACTAGATCTACATCCACCAATATCTACACCTAACTAGATCTCATCTACCAATATCTACATCTAACTAGATCTCATCTACCAATATCTACATCCAACTAGATCTACATCTACCAAGATCTACACCTAACTAGATCTACATCTACCAATATCTACACCTAACTAGATCTCATCTACCAATATCTACACCTAACTAGATCTACATCCACCAATATCTACATCTAACTAGATCTACATCTACCAATATATACACCTAACTAGATCTACATCCACCAATATCTACACCTAACTAGATCTACATCTACCAATATCTACACCTAACTAGATCTACATCTACCAATATCTACACCTAACTAGATCTACATCCACCAATATCTACATCTAACTAGATCTCATCTACCAATATCTACACCTAACTAGATCTACATCTACCAATATCTACACCTAACTAGATCTACATCTACCAATATCTACACCTAACTCGATCTACATCCACCAATATCTACATCTAACTAGATCTACATCCACCAATATATACACCTAACTTGATCTACATCCACCAATATCTACACCTAACTAGATCTACATCCACCAATATCTACATCTAACTAGATCTATATCTACCAATATCTACACCTAACTAGATCTACATCCACCAATATCTACATTTAACTAGATCTACATCTACCAATATCTACACCTAACTAGATCTACATCTACCAATATCTACACCTAACTAGATCTACATCTACCAATATCTACACCTAACTAGATCTACATCTACCAATATCTACACCTAACTAGATCTACATCCACCAATATCTACACCTAACTAGATCTACATCTACCAATATCTACACCTAACTAGATCTACATCCACCAATATCTACACCTAACTAGATCTACATCTACCAGTATCTACACCTAACTAGATCTCATCTACCAAGATCTACATCTAACTAGATCTACATCCACCAATATCTACACCTAACTAGATCTCATCTACCAATATCTACACCTAACTAGATCTACATCCACCAATATCTACACCTAACTAGATCTACATCCACCAATATCTACACCTAGCTAGATCTCATCTACCAAGATCTACATCCACCAATATCTACACCTAACTAGATCTACATCTACCAATATCTACATCTACCAAGATCTACATCCACCAATATCTACACCTAACTAGATCTACATCTACCAATATCTACACCTAACTAGATCTACATCTACCAATATCTACACCTAACTAGATCTACATCCACCAATATCTACACCTAACTAGATCTCATCTACCAATATCTACACCTAACTAGATCTACATCTACCAATATCTACATCTAACTAGATCTACATCTAACTAGATCTACATCTACCAATATCTACACCTAACTAGATCTCATCTACCAAGATCTACATCTAACTAGATCTACATCCACCAATACATACACCTAACTCGATCTACATCTACAAATATATACACCTAAATAGATCTACATCTACCAATATATACACCTAACTAGATCTACGTCTAACTAGATTTACGTCTACCAATATCTACACCTAACTGGATCTACATCTACCATATATCTACACCTAACTAGGGTCTATATCTACCAATATCTACACCTACCAAGATCTACATCTACCAAGATCTACACCTACCAATATCTACATCTACCAATATTTACACCTACCAATATCTACATCTACCAATATCTACACCTACCAAGATCTACATCTACCAAGATATACATCTACCAAGATCTACATCTACCAATATCTACACCTAACTAGATCTACATCTAACTAGATCGACATCTATCAATGTCTACACCTAACTAGATCTACATCTACCAGTATCTACACCGAACTAGATCTACATCTACCAAGGTCTACATCTAACTAGATCTACATCTACCAATATATAGACACTAACTAGATCTACATCTACCAATATATATACCTACCAAGATCTACATCTAACTAGATCTGGATCTACCAATATCTACATCTAACTAGATCTGCATCTAACTAGATATACATCTACCAATATCTACATCTAACTAGATCTACATCTAACAAGATCTACATCTACCAATATTTACACCTAACTAGATCTGCATCTACCAATATCTGCATCTAACTAGATCTCTACCAATATCTACATCTAACTCGATCTATATATACCGAGATGTACACCTAACAAGATCTACATCTAGCAAGATCTACACCTACCTAGATCTACATCTACCAGTAGCTACACCTAACTAGATCTGCATCTACCAATATATACACCTAACTAGATCTACATCTACCAATATATACACCTAACCAGATCTACATCTACCAATATCTACACCTAACTAGATCTACATCTACCAATATCTACACCATACTAAATCTACATCTACCTATATCTACACCTAATTAGATCTACATCTACCAATATATACATCTAACTAGATCTACATCTACCAATATATACACCTAACTAGATCTACATCTACCAATATCTACACCTAACTAGATCTGCAAAGACACTCTTCTTTTGGACCTTCAATGGGTAATTTGGCCATCGTTCTGTGGTCACTGTTATCTTATCTCCTTCCGCATAAGATTGCTTGCATAACATAACCCATACCATGAAAATTATAAATCTTATAACAAGCGTGAGCCTGTCCCACAGATACAGAAAAAATAGTGTTTGTACTAGTAAATAGTTCCTATAAATAGTTACGCGTTTACGTAAAACAGCAATGGCAAGAATTAAAATTAAATCATTATTATTTACAGTTAAGTTGACACTATTATGTTTAAGCCATAAAATTATATATTGTTCCAGCATTCAATATGTAACAGATGCTGCGGATATCAAAAGTTCAGTATGAGTACCCCTGTGGGAACTATGCACTAATAGTGAATGCCCCGTTTTAAAAAGCAAAAATGTGTATCAAATGTTTGAGACGAAATTACAACGTTTGGCTAGTCAGATTTTCTTCAAACTTTGTACCGAGAAAGGCAAATTGATGTTCTTAAATCTTCATGTTGAGTGTAGTTATAGGAAAATGTATTTGTCATAACAGGGTGTATTTTGTTTTTTGTACTGATTAGTCCTTACAAACTGCATATACCCAGATCTGCTGGCGCATTATGCGACCCTAGATCTGGGTACGTGCGTTTAATGTTGTATTGGACTTATATGCGGGTATATACGGTACGTGTGTTACACGCGGGTATATACGGTATACATCGGCGGTCGCGAGTTCAACTCTTATATTAGTTATCTCCAATTGCTTAATTTAATTTCATTAAGTAGCCTCAAGAACCATCTGCAACACACCAGTAACACAACATACACGCCAAAGTGATGGAAAGTTATTCCTTTCCATGAAATGTTAGTTTTGTACGTTATATACGGCAACAAATACAAATTAAAAATAACAATAATGCATGCTTTTTCTATGAACCAGATCAAATACAAATTAAAAATAACAATAATGCATGCTTTTTCTATGAACCAGATCAAATACAAATTAAAAATAACAATAATGCATGCTTTTTCTATGAACCAGATCAAATACAAATTAAAAATAACAATAATATATGATTTATCTATGAACCAGATCAAATAAAAATTAAAAATAACAATAATATATGATTTTTCTATGAACCAGATCGCATACAAATGAAAAATAACAATAATGTATGATTTTCCTATGAACCAGATCAAATACAAATTAAAAATAACAATAATGTATGATTTTTCTATGAACCAGATCAAATACAAATTACAAATAACAATAATGTATGACTTTTCTATGAACCAGATCGCATACAAATTAAAAATAACAATAATGTATGATTTTCTATGAACCAGATGACCTTCATAGTACAGTACCATAGTAGGGGCAATGAGTGCACAAAGTTATGTTAACAGAAGAAACTGGAAAACAAATCTCATCAGCCGAATGGTGTTCATTGAAATTTGTATACTTGATGATAAATTCTGTACGGAGATTTAATAGATGGCGGAAATTTTACCGCGCGATGAGAGGTTCTTAATTCTTGGAAAATTGAACATGCCCTTTGATGTATTAACATGTACTTTAGGAAAACGTGACAATCTCCACGCTACATACCCAAACAATATGGCATATCTGATACACAAACTTCCTCACAATGTGCCAAGTATAATCATAAAACAAAACAGACCTGCTCAAACCCTTGTGTTCTATTTACAAAATGATTTTAGAGCGATACTCGCTCTTGCTGTGATCGATTCATTTACTTCTGCATATGATAGCTTTGTTGATAAATCGCAGTCAAGTGGGTCGGGCTCTCGGTCATTGTTTAGAATCATTTCCTAAACATCGGACCTTGATGATATACAGCAGAGGCCGACCGGCCAATGCGCCGTACCGGGGAAGTAAACACATTTATAATATAACATCTGTTCGTTCAACTTGGGTGATCTTGACCTTGATCCGAGTCAAGTACTTGATACTTGTGGTACGAAGATGAAAAATGTGTACCCAAATACACATCTTACTGCAACCAAGAAGATTTCCATATGAAGTGATAGCATTTCTCTCTCTCTCTTCTCTCTCTCTCTCTCTCTCTCTCTCTCTCTCTCTCTCTCTCTCTCTCTCTCTCTCTCGTGATGGCAAAACTTATCTTTATACGTGAAGCTTCAGAGAGATAGATATACTAGCATAATGGCACACATGCAGACAGATGGACAGACATATATCCAGAAAGAGAGACATACAGCTTCAGGGTTATTGGTAATGCGAATAGGCTTAACATGGTGGGTGGGTGTGGTATAGCCAATATATCACTTATGGTTCGCAATAAGTGAAAATTAATCAATTATCAACTTTTTAAAAAAAATATAATTTCAATGTGCAGGTACAATCTGTTTTGCGGAAAAGATATTTATAAAAGCTAAAATAAGCAATTTTGATATTGCATTTTACGAGCAATAGATCATGGCATTGAGATAGTATTGAGCTATTGCATTGTAATTATCGTGCTGCATGAAGACTAAGCAAGATGCAACGAGCGTTACATTTTTCATATACACTGAGCATTGGGTACAATGCATGTGGTAAACGTCACGATGCCATGTAATGGGGGCTGACATATTGGTTTTCTTCCAGTCAACTCGGTCCCATGATTAACGGTCATATTTTACGCATACCTGTAACCCGATGGTTATCAAACTTTCCATATTGAAAGTACAGTTATGGATGGTACTGTAATAGCGAAGAAAATTCCTAAACATTCTTGAAATAGATACCATAAAATGATTTATTTGCGTGTTTACATTTTACTTCTTTTCCCCTCTTTTTTCACCGCATGCGGTTCAGTAAATATTACTCCGCTGAAGTCTATCTCTTCACATATTATCAGTCCTTCGTTCTTAATACCGGTCTAAAGATAATGAAAAGTACTTGACATTAGCTAATTATCATAAATAAACCTTATATCGTATGCATAAATGGTACATATATTGAATTTGCTTGTCAGTATGAGATCTATTGTAGTTGTTGTATGTGTTTTCGCTAGTGTGTGAGAAGGCACTTTACCTAAAGCCAGTGTGTAGTTCAAAATAAGAAAAAGACAAATTTTAACAAAATCGCAAACTGATCAGGTATGGTATATGAGCAGTTGCATGCTTTAGAAGAAGGTACTTCGTTAAATTCTGTTCGAAGTTACGATTGTCAATAATCGTGAATTTTAAACTAAGTATAGCACAACATGAATATTGATGGTGAATATGGCATGTACACATGTATATATCCATGTGCTTTTCTACAGTGGATTCTACGGCGTGTCGAATAAGCCAGGTGTAAATATAAAAAGTCATGTGAACGGAGAATATAAAAATACTCCAAACTGTTAATTTTGGAGATCATCATAATGTTTGGGGCTGAAAATTGTGTCATTAATATTATTACCAAAATATATGTACAACTGTGTCATTGTCTTCATCATAAAATGCTGCTTATGGCTAGTGCAGGCCTCCCGACCTTGTTTTAGGAACTACTGTCACTGTTGTTCACGACTGACAAAACTACGTTTTATTTGCAAACAGTATGTGCAAAAAAAAAAAAAAAAAAAAAAAAAAACGTTCAATTTCTGCAAGTTTTATACAAAATCCTCTTCTCTTTGCCACTAAATGGATTAATCATCAGTATTAATGACATTTCTTTTTCACTGCATACAAACTCCTTATTGCTGTGCACTGCATCAAAATATGTGGACAAAAAGGTATGGCATTGTTTTTATTGTAAGTTATTCTTTCACACACTCACTGCTAAATGTTACAGGATACTTAACTGAAAATAAATGGGACATCACTATTGCCATTTCTTCGCAATCAGAGTACCACCCCCCACCCACCTGTACTGAATTGTACATTACCAATAGCCATTAATTGCTTGATTTCATTAGATTAGCAATAACAACAACAACAAGAAAACGGAATTTTCACTTAGAATTCTGGAAACAACTTGGGCCTGATTATGGTTCTATTCTTTTGTGTCCATGAATTTTATGAATGGCAGTATAGTTGGTTTATGATGATCCAAGGTTAGACATGCTGGGTATATACAGAGAATCAACAGCGCAAAACTGATGTGAAACCAGCCCAGCCGCTGTTCGGAATCTATCGATTCCTCTATCAGGGACACGAATCTACATAGGATGATTACACAAACGAGACAAGAACAAAACGCAAAAATTTAATTACTGTAGAGAATCTACATGATTTTTGGATATTTATAAAAACAATACAAGAAAATACAAATAAAAGTAACACGGTTGTACGGTGCTACTTTAGCCTACTTGTTACCATGCATCTTCACTGAAGTAAACGCTCGCAAGGCGGAAAGTGGTTAGAACAAAGGAATCTTATTAGTGACACAAGGGGGAGTGGGGGTGTAGTCGGGGGGGGGGGGGGGTCCCCCCATGCGACGGGCCGGTGACGCCGTCGGAAACTTTTATTTTTTAGCAGTAACCGGGGCGTCGATGGGAGGAGAGTTTGGAGGTTGGCAACTGACATAAAAACTGTTCTCTGTGGCAAAATAGGGGCGCCAGTAAAGAACATTGCCCCCGGGCGTCTAGAACCCCCGCGCCGCCACTGTAAGGAGGTTGGTGAAAAATGAAAGATATGCGCCATCTGTAGGATTGTCAATAACTGTCCAATTAAGAATCTATCCCAGATATAGTATTTTATTGCGCTAGCGATTACTTCAAAGTTGGTAAAGTAATGTTTAAAAGCAGTATTACAAAATAATTGTGTTGTGACTAACTCAATTATAAAAGTACCTACATTTTTTTTTTCTTTTTTTTCACATTTGTGAAAATTAAATTGTGCAGAAAACTGGATGTAATGCTGGTCACGAAAACGGTACGAGTGTGCATCGGGATTATTTCTCTGCGAAATTGCAGACGTAAAAGCATTGACAATGATTTTATCAGTTCATAATATTAATTTGCGTCAAATATTCAGATTAATCAGTCGGTATTTCTGCCTTTATTAGTCTTTGGGAAGCTTTTAACCGTCCGATCCTTCGTTCATGGCTCACTGGGGACAATTAAGCTAAGGATGGAAATTTAATGCGGAACGCACACCTTTATTACGACCGATTGTCTCGAAGACAGATGATTAGCAGAAAGTGTAAAATACTTGGACCATTATTCTCCGACTGTTTCATGGTCTTTAATAGGGAAAAACTGTAGAAATTACAGCTTTCTTTAAAAGGACATAATCTAATATACCACAATGGACATCATTGGACACGTCCCATTCTTTAAATCTTTGTCTGTCGATGTCGGTGTTCAGACATGTTAGCTTTCGACGTGCACACGCTTATATATCTATATAATAAACACTACCCCATATGGTTCACAAATGATAAATACTAATGGTCAGAAATAAGTAAATATTTATTGTGTCTTTCATTTTATCTGTCGCTAATTATTCTGCTTACCAAGTGAAAACAATTATCTCGTGTTTAATTCAAGAGTCAATGATTGTAATGATTTACATTTTCCACACTCACTTAATGGCTCACTCACTAGGAACCTCTCGTACTTTACCGTCAAACAGTGCAAAAACAAAAGACGAGGTCAGGATATTCCAAATTATGAAGTGAAGTCGCCAATGCTGTGTTTTTTTGGTGCTCTAAGGAACTGACAATTTCATTGTGGCCGGAAATCCCCCCCCCCCCCCCCAACGCGGCCGAAAATTAAATTGTCAGTCCCTAACATTGGAACACGTTTCACTTTGTGACGTTATCGTCCAACCCAGCTAATGCTCGGTTTTACAGATGCAAGCTGGCGGAAACAGGGGGCGCCATATTCAGCCGTTAAGTATATACCGAATCAAAATGACGTTGAGGAGGTTGCCAACTTTGTTCTTACTTCAGCCATTTCGTGCGTGAACAAGAACTTGTTTCTGTTTAATTAATTTTTAGTGAGAAAAGACACCTATGGCTAGAGAACCAAGACGCAGCCTTGCTATTCTCGCCGTTGTGACGCGATTTCCTATTCGGACATTTTCTTATTTGGACGCCGTTGTTTCGCAACTACAAATTCCAAGCTGAAGTACCTCGCACCCTTCAGGAAATAAGGACAGTGTAACCTATAATCGGTAAGACTATCTCCCTGTCACCATAATTTGCAGACTGTAACATTTTTTTTAAAACGGCGTAAGTGTTAACATTTATGTAGAAGAAGATTTATCACAAACTTTCAATGCTTATCATCTTGAGATGGTAGATAAATCGGACATGGGCCTTTCTTAAGTACTGAGACTTCACTTTTTTCACGGTGTACGAATGTTTTAGTGAATTGCGTGGTTGCTTCAGGCCACAAGATAATAGGACGCCACTACTCCCTCCCCCCCCCCCCCATCAGTACCCCGTTCCGAAAGATGTTTATATAGAAATTTAAGCGCAAATAAAATGTAATTTTCTGCTAAATCATGAAAAGTGAAACCCACGAGAGTGAATGTATTGAGTTCTAAAACCTAAAAGAAGACTGTGTGTGTGTGCGCGCGCGCGCGCGCGCGTGTGTGTGTGTGTGTGTGTGTGTGTGTGTGTGTGTGTGTGTGTGTGTGCAGGGATAAGTGTCCTGTCTTACCACCACACAGTAATACAAAGCATCACGAAAACATTTACGACTTTGTAATTGTTTGATATTGTTTATTCGTCATTTATTTCCTAGAGATATTACTAAATTTATGTTTGCACGGTAGATAAAATGTAATACTTCTCAACGAAGAGATAAGAAAGGAAATAATCAATACACCAGCGCCAATGCGACCTCTTGCCAGAGAGCACGCGATGTTGATAATCAATGAATTGTGCAATAAACTTCCCATTTATGACAGATTTATAGAACAAGTCAAAGAATGCATGATTTGATGATGTAATGAAATTGTGTATATTCATTTCCGGATAATTGTTGCAGTAAGTACAGATACAGCTTCGAAAAACACTAACAATATGATTATTTCGTTGGCATCAGCCATTGTCATTCTCTGATAAGAAACTGCGTGTAAACAAATTTTATCTTTAAAAAAAAATGACTGTGTATGGGTAATTTCTTGGAATAGATGCCAGTAATTCCTTGAACAAAGCAATAAAGAATGGAATATGCACCTTTAATTGAAAATATGATGCCCTAAACCAATTATGGATTGGGTTGTGAACCCGTGGTTGAGAAGAACACGCGAATATTGTCTACATATAGTATGTTGGAACTGAGAAGTATAGAGATAGTTACAAAATTATATTCACTGAGAACAAAAGCAATTAAGTATATGCGCCTCCCAAGCATTCGGCCTGATAGCTCTGTGACAACTGAAACAGTAACCTCTGGAATGCAAACTGAGTTTTATTTCGTTCAATTAATGTTGCAAATATGATGGGGTAGGACTCAAATTTATCCTGTCCATTAAATACAATAGAAAAATAAAAAGTATAACTTGTATCACAAGGGAAAAGAAAAAGAAACAGAAGAAAGACATGAAAATTACAACAGGGCGAATAAAGCTAAACTCTTCAAAAGTGAACCTTTACTCGATTGGTAAACTAATCAGCCATCAAAAAAAATTTCTCGCATGATTTCCTATAAAAACAGGTTTGTGTGCTTCAGGTGTGGAGGCGGGCAGCTTCGAAATCAATCCTACCAATCATAATGTATGCCGATAGCTGCCATTCGGACTATCTCGGCTATTTACGAAACAAGGATTGACCGAGAAGTTGCGAATGGATAGAACTAATTTTTCATTCCTATCTTCTCGGTCAATCCTACAATCAATCCAATTGTAGAAAGAGCTAAGGTGGTCCGAATATATATCAGTTTCTTGTTTTGCAGAGAAATTTCCAGCGAACAAAATGTATGATTTTTCTATCAATTACTGCGGCGACATACATCAGAGGCATATTTTGGTCTGGCAAAAATAGCCGAAGTGGTTTGAATGACCGCCATAATGTGCCATGCGAGCAAAAGTTGTTTCGAATATAGTTCTCAATGGCGGCGAATTACATCCGAGTTTTCTTTCTCGACTTGACAGAAAAGATCAAGGATGTTCCAATCGTACAATACAGTGTCTGGCTGGAAAGTATTTTTTTTTCTTTCTAAGTTTAAATAATTTTAAAGAACTAATTGTCCATAATTTGTCTTTAAATTGTGCATTTGATAAAATAGACAAATATATCGTGTTATTTATATCATAACTATTATTAGCTCATATGAGTTAAATTTTTATTATTTAGCAAAATATCTACTATCAGGAAGTACTTCCATTAAAGAAAGAAAGGGAGGCAACAAAATATGATACTAAAAGAGTCGATTTGAGCATTAATAGCCTCCCCAGGGGCGTACCACTCACTTGACAAAAGCTCCTTACCTCCAAAAGAGTTACCCCACACGAGAAATCGGACGCCCTTGCTAATTTATCTCCCTTTTCTGTACTAGTTTACCGAATATTACTTTATTTTAATTGCCTCTCACAAACATCACAAAGAATAGTTTACTCCTACATTTGCAAACGATCAGATTTGTGTACATTATGAATTATTAATGAAAATTATAGAGTTTATAGAGTGTGTGTGTGTGTGGTCCGGGATATATATATATATATATATATATATATATATATATATATATATATATATATATATATATATATATATATATATATATATATATATATATCGAAACCTTACAATTGGGATATCAAAATCCTGGGTTTGTCTATTTCATGTATTAATCATGTTGTATCCTCGTACAATGCAGCGCCGGTTTATTTTTATTATTATCATGATTATTTATTTTATTTTATTTTATTATGGGGGTCGGTTGTACTCTGAGTTAGATTGATTACAATTATCAGAGAATTGCCCGTTTGCATTAATTGCTATTGATTCTGATGGGGTTTTCAATTATAGGATAGTATCCGTGTCACCACTTAACCGCCTTGAAAGTACATGTAGCCATTTGTATCCGACATGCCATACCTTAGAGATCTGATCTCCTCCGTAATAATCATGTAAGTTTCTTTTGAACGAGTCATACATATTTACAGCGGATTTACACGTTATCTGTGACAAGATTTTTTAAATTTTTTTTTGGTTGAATGAAGTCAAAAAGCCTAGATATGGAATGGTATGCCGAACTCTTCGCTATGCATGTGTTTATGACTGTATAGAAATACAAGACATCAAAACCAGAGTGTGAACCAGACCTAATTAGTTGTTGAAGAAAACTCTTGCAAAATTTACTCGTGCGCTTCGAATTTAACTTTTTCATTGAAATTACCCTCATAATAATTTACTTTAACTGTTTAAATTGTGTAAATATAGTCATAGGAAATTATTGTAACACAGACACGCGATTAACTGTCGAAAGCGACATAAGCCTGTATCATTGCTATAGTAACCGGCTTGTTGGGCCAATTTATGACTGCTTCAGTGTAACTATTCAGATAATTTTTTAGCAAAAAAAAAAAAAAAAAAAAAGCCTACTATAAATAGCCAAGATTGATAACTCTTATAGGATGTTTGTGTTGCACGTGCTGCACGTTGACTACTTCTCATACTCAAGGCATGAAGTTATTTTCTATACAGATTAAGCTACATTTTGATCAGGAAATTTCTTAACCTCTATATCCGCCATAAAATGTCCAAAATATTTGTTTTTCAAGTGAAAACAGATTAGTTGATAACTTTTTTAAAACATGTAGAAACATCACTTGAATGTAGAAAAAATGATGATTACCGAATTTGACCGTTATTGAACATTGTCAATAAATTTTTTATTAGAATCAGTTTCATTTTTGTTTCGATGCCCTCATTACGTGCAAGTTTATAGTCATCTGTAATTTTTAATCCTTTCTCATAATAATGGCAGTAAGGTACCATAAGGTGTTTTTTTGATTTCGATATTAAATGACATTAAAACTAAAATCATTGTAATCCAGATAATCAAGATAGGCTTAATCTCTGTCACTTAACTTAGTTTTGATAATTTTTTAATTTACCATCAATAACTGAAGTTTACAATTAATAATATTTATTTATTTGCTGTATTTTCTTCTTGTCCATAGATAATTGTCATATGACATCAATGACTTTCATATTACTTATCTTAAAATAACATACCTTTAACATTTGAATTATTTGTGCATGAAAAATTCTTGCATTTTCTAATAAAAACACAATGAAGAAATTGTTTTAATGAAAAGAAAAAAAAAAGATTTATGATAGCCCATATGTCTCTATATATTTCTAATAGCCCATATGTGTCGAATAGCCCGCATGTCTTTACAAAGCCCAATGACTGTTAGTTCATAACCAATATAAATAGCTTTTCTGTACCCAAGTTTTATAACGTTGAAGACACTACTGTTTTCAACAATAATGAAATGGAAGGTTGACTCTAGAGATGGTGGAAACCAATAATAATAATAATAATAATAATAATAGACTAGCAATCCGGCTAATTATTTTCTGTTCGTTAACTCTAAAGCTTGTCTGAATCACGAAATTTTTGCGCTACAATTGACAGCAAAAATCATAAACGACCAGTTTTCTGTCTATTTTGCCTTCTTATACACATGTTATTTTAACAAAATAATGCGTGGGTATCGGTCTGGAAAAAAAGAGCGAATCTGATGTCGCTGATTTTTGACACGATATTCCTGACTGCAAATTACAGGATTATTTGTCTGATGTTTAATGTTCATTCGGTTATATTTGGTCCCTGTGAACAAGAAAAAAAAAGATGATGGATTTCCTCTCAGACAATTGGTAACATTTTTTTCCACTATGATTTTAGGTAATGTTTTCAGCCGAAACGTTTTACTCAAATACAAAAGAAAGCACATGTATATTTCCATTCTCTATAGATGAAAAAAAAATTATTTTTGTCTTTCGTGAATCTGGAAGTCTCTCAAAAATTCTCTAAATTTCTTGACAGGCAATTGGTTCTCCCAATGTCCCTACAATTTTCCTTTGCGGATTTTTTTCCCAAGGTTATTGTAGCCGCCCTATTCTACCTTACATTGTTGTTCCAACCCGTATAACCATATGGAGTAAGATTTACGTACATGTAGCTCTCAAAACCTGGTGAAGATAATTTAATTTCTAAGCCTTCTTTTTTAACTTCCTGCGCTGAGAAATCAATTATGGCGGCGCCACTTCCGCTAGTAACTTAGTTTTTTAAGCCTTCTCTGGGCGGGGCTCCATCTCCTATAGACATTCAATTCCTTGCCTATAATGTGAAAAATCCTTTGCCAGAATTTTTTTTGTTTGTTTTTAATGAAGTCAGTTGGAAATCAATTTAAACATTTGCTCTCTGCGTGTTAATGACAGTATTGCCTGAATGCACATCAGGATAATTTCAGTTTGCACCGAAATTTGGAATTAATTGTGGATTGACAAGTTTCAATCCATCTATCCATTCATCCGTTCATCTATGTATCTATTTATCAATCGGTCTGTTTGTCCTGTCCGTATGTCTACATATATATTTGTTGTTTTCTTGTCTTCATTGTTTCATCTCTTTCCGTCTACCTCCCTATCTCCAAAACAGCAGAAAGAAACAAATGAAAGAAAAGAAAGAAGTAAATATATGAGAATAAAATAAATAAGCAACCAACAAAATAGCTAACTTTTCTGATTGCTCATTAGCATGTGTAATGTCATGTTCTCTTTTATTTTCTCTCTCTCTCTCTCTCTTCAATAATTGATAACTGTTCTCAGTTTATCTCTCTCTCTCTCTCTCACACACACACACACACAAACACACACACAGACACACACAAACACACACACACACACACACACACACATATATATATATATATATATATATATATATATACGGATCTCCACAGGTTACGGCACCCATCGCCTTGCCCGCATGCAGCAACTGCCACAAACTCTCGACTATGCGCATATCCCCAGAAATGGATCGAACCTTGTTGTAGCTTTAAGCATTCGTGCAAAGCAGACACACTCCCGTGGTGATCCAGTAATTAACTCTCACCCTAATACAGTCACTCCTTATTCCCCTGAGAGAAATCAAGGCATTCAGAAGTTTCTATAGAAAGTTAGGAAAGTGCAATCCATGGGACACATTCAGGAGGATGCCTGATCATACGAAGTGAAATGATATATAGAGAAAATATATTATCATACAGGTTAGAGAATTTTTAACTTGTCCCCAACTGACAATCATATATATATATAAGATTCACTGACGACCAAAATCAGAGATTTTTTCATCTACAAATAAATTTCATGTACATGTACTTAATATCGAACCATAAAATTGATTTCAAATACAAACACTGAAAAATTACATTATGTGTATGGTTCAGCGGTACATCAGCACAATCCTGGCTATTTGGTGCCGAATAAATGTAATGTTACAAAACATGTTAAGATATATATATATATATATATATATATATATATATATATATATATATATATATATATATATATATAATGTGTTATTTAAAGGTCTGTTCTCTTTGACGGACGTCGAGATCAAAGATTTAGTGCAGAGAGAGAGCAATGACGTACTTAGTATTGATTTTACGACATCTGAATCTCTCAGTTTTATGCAGTATCTAACGCTTTCAAGTTATTTTCTGTTTCTTTCTTGAAATTAATACCAAATGTGACCTTTAACAAAACGGAATCGCTGATGAAGATAACATATACAAATCGTAGGTTGTCATTTTGGCGGATTTCCTAACGTTGCTGATAGATTAAACGTGCGTTTGGAGAGTAATTATATCACCTTTCCTTTCCTTTGAACCGAAAATCTTTAATATCATATTGAATAATTATGTCATTACAGTAATTTAGTTTAAGTACTTTAAGTCAAGAGAAAATCTGAAAGATCGTGTTTCCCAGAGAATGACTAATGTTCTATTCGTGTAGATAAATGAATGTCATGTTGAAAAGCATGAATCATGTACATGAAACAAATCCATTTTACTCGTGGAATTTTTTATTTTTTTTTTCTTCAGATTTATCAAATTGAACGTTTTAACTCTTCCAATGCAAAATTACATTACTAAAATCATTGCTATGTCAAGTTTAAATAAATAGACCGGAGTAGGGAAATTGCTTGTATGTATGTATGTATGTATGTATGTATGTATGTATGTATGTATGTATGTATGTATGTATGTATGTATGTATGTATGTATGTATGTATGTATGTATGCATGTAAAAGTGCAATTACAAAACTGTTTTCGAACGTTCCGAGGTAATCAAGCTCTTTGTCCGTGGAAGAAACAACTTACATTAACAAAACAAACACCAAAATCAAAAGACGAGAAAAATCTGGACTATTACATGTTTGATTGACAGGTGAAATCTACAAACAAGAGTTAAACAGTGGATAAAAGAAATAAGAAACAGTCGAAAACGGTCTTAAAATAAGTAAACTACAGGTCTATTTTGTGTTGTTGTCAGGATAGCCAAATTTTATAAGAATAATTATAAATGGAGTGATCTGTATAATTACGTGTTCCTTGTACAGAGAACCAAATTGTTTGAGCAAATTTCAGACTAAGACCAAAGGACGGAAACCATGCGTGCGAAAATCAGCGTCATCTAACGCCAGATACTACAAAATGTGCTTCAGATATTATGTCCTGGTAAAGTTATGCGTGGAGGAGGTGATAAAGGAAATGTGTCATGAGCATGTCGCATCGGGATACTGAACAAGATATAATAATAATAATAATAATAATAATAATAATAATAATAATAATAATAATAATAATAATTCATGTAAAGAGTTAAGAAGTATTTACTTGGGTAAGGTTTTAATTAGTAATCACGTAGCATATTCATTAAAGGCATTCTTGTAGAGTCTACTTTCTAGACTCCATAATTTTAAAGTACATCCCATGTCCTTAAAAAAGTCTCCATCTTTTTTCACCAGGTAATGATATTGATTGCCTTTGATCCGAATAACACCAAGTTCGAGTAAATTAAAAATTATCATTTACATATTTTTAGAAAGGTCTATGCATGTATTTTGTGCGCCATTTTTTCCGTTACGGTTCATCCACACTGAATATTCTTTTTGGCTTTAGACTAATTGATACGCTGTCTAATTTCAACCTTCAATATGTCCATTTTTTTGGTTTTGTTTTATCTATCTATCTATCTATCTATCTATCTATCTATCTATCTATCTATCTATCTATCTATCTATCTATACATCCATCCATCCATCCATCCATCCTTCTTTCTTTCTTTCTTTCTTTCTTTCTTTCTTTCTTGAAGGATCAGATCACAAAAAAGCACATGACCTCATAGTTTAATTTAAGATTTCCTTGGTTTACAAAACGCCATCAGCAAACAAACATTATAATTCTTGTTAGGGAAACATGAGTAGCAATTAATTCTTCTATATCGAGATATCGATTATGTTGAAGCAAATTAATGAAAGAAAATGCCATTGGAGATTTTATTTATGATAAAAGTTATATTAATATAATCAATTTTACAATACTGGTAACTCACGTTTTGCTCCAGGTGTAATGACGAGTGTCCAAAACCATTACGGTTTCTATTCCTTCGACTAATATATTTTATTGATATGAAACTGTTACGGTTTCTTTTCCTTCGACTAATCGATTTTTTCTATATCAAAACCAGATTCTTACATAATCATGCCGGTTCCATCTGGTTTGACACGAGCCATATTGTGACGTCATTTGTACTCAAATATCGGAATAGCATGCGCCAATTGAGAACAGTTGTTGATTTGTTTTTTGTTTGTTTTAAAATTAGAATTCTTTCTTGTGGGCAATTTGCAAATAGTTTATGGATTTTTAAATTGATCATTTAATAATAACGATCACACACAATTTCCTACGTTCACACACAATTTCTTACGATCACGCACAATTTCCTACGATCACACACAATTTCCTACGATCACACACAATTTCCTACGATCACACACAATTTCCTACGATCACACACAATTTCCTAAGTTCAAAAGTTTGTCAGAGCACTCTTGGGCTTAAACTCTTACCTCGTGCTCCGACCTCGTGGTCCCATTTTCATTAAGGGTGTCAACAGGGGGCATTTCAAACAGATATCCACGATTTTATCGACGACATATTCATTACTAGTACTGGAATGGGATAAAATTTCATGAGGGATCATCAGTTTCTGCTTACCGATAAATGATCAATTAATAATTAAATAGTTTGTCCACATGATGGTTTGATGAAAACAGGGCTAGAATTCCGAAAACAACGCAAATAGCACAGAACTGAATTTCGACCAAAATGTATAACAAAAAAAGGTAAGAGATTAATTGGTCATTTCGCCCGAAGTGGCAAGTGCTCAACCAAATCGATTAAATGGTCATTTCGCCGAAAGTAGCCGGTACTCAAACAAATCGATTAATCTGGATGAGCACTATTAATTACTCGGTATAATTTACTCTGAAGTGAGGTTGTGACTGTAGCAATTATTACCTGAGCATTTTATGACATATAAATGAAAATAATAAATGAGGGTTGGGGGGGGGGTTTACAACATATTCAGCCAACTTTAGAACATAATTCTGTCATGTAAAGTATTCAATTCTAATCAATCAACCAAAATCGAAAAGTATTATTTACTTTTCACGAAAACAAATTAAAAACTTTCTTGCTTTTTTGTTGAGAGAGTTCCTCTTTATATTCCATTTAATGTTATTGAATATTATAGATTAGATCTATTAATAAAGCTTGAGAACCATGCTAACGAAAATCGACTTTTCATTGAAGAACTGCGTCTAGAATGCAAAACATAGTATCAAGATGATCCAACCTTAAGTCAACATATAACATCAACAAGAAAGCCCCGAATGCTCCAACTATCATTTTTTGACCCAGTTAGTTAGTCAGTGACGTCATTCACACAACAGTAACGTAATTCCTATAACAGCTAGTTTGGAAACTTCCCCCTGAACTGCAGTGATTGGTTTCCAGCTTCATATCGACGAGGTGCGTCATGGTAAAAAAAAGTACAGAGATTCTGTACTTTCAATAAAGGTGGCGCTCTACAGTTTCGTAATTTGCATAGGGTTAGATTTTTAAAGAAAAAGAATGTGCACCTATCAAAAAACTGCAAGCTCCGCTTAGTCATTTTCATTTCCAGGACTTCAAAGGTAAATTGTAACAAAAAGAGAGACGGTAACATTTTTTACTTTTTATATATTTTGTAAGTCATTCATTGTACGTTCAGAAGCTGGTATTACAACCTCCGGCAAGATTCGTTTTCCCTATTTTAATAACTGCTAAAAATAGAGTACTTTGGACTAATTCAGGGTGATTTTTTCGAGCACATGGGAGTGGCCATTTTTGTCAGCTGTGTGCTTAGATCATGTTCAATTTCCACAGGTACAACATGTAAAGAAATTTCAGCCACAGTACATGAAAATAGCATAAAGGTATGTCAACATTCTCTTCAATGTGCATGCTGCAAATTCAAACAACTTCACCTTACGCCTATCGCTCTCTCAGAATTACATAATATCTGTTGAGCGCCTCCAAAGATGGAGGATGATAGTTATCTGCATACAATTTACAGTGGGTTACTTCCCTTTGGATGGATAACGCAACTGCCACAGCGATGTAAATTTAGAGATAAGATTCCACCTGGAGAAAAACGTACGCTTTAATAATTGTATCATATTCAGTTCATACTGCATCATATTCAGTTCATACTGCATCATACTCAGTTCATACTGCATCATACTCAGTTCATACTGCATCATACTCAGTTCATACTGCATTTTCTGTGATCTTTTCTCTACAATGGCTTTAGTGCAGAACGTGAAAATTGTACCTAATACGGTAAAGAAAAATGTCAGGAATTCTGTACTTGCTGAGAATAACCACAGGGCTGACGACGCTACAAGACAGCACGTCGCCGACGTCACAATGTATCGATAACGTCACAATGTATCGATAACGTCACAATGAAGCGCATCTAAACCGCCTGACATAGTTTGATTGTTTAAATCCCGTTTTTGATTGGATATCAATCTGTGATTATATATATAAGGAAGGATCCAGTCAACATGCTGGTGTATTAATGCAAAAGACGATGTACTAAGGTTTAGATGACCCTGTGGTTAAAACAGCCGTGCAGCAGGGATATATTCTAAAAGAGTCTGATTTGTGAGCAGCGCGAGTTATCTGCGGCCTCGAGCACAGGAAGTGTGATGCAGTTTTCAGCAAAAACTTAACTCTTTTACTGCGAGACAGTTTGAAAAACCGTTTACAATTTGTAAGACACATTAAAATAACTTTGTTTTAGAAATTTCTAGGTCACTTGCATGTAAATGTTTGGCTCCCTTAATTTCTGGCTCCCTTAATTTACTCTCAGTTTTCTCGATACGATATTTTTGGTCATTTGTGGGGCTGCTTTGGGGTAGATGGCTACGGCAGAATCTGCTTTATCACCAAAATTGAAAAAGAAACGTGTATAAAGAAAGAGCTTTACCACAAATGAATTAAAAAGATCTACGCAATTACGCAATGAGCGAAGTACAACCCAAATGAAGGTAAAGGAACAAAAAATGAACTCAACGGGACATAAACGATTTATTATTACTGACAATATATGATCTTTAGTCTTACCTAACACTATTTTATGAACGTATATTTTGTGTGTTATTGTGAAGTATTGTGAAATATCAGAATTGATTTTTCTAATAAGGTAATGTAGTTCACTATGAAATAAACTTTTTGCAAGGTAAGGAGCGGTCATTTATTTAAGAATGGAGGTGTGGAGAGTGGCAAAATTGCAAATCGTTTTATTTATAAAATCCACCGGCTACCGAACACCTCTGGTCAATCATGGTTTCATGACACATGCATCCAGCAAAGGTCTAAGGTACAAATCCATTGCTTGATCACTTTATATATATATATATATATATATATATATATATATATATATATATATATATATATATATATATATATATATATATATATATATATATATATATATATTGTAAATACAATCGAAACGTTCAAAGAAAGAAAGAAAAGAAAAGAATGAGAAGAGACATGGAAAGTTTTTAATTCCCTTTTTAAAAATACAATCGGAAATTAACTCTTAGCAATTTTAACCACTGAAACTGTATTTAAATTAGTAATACTATATTTATTTTTCATACTATTTTTAGTTAATTTGATTCGTTTTCGTTCATTTTAATGTTCAATTTGGTTAAATTTTGTGTTAACTTTCGTTATTTTATTTTTTTTTAAAATTATTGTTGCTCATTTTAGTTCAGTTTTGGAATTTAGGCACCACGTCGGAAGTATGGCAACAATCTTTGCAAGTAACTAGTATACAATTAGATGTTTTAAAATTACAGTTATTACTAATGCAAATAAAGTACACAAGGTGCTTTACTAAGAAAGAATTTTTTTTTTTTTTTTTTTTTTTTGCCGTTTGATAAACACAGAGTGGTGGAATTGACAGGAAATGTTACAAAAATTGTAAACTAAACACTAATTGATGCCCCTCTGAACGGATGGACTTTTGCAAGATGCATTGAAAGTTTCGGTGATTTTCGGAAAAGGTTCTCTCTCTGATGCTGTCACCAGCGTGTGTTATAGGTGCTTGACAGCTCCGCGCTTGGCCGAGAGGTCAAGCCTTCATCCGTCAGGAGTCTTGATTGCATTGGTAGGAATTGGTAGAATTGCATTGAGTCTTGATTGCATTGGTGGGAATTGGTAAAATTGCATTGAGTCTTGATTGCATTGGTATGAATTGGTAGAATTGCATTGAGTCTTGATTGCATTGGTAGAAATTGGTAGAATTGCATTGAGTCTTGATTGCATTGGTAGGAATTGGTAGAATTGCATTGAGTCTTGATTGCATTGGTAGGAATTGGTAGAATTGCATTGAGTCTTGACTGCATTGGTAGGAATTGGTAGAATTGCATTGAGTCTTGATTGCATTGGTAGAAATTGATAGAACTGCATTGAGTCTTGACTGCATTGGTAGGAATTGGTAGAATTGCATTAAGTTTTGATTGCATTGGTATGAATTGGTAGAATTGCATTGAGTCTTGATTGCACTGGTATGAATTGGTAGAATTGCATTGAGTCTTGATTGCATTGGTATGAATTGGTAGAATTGCATTGAGTCTTGACTGCATTGGTAGGAATTGGTAGAATTGCATTGAGTCTTGACTGCATTGGTAGGAATTGGTAGAATTGCATTGAATCTTGACTGCATTGGTATGAATTGGTAGAATTGCATTGAGTCTTGATTGCATTGGTAGGAATTGGTAGAATTGCATTGAGTCTTGATTGCATTGGTAGGAATTGGTAGAATTGCATTGAGTCTTGATTGCATTGGTGGGAATTGGTAGAATTGCATTGAGTCTTGATTGCATTGGTGGGAATTGGTAAAATTGCATTGATCCTTGATTGCATTGGTGGGAATTGGCAGAATTGCATTGATCCTTGATTGCATTGGTAGGAATTGGTAGAATGGCATTGAGTCTTGATTGCATTGGTAGGAATTGGTAGAATTGCATTGAGTCTTGACTGCATTGGTAGGAATTGGTAGAATTGCATTGAGTCTTAATTGCATTGGTGGAAATTGGTAGAATTGCATTGAGTCTTGATTGCATTGGTAGGAATTGGTAGAATTGCATTGAGTCTTGATTGCATTGGTGGGAATTGGTAGAATTGCATTGAGTCTTGATTGTATTGGTGGGAATTCGTAGTCGTAAGTGTTTCCAGCAAACGTAACGAAAGCACGACATATGACGGTGAAAAGATCGATTGGTTCTGACATACAACAATGTTTAAAAAAAGCATTAGAATATAATTCTGTCTAGAAAAATATTGATTACATTTCTATGAAACCTTCAAGATCGAATGCCAGTATTTACATATCACCAAAGGAGGAGTACAATACATAATTGCTTTTAATACCAGATTCTCCAACTGTAGTTTCAATTGAGTACTACTGAATAGCTAAGACTTGATCTTTCAAACAATCTTGAGACCCATAGTTACACAATTCGACCTTCTATACATGAACTCCGTCTAAAATGAACAAGCTCAGTTTCAAAGATGACCGAATCTTAAGAGAACACGCAATATCAACGCTTTAGTGCAACTCTCGAATGTATCTGATATCATAATTCTACACGATATTCCGATGGAGAAGAAGTTAGGAGGTGAATGATTCTTCTCAAAATGGCAGCCTTCGTGCAATCATTCAACTTAGTGAACAGGTATGTACTGCCAGTGTAATTTTAGCAGCGCGTGACTCTTCCGTTCGGTTTGTGCCACTATTCAGTGTTAAATAGCATCGTTTCTTACTCTGACTGTACGACGAATTGTAAGAACCTATCTCATATTTAGTCGAAATTCATCTAGAACTGTGGTGGCTCAGTGATTAGCGTACAGATCTTATAATTAGTCGAAATTCATCTAGAACTGTGGTGGCTCAGTGATTAGCGTACAGATCTCATAATTAGTCGAAATTCATCTAGAACTGTGGTGGCTCAGTGATTAGCGTACAGATCTTATAATTAGTATGTTGGGGGTTTGAATCCTTTCCAGGCCAGCATTGATTGGCTGCAGCAGTGTGCCTCGTGGGAATCCTGTCCAGGCAAGCATTGATTGGCTGCCGTAGTGTGCCTCTTGGGAAGACACATTACTCCCATTGCCTCTGCACTAAATATTGTTTCATGTGCTGATGTGCCGTAAAACACAACTTAATCAGTCAGTCAGTTACTCACTAAACTGTATCTATACGACGTCGGTTGAACAACAAAGTCCTACAATGTACACAACGTACTTTTAACGGCTGCCTGAGGTAGAGGCAACCGTAGGATCCGGAGGATCACCCTTAACCTCAGGCGGACGAACATTTAACTTGCACGTCTGGGACTGCCACGGGGCAAAGCGGTCGTATTAGCACTGCGCCAATTCTATTCATATGTCAAGAATGTTAAACAGCGCATTGGTGTCTCAGAATGTCTTTCTATTGAGAAGACCGGAGTCGTATTCTGGCGCTGCCTTTAGCATGCATACGTTGTTTAAACGACTGTAATTATGGACGTGTGACGTCCCTGGTCCTGACAATGTGTAACAGAGATTTATACTCAATTCGACAGAGGCATGAATGCGGCCACAGGAGGTCGCCACTTTTTGCCGTAGTTTGTTGGTTGGTTAGTTGGTTTTAACGCCAGTTTTACCGCATTATTATTAGCTGTAGTTTGTATGTGGTAAAATTGCAAATAATCCACTGTTTAGTAAATTCTTGGTCTGAGCTTTTGGTCAGAGCAAAAAAAAAAACACAAAACAGAGCAGCACGGGATATATACAAACACGGGATATATACAAGCACGGGATATATACAAACTATCCTTGAACTCAGATTGACGACAAAATCCGAGGCAGGATCAGGAAATTCATGAAATACATTCAGGAATATAATTGTCTTTTCGATGAAATTAATATATTAGATGCTCATATCACCAATCTATTATGTCGTTGATAGATATTGTCACATTTTGTGGATGGGAAAACCTGGCTTCTGATATTTTCTTCTGAGCAGTACGTAACTTCCTCATATTACATATGTGTATATTGGATTTTGCTCCTAAACAACCACTGCATGGAATATACTGATCCGATTTTGACCGAAATGAACAAGAACAGGATATATTCGTCCCAGCAATAGCATGTAACTCACAATGTAATTCATTCACTAATTTTATACAGTTTTGGAAGTAGACTGCAGCGTGTTAGGGCTTATGTAGGAATGCAGTGTGTTGCCCCGTCGTGGCAGAGTCAAACGCTACGCTCAATCTGAAACAATAGTATCTTTTGCCGTTCTGGTCTCTCTACTTGCTTCATAGATTTATGTGAGGCAGATTTCATTTGCATTCCATTTCTGATTCTTAGGTTTTAAGCTCGTGTTCGTTTTTGTACACACTAAAGGTTCCTAGAATACGAAGACTAATTTATCATTCGGAGTTTTCTGACAGGGTTAATTTTTTTAAATGTTTACCTGTTTGTTTGGTCCTATTTTATAGTACCATATTCTCGCAAGTCAGTGTGATATTGGTAAATACTAATGTACATTAAAAGTAGCAGTTTATTTAGATTTAATAACGAATAAGTCACGAATGTGTAATTATTTTATTGTGGACGTACCAGTAAGTGTTACTTACTGATACCGTATATATTCTTTTATAAGGCTCACCCACCTGCGAACAATGTAGACCCAGATATACTGTGCGTATTATACAGGGGTAAATAAGGTATTTTTGATTTTGGTTTCAAGTCCTCATTGAGGCGAACATTTCCCATTAGAGAATATATACAATGGTATGAACATATCGACATGGTTATCAAAATGGTCTCTCATATATATATATATATATATATATATATATATATATATATATATATATATATATATATATAGATAGATAGATAGATAAATAGATAGATAGATAGATAGATAGATATAGATATAGATATTCGTCCCAAATTTATTTTTTATAGATAAGAAAATATTTTATAATCAGCAACGTTTTGCTAACATGTACTAGTATGAAAGTTTCCTATATAAACTTCAGACTTTCTTGTTACATTTGCGTTCTTACGAGTGACCATATCATAACATTGATTGTATTTTATAACGTGTTGATTGTGTGATTGTGTGTGTGTGTGTATATATATATATATATATATATATATATATATATATATATATATATATATATATACAAGACATCATGTACATGTGCACTCAGAGTTTGCGTAAAGAACGAGTTTGATATGGCTTATCTTACGTCAATCTATCAAAAGAAAACTCCACCACCCCATGCATTATTTTTTTTTTTTCATTTTTCACACATTTTAGTTATATAGTTTAAATGTAATTCAAAGCACATGGGGAATTAAAAACAATAAAATTCATCGCATGCAACACAATACATGCGCGGACGTCAGTGAAATCATTATGTCAATTTGATTTTCTCAATAAGATACATACGATCTAAAAATAGCATGTATTTATGAATACACAGTATCATATATATGATTTATTTACTTACTTGTATATATTATAAATGTATATAAATATGTACGTTGTAATATAACTCCATTCTGGGTGTGCGATTCGGAAATTTGTGATGTTGTACGGAAATATGGATTGATCATTGCATGACTTGCGAACGCTTTATAAAGATATAAGATTATTTGGGTATATAGCAGTTGAATAATCGTGAATTACTCTAACTTCGTCTCTATCACATTTTGTGGATTTGTTGAAGAAAAAAAACTGATTTGTGTGTTCATTATTTGTTTCATGGATTAGCAATTGAAAAAAAATGGAAAATAGCATACAGGACATCACGTTAGATTTCTTTATACATGTATGGTAGTGTGCATAAACAGCTCTATAAATAGTTTGTGAAAAATAGTAGATGGGAGTTATGTCCTACCTTTATGAGATGCAATGGGGGGATTTGAATCGCGGTAGTGGTGTGTGTGTGTGTGTGTGTGTGTGTGTGTGTGTGTGTGTGTGTGTGTGTGTGTGTGTGTGTGTGTGTGTGTGTGTGACCATAGCTGATTCACCCAAAAAAGAAAATGTATACACTACGAAAAATAATGAATTCACAGTAAACTAGCCGTCAAAACGTGTCAGGATTATACCATAAATTTGGTTTGCTGGGTTATAAAAAAAATAAATATGGAATCAGTGTCCTGAAGCAATCTGATGCGACGGTAAACTAGTACACTGAAAACTACTGAAACTAGGTATAACACCAACATTGCCATTTCTATTCTAAAAATTTACCAGTTATAAGAATGGAAAAAAAAATAAGCAGTCAGATTGCCTTGTAAGAAGTATATCTAGTTAAAATTGACATGACAAAATGGAATAAGGTTATCCTGAAACTTGTCACACTTTTCAGCTCCAAAAGTTTCCCCCTCCTTATTCATTGGCTGGTTCAGGGAAGAGTTTCGGCCGTTGTTTTAAATATATATTTCTTGGCTAGTTGTTAAGCTACGAAAATGAGATGGACTAGATATGGAAGCTTCAGGGTGGTATTTTAAAATGTACAAACACTGTCAATTACTATTGTAGAAAATGCCCTATTTAGCACTGCCAATTACTACTAAAGAAAAGGCCCTATTCAGCACTGTCAATTACTGCTGTAGAAAATGCCATATTTAAGACTGTCAGTTACTACTGTAAAAAAGGCCCTATTTAACACTGTCAATACTACTGTAGAAAAGGCCCTATTTAACACTGTCAATACTATTGTAGAAAATGCCATAATTAACAATGTCAATTACTACTGTAGAAAATGACATATTTAACAATGTCAATTACTACTGTAGAAAATGCCATATTTAACAATGTCAATTACTACTGTAGAAAAGGCCATATTTAATAATGTCAATTACTACTGTAGAAAATGCCATATTTAACAATGTCAATTACTACTGTAGAAAATGCCCTATTTAGCACTGTCAATTACTACTGTAGAAAAGGCCCTTCTTAACACTGTCAATACTACTGTAGAAAATGGCATATTTAACACGGTCAATACTACTGTAGAAAAGGCAATATTTAACACTGTCAATACTACTGTAGAAAATGCCATATTTAACACCGTCAATTACTACTGTAGAAAAGGCCATATTTAACACTGTCGATACTAGTGTAGAAAATGCCATATTTAACAATGTCAATTACTACTGTAGAAAATGCCATATTTAACAATGTCAATTACTACTGTAGAAAATGCCCTATATAGCACTGTCAATTACTACTGTAGAAAAGGCCCTATTTAACACTGTCTATACTACTGTAGAAAATGCGATATTTAATACTGTCAACACTACTGTAGAAAATGCCATATTTAACACTATCAATTACTACTGTAGAAAAGGCCCTTTTTAACACTGTCAATACTAGTGTAGAAAATGCCATATTTAACAATGTCAATTACTACTGTAGAAAATGCCATATTTAACAATGTCAATTACTGCTGTAGAAAATGCCCTATTTAACACTGTCAATTACTACTGCAGAAAATGCCATATTTAACACTGTCAATTACAACTATAGAAAAGGCCCTATTTAGCACAACCAGTTAAACTAAGAGCTAGACATCATTTTCTTTTAAAATCCGAGAACCGTACAAGCAATCAGAAAACTGAGACGTGTTCCACAAAAGTATTCTCAGCCCTTTGATTTTGTACTGTATTATTAGGATTCATTACGCTTGCATTATAAGGTTTCTATTGTACTGTATTATTAGGATTCATTACGCTTGCATTGTAAGGTTTCTATTGAAATATATATTGTATTTGCTTCCTTGATAAGTACTCCTTGAAAGGCTTAAGAGGAAAAACCATGTAAAGAATTCACATTCTGAACAACCTCGCGTCTTTCCGGTAAGAGCTGAATGTAATCGACTTAAAGAAAAATACTGTATGTATTTTTCTAGCATGAGACGGATAAAGGCCGAGGACAGTCCAATGGAAATAAACCCATCGTAAAGATAGATGAAATCATCTTCAAAAACAATATGATTCATTGTAGACGTGACACGTGACCTATATGACACAATTTCCGTGCCAGAATTGTAAAGTAAACCAATTGTAATCCATTCCTTATAACTTCATGCATGTCACTAATTTATATCCCAGGCTCTGTTCCGATCCTAGATTATGCCTTCGATCTTTCATAGCGGCGTGATCTTTCCTCGACTGTGTACAAAAGAATCACAGATGTTGGAAATATATCTCTGTCATAACATTCGGCTGTAGCTTCAAACAAATAAGGCAGTAATAAATAGATCTGCAGATGATCGACTTATTGCAATTCTTGTCTCGTTTATTACGCGTCCGTTTTTTAAATGTCAAGTTCTGTATTTCCTAATAGAGCCAATCGGATCAATGTTGATTCTGTATTCTCATCACGTCAAGCGGATATATTCAAAGCAGATATCGGAAGCAATATCAGAAGTCATGACTAGATTTCTATGGCTGCATTTTAGGTCTACAACTGTCATTGTTGTTTTAAATAACGAGTCGCCTAGTTTGCCTAGCGGTAAACCCAGCCCTGCCTCTACAGCCATTTGACACTGATATGTGATTAAGCAGGTGTCAAGCTTTGCCTGTCAATAATTGTGTTATGAGGTAACCAAAACCTACCAGCCAATACAATCTCGATAACGGGTATCTTTCTTTGATTGTTGGACAAGTTACGACTGAACTTTGTAAAACCCTCTCCCTTCTATAACTGACTATCAAACTTTAAGTATATGGCCCTTTTTTGATCATCCGGATTTCTAGAGAGCCGCGGTAGTTTAGGTGCTAGAGCGTCGGACTTGTAATCCAAGGGTCGCGGGTTCGATAGCAGCCCAGCCCAGCCCAGTCCGGGTGGGCTGCCTCAGTGTGTCCTTGAGAAAGACACTTAGCTCCCAATTCCTTGGCATGATATAGCCAATAAGGTGTTAATAGTGCCGTTTAAACCATGAACACTCAAACAACAGCTACTCAACACACACACACACACAGAAATTTTCTAGGGATCACGTAAATGATCAAAATAATATATTCTCCAAATTCCCGAAATTCTTAAAGGAGAAAAGGAAGAGAAAATTCCGTAGAAATTCAACCTCTAAGATACTAAACACTATAAATATAGTAAACAAATCCTCAGTAGAACAGTCGGAGTCGGATACCAGTCTTCTCTCCAAACGACTTAATTTTTTGTCCACGCCCCAAACCCTACAATTCTGTTCAGTTAAAAGGATACTTCGAAGAACTGGCGAACAGAATGAGACAGGAAGAACAATTGAGTGATCTTGCTGACAATTGAAATTCGAACAGCCCTGGTTTTTCCATAAAAGTAGGTACATTGAGTGTCATAGCAAAGACACGGCTCTAGAAGAATTCTTGTCCGCTAATGAGAGTGACATCACAACCCATACACTAACACATACTAAAAATGGTAACCTAATCGAACGAGACAATAATCTTTGAAAAATCTTCGTGAGATGGAGGATATCGTTATCAAAAAAACTAGTAAGGGGTCCTGCGTTGTTGTATTGAACAAAAGTGACTACATAGCTGGGGCCAACAGATAACTGTCGGATGAAAGGTTCTATACAAAACTGTAAGAAGATCCACAGAAAAACACGTAGCGATCGCAAATCAAACACTTAAAGATATGCATGAAGCGGGACACATAAACGATAAGAACCTCGCTTGTCTGCTTCTTGCTGACACAAAAACCAGCCGTTTCTATCTGATCCCTAAAATTCACAAACCAGATAACCCCATAGACCGATCATCTCGTACAACAACCACCCCACGCAACAATTATAAGAATTCATCGATTCCCATCTTCGCCCCTTTGTAAAACAACTCCCATCTTTGCTCCTTTGTTCAACAACTCCCATATTCGCCCCTTTGCACAACAACTTCTTATACACAGGGCACCAGCGATTGTCTCAACCAGTCTGCCCAATGATATCGTCCTCGTCGCCATGGATGTTTACTCCCTCTACACAAACATATCAATTGACTAGGTCATACAACCTGCACGGAAGCTTAGAACAGCCGTCTCAGCCCTTTGCCCCCACCCCCCTCACTCACAGAATACCTTGTCAAGCTTTTGGACCATATTTTGAAGATGAACAACTTTGTCTTTAACAACCAAAATTATCTTTAAGTCAATGATACAGCAATGAGCGCCAAAATGGCACCCTCGTATGCCAACATATTTATATTGAGGCTAGAGCAATCACTTCTGAATCAAACATACCCCCCAAACCCCTACACTATTGCAGATTTATTGATGACGTGGAGCGCAAATGGGTAGGAAGAACAATTCTTTGGATTTACTAACAATTTCCATCCCACCATCAAATTCACGTTAGAGTCATCAGACAAGTGAAACATATTCTTGGATACCAGATCTGTATTATAGATGACAGCAACGAAAGTGGCTTGTATTGCAAAACGACCGACTCACATCAATATCTCCTACCTACCAGCTGTCATTCTTGACATGTAATCAAACACCTTCCATTTGGACTATGATACGCATAAAACGTATTTGTTCAAACGATGAGACACTCAACAAAAGATTCAGTGAACACAAATGCACTTAAACAGAAGGCGATACAAGAAAAAAGACTATAGATCCGGCTATAGAATATACAAAGCAAAGACTGCCAACAACTGTATCCCTCTCATAATAACATACTACCCAGATGCTGCATGTCTAAAGGAGGTCTTTAAAGAACCACCCATGGTCGCTTATCGACGACCAAATACTTTGAAAGACCACCTTGTGCGTGTCCAGTTTAACTCAGATCAATCCACGGGAGGAGAAACATGCGGATATAAAGAGAGACGTTGTCTCATCTGTGGGCAAAATGCCGAAGACTACTATTTTTTCAAGAGTTGATCATTAGAAGTTACTTTCAATATCAACCGAAGGTTAGAATGTGTCAGTAAACTCATGATTTACCTCCTGACGTGCAATATATGTGCAATCCACTTTGTTGTCAAAACAGTTGACTTCAAAAAAGACGAAACAATCACAAATTCCACATCAGAAATAAAGGTCAACACAAACGTCATCAACCATTTTAACTCAACCGTATACTCCGTCCAGTCCCTCAAAATGCTGCCAATTGAGTGAAATCACAAATGGACTGACAATAAACGGGTCCATAAAGAGAAATATTGGATACTGCTGATGTGAACACCATGGCGAATTTTTGCTTAAACGAAGAAGTCTGGACTGAAAGTGTTGTGCTAAACCCACCGCGCGTCAGTTTCTTTCATTCAGTCTCAGTTTGCTCAGCCACAACCTCTCCACTAGTGCCATCAATTGATGATGATGATGATGACGACGACGACGACGATGATGATGATTAGTAGTAGTAGTAGCAGTAGTACATTGGTTTGTTATTCCGTATTGACCCTACGCCGATCGATCTTTCTGTATGAAAAATCAGTCACGTTGACGATCTTCAAATTAGCAAGCTAGAAATAAGAAAGAAAGAATTAAAAAACATATTTTCAAAAGCAAAAAACACGAAGTCGATTTTTGCTGTCAGTTGTTTCTTAGAAATTCTTGGTGCGATAGTTCTCATTAGGGGCCTTCACGAATCAATCTGAATTTTGGGAAAGGTCAATTTTGGTCAACATTCAAACCTAACACTTTCTGTATTATATGTTTTCTATATCAGGGACAGGTATTTTCATCGGTGAAAATATAAAGACAGAACTAAATGAAACTGTCAAAGTAACTTTGCTTACTCAGTCTTTTGAAAGAGAGAGAGAGAGGGGGGGGCGGGGGGGAGTGCTAAGAAAGGTCTCAGACAATTTTACTTTATCTCAGTTAAATATATTTGACTTAAGATGATGCATACTTTACCAAAGCTCCTATTGAAAAAAAAAAATAAAAAATAAAAAATAATCAAATAAAAAAGAATGCAGCATGAATCGAGTGGCAATATTCTCTGGAAGCTTTTATCGATAATTCTATTGGTTTGCTGTTACATGTTTGCCAAATCGATCAGGGTATTTCAGGCCCTGTTTACATAAGTTCCACATTGTTAGTTGGGCATTCAAGTCTTCTTTACGCGGATAATGGTTCAAAATATGGCATTTAACCTGTAACCGATAAAGCATGTTTGAAATAATATAATATCTAGTTTTATAGCTCTAGCATTGGATCAGCTTGTTTATATTATCACTTAACATTTTCATTAAAAAAATCTATGGGTCCTGTTAATGAAAGGAAAGGTATCCCTAATGAGTCAGTCCTGTCAACGAATGGAAAGGTATCCCTAATGAGTCAGTCCTGTCAATGAAAGGAAAGGTATCCCTAATGAGTCAGCCATTTGTATTTTTAATCAAAACTCTGCTCACTCAAAATTAGAGAGGTGAGGAACGAAATAAAAATTTAAAGATACATGGAATAAATGCAGTAATTAAATTTTCGGGACTTGTTGAGATTCCGGTAACACTTAGAGAATGAAGTTAACCATAACGAGCCATGTGCCCCGGATTTGGGTATGTAACTTATTGCAGAGATGTAACTCTGAGATGAAATGTTTTCTTTCTTATGTTTTTCCCGAAATTCTTACGGAAAACACACACACACACACTTGCAGATAAAGACAGAGGAGAGAGAACAAACAAAGAAACAAAAAGGGATGGAAACAGAGACACGCGAAGAATATGAAGCCGGAATGACTGAAAGACATAAGGAAACAGGCAAAAAAAAACATCCAGCATGGGAGACAGAGGGTCAGAAAAACATCGCAAAGACAGAGGAGAGAAATGAGAAGGACAGACAGAAAAACAGGGACATACATACATGCATCATCCATCCATTCATACGTACATACATACATATATACATACATACATACATACATACATACATACATACATACATACATACATACATACATACTCTAATGATCGTTACAATCACGTGTTAAAGTTTAAATTTTTCTTTGTCATGTTGCTTTTAGCACACACCTAAAATAGCATGCACCATTCTCAGGAATGTTGATTTCTTAAGAGCTTCAATTACACTTATAAATCCCTACAGATGTAATTTGTTTTCCTTTATTCGTCTTGATTTTGTCTTTGTTTTTATAAATTAAAATTTGAAATTGGCAGTTAAGGCACAAATTCCCCCCTCTGTCTTCTTTTAATCTTTTCTAGCTCGTCTTTTCCCTTCCTCCATACTTACCACCAGCCATAGCCCCACTCCCAAGGTCTGGTTTAAAATTCTACAATCTTTATGCACATCTCTAAAACACTTCCAATCAGTATCGCACAGTTTGAAGTCTATAGTTTGAATGGTGTAGGTGGAGTTGCGCTACAGTAAGAAGTCAATATTTACAACGGGTGGGGGTTGGGGGACTGATGGAGGTTGAGGTGGGACTGCTAAACACTTTCCCGAACTCTGTTACACAAAATTCCCCATCATGAAACATACCGTTATACGCTACATTTTCCTTTGCACAAAATTTGCACCTCACATTTTTGAAAGCGCAAAATAGCATACCCTGCCTCTAATGTGTTCCGTCCCTTCCTCCTCATTAAATATTGGTCATCCACTTAAACACACACACAGACACACACACGCATTTATGCATAAAGTGCACAAGTTTCTTTTAAAAAGAGAGGTACATGAAATTGCGTATTGTAGCCCTTCCATTGTAATCTAGCATTTATTACTAACGTCAGTAAAGGCATATGTAATCGTTCGACCTACGAGTGGCTATGTTTCAAATTATTGTACATGGATCAGTTGTATATCTTCAGCCTGTTTTAATTTATTGTACATGGATCAGTTGTATATCTTCAGCCTGTTTTAATTTATTGTACATGGATCAGTTGTATATCTTCAGCCTGTTTTAATTTATTGTACATGGATCAGTTGTATATCTTCAGCCTGTACAAATTATTGTACATGGATCAGTTGTATATCTTTTAGCCTGTTTTAATTTATTGTACATGGATCAGTTGTATATCTTCAGTCTGTTTTAATTTATTGTACATGGATCAGTTGTATATCTTCAGCCTGTTTTAATTTATTGTACATGGATCAGTTGTATATCTTCAGCCTGTACAAATTATTGTACATGGATCAGTTGTATATCTTTTAGCCTGTTTTAATTTATTGTACATGGATCAGTTGTATATCTTCAGTCTGTTTTAATTTATTGTACATGGATCAGTTGTATATCTTCAGCCTGTTTTAATTTATTGTACATGGATCAGTTGTATATCTTCAGCCTGTACAAATTATTGTACATGGATCAGTTGTATATCTTTTAGCCTGTTTTAATTTATTGTACATGGATCAGTTGTATATCTTCAGTCTGTTTTAATTTATTGTACATGGATCAGTTGTATATCTTCAGCCTGTTTTAATTTATTGTACATGGATCAGTTGTATATCTTCAGCCTGTTTCAAATTATTGTACGTGGGTCAGTTGTATATCTTTTAGCCTGTTTTAATTTATTGTACATGGATCAGTTGTATATCTTCAGTCTGTTTTAATTTATTGTACATGGATCAGTTGTATATATTCAGTCTGTTTTAATTTATTGTACATGGATCAGTTGTATATCTTCAGCCTGTTTTAATTTATTGTACATGGATCAGTTGTATATCTTCAGCCTGTACAAATTATTGTACATGGATCAGTTGTATATCTTTTAGCCTGTTTTAATTTATTGTACATGGATCAGTTGTATATCTTCAGTCTGTTTTAATTTATTGTACATGGATCAGTTGTATATCTTCAGCCTGTTTTAATTTATTGTACATGGATCAGTTGTATATCTTCAGCCTGTTTCAAATTATTGTACGTGGGTCAGTTGTATATCTTTTAGCCTGTTTTAATTTATTGTACATGGATCAGTTGTATATCTTCAGTCTGTTTTAATTTATTGTACATGGATCAGTTGTATATCTTCAGCCTGTTTTAATTTATTGTACATGGATCAGTTGTATATCTTCAGCCTGTTTCAAATTATTGTACATGGGTCAGTTGTATATCTTCAGCCTGTTTTAATTTATTGTGATATAACAAGTTTAGCTATTCATACAATTGTTTTGACCCATGAATTAATGTCGAAAAGGAATCATTATATATGCTGAGCATGAATCATATTGTCTTCATATAATCGAAACTCGATACGTTACAGTATTTCTTCCAGGGGAAATCACATACTCATGGACGTCCCCAAAGGGGTGAGGAAATAGTGCAGTTGCCCCCCCCCCCCCCCGGATTTAAAAAAAATCTATTGTGCAGTATATATATATATATATATATATATATATATATATATATATATATATATATATATATATATATATATATATATATATATATATAGCTGCAAGCCTGCAAAAGATTTAAACAAACCCGCAAAATATTAAAACACCCAAATCCTATTTGGCATAGCTCTGAAGGCTCGTCCCTTTGATTTTGGCTTTGTCCCCCCCCCCCCCCGAAAAAAATTCCTGCGGACGCCCATGCACATACTTACCTTTGTATATCTTGAAACCGTTTATTTCCATGAACAATAATATAATGCACGCTGAAATAGTACATAATGCCTGACTTCCTTTTTCTTGCATTTATTGTTCGTGGCGTCGAGAATTTAGTAATAAGTTACAATATCTCTAATGTTTGACTTCAACTTATTTTCTATCCTAGTTCGGTTTTATCCTTGATCAACTTTGCATTTCTCCTCGACATTTTAGTTTTAAGATTTTTTTTTTTTTTTTTAAGTTAATAGATATTAAGTAAGAATTGATTATTGGAATAGTTGCATCATCTGCTAAAAGCATTCTTGTACTGCTTACTTTCCTGTTTTCCAATGTGAAGAGTATCTTAAATATCAGCATGACGGACAGAGCATGGAGTAGTGTTAAGAATTTTAGCTTTCTTATTGATTAAACCTGCCACAATTCATAGTTTGTGATGTGTATTGATCTAATCTTTACATCAATAGCTCATATCCAATACACAGATGCCGCACTTCAGAACTCACCCCAAAATTGGATTTTCACCATTGTGCCGTTGGCACCGTTTATTCAATAAAGGTCATATACTTTCCTCTTGAAAGAGAATAATTTCTTACAGGACAACAGGGACGAGTTTAATTCGCACAGGTCAGTGAACTAGGACCTTGGGGGGAATGTAACTAATCCACGTTTATAAAAAGAATTATTAGATCAGAATCAGTCAGCGTTTTATTTTCAAGATAATATTTGATCATCTATTGAACTAAGTTATTAGTTGAAAAAACTTGGTCAGTTAAATTTGAATGATTGACTGACTATTCGATCCGTCGAGTAATTGATTGATTTGTATTCAGTCCACTGCTCGAATGAACTGTAATAAAGAAGAAGAAAGGACTTATACAAATGGTCAATGTATACAAATGGTCAATGTATTTGAACGAGAAGATAACATTAGTTATCATATTTCAATATAGTTTGAGGATTAAATGCGTAAAGAGACATATGCTAAATGTTTATGAATGTAAACAGCCTTTCGTAGATATTTTATAAAACGATTCCTCTCCATTTGCGATGTAAATTATTCAAGTTGAAGAAAGATGTAGATTGCATTACAATTAAACTATTAAAATACTATACAGACCAGAGAGAGAGAGAGAGAGAGAGAGAGAGAGAGAGAGAGAGAGAGGTTTGGAATTTCACTAATTTTCTTGCAGTTCATTCATATATACAGGCACGATGTAAGTATTGTGATCGTTCTGCATTACCTGCCCTGGCTACGCAAATGTTCATATACTTATTTTTAAACAATAAAAGCAATAGAAGAAGAAAAAGAAGAAAAATTGACAAGCCGTAGAAAAGAGTATCTGCAACAACAAAAATTTTCCATTCTCTCTCTCTCTCTCTCTCTCTCTCTCTCTCTCTCTCTCTCTCTCTCTCTCTCTCTCTCTCTCTCAAATCCTGGGCCATCCTACAAAATAAATTAAAACAGATCTCATTTTCGCTCGCTTTCTCTCTGAACGCCCAGTGGGAAACATTGATTACCAGTCCTGCCTGTCAAATTCTATCACGTCACGTAGTTGGCGGATCCAACAAGAGAACTGCGCTAAAATCATTATTGACCAAATTAACAGTGGTGCTTCACAGCGTAAACACGCAAAAACTTGTCATAAAGAACAAACTTATGGAATTAATATTTTATTTCAGCATCTGCGCTCATAATTGGTCTGATTGGATTACTTTTCCTACATTATATCGGTCGTCAAAGAATAAGAGAAAACGTTTGAGTATTGATATTTTCACATCGACATTAATCAGTTTGAAAATTGCTTCAATTTAAAGACCGTTCTAAATTAGTTGGTTGAAACCAAATTGATGAGTTTATTTAGAGGCAAGGCTTTGTCCCTTAGAGAATTGCATGCATGTGTTACTTACAGCAGCCACATATTTTAGTTAAATCGTGTGTGTGTGTGTAAGTGTGTATACTGTGTATATATACATGGGCGTTCGCAGGAGGGGGGGCAAGGAGGGCAGTTTTCCCCACTGCCCCCACCCCCCCCCCGATTTTAAAAAAATCCATTGTGCAGTATATAAATATATCCCTTTGATTTTTGATTCCCCCCCCCTTAATGACTTGCATATATCCCTTTGATTACGGCTTTCCCCTCCCTCAGGATTTTCTGCGGACGCCCATGTGTGTGTGTGTGTATATATATATATATATATATATATATATATATATATATATATATATATATATATATATATATATATATATATATATATATATATATATGTATATATCCTTAATTTCAAACTATCGAGTTTGTATTTATTTATTTAATTAATTTAATTAGTTCTCCTCAGTTTTCCTTTCCATACACTACTACTATTGCAACATACATACAGAGAGACATACGTACGTACATGCATACATACATATACGTGCAGAGAGCCATAAATAACAGAAAACTTTGCTTCTTTAAATGAATAGTTTTACATCAATTTTTCACGTTCTGCCCTGGAAATAAACACTTCGTGACCTGGAATTCACGTGTAATCATGTTTTGCTTGATGTAGATCCATGTTACATAAGCATCACAGTACAGGAAATTAAATCGCTAAATCACCGTACGTCGGTCGCTGGAGAAAATTACCTGTAATAATATAGTCAAGCCACCCCCCACTGAGAACTGCTAAATACAAATCGCTATTGATATTTCATAATTATCTCGTGTCCATCGATATTTCATAATTATCTCGTGTCCATCGATATTTTTACTTTATATGTCGAATTACCCTATTAATGAAAATTTCATTAAGGATTAAATTAAAGGCTACTGACTTGTCTCGATATATATATATATATATATATATATATATATATATATATATATATATATATATATATATATATATATATATTGCAAGTTTCGACTAGAAAATCATTTGCAGACGACAAAACGTAGCGCAGATCGGAGTTCAGACCATACGTTAAATCTGGTCTGTGAACCAGTCTGTTCCTGTAATACTCCAATGTTTCATGTAATAAAGGATTGTTTAGAACGCACCTGATCAACTATTGTCAGATCAAACATCAAGACCGTCAATATGTATACATGAAGGACCGTCGTAAGGGACGGGCGATACGGGCGACCGCCCGGGGCGCCATGCCTTGGGGAGCGCCATTTCGCGGAGTTTGTGGTATTTTTCCGAGGGTGGGGGGCGCCGACGGCGACGCTTGCCCGGGGCGCCGTTTCGTCCAGCACAAACTTGCGTCGGCCCTGTACACATGTTCCTGCTTATCAGAGAGTCTAATAAGAAGACCGTATTAGTAAACGGTTTGTCTGTTCTGAGTATATTTTACCCTTTTACAATTACACCAACCCCTCTCTCTAAAATTTTCAACGGCGCAAAACTCCATACTGAAAAAGTTGGAAACATTTCTGCAGTAAGACAGTAACAAGCACTTTTTAAATGGAGCAAAACGTAGATTATCCAGGCGCCAATTATCCAGATTATTCGCTCGTACAGACTACCACCGTGTCTCCCGAAATTGTTACTTATTACAATGTACATGTATCTGTACATGAAAGTAATTTTCAAATCACGACGCCAATATAGAAAAAATAACTGAAATCAAAAACACAGTTTAAATTAAAATGGCATTATGAATAACTGAATTATAGTTTTAAAGTATAAATAAATGCAATTAGTAGAGTTGGAGGGAGAGAGTGAGATACAAAGAGAGAAAGTTTATTCTTATACCCAAGTGTTGTTCAGTGACAATATATATTTTTTCATACAAAAATCTCAAGATAATCAAGCATGATTAAATACTAATAACGGTCTGATCAGAGGCATTCCAAAGTCGAAGACTACTTAATTAAACGTCGATCAGCAATCAATGGCGACCCAACGGGTGATAAAAGTTATTCACCTACCGCCACAGGTGTGAGTAGAATCCATGTCAGACGAGTTTTTCCTTTATCAAAGCCCTTTGACACATGTGTTCATAGGACCACACATAAAATGACCGTCCCTCATACCTATGTTATCATTCCATCATGAATAGTTTGAGTAGATCTCAGATAGGTGTTTAGTTGATCTCAGATAGGTGTTAGTAGATCTCAGACAGGTGTATAGTAGATCTCAGATAGGTGTATAGTAGATCTCAGATAGGTGTTAGTAGATCTCAGATAGGTGTTTAGTAGATCTCAGATAGGTTTTTAGTAGATCTCAGATATGTGTTTAGTATTAATTCAAGTATGTTAATAGTATTTGTCCTATTTCTACCATTTTGCACTTTAACATTTCAAATGTGTACAAAACGTTGATATTTTCGTAATTACTGATTCATATACAGTCAAATGTACGATTATCCGACCCATTTAATCCAGATACTTCCATCCAGTTCTACTTTTTGACCACAATTCGATCATCCGGACGATCGATTATCCAGACGGTCCCCCGATGGGTCCAGACAATCGAAGTTCCTGTAATATTTTTATGAATATAAAAGAGAAGCACCATTACTCCGTTTCCCCAGAAAAGTTCTCACTTTGAAAATTTAAAAAATGAACAACAGTAGAATATGGAGATAATAATTCATATTATAACCGACAACATAATCTCAAACCAGTCTGGCACATTTTTAGAGCATGCAAATACTAATTCATATTATAACCAACAGCATAACCTCAAACCAGTCTGGTACAATTTTAGAGCATGGAGATACTAATTCATATTATAACCGAAGAGATAATCTCAAATCAGTCTGGCACAGATTTAGAGCATAAAGATACTAATTCATATTATAACAGAAAACATAATCTCAAACCAGTCTGGCACAATGTTTTTGCTGCCCCAAACGTCCCTTTGTTCATACAAACCTGAATCATTCATGCTTGACATCACAATAAATAATAAAGGAGATCCATGGGGACAAAGGATGAATATCTCTATTGTAAAAAGTTTACACCATGGCCATTCTTATGAAACCATGCAGTGCTTCCTACAACAGACGTGGATTTCTTAATTTCTGCAACAAGTATTCACATTTCTCTCATTATATACTTTGAATCAGTCGTTGTTGAGTCAGTCTAAATAAAGGTTTCTACAATGAGGGATTCCACGGCAATTCTAACTAACGAGTCAACGTAATAAATTGTTGTTGTTCCTCTTCTGCAGAACTTTAGTCCGTAATCAAGATATATATATATATATATATATATATATATATATATATATATATATATATATATATATATATATATATATATATATATACACACACACTTCATCTCTCCTCCGTGCCCGAAAGTGGACCTTACTTTTTAGTGTACGTCACTCTGTCACTCTGAGATAACCCTGCTAAGTTCCGATTGTGATGGTTACCAAGATATTGGAGGAATTAAGAAGACAAAAACAACAAAGCATGTAATTCACGAACATGGCAAGGGAATTTGATCAACTTTCGTTTTGATATAAACACGTGGCAAACTGCTCCCAAGATAGTGCTTTTACTGCTCTCGATGCGCACGTGCCTTTTTATTTATTTCAGGTACATTGAAACTCGGCAGGGCTGTTTTAGTGTAACGTACCCTGAAAAGTAACTTCCAGTTCTTGGCACGGAGAGATGAAGAAGAAAATTTTTTTTTTTTTTTTTTTTTTTGATCGACAATAAATTGAAACAAAAACGTTCATATTGATCACAGATTATTAAAGTCCTGCAGAAGAGGAACGACGCCAGTTTATAGGCCTTACGTTGACAGTTTATAGGCCTTACGTTGACAGTTTATAGGCCTTATGTTGACAGTTTATAGGCCTTACGTTGACTGTTTAGCAAGAATTAGCAGATAATCCCCTCGTAGGTATTAAATATCGTAACGTTAATGGCGACATGTTACCGGCTTTCTACTTTTATTAATGAACAGTGGATACGGTTTTTTTTATTGGACAAGGAAATTGTAAAAATCCTTGCTAAAGTATGACTCAGCATCAACTAATTCAAAGTATATAATGCTGAAAATGTGAATATTTATTGCAGAAATTAAGAAATCCACGACCCGAGTGACTGTGCTTCCTACGTTTCTAGAATCGACTGCATCCATGTACCTGTAAGTATGCATGCATTGTATTGACATGGTGGAGCCTCTGTTGTTATTGAGTTAAAAAGGAAAAGACACATCGGAATTTAAATATGTACAAAAAATAAATAAATAAATAAAGTTTTAAGAGAAAGGGTAGAAACAGTGTGGTTAGAAACGTGGTATATACCGATTGGGTTATCGAAAGTTTAAAATGTACTTTTGTACACAACCTCTAAAATTCTAAGAACAGATCAAATAACTTATGACACGATCATGCCACCATACATGGATATCTTTCGTATTGCATCACTGCCAGTCAATATTGGAATTTCCATCATTTTGTCAATTGGTCTTGACATTTAGCAAAATACTCATGTCCGTACGTGTCACATTATCAATAATCAATATGTATCTCCAAACAGAAATAAGTTCTGAACTTTTCCCAGTTCTGTCGAGCACCTCTCTTCAGAAATCCAATAATTTATCTGTGGAACTAATTAGAGGGTGGCCTACAGACAAATAATTAGAACAGATGTCACTTTAAGGTCAAACTGCCGACATCAATGGCAATCGACGTCATCCATGCTTGTGTTTTCGCTTATCAATTGCCTATAACACCCTTTATGAATCCATATTACCGTAATACTATTCCCAGAACTATTGAATGATCATTTGACAGGAATTCTAGAATGACAAGTCAGATTTAATACTAGAATGACAAGTCAGATTTAATACTCGCGTGTTGACTTTTGTGCATACTTCACATGCATAATCCTAGGATCTTAAAAGTAAATGTTATTTCCTTTTTTTTTTCTTCTTCTATATTTGCATTAAAATTATTTTTCAAATTTTCTGAAGGAACATGTTAAAAGTGGTTCATAACGGGGCTCTCATCATTTTCCATTATCCCATAATTTCTCCGTAGGGATCGTAACAGCATTTTTGACAACAAAAACAAAGTAAATAAATAAATAAAATAAAATAAAATAAAAACAACCTGCGTGATCATTTTATGATATTAATTTGTAATGTGTACATTTTTTCCTTTGAGGATACAAATATTCTTCATTCATTGCAATAATTACCAAGTTTATTTTTTCGCGTATTACCTATTTTATTCTTTTGTTTCAACATTTCATTTCCAACCCAAATTTTGCTTAAAATCCACTATTTTTTCAAGGGATTACGCTGAAAACGGAAATAAATTTATGTGATATATATAATACAAAAGAATTGTCATTTAGATCCGATTCATGATTTTGCAAGCTATAAGTTACGAAGATAGCAGTAAAGTGCTTGTTGTGCGATATCTAACTTTGAAAACTTTGAAAACATTTGGAATTGCATTTAAAATCAAATTTCTTTTGGAATTTAAAATGATCATCTTTATGTTTAAAAAAGAACAAATTGATCCGGAACATGATTGAAAACAATGCACTAATTTACGGTTTCGCACTACGCATGCCCGACGTCATCATTGGTGGGAAGTAAACAAACATTTATCACATTGTTTTCTCGCGGACAGACAGAAATGTGTTTATAAATATCTACTGATATGTACGATAAATTTTACAGAACAGAAGAGAACAGAATGTTTATTCAGTACATTAGGCATCCGGCCCATAATACAGAACATATCAAACAGAGTTTAATATACAGTGTGTCATAAAGAGTATTGTAAAATACACTTGTTTAGGTGTTGATATTGATACTTTTTAACGGCTGATCTCTTAGATTAAAAGCAAAATACATAATACAATAAACTTTACAAACAATACATGAATATCGAATTATGCACATATGCCTTTCTCGTACAGAAAGAGAAGATATGAATTTTTCAAAACGAGACCCACAAGTCTTTATGCGGGACATTTTCAATATTGCGGCAAAATTGACGTCATTGAGAAATCGCGTCATGGAGTGATATCATCCATTCACCGCCCACTTGTCAGGTTGAAACTTTTCACGTCATGCTTTTTTTACTAGAGTATTTCTTTATGGTGGCACTCTCCAGTTTCGTACTTTGCATAGGGTTGGATTTTTAAAGAAAAAGAATTTCCCTTGTTTTCCTCACTGGTTATCCTGGCTATTTTAAAAAGACCTTATATATCTTAGGTATTATTAAAATAACTTTTAATTCTCTTTATTTTGGTGTATGATTGATGGGTGCAATTTGGGTTATAGAGTATACAGCTTTGTCTTACTTAAGATGTGCACATGTCAAAACACCTGCTAGCTCCGCTTGGTCATTTTCACTTCCTGGACTTCAATGGTAAATTTTTTTTAAAAAAGAGCCGATAACGTTTTTTACTTTTTATATATTTTATAATTCATTAATTGTACTTTCAGAGGCTGGTGTTGCCTACTCTGGCAAAATTCGTTCCGCTATTTTAAAAACTGCTGAAAATAGTGTACTTTTGACTAATTCAGGCTGATTTTTCGAGTACTTTGGAGCGGCCATTTCTGTCTGCTGTGTGCTTTGATCATGTACAATTTTCACAAGTACAATATGTAAAGAAATTTTAGCCACAGCACATGAAAGTAGCATAGAGGTATGCCAACATTCTCTTCACTGTGCATGTTGCAAATGCAAACAACTTCACCTTACAACTATCACTTTCTCAGAAGTACGTAATATCTATAGAGCGCCCCCATAAAGACCACATATGTATTATTATTATATGATTTAATTTTGGTTGTATAGATGAAACATTTAAGTCGTAACCATCTAAACAGTCCTTTTGAATAATTCTCATGTACTTTTTCCACAGAACAGTATTCATTAGTAGCAAAGTCCCACACAAGCCCAGCTCCCCCACCCCCATGATGAAAAGTGAGCTATTTAAAAAATACACCTTGCATTTTCTCAATAATAGCAACCAATGTTTTGCTAAAAGACAGGAATATGAAACTTGCCACAATTATTCCTGAGATGTCACTAATAAAATTTACAGTTTGAACAGGGATGGAAGAGATCAGGTTCACAGAGGTCAAAGGTCAAAGGGTAAAACGTTTGCTAATTTTCCTAACACTAGTATATGGAAGAAAGCGAATCTGCTTGATCAACATTTTTTTCCTTAATTTTATCACAAATGAATGAAAAGAAACATTTTTTATATATTTTTCTTTCACCTAATGCAACAGTTTTAAAGCTGAGTTGACTTTACTAATGTGTTCTAAGACTTCTAATGTTCCCATAATTGAGGTCATTGCACACACAATACATATTGTGTAAGCAGGAGCAAAATGGACATAATTAGCTTATTTTAATGCATAACATAAATGTTAATGTACCATTTTGTTGAGAAAATCATACATTATGATATGAAAAAGAAAAAAGCAATTGCACAAATTTTCATATTTGTTTTCAGGGGGCACTCTCCACTTTCGTACTTTGCATAGGGTTAGATTTATAAAGAAAGAGAATTTCCTAGGTTTTCCTCACTGGCTGTCCTGGCTATTTAAAAAGACCTTATATATCTTAGGTATTATTAAAATAACTTGTAATTCCCTTTATTTTGGTGCATGATTGATGAGTACAATTTGGGTTATAGAGTATACAGCTTGGTCTTACTTAAGATGTGTACCTATCAAAAAACTGCTAGCTCCGCTTGGTCATTTTCACTTCCTGGACTTCAATGGTAATTTTTTTTTTTTTAAAAAGAGCCGATAACGTTTTTTACTTTTTATATATTTTGTAATTCATTAATTGTGCTTTCAGAGGCTGGTGTTGCCTACTCTGGCAAAATTTGTTCCGCTATTTTAATAACTGCTGAACAGAGTGTACTTTTGACTAATTCAGGCTGATTTTTCGAGTACTTTGGAGCGGCCATTTCTGTCTGCTGTGTGCTTAGATCATGTACAATTTTCACAAGTACAATATGTAAAGACATATCAGCCACAGTACATGAAAGTAGCATAGAGGTATGCAAACATTCTCTTCATTGTGCATGTTGCAAAGGGAAACAACTTCATCTTACAACGATCACTCTCTCAGAAGGACGTAATATCTGTAGAGCGCTCCCTTTTATGCTACGAGTAAACAAACAATCGAATAAACTGTGTTTCTAAAGAACAAGATTTAAAAACGTTACAATTATACCATTGACCTAATAAGTAATTAAGATCAATTTTTAATTGACTTTAATCTATGCAATTCTAGTCGATTTTTGTCTTACAAATATGTGAAGAAAACGTGTTCATTGGAACTAAAGAATTAAAAAAAATCGAGCCAGATCTTTGCTGTAAAAGTTCGTGCTGTTTCATTTATATATTTCGGACATCTCTTTCTCGGACATCTCTTTTTCGGACATCTCTTTTTTAACTAAAAAATGTCTATAAAATTAGTTGCATTTCATAGAAAACTTTAATGCCTAACATTTAATTTGTTGGAATCGACACAGTAGTGATCCAATGTAGGGTACTACCTTCCACACTGTCATGACTTTCGCATAATTTACCAAATGATAGTAGAAAATTTACATGAAAGTCAACTTTGATTTATTACTAATTTTTCAACTAGCTGAGAGAATGAGAGAGACAAACTTCGCCGCTTATACTTGATATTTTTACAGATAAATAGAAAATCCACGAAATCCGTTTTTATGCACGACCTGTCTAAATACACTGCGGGCCAAAGTACTGACTGAATTACTCCATTTACTTATACAATTGAAATAAATTAGAGGAAAATTATAAATATTTGAATAAAATCAAGTTATATAATAAGATAGAAGTAAAAAGAGAGAAAAATATTTAAAGAATCAATAGGAGTTCCACAACCCTAACCCCTTACCCACCCCCGAGCGAACATAGTGTGAATGACTATTTGGTTTGTGCTAATTTGCAAAGTATTAAGAAGAAGAAGACGACGAAGAAGAAGATACATATCAAATAGAATAATATAATTTTATAAATTGGACATATCTTTTTTAATTTTAAGATGCATAGTTCTTATTGGAAAATACAAAATCTTTGTGTCTGCGGGAACGTAACACATTGTAGTTTGCATCTTTCGGGATTACGTTGTCGCCCAAACTATACATATATGCAATTATGTTTGGAAGTTTGATATTTAAATATTTTACCTTGACCTTGCACGAATAAAGTTTGACATGAAATTGTACAAGTCTATTCAGCATTTTGTTAACGAACGTAAGGATAACATCTCTCTCTCTCTCTCTCACACACACACACACACACACACACACACACACACACACACACACACACACACATTTATTTACAACAACACCAACAATGTTTTACACTTAAAAATAGTCAATACACATTTGCCTGAATGGATCATGTTAACAAATTATCTTCTGTCAATGAAAATGTCTTTTATCCAGAATGGAAATGGAACATTTGGAAATAATTCCGAGTCCGACCTTTCTAAGTAATACATGTAATTTCGCTAAATCAACACTGTTAATTCAAACTGTAATTTCATAGCATAGGCCATACTGCAGATATTAAAGCATCATACGTCTTCGAAAAAAAAAATTATTATATCTGTTGATGCTTTCTTTTTTAATTTTTGAACCTGACCGCAATCCATCCATATGCACCCGTATTAAAGAACGTGGCTCTGGTATTCCCAAATAAACTTCAATACAATTTTGCTTCTATTTCACTTTCGACACAAATATCAATAGGATTTCACAGTTACATATTTCAAAATATTAGTAATTTTTTAAAATTTGTTTTTTAGTCAGAAATAACTGAAAATGTTTTTTATGCACTCTTGGGAGGAAAAATGACTGAAAGCCTAGAGGTTTTCGTTGCATCTTCTTACAGAAACAACATCTTTTTTCTTTCTGTATCCGCCAGTTTTGATTACCGTCTATACTCGCTTATAAGTCGAGTCCGACTTTAAATAACATATACACGCATCTGTGTTGTTTGTTCTACTGATTACTCCCAACAAACTGATGTAAAAATAATCATTGTTAAGCTGTGAATAAATCTTGAAAATAAATTCATAAATATAATAAAATATCTATAAAAATAAAAAAGGGAGTGTGCCTACTTGGTCCCCCCCCCCCCCCTCAACGATATTTCTGGATCCGCCCCCACCCTCCACCCGAAAATTACACTGAAGCACAATTTACAGACCCGCAAGTCGACGTTACCTCTTTTTCAAATAACATGATGATCAATCTGACCATGCGTATTAGAGAACTATAAAATGGCGTATTTATTTCCTTTGGAAACAATTACCATGATTTATTGTCAATCCAGTCACATTAGTGAATTTATTCCAAACAATCTAATTTGGCCTCATTTCCCATGTGAGTGCCTATCTGCGCTAGATGAACAAATACATACATTCAAATTGTTCAAGTAATTTAGGTCTGTTTGCAAGTAAACGTAACTAGGTACCATGTACTAGATTCGTATTTTAATTATAACAGCATTTATAAAATAAAATTTAAAAAAGAAAAATATTCGTATATGCAAGATGTAGCGCTGTTAACGTCAACAAACTTTGTCAGGATATATTGGAAAAATATTTGTTACTGAAATATACCATAGACGCTACTGTTTTGATACGTGTTTAAGGCGACACAACCAAGCTTGAGAACTGAAAACATCTGACTTACGCAATAAACGAGTTCCTATGTGTGTGTGTGTGTGTGTGTGTGTGTGTGTGTGTGTGTGTGTGTGTGTGTGTGTGTGTTTCAGATAATATCAGGGCATCTGTTGAACAATAAATTAGGCAACGTCAAATCAAGTTATAATTACTTCAGCTTTTATTTACATTCATTTTAATGGTGGAGGAAATAAATTCAGGATTTTTTTCTCTGGAGTACTCAACGAATTTTATTTTATATATATTTTTTAAATACATATATTTAGACTATGAATCCTTCCTCAAGCGACTTGTGTTTTGTTGGGGTATTACGAAACTTATTTTATGAAAATGTCTTGTGTTTTGTTGGGGTATTACGAAACTTATTTTATGAAAATGTCTTGTGTTTTGTTTGGGTATTACGAAACTTATTTTATGAAAATGTCTTGTGTTTTGTTTGGGTATTACGAAACTTATTTTATGAAAATGTCTTGTGTTTTGTTTGGGTATTACGAAACTTATTTTATGAAAATGTCTTGTGTTTTGTTTGGGTATTACGAAACTTATTTTATGAAAATGTCTTGTGTTTTGTTTGGGTATTACGAAACTTATTTTATGAAAATGTCTTGTGTTTTGTTTGGGTATTACGAAACTTATTTTATGAAAATGTCTTGTGTTTTGTTTGGGTATTACGAAACTTATTTTATGAAAATGTCTTGTGTTTTGTTGGGGTATTACGAAACTTATTTTATGAAAATGTCATGTGTTTTATAGACTCTGCAAATCATTTGTTTTGTTTGGGTATTATGAAACTTATTTTATGAAAATGTCTTGTGTTTTATAGATTCTTGATTTATGATAAAACACAGTGCACAGACAAAAAACAAAAAAAAAAAAAAAAATGTTTGAATTAAAATTTGTTTTAAAAAAAATGCCTGAGTTGAAGTTCAGACTCGGATATTGCTGGTTTAGTACTGTTATAAAACGGACAGAGAGGATTTTATATTAGAAGGCTGTAATCATGAAGTGTCCGTTGTATTTAAACTGTGTCTACAGGACGATAAGTCTTTCAATGCAGGAAAATTAGAATTATTTACTAGTCAAAAAGAGAAGTGTAATACTGATGGTTTTTATATTTAAATGTCATTTTTCAGGTGAAATAACTTTCGCAAAAGTTAGGTTCATTTTTACACTTTGGTTTTCCACTCCTCTTTCCCTTCCTCGCATTGTTATCTACCAAACATTGTTCTCATATATATATATATATATATATATATATATATATATATATATATATATATATATATATATATATATATATATATATATATATATGAGAACAATGATACGTGCCAAGTCGCTATTTTTAAGACAGAAAATCTTTTTTAAAACATACATGTTATTTGGTCAAACAGTTGACACTTTTCAGTCGGCAGGACAACACATTTGGAATGATGATTCTTCAAATTGCGAAACATTTTCGTTTGCAAAGTTGCATCTTGGATTATAACTTACTGTTTTAAATTGAATTTTATTTTAAAATAATCAGCTGATAGGATAAACTGCTTGACTTGAAATTCACTTGAAATTCACTTTGCAAGCAAACTATAAAATGCTGGTGAAATTGTACTCTTTCTTCAAATCTACCGTACTAGATTGCGGTTTTTATTTATTTGGTGTTTTACGGCACGGCAGCACTTTTAATGGGATATCGTGAAGAGGAAGGTTGAGTAAAAAAAAAACAACATTCACACGCGAAAAATATATCGCTATATTTTCACATTTGAAAATACAAGATTTCCCATCATGTCATGCGACGCTTACATGTGTGTGTCCTCAGAAGTTATACTTGCAGCAAGAAAAACGAGCACTTTGTGAGTTTGACTAAAGAAATGGAAACTCCATTACCTTTCAGGCATAGAAATTATTTTTAGCCGCAGATATTTAACTTACGCCGTTCACGTTTCAACGAAGTTATTTACCGTTTATTACGTTGACAACAATTTAACAGCCCGGTGTGACGCATTTGCTGAATCGGGCTTGTTTTGTGGTCATATGGGGTTAAATAGTTTACGAAATGTCAAAAATGTAATTTATTCTAACAGACTAGGTCACCCAAACCTACTTATTCTAACAGATTATGTCACCCATACCTATTTATTCTAACAGATTAGGTCACCCATACCTACTTATTCTAACAGATTAGGTCACCCATACCTACTTATTCTAACAGATTAGGTCACCCATACCTACTTATTCTAACAGATTAGGTCACCCATTCCTACTTATTCTAACAGATTGGGTCACCCATACCTACCATTCTCTTAAATTGCTGATATTTTTATGATCAGCGTATGCATACGGTTGAAAGTTAGGTGAAGTTACGAAAAGGGTGGTGAGAGTGGTGTGCTTAAGGGTGAATTTAATCTTCTAAGTTTCGATTCAGGAGCAATTTTGATACATGTATATAATAAAAAGAATTTTTTTTTTCCTGCATACATACCAGATATATTTCATCTTAAGGTATAAACAAAAACACAATAAAAAAAACAACAGCAAAAATGTATTTTAACTCGTAGCTTGTAGCGTACTAACGGCGGGGGGGGGGGGGGCGGGGGGGGGCGGTTGCGCCGGGAACCAGAGGTCTTTGGGGCGCCAAAACAGCTGATAAAAATTCGGCCTCGTATTCTGGCGCTTTAGTCTAGCTGGAGTTGCTACTCTATAGTCTAGCTGGAATTACAACTCTTTAGTCTAGCTGGAGTTACAACTCTTTAGTCTAGCTGGAGTTACAACTCTTTAGTCTAGCTGGAGTTGCTACTCTTTAGTCTAGCTGGAGTTGCTACTCTTTAGTCTAGCTGGAATTACAACACTTTAGTCTAGCTGGAGTTACAACACTTTAGTCTAGCTGGAGTTACAACTCGATAGTCTAGCTGGAATTACAACTCTTTAGTCTAGCTGGAGTTACAACTCTTTAGTCTAGCTGGAGTTGCTACTCTTTAGTCTAGCTGGAGTTGCTACTCTTTAGTCTAGCTGGAATTACAACACTTTAGTCTAGCTGGAGTTACAACTCTTTAGTCTAGCTGGAATTACAACTCTTTAGTCTAGCTGGAGTTACAACTCTTCAGTCTAGCTGGAGTTACAACTCTTTAGTCTAGCTGGAGTTGCAACTCTTTATATCTGACTGTGTTACATAAGAGCATAATTAAATAAACAATTCGGACAAGTTCTGTTACTTGTCACAAAAGATGCTAAAATATTCAGCTTCCTGAAGATGAATGCTCTCTTGTATTATAACTGTTCTGCTTCCGCGTGAGAATGTTGGTGCTGAAATTGGACTGATGAGTTGCCATGGATTCATCTGGTTGAAATAAAAGAAAGCATCGTGAGAGGATTGGTATTTATTTTAGTAGCTGATTTTAATAACTTTGACCACAGGAAATTCTCACACATCTTTATGACTTTTTTCTTGGAGATAAAAAGTTGAAAAGTTATCTCCTTTTATACGGTATTGAATTTCCACTTTTGAAAAGGAATATACGGCATGTTTGGTCTTCCCATTTTCAAAACTTTCTTCAATCATTGGTGCAATTTTATACCAATATAAATCTATAATGGATACTGGAATATATGGGTTAATTCAGAGAAACAATGAAGAAAAACGTGGAGGCCGAAGAACTCGGTCGAATATGACAAATCGTCGTGATCATCATCATCATCATCATCATCATCATCATCATATAGGTAGAGCTCATCACGTCGGTCATCATTGTCATGTGACCACATCCTGGTATCATCATTATTATGGTTCCGATCTACAGTTTCGTACTTTGCACAGGGTTTAATTTTGAAAGAAAAATAATTTCCCAGGTTTTCCACACTGGTTATCCTGATTATTGTTTTTAAACAAGACATTGTGTATCGTAAGTATTGTTACAATAACTTTCAATCACCTTTGCTTTGGTGTATGATTGATGGGTGTAAGTTTGGTTATAGAGTATACAGCTTAATTCAGATGTGCACCTCTCAAAAGACTCCCAGCACCGCTTGGTTATTTTCATTTCCAGGACTCAAGAGGTAAATTGAAAAAGAAAAAAATAACTATCCGATAACTATTTTTTTAATTTTTTTTAAAAAAATCTTATAATTCATTTATTACACTGTCATAAATTAGTATTGTCTACTCTGACAAAATTAATTTTCACGATTTTAATAACTGCTAAAGTTAGTGCACTTTGGACCAGTTCAAGTTTAATTCTTAGGCACATGGGAGCAACCATTTTGATCAGCTGTCTGCTTTACTGCATGTAAAGAAATTTCACTCACAATACATGAAAGTAGCATAGAGGTATGCCAACATTCTCTCCACTGTGCTTGTTGCAAATGCGCGCAACTTCACCTTAAACCAGTTCCGGTTTCAGAAGTACGTCATAACTGTAGAGTGGAACCTATCCTCTCCACTATCCCAATTCAAAGAACATCAACGACTCAGAGACGCTTGGAAATCAGATCACTAAATTGCTGCAGACCGGAAAGGCGTGTTCTTTCTATAAATCCAAAGTAGGCAGTGGCAGGGGATACAACTTTACGAAGTTGTCAAGTGGTTAAAAGCGTCACATAGTTCAAAATGTAGTAAATATGTCATATAGTCCAATACACGGCATGTGGTGAAGTCTTTAGTTTACTCTACCAACGGCATCAATTGTTAAACGACATTTGCACATGTTTTAGAATTGTTTCACGTCAAGACATCCATAAATTTCACATAATAGTCATAGGTTTATCTCCGGCTGAACGAAACATTCGGATTAGTTGGTCCTTATCAAAGGTCCAATTGAATCTGTAATTTCCACAGTTATTTACAGAACATTACGGGAATGCTTTTATGCATTTTTATGATAACTGCATCTCTTTAGAAAACTTTTCAAACAGTTTTTTTTTTCTTCTTAAATTATTCATTCTTGAAGCTAGAAAAACACCAATAATTAAAACCAGTAAATCATATTTCAAGATGGCCTCTTGATTGTTTCAAGCTCGGTACAACGTCAATGAAAACATATGTATGGATTGTCGATCGATTGGTTTTCAATTCAATTAACTTTATTTCACTCATCTCAATATACAAATGACATAGGAACGAAATAATGTAAAACTTCAAGAGTTCCTTGCAACAACAAAAAATCTTTACATGTGACGTCTATTGACATACATGTCAGGTTAAAAAAAAGGCAGAATGGCAGTAGTCTTTTGAGACTGACTCTTCCCTCACAGAATTGTTTATGTTCTTGTATTGATATAAGTGTTGAGATAGTTAAAGTAAAACAGAGTACCAGTTTTTGTCCACAGTGCCTTGCAGAAAATTTTACCAACAATGACTTGCAAACATAGCCGATTTGTACAGTAAATTTCCGCACTTGTCGTCTGTTACAAATCATACTTGTAACCTAAATTGAAAATCAATAATTATGGTCTCGTTTTATTAAGGCTTCAGTTATCATTTTTAATTTGGTAAAGTATTTTTGTTTCAGCAAACTTGAAGACAGTGACTACTCAACATTTGTGAAACGGACTTTAGTTTATTTTTGCGTATCAAACGGCTTAACACCAGGGTGGTACAATTTTCAGTTAACTTCATCTATGTTTTTTTTTTCAACACAACAATCTTTGCTGCAAACGTCAAAAGCTTGAAAAATCTATTCGATGTCCAAGTGTCATAGTGCATGCCACTTTATATATTCATCTATTACTACATTGGGCGTGTTGGTTTGCAGAAACTCCATTAAGTTGTGTTTTATTCTCATACGTGACACAACTGTTTCAAGTGTAATCGCTTTGTACTGAATACCCTTTCGCATGTCCATGTTCCTTTTGTACCAGCGGCATTCATACAAGTCCTTTCATGACAAACCGGCTCCATCGATCTAAGACTAGTTTTCATATACAGGGCCGAATCTATCCGAATGTCTTCACTCTGATAGGAAGATGTGCCTGAAAGATATATTGACACTCGAAATAGGATGCTATTTTCAATTAAGTTCACTGGTAGGGCTATTCGTTAAAAGAAAACAAATCAATTTGATAGCAAAGCGAAGAGAAATGCGTTGTTATTTGATTAAAAACTTTGTGCTGATGAGTCCTATCGATAATAATGTAAAAATCGTCATTTGTTTCTTCTTTTTCTACTTTAGCATTTAATCAGATTTCGTTGGCAAAAGCTGTCTAATTTATTTATCCACGCACAAAGACGTAATGGGGAACCACGAAACCCATACGCTCAGTATTGGAGCATATAATTGACAAATTCTCTGTAGCAGTAATTAGGTCTTTCATGCTTACGTAAAGGATCACGTGACCGATTATTTGGCACAAAGTCTGGGTGGCATAAATACAGATACTTGGTGTAGACAGGAGATATACTGGCTAAAGTTTGCAAAACTAATAATATCTTCCAATTCTTTAATGGGTTGAAATAAAGCTAAAACACCCTTATTTGGCAGTTTGATGAAAGATGTGTGAAACTTTGCCTCCTTTTTATATGTTAAGCTTTATCCATCACTGCTCTTCGCTGGTCCCATATATTTTGCCACCCGGTTCTGTAACGCGTTGACGTCATCTAGATCAGTCCTAATATTCTGCCAAATGTGATACGATGTAACTCTCCCTTTATTTGAGTTTACTCCAACCCCTCTCCCAACAGTGTCAAAATATGAAGAGTAACGAATTTTCATGCAGCCTCAAAATGCAAATAAGATTTGTCTCCGCTGTGATATGGCTATCTGTGATCATGACCTATTGTACACACTGAGATAATGACTATTGTACTATATCCTTAGTAACTTACTCGTTTCTGTCCAACGAGAGCCAGGGTAGCTCTCAGAAAGAGACTGATGTCATTCTTCCAGCAATACGTGTTCCAATAATACACCGAATCTCTATCGACGTCACAAGCCACGAGCGAAAATCTGCTCCTATGTTTTGGCCTATCGAAGTAGAGTAAATGAATTTATACAAAAGAGTTACTGTTTTCAGTATTTATGTTTATTTCCTGAAAGAGTGAAAGATCTAGACTGTACATGAGCATGTGCATTTTAATAAAGTAAATTAATTATTGATATTAAAATATTAATTAATTTCTCCTTATTGACCGAAATTTATATGTTGTGGTTGTGGTTAACAGTGCATATGCGTAACCTTGGGAGGTGCAGCGATCATTATAGGTTCCAACCTTGGATAAGAGGCAAACAAATCAGTTGGTTGAAAAGAAACATATTTGGGATCATTTTCCTAATAATCCGCACTAGATTTGTCATCTTTTTAACATGTTATTTTTTCTAGTGGATAAAGAAAATACACACACACACACACACACACATATATATATATATATATATATATATATATATATATATATATATATATATATATATATATATATATATATATACATATATATATATACACACCTATATACAAATATATATAAATCTTTTATTGTATTTTTTGTTGAGGCTGCACCCTCGTCATGACATTGTACGGGTGTCACACTCTTCTTAATGCATTCTTCTATGTTACTGCTGAGTTAGTGTGAACTCGTCCATCACTCTGGTACATTGCTCGATGGTGCCAATATCCTGGATTGGTTCTATGTTTAACGAAGGCTTTGATCACGAATGAATGTTCGAAACAGGGAACAAGATGACCCACCTTGTCCACACATCATCTGCAAGAGTAATGTAAGGGTGAAATCCATTGCGAGTGAGAAAGAGCCTTTCCACGTCATTTTCTTCTGTACCCTTCTCTCGTTTCCTTGACTTGAAAGGCTGCACACTCCTTGTCCTTGCAATATTTCATCCCGCCATCTTTTTCCATGCTAAATTTGTAAATTGTAATACTTGCTAAACGTGTCAAGTTTTAAAAATATACAGGAAAATATTAAAATGGCTCCGAATGATTGCTACCATTGTTTTCCATAACTATTAGTAAGTCAAAACATTGTGCGTATAGATGTGCGAATAAAATGTCCAAATATCTGTTTGACTATCTTCAAGAATAATAATCAGTAATCAATATGGCATCCAGCAACCGAGTCAAAAAGTTTCGACTTCTAACGCATGCGTGGTAAGCGTGAAGAGCTTTCGTTTAGAATGCAACTTTCAAGTTATGCAGATTTCCAACTACGCCAATGTAACAGCTTAATTTCGAGATTGTTTCTTCCCACAAGGGAGAAATCATTCTTTTTTAGTTTTAACTTACTTAGTTGAATCTAATCTAATTTCTGTCCTGAAACTTTGACTTGTGCTTCTTTATGCTGATTGAATTTTTGTGTGAATCTGTTGCATTGGTTAATTTAGTTATATAATCTATTTAAAGGTCCATTTAGTTATATAATTCATTGCACAGGTTAATTTAGTAATATAATCTATTGCATGGGTTAATTTAGTTATTTTAATCTATTGCATAGGTTAATTCAGTTATATAATCTATTGCATAGGTTAATTTAGTTATATAATCTATTGCATAGGTTAATTCAGTTATATAATCTATTGCATAGGTTAATTCAGTTATATAATCTATTGCATAGGTTAATTTAGTTATATGATCTATTGCATAGGTTAATTCAGTTATATAATCTATTGCATAGGTTAATTCAGTTATATGATCTATTGCATAGGTTAATTCAGTTATACAACCTTTTGCATATGTTAATTTAGTTTTTTGTTTTAAAGATATTTAATTGTTTTTTTTATTAAACAATATGGGATTGGACACGAGTTGTCTAACTCATCTATATCCTTTTCCTTTCCCAAAACATGCAAAAATAATCCAAAGATGATATTCGATTTACAAAAAAAGAGTACATCCGAAAAACAAGATCTAAATTTTCGTATATCACAAGACATGAAACATTTCAAAGGAAAAGAAAATAAACACATTGGTATGTAGTTAAGTTAATAAGCAATTAATGAGAGAGACAGAGGGAGGAAGAGAAAGAGAGACAGACAGACAGAGAGAAAAGACATTGCATTGGTTACAGTCACTTTTTCCATTTCGTCTATTTTACAAATTTGTTACTTATACTATAATTGTGAGTATTAAAAACAACCAGTTTCGTGGATGTATTTCTGTACATTTAAGAATACGACAGAATTTGTTTGTTTACTTAGTTCGACTTCACCTTTCAATAATAAATCTATAGTTACACAATGAGTGTGTTGAAAGATAGAGCGAAAGAGCTGGGATCTTTGGTTATTAAATAAGGGACAATCGAAAAAATAGTGCCCAACATCATTGTTATAACCAGATGCACACATGGGAAAGATAACTCAATACACTCTGTAAAGATTGGATTTGAGGGAGTTACATGCGCGTCTAAGTTTAGTATGTTGGATATTAAGATGGTGTTTGCCAATATAATAATACGATGGTGGCCCGTTAGTTGAATTAGGTAAACATTTTTTAAAGACAAAAAGATAAGGAGATTTTCGGATATCTTCAAGACCAAAGACCAATCGTAGATGGTAAAAAGGAAGTCTGATAAATCTGAAGTCTTGTTAATCTGAAGTCTGGTAGAGATTGGTGTGATGCTTTGGGAGTTACGTAGACGATAATGAGATGCCTCATATATCCTTTGTGGAAGAAGATCGCTTAAATAATTAGGTATTTGATTATTTATTATAGAATACATTATGCATAATATCTTCTTTTTCCTTCGTTGTCCAAGAGTTTCCCAACCAGTTTCCACATAAAGAGACTCTCTAGAGCAATAAATGGGTAGACCTGTAACGATTAGGTTAATTTAGTTATATAATCTATTGTATAGGTTGATTTAGTTATATAATCTATTGTATAGGTTAATTCAGTTATATGATATGATCGTCTGTTAGCTCAAATTGTTTCCAATGTTCGGGTATTCATCACATTTAATCACTCTAAAAGCACAGTCTTATACAGTAAAAAATACAGTCTAATACAGTGTACAGAAAAAAAGTCTAATACAGTGTACAGTAAAAATACAGTCTAATACAGTGTACAGTAAAAATACAGTCTAACACAGTGTACAGAAAAAATACAGTCTAATACAGTGTACAGTAAAAATACAGTCTAATACAGTGTACGGTAAAAATACAGTCTAATACAGAATACAGTAAAAATGCAGAATTAATACAGTAAAAGTACAGCCTAATACAGTCTAAATACAGTCTAATACAGTAAACATAGAGCATAATACAGTCACAATACAGTCTAATACAGTAAAAGTACCGTCCAATACAGTAAAAGGATTGGATTTGAACATGATTTTGGCGTATAGTTGTTTAAATTTTCTTAGTTCTTGAACACTGCAATGCATTTTATTTCCAAACACTCAAGTTAACGAAGCAACCGAACGCAAAATGTGCTGATATCCATAGCTTAGTAACCCAATGGGCCCCAAATGGCTAATTTGCCTATATGAAGCAATCAAAATTAAGAAAGGCAATCTCCGATTTGAAACTTTTAGGGGCTATAAACAAACTTTGATGGCCTAGCATCTCTAATATTGTCCTTGGAACAAAACAAGTGCTATATTTAAATTGGTTTTATAATAGCCATTCAAAACTGGGTTCACTTTAATTCATCTCTTGTATTTTTCTTGTAAATTGGCAATGGTCCATCCCATACTACTCTAATGAGGTGTCTGGTACTCTTATATTTGTACTACTCTAATGGGGTGTCTGATACTCTTACCTTTGCACTACTCTAATGGGGTGTCTGGTACTCATATATTTGTACTACTCTAATGTGGTGTCTGATACTCTTACCTTTGTATTACTCTAATGGGGTGTATGATACTCTTATCTTTGTACTACGCTAATGGGGTTTATGGTACTCTTATCTTTGTACTACTCTAATGGGGTGTATGATACTCTTACCTTTGTATTACTCTAATGGGTGTCTGATACTCTTATCTTTGTCTTACTCTAGTTTAGTGTCTGGTACTCTTACCTTTGTACTACTCTAATGGGTGTCTGATACTCTTATCTTTGTCTTACTCTAGTTTAGTGTCTGGTACTCTTACCTTTGTACCACTCTAACGGGGCGTCTAGTAATCTTTTTGTACTAATTCATCTCTCGTATTTTTCTTGCAAATTGGCAATGGTCCATCCCATACTACTCTAATGAGGTGTCTGGTACTCTTATATTTGTACTACTCTAATGGGGTGTCTGGTACTCTTATATTTGTACTACTCTAATGGGGCATCTGGTACTCTTACCTTTGTACTACTCTAATGGGGTGTCTGATACTCTTACCTTTGTACTACTCTAATGGGGTGTGTCCAGGACATCACGCTAAGAAGCTCATATAGGAGAGAGAGAGAGAGAGAGAGAGAGAGAGAGAGAGAGAGAGAGAGAGAGAGAGATGGATGGCAGGGAAGAAGGAATAAAAAAAATTAGACGATGAACCGCCTGCGAGAAAACAAGTTTAATATAGAATATAGAATATGAAATTTAAAGGAAATTCAGGCTTATAACATGTCAGGCAAAATCAGCTACTTCATGTTTCATTTGAATTTACTTGGAAAATGATACAAATGATGTTAAATATTTAAACGGTCTGTTTTGGTTAAACTTTGCGTGAGAAGGTAATTTTAGCAGACTTTTCCACTCTTTAGTATTTAAATAAATGCTAATTGCACTTGAATCGAGAAATTGTATTAAAAGCTTTTCAATTCCTACTCATGCATAAGACAACTTTAAAGAGATATTAATAATTTGGACCTAATCGATGTTTTTTTTCAGTTACTAAGTGTCTTTCACATTAAATGGGGCATTTCTCATAAATATTCCATCTTAGCCTTCATTTCTTTCGTATAAATGATAAATAAATGCACTCTCTACCGTCCGCTTGAAATAATTGAAACCTCCCTCTCGCTGAAGGACTGTCGCAAAACTGATCATGAAACTTTCAATATTTATGACTCCAGTCAAGAAAGATATAATTATTCTAACTAAATTCATTTGTGTTATTCATTTGGGAATTCCCAGGTTGGATGATTACATGTTATACTTTGTAATCAAGCGAGGCCTCTTCGCTAGGTCACGTGAGCCTCTTCTTGGCACACTTGATTCGCATTCGTTATAATACCGGTAATTCGCAGTTTGATGGTATTTTCAATCTTAAGAATACAAACGAATTCAAATATTTAGAAATAAAGTTTTATAGAGAAAAACGAGTAGAATCCGATCGTGCATATTTTTAACATAAAAATACATTCAGTCTGTATAGATAAGATTTTATCATAGCATGAATGTTCCTAAAACTTTGAAGGGAAAATTTCTTCACCTTTGATTGGACTCAAATTAAGACCTAGCCTTATCGTCTTTGAACTTATTATCATCGATTTAGTGACGTTTTATAATTAGCATCCTTACCACTGGCACATCGTTCTTGTGGTTGTATCTAACTTCGCCATTATCGTCTTTTTGAGTTGCTGTAATTTAAATTACTTTCTAAATGATTCATAAATAATAATTCTTAACTCTTTTTCTTCATTTCTTCATTCTTTATTTCCTCCATTGAATAACAAATTGAAGAAAACTTGTTGTTTCTTATAAAACACTGTAAAATGAAATTTGGTTTTATTTCGCGCGCGCGTGTGTGTGTGTGTTTGTGTGTGTGTGATGCAGCTCAAATTGACTAACATGCCGCACACTTTGTCCGACGACTTATCGTGAATATGTATGAGAATTTTTCAGCAATTGATTTTGGAGTTTTCTTTGTACAAAACAGAACACAAGTATCATTTTTTCACAAATGAGTGATATCTCTTAGCATGCTTCAATAAATCTTTTGTTTGTAACGAGTCAATACAATAAGGAATGCAAATTTTATCCAGTTTTGGGAGTTTATTTTTTTGTAATGGAGAAGACGGTGTTGTGGTTCGATACTGTCGGTATCACTCAACAGACGGTGTTGTGGTTCGTACTGTCGGTATCACTCATCAGACGGTGTTGTGGTTCGTACTGTCGGTATCACTCGTCCGGTTATTGACTTAATGCTAGGAACATTAGGATAAAATCGAAGCTGCAGATCATCAATGTCACATTCTTATCGATTTATAATTCAACTTGTTTGATGCTGCGATTCCAAGAACACTGTATCTGTCTTCAAACTATAGACTGATGGGTTACGGATGGGCGTTATCTTAGGCTCGCCTAAAAATCAAAGTTCATTAACGATTGAACACTCTGGTATCGGAGAACAGAAAAAGTGACTGAACATCTCTAAATAGAACACAAGTATTTACTTTTCCCAAAAGATTGACCTCACATACTTTGTGTCAGTAAATATTGTGTAAAGAGCCACCCACCAGATTGTGAATGCAAACAACTCTATTGTTCGTCACTCCAAGAAATGTAAAAGCCTAAAGCCTTGTTCAAGCTATGGGTTCAAATTAAGTGCAAATTTAAAAATTGAGGGAAGAAACAATACTTTTTAAATCATCGTGAGTATGGGCCATTGAGAGTATGGGCCATTATAGTACCGAAACACTAGTTAAATTTAAAATGGTACATATATTTTAGCGTGGCCTGTCGCGCACGCACAAGAAATAAAACAAAAAGGATTGATTAATTAAAAATACTCGATACAACCGATTTAGAGACTGTTCGTTTAGTAAGCAGGTTGATTGTGGAAGATCACAAGTTTATTTTTACATCCTTGCAGAGTTTGATGATTACACAGTTATGGTCATATATGGTGGGACAATACAATACAAATGTTCCCACCAGCATACCAAAACAAAATTACACCCAAAATTTTGAGACCGATATAAAGTGGACTTTCAAAACAGGATAGAAAGAATTATAGTCAAAATAGAGAAATGAAAAGTTTTTGTTAACCAACCAAAACAAACGAGTGAACTGTGTACTGAGCAAATATTTCATAGTTTATGATAAGCTGACTTAAGCGAACGATCACTGGAGCAGCTAATATCATGCTACAAATTAGTGAAACATTACCACTGAAACACACTCTAGTACTGCAAAAATCTCCAAAAGATCGAGGGAAAAAAATCTTGCTGTGTTGGTTATGCTTGCATGAGTTATTTCCATTGCATTACTATTTTTATCTTTTGTTTCATTCAAAATTTAAAACAAACCAATGTATTTTATGGTCATACCACATATACACATAAATGCGTAATCATCAAACTCCGCAGAGATGTAAAAATATGCCTATGATCTCCCCAAGTCAGGCTGCTTACTAAATGAACAGTCTCTATATCATTGGTATCGAGAATTTCTACGATCCATATCGCTTGGTGATTTTTGAATACCACCAACATGTAGAGGATATCAATGTTTTTTTTTAGTAGATATGAAGAAATAATTCCCGAGTGAAGTAGAACTATTGTCGTGAAATATTTCTTCATTACTATTAAAAAAACTGAAATTTTCTTTTTATTATATATTTTAATGGCTAAATCCGTCGATTTGCGTCGATTTTTTTCTCAGTTAACGGCTGCATTACAACATCGAAAAAAAGAAGTTCCAAAATTTAACAATAAATATTTATATTTGGACAGCGATCTTTAATAAACAGAGTTCGTACATATAATGCTTCAAATTCTGTATTTTGTCAAATTAAATACTATTTTCGTACGAAAATGAAGAGATCTTTTTTTTGTTAACACAATTCTTGCTCGTATTGATACAGTGAACATTGTTGGGATGGGAGTTATGTAGAAACATCACAGTGGTCGTATCCGACAGACTTCAGACATCTTTAAACTGAAAATTGTAATGATTATAAATCTACCTATAAGGATTTTGATTCTTTATTTTGTTTATATCTGCATTCAAACGTGAATTGTCCAGCCTCATCAAGCTTGCAGTCTAGTTTGGTAACAGACGCTGCTCCTAACTTTCAATTGTCACTCAGTTTCGGCTTGCAATCAACACACATCTATCCCCGATTTCTCCAATGTTTTTTCAAAGATGAGTTTGATTGTCAATACAGCTAAAATTGCTACTAAAAGAATGTTTTTATTATATTGAATCAAGAATTTTTTGCTCAAAACTGGTACCGTTTGTCGTAGAGTGTAACATGTATATCATACTGTACGGGTGACACAGAATATAGAATAGAATCAGTTCATGTAAGTTCAGTCACTGACAATTTGCACGATTCATGTGGAAAACTATTTGTTTAAAAAGTAAATACTTTAAGCCAACTTTTTGTTTTAAGGATTTTTTTTTTTTTTTTTTTTTTTTTGGCTTTGTTTTTGTTTTCTTTTGTTGGCATTTTATATGGCACTTCCGCATTGATTACAGAAATGTATGGGCTACTACTGTCTTGACATATTTTAAGATATATTCATTCCGGAGAGAGAGAGAGAGAGAGAGAGAGAGAGCATGGAAATGCAAGTTTGAATAACATACATTAGGGCAGATATATTTCTTAAATGGAAAGGAGAGTAGTTGAAAAAGTAGTTTCGCTACTGTGGCGATATCAATTTATTTGATCAACTCCATTTATTTCACTAGTAAGATTTTGAGTAGTATGGAGTGGTTCAGTAGTAAGTAAAAAGTGTTCCAGTTGTTAGGTCTAGGAACATGGGGTGTTTTTGTTTTTATGCAGCAGTTGATAGATGTGTTTCTGTAGTTAGGTCTAGGAAAATGGGGTGTTTTTGTTTTTGTTTTTATGCAGTAGTTGAAGGTTGTGTTTCACTAGTAAGATTTAAGTAGTTTAATAAGTGTTTAGTACAATAATTTATTAAGTGTCTCACCTATTTTTGTTTATATTAGGTTAGAGAGTGTTTCAGCTCTAAGCGTGTTTTCTTATTTCGTTTTGCATGCAGTACTTTAGTAAGTGCTTCAGCTATGTTCTCGTGTCTGGTAGAGAGTTATTGAGAATTTTTAGCTATGTTCTCGTGTCTGGTAGAGAGCTATTGAGAATTTTTTGCTATGTTCTCGTTTCTAGTAGAGGGCTATTGAGAATTTTTAGCTATGTTCTCGCGTCTGGTAGAGGGCTATTGAGAATTTTTAGCTATGTTCTCGTGTCTGGTAGAGGGCTATTGAGAATTTTTAGCTATGTTATCGTGTCTGGTAGAGGGCTATTGAGAAATTTTAGCTATGTTCTCGTTTCTAGTAGAGGGCTATTGAGAGTTTTCACATTTCAACTATGTTCTCGTGTTTAGTACGGGGTTATTGAGAGTTTTATTTCAGCTGATCAACCATTTTGTTTTATTTGCTGTACGTGCATAACAGCCCAAGCCAAAAAGTCTTTACTATTTTAAATTTAACAAGTATTTTAGAACTCTCAATAACCCCCTATTATCGTGGTCACCTAATTTCGAATATAGAATGCCGACTCTACTCATCACGGATTCCTATCATCGATGTTCAAAAACTGCCCGAACACGGACTTATCAGAGCAGAAGGTACCCGATTCACGTGTTGAGGATTCTCGTTCGATGATATTTTTCAAGAAGTGTAATAAAGTTTTCTTCACACGTAATTTTAACATTTTTCGTGTGACAAAAGTTTAAGTATAGCACAGCGAGTGACAAAAATGCAAAATTCCCATGCGTAGAAATATGAGTCTGGTTTCGCAGCTCTTTCTTATCATGATGTGTGGGTTATTAGTTCCTTAACATAGGAAACCGGTAACCATGGAAAGCTCTCATAACCCTGAAATTAATAAAATATAAATGCTTCGGAAGGTAGAAAATTTAGTAATTAATGAAATCATTTTACATCGGTTTACGGGTGAATAATACGTCATTTGACCTTAGTTTGATAATTGATACCAAACTAAGATATATAAGCAATTAAGAAATTATGTTGTACAACACTGAGTTGATTTGAACTAAGTAAAACACACAGCATCTACCTTTGATAAAAACCTATAAAATACACAGAAAGTTGTTTTGATTGTCTGTTTTGTAGTAAGAATAACCATTTAATTGTATTCAACTGCAAATAGTCTATGCCCTCAGATAAGTAAATATATAAAATAAGAAAAGCATACAAGTTTTGGTATGACACTTTGAAGACAGGAAACTATACTCACTGAGTGACACCTTGTTGTTAACTTTAATCATTGGGCAAGTTTTTTTTATTTGATTGCTTTCTATGGCATTTTGAGGAGGGGAGGGGGTATAAATACTGACACTGTTCCTCCTCTTTCCACCCCCTTCACCCCCACCCCCACCCCAAAAAAATAAAAAAATATTTAAAAAAAGCAACGAAATCGCATAAATATAAAAAATAGCGTATGTTTGGCGGGAAATACCAGACTGAAATTGACAACCACCTTTATAAGTATTACCCATGTGCTATGTCAGTTCGGTGACAGGAAAACCAAAATTATGGTTAATTTTGAAACATAGTCTTCAATTAACCCATGCTATACTCAAACCTGTGAAAATTCGTCATCATGTTAGACAAAATGAAATATGCTGCTTGCAACATTTGCCGACCCACAGCGGCTTAAACAAAATACCTTGACATAACTTCTAACGGGGATAAAAGAGAAATAATAAAAGTATAAGGGATATATTATCACTTCATTTTGTATACACAATACGAATGTTCTTTGTAAGGTCTTTATAGCTTCTTTCTCAGATATGCTTATACAGAATGTGTCAAATTTATTTCTAGTGGCATCTAATTTGCTCAAATTTTCATAGTATTACAACTCACCTTAGTGTAACGTGGGGCTTAGATGGAGGATGGAGGTTGGCAACTGCCAGTTAGGGGCGACATTAAAGAACAATGCCGCCGGGCGCCTCGGTAGGGGCGCCACTAAAGAACATTGTCCCCGGGCGTCACGAACCCTCGCGCCGCCACTGTTTGGTACCCTGCCTTCCTCTCTAAGTTACGAACATAGTAAAGAATGCAGGGTACCAGACAATTAATTTAGAATGAATGACATATAATAAAGCGGATGGGCAGTAGTAGTTTCGTTTAGTCTGAGAGAACGAGATATGGACAGTCTAATCTCAAGCAGTGGTGTAGCGAGGGGGGGGGCGAAGAGGGCGGTGGCCACGGGCGGCATTTTCTAGGGGGCGGCAATTTGGTAAGAGTACCGTATATATCATAATAATACGAATGGAGTGGGGGCATAATTTTGGTAGTTGGCCCTGGGCGGCACTTTGCGTCGCTACGCCACTGATCTCAAGAGGTCATTTGAATAACTCATTCTAATATGGCGTCATGTTCTTTACTTGTACATCACGTGTATACATTGGCAGACTTTCTATTAACAATAAATGACGCTAGGTGTAAAGTTCTTATTTCTTCACGCCTTCCCCAATATTGCTTTGTACCTTTCAGACAAAAATATTGCAACCAATTTCATTGTAGATTAGTCAGCTCTCTTTGAAGGCACCGCTATGTGTATGATTCACACTAGATGTCGCACCTTTCAAACGCATGTGCAGATGCAACCAATATTATCGGGATCATTAGGACGAATACGGGAATGCAAACCATCGATATGTGATGCTTATAACAAGCATTTTGGGACCTGGACGATGAAGAGGTAGCGAACAGTGTATCATTGTATAGTTTGGTTTCACATAACAACATCCGTCCAATCTACAGAGAAAAAAGCTGGACCTTTGGGAAAAATATCGGTTTTCAAAGGCGATGCTACGGCACGGGTCTGTATACTTATAGTTTTGCTCGATTTTATTACACACTTGGTTTTTCCTCGATGCTATCACGATGTTCTACGACCTATTCCGTCAACATGTAAGGAAGTTTTGTTTCCTGTAATTTCGCAAGGCATTTGTTGGTTGTAAAAACTTCTTCAGCCAAATATTCAGTGTATACATTGTTTATACTGGTTCCACAGTGGATACATTGTTTATGCTGGTTCCACGAGTATATTCTATTCAAGTGCGGATAAAAATTGCTTCATTCACCAAAAAGTTCGTTTGTACATTGTGTAGATTTAAGAAACAAGCTTTCCGGATATGTCTTACAAGATTGCTACCTAGCTAAGTGTCTAGCCTACTATTTATGTCTATTTATTTATGGAATACTTAATGGTTTTATTGCTTACTTTTTCATCGACAATGAAACTGAATGTTTTAGTTTTTGCATAATCAAGTCATCTTACCAAAAGCACATGTAAGATAACGGTCACGTGCTTAATATTGCTTTTCAATGAGCCTAGCAATATGGTTTCCTATCACGTGTGTGTCCCTAGCAATACTAAAATATTGTTTTAGTATTACAACAGCGAAAAGTGAAAATGGTGCAAACAACGAGTGTTTTACGCGAATAAAGAATCGAGACCTTAGCTGGCGACATGGATTCGTTTGCAGTGTTGGATACTAAACGTTACTCTATAGCGACTATAGAATCAAAATTCTCTTATTACTAATAATCCGATTTACAGAAATGAGGATTTGTTTTATTTCTTGTTGTTTTAATCCCATAAATCTACATAAATGATAAATGAGTGTATCCTTGAACAAATCTCAAGTTAGACACGTCAAGAGTTTGATACGAATATAGCATCTGAACATCTTTAGAAGAATGTCAATTGCCTGACTGCGCTTTGATGTTGTGACTGAGTCAGTCATTGTGAGTTTATGAATATTTAATGCATGTAATTTTTTTATTTTAAACTTTGAACATTGAACTTTTGGACTACCAACTTTGTTAAAACCTTTTATGCAAACCTGACGATCGTAGTGAACATGGTTAAGAAAATCTGCCTGACCTTCTTCTCAGTCTTTTGCTTGAAGTCAACTTTCCAATTATTTTTTTAAAAATCAAAATGGTTTGTAAAGAATATTTTTGTGATGTAGGTTCGAATTATGTCCATACCAGGTCAGGTCGTCCGCCGTGGTGTGTCTCTGGGCAAGGCACTTGGCACAATATAACCTTGAATGTGTTGATGTACAGTTAAACACCAATCAACCGAACAACCATCCAACCATCAATTCGGTCTGGTCATATCAACATATTAATCACTACTCGAATCGCAGGCTGCTTAGGGACCAAACATTCTATCGGAAGGAGAGGGGGCGGGATTCTTTTATTTTCTTATTTCCAAGAATATTTAGGTCTCCATTTTGCTTGAGAAAAAAAAAGATTTTTTCCCTTTGTCTGCTCGTATGCCTTATGCTATTTTATTTCTTTAATCGGAAACAAAAAAAAACAAAAAAACATAAATATTCTCGAAATAAACTCTTAGCGTTCTTTGACAAGAGTTTACACAGATCCTGATTACAATGTATCCATACTTTCCATATGCAGTCTTGAGCCCTGTATCCAAAACAATCATATCTGTGTTTAGGAACTCTTTCACCAAAAGTTGTTTTACTTACTCAGAAATACCTATCATGTCCTCGTTCAGAGTGCTTACTGTGTTACATTTCAATGATATATTTCATTTTCCTTTCCAGACATGACAGCGTTTTGCAAGCTGTGTTATTTCTTCCATTCATAAATAATTAATTCGTTCTGTCCAGATTTTGTAGTGTTCTGTGAAGTCTTTCTCAGTCATAATGACGGCTATTTCTGCAAGACAAAAATATGACTCGGTTGTATGTCGGCGCAGTAATTTACAGAAAAATCGTCCATTTTGTTTGCCGGAAATTTCTCTGCAAAAAATAAACTTCTCGGTTAAACCTTGTTTTGTAAATAGCCGAAGTAGTCCGAATGGCCTCTATCGACATACATTCGAGGTATGATTCGTAGAATTGATCTCGACGTTGCGAATGTCATATCGTTTGTACTCCTCTAGTTGATGGGTATTACTTTACTGCACTAGGGCTTTGATCTTTCATCTTCCTCAAGGGACTTAATATTAGTACTACATACCGTGTTGCTCGCTTCTAAGTCGAGACCAACTGCAAACAACATAGACCCTGATAATTTGCCGGTATATCAGAGTATATGTTGTTTCTTCTACCGATTACTCCTAACACACTGCGTAGACCCAGATCTGCTCGCGCATTATGCGACGGCAGATATGGGTCTGTGCAGTAGGACGCGACTTATACACGAGTATATACGGTAGGATTAGAGGTTTGGCCCAACTGGAAATTACAAAAGTTACATCCAGGGAAATGAAAATTTACTCTTGAATGTCCCTAATGAAAAATGTTCATCTCGTAATTCAAGATATGTATGTAATAGCGTTTTACGGCATCTCAGCACAATAGTGGTGTTACTCTACCAATTAAAGATAAAGTTCGAAAAATTAAAATTAATTTAGATTCAGCTTTACGATTTCAGTTTTATAACACACGCGCTTTTTATAATGTGCAATTATGAAAAACATCATTAACTTAAATTGCTTCAATTCCTTCATGTGAAATAAAATAAAGCAAGAAAAGATACAGCTTTGACCGTGATGTCTTTCCTCGAAACAACGTTAACTGAAGACGTGGATTTAACTGGAAAATGTAGGAAGGGTATATCTTTTCGCTCAAGCAGGAACTTATCAACGTGTACGTACATATCCCAGAGTCAAAAGACGAACTTGTTTTCTCTTTTCTGTAATTTAAAAGTGTGATAAGGACAGCTGAAGAATGATGTTTAACAGAAAATTTTATTACATTTAGGCCTACACAAAGAATATCCCAAAACTTTCAACCAAATGTTAGAAAAAGAAAAGATCTCTAAATAAGTAATTTGGACAGAGATAAGGGATCCTGAACTTAAAATTGAAAGAAAAAGGGACCGTTATATTTTTGGAAGGGTCCCATACTGAGAACATACGAATATAATAGCTTAATCCCTGACTGACGAGTTGCGATTTTCTAATATCTTTTCTCTCCATTCCTTACCAGTTTTGTCTCTCTTTCCAGGCTTGACAGTGTTCTGGGAAGCTTTGCAACATATGCACGGCTAAAGGGCCGCTATGACGACGACTGGATAGATCGTCTGAATCATCTTTACACGACCATCGTATTCATCATCTTCACGATAGTCGTCAGCACGAAACAATATGTCGGCGAACCCATCCATTGTTGGTGCCCCGCAGAATTTACGGACGCTATGGTGGACTATACGAATAATGTATGTTGGGTCTCCAACACGTATTTCGTGCATTTTCACGAGGATATACCACGAAACGACGCCATGAAGGGTGATCGCGAAATCGGATATTACCAATGGGTTCCCATGATCCTCTTGTTTCAGGCTCTTCTATTTAAAATCCCATGTATTTTGTGGCGAATTTTAACAGCGTCGGCTGGCGTCAATTTGGATAAAATCGTAACCTTAGCAGCGGAAACACAGTACATATCACCGGATGACCGTGAAAGGACTATAAGACACGTGGTACGGTACATGGACCGATGGTTAGAAAACTCGCGAGAATACCGCTCAGGATGTCTAATACGATTAAGGCAGACGATATCCAAATATTGCTGCATCGTGTGCGGGAAAAGATATGGCAACTATCTTGTGACAATATACATGCTCATCAAGCTACTTTACATGAGTAATGCTATTGGTCAACTTTTTATTTTGAATGAGTTTCTTGGTACTAACTATAATGTGTATGGATTTGAGGTTATGGGACAACTGTCACGTGGCGAGTCTTGGGAAGAGTCGCCGAGATTTCCAAGAGTGACGATGTGTGATTTTATCATACGGGCAATAGGCAATGTGCGAAACTACAGTGTACAGTGTGTATTACCTATAAATCTGTTTAATGAGAAGATTTTTATATTTATATGGTTTTGGTTGGTGTTTGTCAGTGTCCTAAGCAGTGCAAACTTTCTTGTCTGGTCCTATATCATGGTGTTCAGACAACACAGAATCAGGTACCTCAAAAAATTCCTCCGAGTCAATGACTGTTACAAGACAGAGTTGGACAAGAAAATGGCGGTAAAGTTCTGTGAGCAATACCTACGGCAGGATGGTATTTTTGTCCTTAGACTCGTTGGTAAAAATGCAAACGATGTACTGGTGTCAGAGCTCATTTACCAACTATGGAACCATTACCGGAATAAACCATTGTTCAAACACGCCAACCAGATTTCGGATGACAACAGCAACGTTTGACTAACCGTGCGGAAACTGCTCGGAATTCTCAAGTCACAGCAGACTTCGATGTACGAAAGTTTCGAGCACGAAGTCGTAAATCTAGCCGATAGGGCCCATAGCATTCCGAATGGATACGTAGTTTCCGATTATCATGAAACAGAAGTTTAGATGTTTCTATTTTTAGAAATGAGAGTTGTGATATTTGATACATTAGCATAGGGTTAAATTTCTACCATTATGAAACAGTGACTAAAAATTACAATACTAGTACCCGAGCAAATTAGATTCGGGGAAAGTACTATGCGTTTTCGTTCAAACAGATCTCGAACATGGTAGTAAAAGGACAGTAGATGAATTCACGATTCTTAACTACTTATGCATAACTCTTGAAACGAATGCAATCGAGACTAGAAAGGAAGTGTGATGTATGATGAAAGCATAGCTGCGAAATACGTCACTGTTGTATGACAGCTCATTATGTTCAGATATGTATATACGCATGACGTCATTCACCGGTTTGGGCCTGAATATTGAAGAAATATGCATCTATAATTCATCCAGGTATGAAAAAGCCTTGCATTCTAGACATTTCTATCACCCAGGAAATTCGACCAACATTTTTAGTCCAGAAAAGCTTTACAAGGGACTGACTACCTTTAATACGGTAGAAGAACCAGTAACCATTATTCTTACTCTGGGATGTATAAAAATGTGAAAAATAGACTGATGCAAAAGTACGTATCGGTGAAGAAAGTCTTAAACTGTTTTAAATTTGTTAAAATTTATTTCTGGAAAGAAATCAGATGTAATATTTATACAATAATGAGAAGAACAGAATCCGAAAAGAATATATATATAAAATATTCGAAGTCTGCTACGTTGGCTAAAATATCTATAAAAAAAATTTATTATTATTATTATTATTATTATTATTATTATTATTATTATTATTATTATTATTATTATTATTATTTACCCGCATGCAATTGGCACCCAGCTGCGAACAGCATAAACTCTGCTCTGCCGTCTCGTTATGCGCCACCAATAAGGGTCAGTGCAAATCCAGATCTGCCGTCTCATGATATGCTACCAGTAAAGGCTCTGTGCAGATCCTGATCTGTTGTCTCATGATGAGCCACCAATAAGACTCAATACCGATCATGATATGTCGTCTCATGATGCTCCACAAATAAGACTCAATACAGATCATGATCTGCTGTCTCATAATGCGCCACCAATAAGACTCAATACAGATCATGATATGCCATCTCATGATGCGCCACCAAAAAGACTCAATACAGATCATGATATGCCGTCTCATGATGCGCCACCAATAAGACTCAATACAGATCGTGATCTGCTGTCTCATGATGCGCCACTAATAACGGTCTATGTAGATCCTGATCTGCCGTCTTATTATGCGCCACCAACACGGGTATCTGCAGATCCTGATCTGTCGGCTCATGCACCACTAATAAGTGTCTATGCAGATCTGGGTTCATGCCACTCCTAATTGCGTGCGCGTTATGCGCGGGCTACTCTGAAAACCCTCCCTGCTTTGCTGTACCATTAAACACCAAACAAAACTAATTCGAACGTTGCAAATATTGTACTCCTTGGACCCACGTAATAAATTTAATATTCTTCGATGGAGAAAAGCCTATAGAATCAGTTTTATATTTCAAGAGCCATTAACAGATTGTGTTCTCCCATCGTGTGTCAATTAGTCTCTATGGTAATATATAATCTGGCTTGTGTATTTGTCGTACAGACAAAATTTGAGCACGCTAACAACTTTGTAAAAAATTTATTTTTGACAGTTTCATTATGAGTGCCTGAAGTAAGATGTCAAAAGATAAAAACGATCTTGTAATAATATACAGAAATCGTTGAAAAACTCGTTTTGTATGAAATTTGTATATAATAATAATAATAATAATAATAATAATAATAATAATAATAATAATAATAATAATAATAATAATAATAACAGAAACAGAATAAGGTCATAAATATGATGAGCTCTCTCTCACTACCTATGTTTGTATATATGTATATATATATATATATATATATATATATATATATATATATATATATATATATATATATATATATATATATATATATATATATATTATACCATAAGCTAAATCTTTGGCGTCTAGAGACGCAAAACCTTTCTCCTGACCATTTAAAGTTTATAAAAGTTACAGTCTAAATAAACCTGTTTTAATACGCCAGTTTAAGATTTTCCATTGATGCAAATGGTTCTCGAATAGATTAATAAAAAACAAAAACACATGGACAATAGTCATAACTCATTAACTTTACGATACCGTTCCATTCAACTATGTTTTGAAAAGTTTACTTTTTCAACCTTAATTAATATTTTTTTCATGCACTTAAACTTAAAGTTATGACCTGTTTGTGTCAATACATATAGCGACAACAAAATCTGTTGAAGTACCAAGATGAAGCTCAATTCAGTTATCTTCGTTGCGAAGATGAACGAGAAGTTCCAAACAAGCCCAAACCGTCCATTTCCTGTATAATTGGAAGACCTCAGTCCTGAAGGTTAGGCATCGTTTCCCGGTTGCTCATGCATGAAGTAATATTTTACATGGGGCTGTACCATATGCAAAATGAATCTTTATCGCACATTTTCTAAATTAATATATTTGCTTACTTTAATTATCTTAGCACCGGTTGCACAAGCCATCGTCAACTTGGGCCATTATCTTTAGCGTACAAAGGCAAAAATGTTCACCGAAAATGAAAGTGACATTGAAAAAGTCTGATCTACACAAAATTGGGTGTCTAAAACTGCGGTCAGAGTTAAACATTCATTCTCCTGAGATTTCATTAGAAAGATTGTCATCGCCATTTTAAGACGTTAAGACGGTTAATCTAATAAAACGTATTGAATTACTCCTCATACAAATACACACATACTATATGATAATTTCATAGTTTGAATTAGAAAATGAAAATGACGTGACTTGAGTTAACTGGCATATTTTACATCCTCCCAGTTGTTTTGAAAGTCTTCGGTTGCAATAAAAAAGTGGATTATATTAAACAAAATTTGATACAGAAAGAACATGTTGATACTTTTTGGGCAACCGGTGCCATGATCTGTAAATACGTTACAGCCAATCTTATAAGAGTTCATAAAACATATCATAATTCACCAGGTTGTCACGGCAACTTAAAAAATTTAGATATCGGAGAGTTATTATACCAACAATTATCTTCTAACAATACATCCTACTGCCTAGGTTGTCCTGCACAATTTTTAATATGAAATCTCTGACACTTAGTTTAGGCAAATATTTTAAATTTCTTTTTCTTCATCCCTGACATGATACGATTATGTTTAAGATGTTAGAATTCTTGAATGGTTATGTATTGGAGATCTTTTGTTTCTCGAATTCATGAATGGTTATGTATAGGAGATCTTTTGTTTCTCGAATTCTTGAATGGTTGTGTATAGGAAATCTTTTGCTTCTCGAATTCTTGAATGGTTATGTATAGGAGATCTTTTGTTTCTCGAATTCTCTAATTGTTATGTATAGGAGATCTTTTGTTTCTCGAATTCGTGAATGGTTATGTATAGGAGATCTTTTGTTTCTCGAATTCTTGAATGGTTATGTATAGGAGATCTTTCGTCACTCGAATTTTTGAATGGTTATGTATAGGAGATTTTTTGTTACTCGAATTCTTGAATGGTTATGTATAGGAGATTTTTTGTTTCTCGAATCCTTGAATGGTTATGTATAGGAGATATTTTGTTTCTTGAATTCTTGAATGGTTATGTATTGGAGATCTTTTGTTTCTCGAATTCTTGAATGGTTATGTATAGGAGATCTTTTGTTCCTCGAATTCTTGAATGGTTATGTATAGGAGATCTTTTGTTTCTCGAATTCTTGAATGGTTATGTATAGGAGATTTTTTGTTACTCGAATTCTTGAATGGTTTTGTATTGGAGATCTTTTCTTACTCGAATTCATGAATGGTTATATATTGGAGATCTTTTGTTACTCGAATTCTTGAATGGTTATGTATTGGAGATCTTTTATTACTCGAATTCTTGAATGATTATGTATTGGAGATCTTTTGTTACTCTAATTCTTGAATGGTTATGTATTATGAGATCTTTTGTTCCTCGAATTCTTGAATGGTTATGTATAGGAGATCTTTTGTTACTCGAATTCTTGAATGGTTATGTATTGGAGATCTTTTGTTACTCGAATTCTTGAATAGTTATGTATTGGAGATCTTTTGTTACTCGAGTTCTTGAATGATTAGGTATTGGAGATCTTTTGTTACTCGAATTATTGAATGATTATGTATAGGAGATCTTTTGTTACTCGAATTCTTGAATGATTATGTATTGGAGATCTTTTGTTACTCGAATTCTTGAATGGTTATGTATTGGAGATCTTTTGTTACTCGAATTCTTGAATGGTTATGTATTGGAGATCTTTTATTACTCGAATTCTTGAATGGTTATGTATTGGAGATTTTTTGTTACTCTAAGTCTTGAATGGTTATGTATAGGAGATCTTTTGTTACTCGAATTCTTGAATGGTTATGTATTGGGAATCTTTTGTTACTTGAATATGTTAGATAAGTTTTAGAGTAGTCAACGTTTTTTACAATGCTACTTGCATGTGTTACATCACCACTTCACTACTACTATTACTACTACTAAAATAATAATAATAATAATAATAATAATAATAATAATAATAATGATAATGATAATGATAATTATTATTATTATTATTATTATTGTTATTATTATTATTATTATTTCCAATGGAGGTAATTGCACGTTGTTAATGAAGAAAAATTTAAATTACTACAGTGTGTCAATTTGTAATTGTTCATTCATTTTATTGTCTTCTTTATCTGTTGTTGTTGTTGTTTGTTTGTTTTTTTACTGATGTATACATATTTTTTTTACTAGTACTACAAATCAATATAGGTTTAAATTTTGCACTAAGACTTTCGATTTATATTTACATTCGTTTTAAAAGTCTCTATTAGTCATACAAAGGAATTTAGGCTTTATTGTCATATGTAGTAATGCGAGAAAAGGCTGTTAATTAACAGGAAAATAATGTATCATTTATATGCAGCTGTATTTGGTGTTGTTTGAGAGTATGGCGGTGTTGTTATTGATACCAGTTTGAATAGAAAAATGTTGTCAACAAGATACCTGTAAAGATGGAGCAATTTATGAGTGTGTTTCCTTTTTGGTTGTATGTCATAAGCATGTAATCGAAGAGCGCGTTTTCCACCATATAAGTTACGTCTTTCTTCCAGCTACTGTTATCTTTTGATTTATTATATCCCGTGATTTTTTTTTTCTCTTCAATCAAAAGCTAGTTTTCTATAACAATTTTTAATTACTGCATAGAAAATGATGCAGTACGAATTACAATGTCTGTAACTGTTTCATCAGTTTATCTAAAGATATTTTGAAATGACCAAATTTATTTTAGCTTTCAAAACTATCCGTATACTAATGTAGATAAATCGAGCTAACTACAGATAGTTGAAACAGGCTATTAATAGCCTTTCATAAATATGTTTAGACCCCGAAATAAAATAAAAAATAAAACAAATTAGCTTCAGGAACGCGCCAAACAACAATTTCCATTCAGACTTTCTTAATTTTGTTTACAAATATGTGATTATTTTGTACAATAATTTATTTAATAGTCACCTAAATTGCATCTAGGATTGTTTTTAAAAAGATATACATTTTTAGAGCATTGAAAACGAACTGAAGGTATGAATGCCCGTGATAAGACTCATTTTTCAATTTTTTTTATTTCTTTCCCCCCAGAAAGCTAAAATTATTATAATTACATAAATATAAAGAATTTTTTAAATCCTTTAGTTTTAGCATTTGATTTTCAACTAGATTTTGGACATTTTTTAACTGGACTTGGAAAGTTGTAAACTGATTTACACTTTTATGTACATTTGAAAAATATAACTCAAACGATGAATCGAAGAATTTTCACGAACCTTGATTTAACTTGATGATATTTGATTTGTTCCCTGTAATGGTGGGGAGAAATCGTCGCACTTTCAAAAGTGACTGGAAAAACTGCGTACTGTCCGAAAAATTACAATATCATGGACATATACTATATAATGGACATACACTTTATATCATGGACATATACTATATATCATGGACATGGACATATACTATATATCATGGACATATACTATATATCATGGACATATACTATATATCATGGACATGGACATATACTATATATCATGGACATGGACATATACTATATATCATGGACATGGACATATACTATATATCATGGACATGGACATATACTATATATCATGGACATGGACATATACTATATATCATGGACATGGACATATACTATATATCATGGACATATACTATATATCATGGACATGGACATATACTATATATCATGGACATATACTATATATCATGGACATATACTATATATCATGGACATGGACATATACTATATATCATGGACATGGACATATACTATATATCATGGACATATACTATATATCATGGACATGGACATATAATATATATCATGGACATATACTATATATCATGGACATGGACATATACTATATATATTGGACATGGACATATACTATATATCATGGACATGGACATATACTAGATATCATGGACATGGACATATACTAGATATCATGGACATGGACATATACTAGATATCATGGACATGGACATATACTATATATCATGGACATGGACATATACTATATATCATGGACATGGACATATACTATATATCATGGACATATACTATATATCAGAAGATACTAAACGTTAGTGTATATATTAGAGAAGAGTGATTGAAAAAAATATTCAGATGTTATCAAAATATAACCATGAACAAGTTTAGTCATAAAACCCTTACCATAACTCTCTTTATCTTTTGATAAAATCGTATTTGTCACTGCCATAACAACCCAAAGAAATTTGCTTATATGTATATATGATACCTAAATTCATTTGGAGATTGCTTGTAGCCTGTTGAAAGTGTTCATAACGATACCGCCGCTTACAAAATTGGTACTCGCCATAAATTCGGTCCAAAAATGACGTCATCGTATCGGTACACTTATTTAGTTGAATTTTGCCTGCTTGGGTACAAATTGTAAGTAATTTTTCTAAAATTATATTTAAGGCAACAGTTTCTTCGAGTATTTGCTGGTTTCCATATATATATATATATATATATATATATATATATATATATATATATATATATATATATATATATATATATATATATATATATATATATATTTCGGCGAGGGCCAAAATCGAACCTAACCTAATAGGTAAAAGCTCGGGAATAGTATAGTTGGTATTAACTCCAGCTAAATTGTAACACTACTTAACTCGAAATCTGCGTTAAAGAATAAATTGTCCAAACGAGTATGAAGTTTGTTAGAAAACAAGCAAACTTAGTTGCATATGTGACTAAAGGTTGATCTGGCATGTTGATTTCGAAAGCACTGGGAATGACGTAGTGTCTAGAAACCAGGATTTGGAAAGGTGCTACTGATGATTTCAGTGGTTTTGAAAGCGATGTTGCAGAAAGCACGTTATAATAGAGATAGTATTTGCAGATAACATGTTGTGTAGTGAAAAAAGTTTCATAAATAGTGTCAACTATGTTTAGAATAGATCAGACTAAAATTAGATTAAATACGACCTCCTTTCGACAGCTGATGCTCAAAGATGAGAAGTGCATACACTTACAATTGCGTCCTTGTTAGACACATCGCAAAATCTGACTTAACGCACACAAAAAATATTTGCGAGTGCATTTTTAATCAGTTGGAAGAACGTAGTGTGTTTATATAATTCTCACCCAAGTGCGAATATCTTAGGCCCAGCTCTGCCGTCGCATAATGCGCAAAATGCGTAGAATGCACGGGCATATCATGAGCAATTTTCTAAGTTTAGCATGATTTTAAAGAAATAGTTATCAACCATTTTATATAAAATTGTGTATTTATATAAAATAAAGAAAAACAATGTAGTTTGTTTAATATAATAATAATAAATATCGTTTAAGTGTGAATAAAGATTGTATATGTTTTCACTGTTTTGTTAAGCAAAAGTATCAACAATGGGGAGGTAACTCCTTTATACAATATATGATACTAACAGAGTTAATTATATTTGATTTGAAAATAATTGTTCAGAAAATATATTTACACACCGGGCGTTGATTTCTGCCACTACTGTCAAACAATTATTTGTTTATATCATTATTTATAATACCCTTGCTTTTCAAGTGCAGATATGGCGCTGGTGCATGAGAGCAGGCTATAGTTGCCGTTACTCGCGGCATCGGTTCGATTCCTGCTTGGAACAAATTTTAACTCTATAACCTGTTAGATTATATGGGTGTCATTGTATACGAATTTCATTCATATAATCATGTATTGTAACATTCAATGTGGGATCCAGGAATGGGCGCTTTCCTCTCTGTTTGGTATAGATGTCAATATAAATGAGACAAAGAAAAAGTATAGATATATATATATATATATATATATATATATATATATATATATATATATATATATATATATATATATATATATATATATATAACCATTCAGTTTGTCTTCAAATAGTAAGTACGTATCAAACTTATCAAATCTCGAAAAGTTTCCTTGATTTATCAGCTCCGTATGACTTATTTGCATACATGTACAGACAATTTAAATTACTTTTAAAAGTTACATCACATAGAAGAGAGTGACAGGTTTGCATCTGCATGTACAATTTCTAACAAACAGTTGAATTTTTTTAATTAGAATTAAATAAAATTATGTACATTTTTATCTACCATTAAAAGCTCGTTAGATGATACAAATTACTATTATTGCGAACACTTTGAATGACTTAAGGTACTTATTTTAGTGGACTATATCCTAATGTTTTGTGGAGCAATCATTAGTTCTTTATATTATATTATCTTTGTACTTTTTGACCATGTATGTTCGAGGGTTCACATTGATTTATTCACGTCTCATCACATTGTATCATAAAATATCACATTGTGTCATAAAATATCACATTGTATCATAAAACATCACATGATATTTATACTTCTAATAGTTATATCTAACTCTGTACCGAAGTAAAAGAGACGAGAATAGTATTCACGAAATTTGTAACAATAATTTATAAGACATGAGAATTGAACATTATGTGCAAAAGAAAAAAATAGTTTTATTAAAATAATGTTCAGTATAACACACATGTAACCATATACATTGTTTTAGGAAAAACGCTCTTCTTCTGAGAACTATAAAACAGACTTTTGGCACAATTTCTGATTATAAACGGGGTGTTGAAAATAAAAATATGAAGCCTTAAGTTGAGATACAAAAGTATCCATTAAGATATATATATATATATATATATATATATATATATATATATATATATATATATATATATATATATAAAGAACATATATATCTATCGCCACGCCTTAAAAGAAACACATTAAGAGAAACCATTCAAAACAGTATTATCTGTATAAAATGTGTTCATCGACAAAAATCATTCTCAGAACACGAAATTTATGTTTTCAGCATTTTCATTTTTTATCACCTCATTTTTTGTTACATTGATCAGTATGGCTAGTTCGTGGCCAATCAGAAATCCATGAATGAATATTAAAAAAATTAAAAAAAGTCCCGACAAAAATAAATCCCGGATTTACTGCAAGCAAGAAATAACTGACGTAGTCATAATGTCACAAGACTTGCAGGCGACTGATAATAGTTTTAATGCTTACAAACGCTATAGTCTGTTGGAAAATGTACCCTGATTGACCCACGATACGTAAAAAGAACACTTTTAATGCGCATTGCAGCAGATTTAAAAGTGGTGAAATGATAGTAGTTACAAGAGAGTTGTATCCATCTTATTGTATTAATTCAACATCAAAACAGAATTAATGAAAGTGGGCCCTTTTAAAGACCAGTTATTAGTTAACGTTATTGTAAAACGGACTATATCGAGCCTACAGTAATCAAATCAATCTCGGTTACGAGTCATTGTCTTGATACTTTGATTGCATAATTCAGTGCTTGTTTGCAGTAAATTACCTTTCGCTATACTACGACTTCTCGATTTCACTCTTATTTTTTCTACAGCGATATTTCCGATACAGTGGTGTATTTCACATATCATATACGTAATATTTCAGATATCAGATATGTGATATTTCTGGTATCAGATATATGATATTTCAAACATCAAAAATATATTCTATTTCTAATACCTCAATCTCCGAAGAAAGTTCCACGAAATGGGGTTATAATTATTAAAATGAATCATTGAGTGTGCTATATGGTACGATTTATGCTGTCACTGGTAGAGTGAATGAAGAATGTTCTACACCATTATCATACTCTATATGAAAGTGATGCACTGGACTTTACTAATCGGAACCTCCTCGGCCTTTTCCAAACTTTTATTTTTACGGAAAAGACAGTGTTGTTCCAACTGCAGGCTTTACTAGTACCAAACACTAATAGAACAGTATTTCCTTCTTTATGTACATAATGTTGATTGATGTAGATGTTTATTATGAAGTTAGAGTATTGAAGTGTTTGACTGAGTGTTACATTGTTGTGTAGTTTAAATAAACATTCCTTATAGTTGAGAAGATAGCATGATCACAGAAAATTACCCCGAGCAATACCAAAACAAGAGTTTACCAATTCTATGTTTTAGCTCAACATTTTGACTGGATACAACTTTTTATCCGTCAAAAATCAAAATGTTGTTATGTATGCATGAAGAAGAAATTAAAAAGACAAAGGGGTCAGTTGTTTATATTTGTATAAAGTGTGATATTTACCACCAATTTGTACTAGATCAATTCAGCAACGTTCATTTCTTACTAAATAAACTATGCACACGAAATTGTCTTCTTTTTCTTGTATCGGTTTTCTTTATGTATATAGCTGACGTTCCGCCAGAAGACTTTTAACGATTTCACTAATCGGCCTTGAAAGATCTAATTAGGGGAAACTTAATTATTCTTTATTATACCCTCTTGCTTTGTTCAAATTATCGATGACGTACAAACGTGAACAAGCACACGCCGCCATCTTTATTACTTCAGCTGCGCCCTTTAGTCTGGTTTACAATTCACTCAACTGTATGAAACAGAGTTTGCCAACGGTCGTGACGGTCATTTGATAGCAGTCTCCAGCGAGAGAAGACCAAAATGGCGCACAACGTTATAGCAGCATTGCATTTAAAATCTTTACGTGATTTCGTATGAAACAGCAGGTAAACACGCCTCATCTTTATATATAGAAACTTTGTGCACCAAACAAAAGTGCAATAGACCAGGAACCAGACAAGTACAATAGTTGCTTCGCTTTCTCGAAGGAATGATATTAGGAAACGAAGGACTAATATTTCCCGTCCTTGAAGTTGACATTGTGGTTGAAGCAGCGAGACTGAGCTTTTACATCCAAAGAATACAGTCTTTACCCATTTTGCACTGACAACGACATTAACCACGTCTGCCATCCCATAATACTGAGACAGTTCTGGGTTTACGTTGCTTGTTGGCTGGAAACTATACGCTGACTACAGCATTACACTTCCGGCAGTCGCGAGACCACAGATAAACTGATCTTGGCCTGCCCTGGCTGTATCCACATAAAGAAATTGCAGATACATGTCTTGAGGAAAATACAGTAAAAAGCGCCTCCACTTGCGTATGTTTTTTTTTTTTTTTTTTTTCCACATCAAGCTGATTCGTTTTGAGCTCATCACTTGAACAAGTGCAGACACCATCGAGAATATGACGTCATAGTGTGCATGACGTCAAAATTGACATAAGGCTTAAATATAAAGAAATTAAGATTACAGCATTTTTTTCTGACTGATATACATTTTACTTTTGATTACCATAAAGTTGTAAACTGGTATTTGTTTTTATCATAAAATTTAATTTCACTTAGGAACGCTCGTTTTCGTTTTCTCCTCTAGGCCCTGATTTAGCTACCATTGCATTGCGTCTGAAAGCCGACGCGGGTTGGGTGACGCAGGGTAGCAGATAACTATTCTCGGCCTGACCAGACTGTATCTGAATAGAGAATTTGCAGGTACCAGTCTGAGGGAAAACGGCAAAAAGAAAACAAATTCCGCTCCCCCGCCGCCCCCCCCCCCACCCACCCCCTTCCTTGCAGTTTGTTTACATCAAGCGGATTCGTTTTGATCTCAACCCTTGAGAAAGTGTTAACATCATTGATATTATGACGTTATAATATACATGACGTAGTAAAGACGCTCGGCTTGAATATAACTAAATTGTTCTTGCAACATTCTTCTTTAAAGATGTGGATTGACATGTTTTGTTTTCGTCACATTATTTTATTTGATCTTAGCCAACACTCGCATCGCCGCCTAACAATCCAAAACTTGTGGAGCCTCGTTTCCATTTCACTTCGTCGTTTTTCTTCCCTCCGGCCCTGGTTTGTCTATCTATTGCATAGCGACGAAAGTCCAAGCGTTTCCGGTGACCCAGGGTAGCAGATATCAACCTAGTAGCGGCCTAAATTGGCAAGCCAATATCATAGGTCAATAATTAGTAATATTTCTGTTCCTCGACTGCTTAGTCAATGACGTCATTCGCACAACAGTGACGTCATTCTCGTTTGGGAACTCATCCGCGAACTGCAGTGACTGATAGGTAGATTCACATCGGCGCGGTGCATCATGGGCAAGAAGTAAGAAACTTCCATAATTGTTTTCAAAAATGGAGGTTGATAGTTATCTGCGGTCTCACGAGTACCGGAAGTGTGACGCATTTGTCACTGAACAATCAACTCAGTCTGGGTCATTCGGACGGCTTCGGCCATTTCGACGAGACAAAAATATGCCTCGGATGTATGTCGGAGTAGTAATTTACAGAAAAATCATACATTTTAGTTCGCCAGCAATTTCTTCGCAAAAAAGAAACTGCAATCTATTTGGGCCGCGTCGGCTATATCTATGATTGGATTGACTGTAGATATGACCGAGAAGTTACAAACGGAAAAAAATGTCCGATACATTCGCAACTTCTCGGTCAGTTCTTGTTTCGAAAATAGCCGAGGTGGTCCGAATGGCAGCTATCGGCATACATTCGAGATATGATTGGTAGGATTGACCTTAAAGTTGCGAATGAGCCTGGGTACCACGGCCTCCATCGACTTTCATCGCTATGTAAATGAAAGTCAAACGATAGCCTGCGGAGAACGCTAGACCGTGCTGTCAGCGTTGATTAAGACTGAATTAAATTCATTATGCAGTCAAAGCATGCCAATTCACACCTTTAAAGTTAACAATAGTAACATAAATCTAAGTCTGGAAGAATGTTGTAAATGTAAATTTTGCTGTACTTTGCGTACATCGCATGCTAGAGAAAAAACCACCGATGTAAATAATATCCAATTTTAACTGCCCTCAAGCTGGTGGTTGTTATTGCGTCATAATAACATCATAACGTCACAATGAAAAGATGACGTAACATTACTAACAGCAACGCAGGTAATAGTTACAGACAATGTAAACCGAATGATTTCTGAAATTTTTTAAAAGTTGCAGAAATAACATTAAAAATTAAATGTGCAGATATTTCATTGATTGTTGAAACGTTGCCGAGTGTTATTTTCAAGACCTATCATGTTATAAGACACTGTTCTTCGCACATCTAGCCGGATGTTCGTCCGCCAAAAACTTACAGATTTGGGAAGTATCACTACGATTACTTCTGAGCCTCTTTCAAAGAGTCGACGTTATTCGACTCGCATCGGAAAGAGACGAGGATGTTCCGAATGCTCTCTTATGTCAACACTTTCTGAAAGGATGTGATCAAAATGTGTCCGCTTGATGTAAACAATCCGCAAACGGCGCAGTTTTTACTGCATTTTCTCCAGACTAATATCTGCAAATTCCCTATGTAGATACAGTCTGTGCAGGCCAAGACAACTATCATCCGCCTAATCTGTGCCACTAGGCTCTCCTCAAAAAACCAAAGCAGGGTCTAGGAAAAAACAAACAAAGAAACAACAAATAAATGAAACGAAATCGAGACGCTCCAAAAATATGGCGCTAGACGGCGCTGTAAGCGTTTATAAAGGAAAATTAAATTTAATAATTATAGCAAAGTATGTAAATTCACATATTAAAGGCAAACAAAACTAAAATTTATATCAGTCAGAAAGAATGATGTAAGAGTAATTTAGTAGGTCATTTGCGAACGTCATCTTTGATGTCATGCACATTATGACGTCATAATCTCGAGTATGTCAATATCTGCTTAAGGGATGAAATCAAAACGTATCCGTATTTTTTACCCATCATGAGCCGCCAGATGTGAAGCCGCCAGGCAATCACTCCTTGGGGAGGAGTAGTGGGGGTGAGGGAGAGTTTCCAAACTCAATTCAGATTTGCGCATTCGCAAGCTATTTACGAAACAAAGATCGATAATGCGTCGAACAAAATAAAAAAAATTTTCATTCGCAATTTTTCAGTAAATCCAAAAGCTTAATCCAATCATAGAAATAGCCGAGGTGGTCAGAATAGATTGTGGTTTCTCTTTGCGAAGACATTTCTGGCGAACAAAATGTTTTTGATTGTTCTGTAAATTACTGCGCCGACATAATCCGAGGCATACTTTTGTCTCGCAGAAATAGCCGGGGCGGTCCAAATGCAGATTTCCCATTACATTCGGACCACTTTGGCTATTTCTCCGAAATAGAAACATGCATCGGATTTAAGTCGGCGTATTAATTTGCAGAAAAATGTTGTTCGCCGGAAATTTCTTTGGAAAATAAGGAACTGCAATTTATTTGGATTACCTTGGCTATTTCTGTCATGCGATCAAAAAATATTCTAAACTTCTCGATCAATCCTACCCCGAGATAGTCCGATTGCAAAAATGGTTCGATGGTTGAAATGAGAACTATCGGCATATATTCGAGGTATGTTTTGTAAGAAGTTTCGAATGTAGCCGTTATGTGTATAACGCGACTCTTGTGCGAATAACGTCACTGACTAACCAATCGGGAGACAGAAAACTTACTAGTTACCAGCTTATGATATAGTCCTATCGATTTAAGCAACAACCAGCCAATGGAAATTAAGGACAGGCCCAACAGCGGCATAGACACTGATATGATGTTGCTTTATTCAACGGCACATCTGAGTCTGGGCTGTTTCCAAGTGTTTTACACGTGACAATAGTGAATATCAGCCGTAAGGGAAATACTGAAGTCGATATTTGTCAGCAGAACGATTCCCTGTCTTTACTATGGGTTTTTCTAAAAGAAAAAAAAAGTTATTATTGTTTATTATTGTTCAGAAAGAATAGAATATAAACTATGGGTGAAATGAATGAGGAAACACACAATGTGCATAATGAAATTACGCTTTTTACTTATTTCAGCTACAAACAACATACATCAAGGCAATAACAGTCTACCAACGAGTCTGCTTGTATCAATATTTTTCTAATAAATATTTTTTTAAAAAGAAAGAAAAAAAGGCCAAATTAAATGCAGCTGCTGTAATTTTAAGAATAAAAGGATACTACTTACAATCGATTGAACCAACAAATATCGGGCAATCTCTGTCTCTCTTTCTTCCGCTAACAAAGGACACACACACATACACACACATGTCGACAGTAATAGGAAACGTAGATCTGACTAAATAAGAGAAAAAAGATGACTCCCCCCCCCCCCCATCCAGCACAAATCTCAACAATTTAAATTAACAATGTCATTTGCTTCCACCCATCAGACTGGAATACCATTCTTAATACATTCTGAAGCCCGAATACTTGCGACTATTGATTCCAAATTTGGAGGAGAAGAAATATATAGTGACAGTTACCCCCTTCACCTTCCTAATACACTCTGACATTATATACACGATATTAGGGCATCAATATTTAAAGAAGCTAGCGATGAATCCCAATTATCAAGTGCGGAATCCAACACAGACCAAAATAACACTGATATCAAGTACACATCGGTTGAAAACAATAAAAGGAAGAAAGGGAAAATGTTAATGTAGACTGGTTCCATTTCATTGTTGTTTACACTGTGAATTTTTATAATATATCTAGGGAACCAGTAGTCACTGAAAGTGGAAGTTCTATCATCGATCTTAGTCAAGTTCCGAAGATAGTTTTGCGTTATGTATAGTCGACTGGACTCATCGGACCTAATCAAAATCGTGGACGGCAAGAATTATATATATATATATATATATATATATATATATATATATATATATATATATTTATATATATATATATATATATATATATATATATATATATATACACACACACACACACAAAACAAATGTGTTATAAGATGCACTTTGCCTAGACGAAGCGCCTCCAGTATCTGCAAAACCAAAAGTATAACGTTTCTAAACTAGGTATTGGGCAATTAAAAAAAAAAAATTAGCAATTATTCCTGCATTAAGTTCGTCATATTGTAAAGAGAAAAAACCACAAGAGTGTTGATGATTTGGACACAGTTTCTTGATTATATAATTCTGGTCTAACCAGAACCACTTCGACCGCTCTTTGGTTTTATTATGGACTATATGGTTGTAATAGAACTATCTCGATAAAGCCTTTACAGGAACTCAATCTGAAATATCAATCGGCCATTTCCGTCAAGTCGAGAAATAACTTCGGATGTAGTTATAGGAATGTTTCGCTCTGTGACAGAAGAGACTAGTTGTGACTTTGTCTCTTTCTGCCGCCTCGTTGTGCCTTGTCAACAAAGGTAGTTCCGAATATAGTTCACGATGGCGGCGAATTACATCCGAGGAATCTTTCTTGACTTGACGGAAAAGGCAGAATTTGTTCCGATTGTACATGATCTATAAAGTGAAATGTCGGCATATTACAATACTGAGAATGGTACATATAGCTTTTTAATGTTGACTTCAAATAGTACTTGAATAAACAATATTCTCTTTATAGAAGCATAGATTTCATCTCTTCAATCAGTACAACATGTCCTGAACGTAATCCAAAAGACTATATTCAATATTGTTAATCTTTTTCTGCTCTTTTTATGATGTCTTCTAATAAATACAACTAATTATCTTCTAGACCCGGGTAGCCGCGGTAGCTCATTTGGTAGAGCGTCGGACTCGTAATCCAAGGGTCGCTGTTTCGATACCCGACCAAGTCCGCTGCCACGGTGTGTCCTTGGAAAAGGCACTTACCTCCCATTTCCTCGGCATGTACTGTGTTAAAAGTGCCCTTAAAACTCAGAAAAACAAACACAGACAGAAGGGCGATAGTCATAAAAGTAAGAAGTCGAAGTCACATACACAAAAATCGTACTAGGCAACAACTGATTATAAATAGTAAACTAAATTCAATTTACCTCGATTGCACAACAAACTGACACAACATATAATGTGTTGTCGTCGGATTAGATCTTGGGGGAGTGTGGTCTTATAGGTGGAGGATACAGGAGAAACAAGAAAAAAACTACCAACCTTGAAACATTCACGAGCACTAGCCCTTGCAGTGAATGTTCTGAAGATCGAACCCAGAACCATAGAGGTGAAAACTGACCAAGTTAGTTTCCTTGGTTCTAAAAGGGGTATTGAATTTTATCAAGCAGAACAATAAGGGATGTAAACAGAAGGGGTATGATATGTAACAGAGTTTAAATCTGATTAGTTCTTAAACACTGTTCAAATGCAACATCCATTCCAGTCTGTGTACATATTCTGAGATAACCTGCTTCTCTAATCTACTTTTCTGTCGTAAATATTGATGAAAATATTACAACGGCCATGTACCAGGCTAAACACTTTCTTGTACAATATCAATCGTAACATCTCGCGCCTTTTCGCTGGCAGAAGAACGAAAATGTACGGTGGATTATTATGTTAAAATACTGCACATTTGCCGCAAGTCCGGCCATTCACTCATGTAAACACAATCGTGACATTTCAGGCCTTTTCCATCAAAACATTTGAAGAATATGGCATTGTACCGACAGCCTATTTATGGTTTTAGACGGGAGTGGGGTGGGGGGAATAAACGCGAAACAATAAAAACGTCTGTAATTAGTTTACTGTAGAGTTAGATCGTTAAAATTATGCCCTGGAAACGCTTAAAATGTAGGAGCTTGCGGGGACTTGCCCGCCTAGGACCCCTCAGGGGGTTCCATCCTGCAGACTTCTTGCCTACTTGTTAAGCTCCCCCCCCCCCAACGAAGTTCCTAGATCCACCCCTGACGGGAGAGGTTGGATGAGTAAAACAGGATAAGAGCATCATCCGGAGAACAAACGTGTGATACTTCACATCAACATTCCTCTGGCTTTGTTAGAGGTGTTACGTTTGAAACACATTTCTATCTTGTCGCAAGGCAGCAGGCTATATTATAAAGAGTAATCACGTGTCTGGATTTCTGTATGCAGATATATAATTCAAGTGTACAATATGAATCTGCGACAGAGCACTTGAACTAACAGGACATTCTCGTCTGAAGAAGATTATCAACCAAATTAACTCTCTCTCTCTCTCTCTCTCTCTCTCTCTCTCTCTCTCTCTCTCTCTCTCTCTCTCTCTCTCTCTCTCTCTCTCGTATGTTTAATTATGTACCCTTTCAACTAATGGTATGGTCGTCTCAAGGTATCGACGAACAGAAAACAAAAAAGCGCAAAGCAAAAGAAGAAAAAAAACCCCAACAAACTAATAAACAAAAAAGCAACATAAACCACAAAAGATACATACAGGTTATCTTGCTGAACTAAATTTCGTACTTAAACGAATTTAGGCGAACTCCTCTTTAGATGTAATTTATGGAAGAATACGAAAAAAGATTTGTATTAATGAATGTAACTTTCACTTGTTCGCAAGGTTTACTATCAGTAGGTGACACAATTTCAGAAAATTCCAAATCGATAATCATTGGAAGTGGAATTTAACTTCTCTTTTGCCGTTCATACTAAAACTTTTACGTGCTGCAACTTAAATCTAGCATTGATCTGACATTGAGATTTAAAATAAAATAAAATAAAAGCTTGAGTTTAAACGTGAGATTTTCTGCAAAGCTACTTCTGATGGGCCGAGAGTGAAAAGTCAATCTGAAACTCAGTTGCAGAGTTGTATTGTCTCCAAACCTGGCCCTCTTTTCTCTGTTCGCCATCTTGACAAGGCAACATAATTCACTTAAAGTGATGTACACCGGGCAAGTTTATGACCTATACAATTTCTTGACAGAATACCTTTGTAATAGAGAATTTATGTCCCCAATAGGCTTCATTATGTACTCAGTGTCCAGGCCGCCATGTTTGATTAGAACTCGCGCGGGCTTAGTCAATACTTCAACACCTTTCCTTTCCAGTTCTTTTCTTGGAACCAAGATTAATGAATACAGAACTGACGATTCATCTGCTGTAATTGGAAAGACCTAATCTAATAATTGTCTGGAGAAAATTCAGTTTCTTTTAACAGAATGATGTTAAATTTCTTTGGTTGTCCCAATGTTGGGCCAGACTAAAGGTTCAATTTCTAGAGAAACAAATGGGATTTTACTCTCCCGCAGAATGGACCACTGCATATATTGGATGATTACGGCCTATCAGGGTGCAAAATTTCACCACAAATTAGCCAGTCTGATATGAGTTTGATTTATTTTAAGGTAATTAAAAAAGTTCCATTTTTATCATGTCTACACTGTGTTTATAGCAACTGTGAACTGTGCAATATATAAGAGCTCTTGCGAGTAAGAGTTTATACACATTTCGGTGTTAGATGTTTTATGATTTTTTAAGCAACTTAAAACAAAGATTAATGGAACTGAAATTTACGGTCAAACTTGTCTTAAGCAGCCACCCTTAGAAAGTGGGACCAAAAGACGTACGACTTATTGATGGTGTATACTCTTAAAAGTTAATTTCGATAATAATTCTGTTTAAGGGACCCAAAAAAGGGGCTGTTTGAGTCAGGCAATTGTATACAAGGGACCTAAAAAGGGGCTGTTTGAGGCAGGTAATTGTGTACAAGGGACCCCAAAAGGGGCTGTTTGAGGCAGGTAATTGTGTACAAGCGACGCAAAAAAATCGGCTATTTGAGACGGTTAATTTTGTGTAAGGAACCCAAAAAGGGACTGTTTGAGACGGGTAATTGTGTGTAAGGAACCCCCAAAATTGGTTTTTGGAGCGGGTAATTGGGGAATAATGGTAACCATTAAGGCAAGTTTGAAAGTCCATGCCCGCATGATGAATTCTAGTAGCAAGTATATCGACATATAAAGCGAGTAGTAATTTTTTTTACACCAACCTACTCAGAATACTTCAACACTACAATAAAGTTTTAAAACTTAAAAAATGTCAAGCGCAATATATATATATATATATATATATATATATATATATATATATATATATATACACGCTCGTGTAGGGAGATAACACTAAAATAAATATAAATATAAATATTCACTACTGCTAGTATAGCGCTCTATAATATTTTCTCACTAACACACTCGAATGGCATACAAGTACATTAAAACTTAATACAAATTGTTATCGCGGTCAGACTGGAGAACAGGTAATAAAATACCGTCTGCTATGACTTTACAGGTAATAAAGTACCGTCTGCTATGACTTTACAGGTAAATAAATGCTGGTGTACGCGTAAAAGCACAGAAATGCAGATCGAAAGGCCCATGGTTCGAAACTGGGCACATGTGAAGGAAACAAAATTGTGTACTGCATAAAAGACTTTGTCAGATAAAATTGTGTACTACATAAAATACTTTGTCAGATACAATTGTGTACTACATAAAAGACTTTGTCAGATAAAATTGTGTACTACATAAAAGACTTTGTCAGATAAAATTGTGTACTGCATAAAAGACTTTGTCAGATAAAATTGTGTACTACATAAAAGACTTTGTCAGACAAAATTGTGTACTACATAAAAGACTTTGTCAGATAAAATTGCGTACTACATAAAAGACTTTGTCAGACAAATTTGTGTACTGCATAAAAGACTTTGTCAGATACAATTGTGTACTACATAAAAGACTTTGTCAGATAAAATTGTGTACTACATAAAAGACTTTGTCAGATAAAATTGTGTACTGCATAAAAGACTTTGTCAGATAAAATTGTGTACTACATAAAAGACTTTGTCAGATAAAATTGTGTACTACATAAAAGACTTTGTCAGACAAAATTGTGTACTACATAAAAGACTTTGTCAGATATAATTCTGTACTACATAAAAGACTTTGTCAGACAAATTTGTGTACTGCATAAAAGACTTTGTCAGATAAAGTTGTGTACTACATAAAAGACTTTGTCAGATAAAGTTGTGTACTACATAAAAGACTTTGTCAGACAAAGTTGTGTACTACATAAAAGACTTTGTCAGATAAAATTGTGTACTACATAAAAGACTTTGTCAGATAAAATTGTGTACTACATAAAAGACTTTGTCAGATAAAGTTGTGTACTACATAAAAGACTTTGTCAGATAAAGTTGTGTACTACATAAAAGACTTTGTCAGATAAAGTTGTGTACTACATAAAAGACTTTGTCAGATAAAATTGTGTACTACATAAAAGACTTTGTCAGATAAAATTGTGTACTTCATAAAAGACTTTGTCAGATAAAATTGTGTACTACATAAAAGACTTTGTCAGATAAAAATGTGTACTACATAAAAGACTTTGTCAGACAAATTTGTGCACTGCATAAAAGACTTTGTCAGATAAAGTTGTGTACTACATAAAGACTTTGTCAGACAAAGTTGTGTACTACATAAAAGACTTTGTCAGACAAAATTGTGTACTACATAAAAGACTTTGTCAGATAAAATTGTGTACTACATAAAAGACTTTGTCAGACAAATTTGTGTACTGCATAAACGACTTTGTCAGATAAAGTTGTGTACTACATAAAAGACTTTGTCAGATAAAGTTGTGTACTACATAAAAGACTTTGTCAGATAAAGTTGTGTACTACATAAAAGACTTTGTCAGATAAAATTGTGTACTACATAAAAGACTTTGTCAGATAAAATTGTGTACTTCATAAAAGACTTTGTCAGATAAAATTGTGTACTACATAAAAGACTTTGTCAGATAAAATTGTGTACTACATAAAAGACTTTGTCAGATAAAATTGTGTACTTCATAAAAGACTTTGTCAGATAAAGTTGTGTACTACATAAAAGACTTTGTCAGATAAAATTGTGTACTACATAAAAGACTTTGTCAGACAAATTTGTGTACTGCATAAAAGACTTTGTCAGATAAAATTGTGTACTACATAAAAGACTTTGTCAGATAAAATTGTGTACTTCATAAAAGACTTTGTCAGATAAAATTGTGTACTACATAAAAGACTTTGTCAGATAAAATTGTGTACTACATAAAAGACTTTGTCAGATAAAATTGTGTACTACATAAAAGACTTTGTCAGATAAAATTGTGTACTTCATAAAAGACTTTGTCAGATAAAGTTGTGTACTACATAAAAGACTTTGTCAGATAAAATTGTGTACTACATAAAAGACTTTGTCAGACAAATTTGTGTACTGCATAAAAGACTTTGTCAGATAACGTTGTGTACTACATAAAAGACTTTGTCAGATAAAGTTGTGTACTGCATAAAAGTCTTTGTCAGATAAAGTTGTGTACTACATAAAAGACTTTGTCAGACAAATTTGTGTACTGCATAAAAGTCTTTGTCAGACAAAGTTGTGTACTACATAAAAGACTTTGTCAGATAAAATTGTGTACTACATAAAAGACTTTGTCAGATAAATTCCTTCAAAACATAATTATGTCTGAATCATACAAAATGTCACAGAATGTCATATTCATCATCCCTGTTACTGTCATCAATATCACTGTCATAGTCATGGTCATCAATATCACTGTTATAGTTATCAATATCACTTTTATAGTCATCAAAATCACCGTTATAGTCATCAATATCACTGTCATAGTCATCAATATCACTGTTGTAGTCATCAATATCTGTTATAGTCATCAATATCACTGTTGTAGTCATCAATATCACTGTTATAGTCATGCTCATCAATATCAGCGTTATAGTCATCAATATCACTGTTATAGTCATCAATATCACTGTCATAGTCATCAATATCTCTGTTATAGTCATCAATATCACTGTTGTAGTCATCAATATCACTGTTATAGTCATCAAAATCACTGTTATAGTCATACTCCTCAATATCAGCGTTATAGTTATCAATATCACTGTCATAGTCATACTCATCAATATCACTGTCATAGATACCTGCTATATATAATTTCCTCAGTCACATACCTGCTATATATAATTGCCTCAGTCACATCTACATCCATACCTATAATGTCTGGCCTTTATGCTGCACGTGTTGATATTTGATATATATTGTTTCCTCAGCCGCATATCGCTCTTCATTAAAGTAGCTTCACTGCAGTCGTACGTATATTGAGAAAAGAAAAACACTCTCATTCTGTGCAAAGTGACTCAACATAAACAATTTTTCAGTGTGATTATTGGTTTCATTATTGTATGTTGGCAAATACTACGCAAAATAATATGTACAGTCATATTAAATCACTGGTGGCAGTTGCGCTATACGTTTGTGCTTTAATATTACACTATATGGGTTTTTTTGTACTGGTGTGTAGGAATTTATGTTGCTAGCTCAGTTATAACATACATCAATAAATGTTTTACTGATGCATTAAAATTTACAGATTTTCTTAAACTTTATTTTATTTATTTATTTATTTATTTATTTATTTATTTATTTTTTTAATGTTATTTTGTATTTGTTTTGTTGTTGTTATTGTTGTTTTGTTTTGTTTTGTTGTTTTTTGGGGAGGGGAGGGGTCGCAAGACCTGGAGCACAACCAAAACTTCGAGATGTTTATTGCTTTTCTGTTGGGCTGTACATCTTAGTCTGTGTGCGCTCCCACTCAATCCACAATCAACAAATTAGTATTTGGTCCATGGACTCGATGGTGTTCTCGTGTTTTTTAAAACTTGAGTAGTCCAGAAACGTTATGGTATCTCTAAACGAGATTTAAAACATCAAAATGATTGTTTACCTTTTTTAACTGACCGAGGACTGAAATACCACTTTGGTTCAGCTCTGAAATATCACTGTGGCCAAGGGACCTTGGGGTATTTTTGTTTTGTTTTGAAAAAATAGGAATGGTGAAGTAATGTTCTCCTGAGGATAAGAAATGTTAGGAAGGAAACGGGGCTGGTGTGACGGAGGGAAGGGAACGGGTCTGGTGGGACTGAGGAAAGGGAACGCGGCTGGTGGGACTGAGGGAAGGGAGCGGAAATGTTGGGACTGAGGGAATGGAACGGGACTGGTGGGACTGAGGGAAGGGATAATTATGATTTGCTGCAGATTTTAAGACTTTTGGCGCATTGTGTGTGTGTGTGTGTGTGATTTATAATACTAATGGAAAATACCAGGCACGGTAGAATATGTAGATGATTTGGAATTCGATGTAGTGGACTCGGTAATTGCGTAGATATGCATGCTGCATGACATTTAAGTGGCCATCATATGCCTCATTGAAAGAATCATTAGGGGTAATTTTTGCTCATTGAATGGTTCCGTTGTCTTTGATTTTACTGCATGGAATCGACACACACGATGAGGAGATTAGAATCTCAATGTGGGATAGGGTGGGATGGGGTGGGGTGGGGTGGGTGGGGTAGGGTGGGGTAGGGTGGTAGGGTAGGGTGGGGGAGGGAAATGAAAATGTTGCCAGAAATAATGCTTCAGACGCTCGAGCACCTTTAGAACAATGTTTGTTATAAACACACTAAATATCGTTATCAACAGAAACCAATAGTTAATTTTAATTTCTTTCTCTCGGTAATCATTGTCATTGCATTGTTTGGATGGAAATTAAAGTTACACTTTATCAAGAAATTGTAATAGAAGGGGAATAACTCCGAAACATTGCGGGGTGCTTTATTGATTTTCGTGCTAAAATCTGAAGCAGTCGGTGCTAACGGGGTTGTAGTGAGTTTTCACACAAGAAACTGGCAGTTTTATTTTATTTTATTTTATTTTTTAATTGTATTTTCTTAAATTGAAGAATAAATATTATGAACTGATTTTATGAAAACAGGTTAAGAATCTTGCGTCTAATTCCCTCGACTGTTTAACTTTAAAGTCGAAATGGGGAATTTTTATGCGGCTTTAAGAGTTTAAAACTTGCACAATATCCCACATACATTTTATAAAATGCAAGTATTTGTAGCCAGTAGTTTATACGTTGGCAGCGTTTGATTATAGTGAAATTTAAAATATGACGATTGTTTAACCCACGAGTAAATAAATAAATACATTGAGAAATTTCCGAAATTCAAATTCTAGCTCTATCAATATATCAACTCCTCTTAAAAATTACTGGATCAGTCAGACTTGTGTATTGCACAAAAATGTAACAATTACTAGACCAGCCAAACTATGAAGACAATTAAAGAAGTGAATGCAAAAGAATAATTGAAATATTAAATATATCATCAATAATGGCACAAAACTACATTCTATTAAATTCAACAGTTTTTATAGAGGCGTACCGCTAAAACCAAATATCGTCTGATAGTAAAAGGTGGAGCTTATGTAATTTTTTTACAAAGTAACTGAGGCCGCATTGAATAGGGGTATCTCACGGCATTACAAATCGAAAGATCTGTGGTTCAAAAATCGGCAAGAAAGAAAAGAAATACCAGTTAAAATATCAATCAGGTTTGTTGACAGTTTTTTTAGATACATGGGTCAATCTATAGAACTGCTAAATAAAAAAGTAACTAATGAACAATTTACATAGACACTGAAAACACCTTATAGACGTGACACCGAAATATTTGAGAACAGACATTACCCATGTAAATACATGGATAGCTTTAAAAGGTTTAATAAAACAGCTATACCACGTAACGAAACAGCTATACCACATAAAGAAAATCCGTATTCCACTTTAATGAAACAGCTATACCACATAAAGAAAAGCTGTATTCCAGGTCAATGCAACAGCTATGCCGCGTAGAGAAAAGTTTTTGTTGTTGTTGTTGGGTTTAACACCATTTTTCAGCACATGATAGGCTATACATGGCGAGCAGTATATTTGGTGGCGGAAGAACCCGGGAAGACTCCGGTAAGAACAACCGACCCACGCGAAGCTACTGGCAAGCTTTCTCACATACCCACGTTGGTCGAGCAGATCCTCAAACTCACGCGGACAGAGGTGATGAGCGTGAGCAATCTGTTAAGCGTCTTTGGTCACTCGGCCACCCGGGGCCCCCGCGTAAATCAAAGCTGTGTTCCATTTTAATGCTACAGGTATACCACGTAAAGAAAAGCTGTATTCCAGTTTAATGAAACAGTTACAATACGTAAAGAAAGTTGTATGTCAGCTAACATGATAAAAACATGCCAGTATGTATATGATGATTTAGAACATTTAAAAATTCAAACTCTTGGAGATCTTCACTTTTACAACGTAATGAAAAAAACATTGATGTTATGTGAAATTTGTTTAGGAATTTTGAAATGTCTGTGAAAACTTTTTAACTAGATCCACCCTTTTATTACAGCGCTCCTGAATTAGCGAAGAGATGTAAGTTAAAAATTCCAGGTGTGCAACTTGAACTTTTATCAGACTATGACATTTTATTTATGTTTTAGAGTGGAATACGTGGAGAAATTAGCATTATACCACTGAGATACGCGAAAGTAATTCATTATTACTACTCGGACAAAGAATGTAAGACAAAAAGGTCAAGGTCAAGAGCTTTCATCATGTACTTAGGTACAAACAATCTTCATTGTTTGGCCTTGAGCCAATACTTACCGGTTAAAAATTAAATGGACAATTTGATGAATAAATTAGATAGGTTTACGAAATACCAGGCGACAATAATATTGATTGCATTTTAGAAGCTGATTCGGAGATTCCATTACACTTGCATGACTATTTAATGACTACCCAATAGCTCCAGAGAAACTAATTCCAGACAAAAATTATGTATATTCCTTGCAAAGAAGTCGGTTATTGATTGCAAAGATATAAAACGAACGTTAACAAAAACTGTTATGTATATTGACAAACAAAAAGATTACGTCAATATAGAAACTTAAAACTTTACATTCATTTAAGTTTAAAAGTGAGAAAGATATACCAAGTTTTGTTATTTGATTAACAACCATGATTCATATCCTAAATAGGATTGAATATAAATTTGATCAACAAACATGGCCCATATTATAAATAGGATTGAATACAAATTTGAGTTAAAAATTGATGAACAACGCTGTGCTAGATAATCAAATTGAAACTCTCAGAAGTTGAACAACAGTAAAAATATCTACAGATGAAAATAAAATTTTCAAAAGTCAGAAGATTCATCAATTGCCAGGAAATTAATTATGAACGATGACTTAATACAGGTTAGTTTCATCAACAAGAAAATCAAATTAACCAAAGCAATTTACGGTGGATTTACAGTGATAGAATTAAGCAAGTTGTTGATGTATGTATTCTGTTACAATAAATTGAAAAACAAATATGTGATAGAATGAGACTGGTCATGATTGACGCAAACTCATTTTGCACCTATGTTGAGACAGAACACTTTTACAATGACATGAAAACTTTTTGACACAAGTGATTATTCCAAGAAGAACATATTTGGATCTACAAAAATGAATGAGAAAGCTCCTGGATGAGTTGAACGGTGTATGTGCTAGAGAGTTGCGTGTGTTATGGCCAAAACTTCACAACGGACAAAAACGAAAATAAATTTGCAATGAAACAAAATTTAATCTTCGAAATGTACAAATATTGCTTATTTATTAGCAAGGAAAATTAACAAGAAAAGAAATGTACTATCACGAGATGTTTAACATCAAAATGAATAAAATAGCAGTCTACCTTTCTGGACAACTTTCTCCACTATTTTTGCACAGTTTAAAATATCCTTTAACCTCATTCAAGGGTAATCAAGTGTGAGTTTTGTGAAAGTTGTATTGGCTGCTATGTCAATAATTATCTCCCTAGTGATGTAGTCTTAAAATAAAACAGTGTTATTTCTATACTTGTCATTTATCAATTCGGCAGTTGATTATGAAGTCATCGTACCATACTGCAAACAAAAGTTTCCAGTTCATAATATCCTGATTTCCTCCGTTTATCAATTCCGAAGCTTTTGTAATTGCTATGTTAAATCTGAAATCATGCTGAAGAGCACAAGGATACAGTGAACGATGATCTGTTAATGTCTGAAATCGACTGGTATTCTAATCTTTTACAATACAATGCAAACTGTATAGATTCAGTTGCATTATAGTTTGCATTACCTGTCCATTATCTCATTTTTCTCAATTTACCATTCATGATACCTTTTTCAATCCTATTTGTTCCAAGCAAATTAGGTAACCATAAAACTTTGTGTATCATGTAAATGTTGTAGTTATTCAACTTAAAAAGATTATCACTTCCATACAAAATGGTGATGCGTTTCACACACATTGTACCTAAGTTGTTTACTCCTGCATTATTGCTAGCTGTAAAGTTTGCTCAGATTTAACGTTGCTTGAAATGTATGTAATACGATTATGTGTTGGACTGAATTATTGAACTCCTTGTGGTATCTTCTCCTGCTTGTGAGGACTTGTTTTTTTACCTACGTTACCAGGTATTGTGCTAATAAAAGCAAAATAAAGGTTGAACAATTAGTTATAATATGGAACACTTGGGACCCATATGGGACTTCCATATTAAACAGGGTCAAGCACGTATAGGCCCGAACGGGAATTTAACATATGAGGGCTACTATAGTCACAAACGGGAATTTAGCATTTAGGGTAAATGCTAACATTTTTAGAAGTGGTTGACCTACATTGGGTAAAAGTTTATAGACCCAAACGGGAATTCAACATTGCAAAAGGATTAAAGTCACAAACGGGAATTTTACATTTTCGGTTAAATTTGTTATTTACTATCCAACACATCACATATACAATCCAACACATACTTTTTGATATACTATCGAACACACCACTTTTTGATTACTATCCAACACACACTTTTTGATATACTATCCAACACACACATGTTGATATACTATCGAACACACCACTTTTTGATACATTAACCAACACACACTTTTTGATATACTATCCAACACATACTTTTGTGATATACTATCCGACACATACTTTCTGATTACTATCCAACACACACCCGACTATCCAACGACAAGGTTCGGGGTATTTATACACACGCTATACTTACAGACATACAAACATACTATCACACAAGGGTAGGTGTGTTTATTGACACACTATACCCACACAAACATATTGTACTATCACACACAAGAGTGGTAAGGGGTTTCAAGCTTAGTTGGGTTGTGAAACATACACATACACAAACACATAAAATAAAAATTGGCAATGATTGAGTAGTATCTTTCTTTTCTAGAGATGTGGGTGGTCCTGAAAATGGCCGTTTTTTGTCACCACTCTCCCTTAGTGGCTGCACCTTCCAATTTGGGCACCACAGTCCGCACATCGTTGTCCCCATGTATTAGCTGCACTATAATTTGCCTTTGTGAAGATAATGAGCCTAAAACTATGCTCGTTGCCCTCCTTTCTCCCAATCTTCTTTCTCCTCTTCAGGGATCCAATCAATTCTGGGTGAGGCGCTCGAAGTATCTTTCTCTCTTCTCGCGTTCCCTTTCCCTCTTTTCCTCCGCCCATGCTGTCTTGATCTTCTCCACTTATTCGTTCATGACTTTTATGACGAATTCCTTTGCTATTTTTAAATACGTCGTCTTCCTCTTTAGATGGCGTTTGTTTTGGTAACACTCCATCTCCTCTACCTGACCAAGGGGGTGCTCCACTCTCTCCATCAAACTGATAGCTTCCATCAACTTTGCCACTTGGCATTGTTGAGCTGTCATTTTTCTTCTTTCTTCTTATGTCTGCGCACGATCAACGATAAATGATAAGACTGGCAAACGCACAGCTTTATAAGCTTTAAGCATGGACACGAAGGAAAACACCCTCCAAATTGGAGATGCAGAGGTGAAGGAATGTAGTACACAACACAAGTCAAGAGAAATCGAGCGGACCTGAAGGAAACTATCTTTCTTATTTTTTCACATAAACCCCTAGTATCATTCAGACTCAAAAATTTATGATACAAAAGGGTAGGAGTGTTTATACACACAAACACACTGTCACACTGGGGTAGGGGTTTAAGTTTTAGTTTTTTGAAAAAGACAAAGACATACACAAACATACAAACAAAAACTGGCAATGATTAAGTAGTGTATCTTTTCTAAGAGATGTGGAATGCCTTGAAAATGGTCGTTTTGATTATTTTAGACACTTATTGTCCACACCTCCCGTGTCGAGCTCCGCAGGCAGCAAAGCTTCTACTCCATCTATCCCCTCCACAGGGATTAATAGAGACAGGTAGGGAAGAGAGATGACGATTCGTCTTCACAAGTCTCAGCTTGAGGGACTATGGGGGGGGGGGGCTGTCTCTGTTGTTGTACTTGTTGTTGTTGTTGTTGTTGCTGTTGCTGTTCCAATTACATATCCCAGTCTTCACTCTTGGTGGCCCTGCTTCGTTCCATTTCCATTTCCATATCCCAGTCTTCAGTCTGGTAGGCCTATTCTTCAGTCTTGGGGGCCCTACTTCTCCGCTGTTGGGATACTCGTGGAGCCCACACTGCATGTCATACGGTACAGTAGGGACGCGTCTGTGACACTCTAATATGAGTGTCGTTTGTTGTAATCTCTGTTGTTCGAACAACAAATCATCTTCTCTGGTGTTCCCTCTTTTCTTTCTCCCATTTATTCTTGTCCTCTACAACTTCATCCTCCAACATCAAGAGGTCAAGTTGTTTGGAAAATTAAAAATAGTTCAAGGCCCTCTTAAACAATCTTCTGTCTGGATGGAGCTCTTTGAATTGATCCAGAAGGCGATGAACATATTTTAGGTGTACTAAGGTCTGGCTTAGTTTTCCGGTCCGATTTCCCCTCATTCTTGTCTTCTTTGTTGAATCGACGATGGGTGATAAGACTGTCGAACGATCCGCTTTATATGTTTTAAGCGGACGTGAAAGAAAACATTATACATGTTAAGATCGACAGAGAGAATATGAAAGAGCATGTACAACACATTTTTTTAAAATAAAAAACCAAGACAACATAATTTTTGTCTAAATCGACATTTTTGTTTAATCAGCCCCTCTCACTGAAACATCAACTATGAAGAGTGAGGATTGTGCCTTCCTCTTCATTTAGAAAATACCCAAAACATTAAACATGAACGTATTTTGCAAGGTTGACAACGTTGTGGAATCGGACTAGACTACCAATGATCTATTACAGTGTAATCTTCCCATCGATACGCATTACGTTTCTGAGATAAAGAAAATAGATAGCCATAATGTTCACAAAACTACCTTTCTATTTTATCATCGTTTCTAGAGTACTCACGGTCACAAAAGTTACTAAATGTTCTAAGGGAAATCCAAGACTGCATTAATGAAGAAAATGCATACAATAATATCCAGACACAATGGAATCTGATCCTTGTAATCTCACATTATTTAACTGAGTAGATACAGCATTTCTTCTCACAAAGTCAATTATGTCGTCTTCCGAAGGAGGTAATCCATACGAATCAAATTATTCCATAATGTGGTCGTTGGGAAAGTAAACAGCTACCCAATGCGTTCCTGGTTTATGACTATCGTCTGTGTTGATGACATAGGCTTGAAAGTCTTTAAGTTTTCGATGAGAAAGTTCAGCTTTAGCACACACCACTGGATTCCAAGAAGCTGTGTACGAACTGTGAGTCAGAAGGTAATGAAGTTCCCAGGTATTCATTTTTTTCCACAGGTAATGATGAGTTATCAGTTCACACTTGACTTTTCCTTTCCGTGAAAATATCTGTCAAGTAAGTCGACGAACGGGCAATTTCCGTACTCTGTTGTAAGAGAGCTTCGACGCGTTTCGTCTCCAAAGAAGTCAATGGAGGTAAGGAATAGTCACGCAAGTATTTATACCACTTTTTCAACATTTTCTCTTCTGAGATGCGGGTCCTTGCCTCTTTGATTTACTCTTCCAACTTGTTCTCTGAACTCAATCATCAAACATTTGTCGTGTGGTTTCTGACTAGGATAATCGATTTGACATCCATAACATTTGTCGTGTGGTTTCTGACTAGGATAATCGATTTGACATCCATAACATTTGTCGTGTGGTTTCTGACTAGGATAATCGATTTGACATCCATAACATTTGTCGTGTGGTTTCTGACTAGGATAATCGATTTGACATCCATAACATTTGTCGTGTGGTTTCTGACTAGGATAATCGATTTGACATCCATAACATTTGTCGTGTGGTTTCTGACCAGGATAATCGATTTGACATCCATAACATTTGTTCCATGGCCAGGCGTGTAATTCTTTCAGCCAAGTGACGAGCAAAACAGGAGCCTAAGTGTTGTTTTTGCTATGGCCATCTTGACATCATGACTATTTTTGTCTTCTTCACTTGAGTTCTATGACTGTTGTTGTTCTGGATAAAAATAAACATCCTCTTCGCCTATCTCCATAGGTTCGTGTTCCATCTTTTTGCTTCTAATAGTCTAGGTTTACTTCTCTCAAACTCTTCATTTCCATAGTATTATCAAATTCTGCATTCAAGATGACGTTCACTGTGTTCGACAGAGCTAGTGCAAACTGAAGTTTCACACGAAGTTAGCCTGATTTTATAGGGTGGAAATGTCTCTCGTCGCTACCTTGGTCATATCCTCCTGCATAATCGTCGTACGAAATACCGTGGTTCCTATTGATACCTAACTGTCCAGTGGCTTCAAACAGTGTCAAGTAAGATCTCAAGTAATTGTTCTGAGCAAAGTTAGGTTCAAAAGGTCTGGTACTCAGTGTCAGTCCATCTCCTGTGACTTCCATCTTGGACACATTGAAGTGTTGGAACTCGAAAGGATTTTGATCGATAGCTCGGTTAAGGGCTGCATTGCTGACGATGGCGATGAGCAAATGTTTTGATAGCTGACCTCGGAAAACATGATCTTGGATCTTGGATCGTAATCCAGAGGCAATGGTGAAGGTTTCCACTTCCACTCGTCGTAGAGGATACTTTGCTGTCATTCAGCTCAGAGTTTGACTGATGTCATTTCCCACTTTAGGTAAGACTTCCACACGTTGTACGTAAAGTTTGACTTCTTCGATGTTCTTTTTGTACTCGTTATCATTAGCCATGAAATGGAGCACTGTACTACTTCGATTCTGTCTCTGTCGTACATCCACTCCATTCAACAAATACTTGTCTTGCAACCACATGTAAAAATGCAAACGATCCGTCATTTCTAAACTACGTCCTCGTTTGATTTTCTTTCGGCGGTCGTTAAAACCAACTTTGTGAGGATAGTCATCCGCAGTCAACTCTTTGTCCCTGAACTTGTCCAAAGTGTCAGGTTCCCAAAGCCATGGAAGCACCCAGATGTGTATATTTTACTTCTTTTCCGTACGTAAGTGTCCATGCTGATGTCGACTAGTTTGTTATTCAAGTACAAATCCACTTTGCTGAACAACGAATGGATGGAATTGTTGACGGGAGCTACTCTAGCATCTTCCCCTGGATTGGTGTTGTCCGTTTTGAGACCTGTGGCTTTTTCTGATACAAGCAACTGTTATTCAGATTGATGTAATCTTAGGTTTGTTTTTTATTTCAAATTCAATAGATGCTGAGGTGGTTAAAGACAACAGAAGATTCAATTCTACCCATCGGAATTCTTGCATCGTCATCATCGTCGGTGGCATGGCAAACAGATCGAGTTTTGACTTGGAACATTCGCAAGAATCTCGGTGCATCAATTTTCTTAAATTCTCTGACAGCTATTTTTCTTTTTTATTCTGTGAGATCTGAAGGATTTTCGACGTCTCTTTCTGCCTTGTCCTTGCTGTGGCGTAGAGGAGGAATTAATGCCTTTGCCAGGAGTGCGCAGCGAATTTATAGGGGTGTCTCGGTGACCCAGAAGGTCTTTTCCAGTTTGAATCAGCAATTCCTTTTCCTGCTTTCATCAAGGCTTCTTTAGGACTTTGTTGGTCGATGAGTACGCTTTGGAGAAATTCTTTTCCTTGTGTCAAAGCTGCATCTTTTAAAACGTGCGATCCTCTGGCGACCATCGGTTTTAAGATAGGCGTCACCGTACGAAAAACTGATTTTAACATATCTACCAAATCATGTCTTCGTTGTTTAGCGCCTTCTCAGTACGCAGGATAAATCTGTTACAGTTCGCTAGAGAATTGTTTTCGAAAATGTGGTTTCACAGTGACTTTTCCTTTGGAGAATACAATATTTTGTCCAAGATCTTATTTTATGCTAATATTTGACACGTCAAAATACGATTTACCGACAGCAAGATAATGAGAATGTACAAATTCTCAGTGAATGTGATACGTCTTTTCTTCATCATCGTAAGCAGCTATGGCAGAATCCTCTTTGAAACGAATGACTCTCAGCAACGGAACAGCTCTGTTGCCTGCGACGTTGTACTCAACGATATCAGAGTACACAAATATCAAATTCAGTCCTTCGTTTAATTCGATATGGTTGCGAAAATACTTGTAGAATCAATTGTTGTTGTGAATGTCCTTTGACTGCGGTGTTATGTTCGTGTTTCCACACAGAATAGCCAATGAACTGAGAGAAAACCTGATATACAGCGTTTTGCCGTCAAAAACATCGATTTTAAGACGATGAGAAATGGCATGGTATTTGATCAGTACACTTCGGCGAGTTTTCTCCGGTGCTATGCCAAACTGATCGCTGAAAATAGCTGAAATCGTATCGACGAGATGTTGAGCATTAAAATAATATTTGCGGAAATTCTTATGGTATGGTTATTCAACTAAGGATTCGCTGCCGATGGTGTTTTGGGATTCGTAAATGACTCCAAGTGTTCTTGAACTTGTTCGAAGAAAGTGGTTTGATCTCTAAACATATTCTTGACTTGAGTGGGATAAATAATTTCTACCAGAACTACTTCCCAATAAGCTTCGTGATCCAATTGTATAGCTTGATGTAATTTGGCTGTGAAACAACATAATTTGTTGTTGGGAAACACATCCATAGAACTGTCAACAAGTAATGTTAAATAAAATTGATTATTCATAGTTCGATGATTCTGGTCTCTGAAAAGTCACTCGTTGTCAAAGGAGGGTGTTTTTCCAAAGAAGATTCCAGAAGCGGACTGATGACGTGATTGGAAGAGTGGTAATGGGGCTTCTGCAAGGCTACCTTTGTTGTTGTTACTGTCGGTATAATTTAAGGAAGGACTGGGAAGAAGATAAACAATACAATTGCTGAGTAAAATAGTCCACAACTGTTTATCTCCTTGTTGCAAACTCAAATTTCCAATGGCTGCTCCAATATCACAATGCAACCACAAAGATTTGGCATAAAGAGACGATTTGAGTTTTAGGAACACGTTCTCCACACTACACCAATAGTGATTGCTGTTTTTGCTGTTTTCGTAGTTCTTGAGAAGATAAACTCTGAGAAGGAGATGTAGATGTGTTCCTAACTTTTACTTTTATTGATAGTAGATCACTTGTGAAGCAGCAATACAATAACTGAAACTGGTTGGATATTCTTTCCAACGAACTTTCACTTCTTGGAGTCGATGTTTTCTCACTTTACGTGTTCTTTGATCGAGAATGCTTTCGATATCGTACACGTCATCCTCTTTCTTAGTCACACTTGTAACTCAGGCAAGTAAAAGTTCTCTTTAACACTTCTCCGTTCATGTCTTTCAATTTATATTTTTGTTTTTGCAATGCGAACCAAGTCCCCTGTGTTTAATTTTCTTCTTCTTGGATGATGCCTCAGACGTTCAAAACAATCGCATTGCTTACAAACACTATACCCACAAACATACTTATATATTATCACACAAGAGGGGTAATTATAATGGAGGGATTTGGTTTTTGTTTCATTTGGCAATCATTTGAGTAGTATCTCTTTTCCAAGAGGTCTAAACGGTTCTGGAAAGGGTTGTAAATGTCTATGTCTTCCACTAAAACTAAAACTTAAACCATAAGTATGTTTGTGGGCATAGTGTATGTAACTACTACTACCCATCGCATTTTCACATATAGACAGAAAATTATTTTCTTAACAAGTACAAGCACACCATGCAAGGTGCATAACTTACTTTCTCTACATCCTGTTTAATGTATATAGAAGATTATGTTACTTAAATTTTGCCGTTTTCAATCTCGAACAGAAAATTTTACTGTCTCTCTCTGGAATCCTTGATTTGGTACCAAAAAAATATATCCAGAGCAACATCACCACTCGGAAATTGAAAATGAAAATGAAAATTAAGAAATAAAAATTGAAGAAGAAGAAAATTTAAAATGAAAATTATAAATGAAAAATATAAAAATGAGATTTGAAGAAAACAAAATTGAAAATTGAAAATGAAAATTAAGAAAATTGAAAAACCAAATTAAAAAGTTGAAAATACAAATCAAGAAATAGAGATTGAAAACCAAAAATTTGCAAATGAAAATTGACAAACCAAATTTGAAAATGAAATTTGATAATTAAAATAAAAATAAAAATGAGAACTGAACGACAAAATTGAAAATGATAATTTAAAATGAAAATGACAAGAAATAAAATTTTTAAAACTAAATTTGATAATAAAAATTGAAAATGAAAACTGAAAAATAAAATGCAAATTGAAAATGAAAATTAAGGAATGAAAATTTAAAAACTAAACTTTAACATGAAAACTGAAAATGAAAAATTGAAAATGAAAATTGAAAAATCAAAAGGAAAATCGAAAATGAAAATTAAGGAATCAAAAATTGAAGAAAAAGAAATCAAAACTAAAAAATGAAAATTTTGAAAACCAAAATTTTGAAAATGAAAATTGAAAACCTTACTTTGAAAATAAAAATTGATCATGAAAAAAAAATTAAAATTAAAATTAAAACCTCGAAAATTTTTACTTCTAAAACAACGTTTGAGTTAGTGCGAGCTGTAAAACTTGTTTTCAAACAAAATGATCGACACCCTTTTTTATGGCAAACAGACAAAAGTACATAAATTTTTTAACCACCCTAACCTTTCTGTGTGATAATATATAAGTATATATGTGAGTACAGTGCTTGTAAGCACTCATACCCTTGCTTCCGTGTGATGGTGTTTGTGTGTGTGATGAAATTTCCCTTCTTTTACATCCTAGCCTCTTCGATGATAATATAGTTTGTGTATATTCCTACCATGTTTTGTTGGTTAGTAAATGTGGGGATGTTGGATAGTAGATAAATGGATGTTAGTTGCTCTAACAGCGTATTGGATAGTAAGTGTGGGGTATTGGTCGCTCCAGCCGCGTGTTGATATTATAATGTGAGTGATGGATAATAGATAAATGGATGCTGGATGGTAAATAATTTGGTGTTGGTCACTCCAAACAGCGTGTTGATGATAAAGTGTGGGCGTTGGATATTATATAACTGAGTGATGTATAGCAAATAAGTGGGTAATGGTTACTCCAAACGACTTGTTAGATATCAGATAACTAGGTGTTGATTAGTATATCGCTGGGTGCTGGTCACTCCAAACGGCATCTTGATGGTATAGTGTGGATATTTGGATAGCAGATAACCGTGTGATTGATAGTAGATATCTGAGTGTTGGTCACTCCAAACGGTGTAGTTTTAACATTAAATTTCCCATTAATAAGCATAGAAACCCATAATGTTAAACATATGGACATTTTTAACATCACATTTCACGTTAGAGGACATAGAGATCCATAACTTTAAACCTATGGACGTGTTTAACATTACATTTCACGTTAGAGGTCTTAGAGACCCCAAACCAGAAAGTATAGCCTCAATGTTAAACTCCCATATTTTAAATAAACTAGATGTGCGGAATTCACATATATTACCTACTTACCGGAATTATGATTTTCCCACATCAATCTACATTTACTAGATTTTCGCATGTCCATTCTTTTTTAAAAAAATTCTCGACCTACAACCCCTCTAAGCTATGGCCACTATTAGAGTTGCCAACATATCTAGTTTATATTTTAGAATTCATAGACTTTTTTACCAGTTATGAACATTTGATTACAAGTGATATGCAAACTTTTATTTTCACAAATTACTTTATTATGAGGAAAACTTTTGATAACAGTATATACCTGCACTAAAGTTTTGTGAGTAACACGTTCGTACCAATAGCAAAACAGTTTTACGTTTGTGAGGTTTGCAAATTTTACTGTTTACAACAAAAAAACAAAAAAACAATTGCATTCTCAACAACATAGCTGTTTTAACTATTGGTATCTGAATGCAATAAAAATCTGATCAGTTTGAAAATGCTCAAATGGTCAGAAGACATTCCTGTAAATGGACAGTATAGAGGAGCACGTTCAGAATCTATCTCCTGAGCTGCGAGAACGCATTTACATCTACTTTGTACAGATTAATGTGAATACCGTGTCGTGTGTGTGTTAGCTTTCGTTTACCAAAAGATTCTTTGTGGCAAATGTATGAACAGCACATGCAAAGTCATGACAACCATTGGGACATGAACTTTTTAAAATTTAACAGTGTAATTGTAAGCCGTCATTCTAAATTTTCTGCAAGTCACTTTTTGGGTAGCTGGAATGTGAAAACAATCTTCAGGAGCTACCGAACGATTTCTTTCTTGACTGTTCTTGACTCTCTTTGTCCAAAGGAGGTAGATAGTACTGGATATGGGTGAATCATGTCTTCTTCAAAATCGCTAGCGTGAACTTCAGCCAACACTTCTTGGAGATTATTGAGTGACACAGAACGTCGTCGTCGCTTGGCCTCTGGTTTGTCCTTGGAAATGTGTGATCGTTTCATGACAGTAGACGATTCAAATTTAATTTGACTAGGTTACATCTTCCTCGACCTAAGAGAATACATTCATTCAGTTTTTAATCTGTGAAGATAGAAGAGTCACCACAGATCACACTTCTGGTCAGAGATTTACAGACAGTCATTCGAAAGAACACATACAACAAGAATTAAGACTACTCCTCTTGTAATTAATGTCAAGACACCTGCTATATCTGTCAGGAGAAAGGACATTGGGGTACAGTATGTCCCCATTGTCCAAGAAAAGGAGCTACTAAGACAGGAGAAAGAGAGACAAAAGTAAAGATACCTGTTATCAACGTCAAGGTAAATTGCATTGGTTTTCACGGTGTCCGAAGAAAAAAGAGAACAAGCTGAAGGAGCATTCTTCATAAGCAGCATAACAAACAGAAGAAGAAATATAGTGGCGTCACGCTCCCGATGTCTTCTTATTGAAAGGGAGACAACATACCTTGACTGAATTATGGTACACGCATTCTGATTGGTGGAACATTTAAATCCGTTTCGATCCGGTCCAAGACTATATATACAGGCGCATTGGTCCATTCAGTCATCTGTTCTCAAGACAACCTAGCAAGATGTGGGTAAAACTAGAACCATCGACCATAATTTCCTGCATGCTGTTTAATCCAGACTTCCTGGTATATATCAAGGCATCGTGGGCAATTACTATGATCAGTGACGCAGCTATATGGAAGAGAAGAATCTATGTGGAGAGGCAAGGCTTCCTGAAGCGTGTCTTAGTCTACGGACTGGCTGTTGTGAGATGTTTTGCAGAGAAGAACTGTGAAGCGATGTGGTATGTGTTTACCCTCTTCTTTGTTTAATCACCCCCAATGGCCCTTTTCATAGCCACCCACATCTCTAAAAAAGATAGATACTACTCAATCATTCCCAATTTTTGTTTTCTGTGTTTGTGTATATTATATGTCTATGTTCACAACCCAACTAAACTTAACACCCCTTACCACTCTTGTGTGTTATAGTATAGTATGTTTGTGTGGGTATAGTGTGTCTATAAACACTTCTACCCTTGTGTGATAGTATGTTTGTATGTATGTAAGTATAGCGTATGTATAAATACCCGTACCCTTTTCGTTGATAGTCTGGTGTGTATTGGATAGTAATCAAAAAGTATGTGTTAGATAGTATATCAAAAAGTATGTGTTGGATAGTATATCAAAAAGCATGTTTTGGATAGTATATCAGAAAGTGTGTTGGATGGTAATCAAAAAGTGATGTGCTGGAAAGTATATCAAAAATGTATGTGCTAGATAGCATATGTGGTGTGTTTGATAGTAAATAACAAATTTAACCAACAATGTTAAATTCCCGTTTAGGCCTATAATCCTTTTCGAATGTTAAATTCCCGTTTTGGCCTATAAACTTTTACCCAATGTAGGTCAACCACTTCTAACAATGTTAGCATTTACCCTCCATGTTAAATTCCCGTTTTGGCCTATAGTGGCCCCCACATGTTAAATTCCCGTTTAGGCCTTTACATGTTTGCCTTGTTTACCATGGGAGTCCGATATGGTCTCATTGTATCCTATATTACTACTACACACACGCCATGTTGTTATTTATATTAAAAAAATGTGCTTTCTTTTTACAAAAACGTGCAAGCAATAAACATACACCCATCACAAGTGCAATGAAAATGTATTCGTATTTTACCCGTTCATCAGATGGTTGGTAGAAATCATTCAGTTTCGTCTGTTGTTGTTTTCCAAATTTTGACTTATTTTCTAGGTAAATAGCTATGATAATACATTACATTAAAAATTACTTTAGCCCTAGATGCTAAACTTGACTAAACCCAAAGTTGTTAGTGATAATGATTTAGTCATCGATCATATCTTGTCATATTTTTCATTTGACATATCCGATCTAACCACCGGATACATAAAAGCCTGTACAAAAACTCTTTCTGAAAATGAAATAAAAGGGCATAAGCAGTATGTTGAATTGTCTTATCTATTTTCCCTGGGAGACTTTATTCCATGATAAGCATCTACTTCAGTAATGACAACTATTGTACAAAGTGTGGTGTAAAACTCAACCATCAGAGCAACCAGTACACGTTTATCTTTTAAGCATTTTGTTTCCGTGATGTGCCGGACACACTGGGCCCGTGTGCTCCGCACACTCTGCACAGTGCTCTATGTTTTCTTCTTTGTCTTTTTAAAATAAGTGCATCTGACCGTTATCAAAATAGCGCTCAGTGCCAACAGAGCCAAACCTAGCTTAAAAGACAGAAACCTGTGGACGTTTCTAACATTACGTTTTCCGTTGTCTCCATATAGACCCATACTGTTAAACCTACAGACATTTTTAACATTGAACTTCTCCTTCTCGCTATATACCCACAAAAGATGGTGGCCCAATGTTAATTTCCCCTTGTACCCCAAGTGCCGCAAAAAAAAAAACAAAAAAAAACAAACAAACAAAATGGCCGGCCTAATGTTAATTTCCTGTTTTACCCTATAATCCTCAGACCTTTTTTTAACTAAGGGTGCAACGTTTACACGTGTAAACGCTTCAGTTTAGTTTACTGCCTGTAAACGTTTACAGAATCGGTAAACGTGTAAACGAACATACATATGGCTGTCATTGACACATGGACAACCATTTATTATTAAATTATATATTACCACATCTTTGGTTAAGAGGATTATTTATTAGGATTTATATATTAATACTTTTATTAAAGTATGTATCTATGATTTTCACATCGAATGTGGCATCGCCAGGAAAAAAGCATAAGTTAATGAGAATTAGTTACAGTGCACATGACACAACATTACACATCAGGTTCATTTACCGATAGTGATGATCAATTTTTTTAAAACTACAATATTTACCTTTAAACAACATGTTTGTCAATAGAACCTTTGATTAGTAACATTTTATTTAAAAAAATTTAAAAAAACACCGTTTCAAGTTTGTAAGCTACTACATAGTTTCTTATTCATTGTAGATCCGCGAAAAATTAATCTATATGCATTCTTAAATTATTTCTAATTGGTTAATATCAAATACGACGTAGATGGTTAAACTAAGGATTGGACTCCATTTGCATCATACGTTGACACTAGTGTTGCTTGTTTGACTAATTCTTCTCAATGAAGTGGGTCAATTTTAGATTCTTTGATAATTAGTTATTTAAATTGTGTAACTACTTTTTCGCAAAAATAGATGTTTACCATGGTTTAAACAAAATTGACTCGTTTTATTTACAGTTTCGCTTTTTTTCTATCACCTTTTATATTTATGCATTTTTTTACATATTTTCAAGGCAGGGCATTTCATGTTAACTAACGATTTATCGTGCATCCATTTTCTTCGTATACATTGAGGATACCAAACAGTCATACTGTATTTCAATAGTACTTAATTTATTTATTTATTTGGTTGATTGGTTGGTTGTTCTTCCTTCATTCCTTTTTCACTTTTTGAGGCAGGTGAATATTGTCAATCAGTGTCGAACGAAATGAATAATATCGATTTTACCTTCAAACAAGTATACAATTGCACAGTTATTTCACACCTATTAACAACTAATCAGTGTGTATTTCGCTCATGATGATGGCGATAAGGAGGAGTAGCTGAAAAAGAAGAACTTGAAGTTCAGATGTGCGTACCGTGCTATTGTTGACAACATTCCGTTTCATACTCTGCTTCGTCTTCAAATTTTATATTTTTAGGTAGTAATCTATCGTTTAATTCGAATCCTGGATTTTATCTCTTGAAATTATTGCTGTATTGACCCAATAAAATTATGACTTTAAAGGGAACAAGTTTGCACGTACATATTTTATAAGTTTAAAGATAAACAAACAAAAAAATCCTCAGTAAATACGAATATCGGGCGCAATTGATAACTTTACATCTCGCCGCCATTGGGTTCTAAAATCAGTCCGAAAGTTGTGCGGTTGTGCAATTTTTCGTGTAAAAATTCACGTTTCATGTTATGCCTCCGAAGAAGAATGAGCCATCGAAAAAGACAGAACAAAAGAAGAAAGAGAAAGTCATTGAGGTTATTGAAATATATCTGGTTGTTGGATCGTATTAGAGATTTGAATTTACAATTAAGACGCCACATGTGATGTCAGAGCGTTAAACTTTGTCGTTCAAACTGTAAGACGTCGACCCTGATATTTATAGCGCTCCAAGTATCACACTTAAGCAGCTATAGGCGATCATCTTGAAACTTTTACTGGCCATTTCAAATTTGAGGTTGCCTAGCCTTAATAATATGGTCCCATTGGACGTTGCGAGCAGAAATCCATTGAGTGGGCATCTTCGCCAGCCAAGGTTACAATATGTTAACCTAATAATAATAACAATAATAATAATAAATTTATTTTGGTAGCATCAGCAAATTACATAAGTAGTAATAGATATAACAATCATATAGCATTGACACAGTATATACATAAATAAATAATTACATACAAAATACATAAGCCACCAAGGGTGACCCATAACAAGTATATAAAAACATAAATCCAATGGGGTCCTGAGGGATCAAGATTTTGGTGCAGGGTACGTTTTGCAAATTAGAATTATACATTCAACTAAGCGAAGAAATTGCTATCTAGAGTTAAAGACTAAAGACTTGTTTCAGAATTAAAAATGTCACTAGGAAAAAATTATATAGTCTGCCACTGATCAGCCCCCAAACCTGTGTTGATACTGATGGACGATTTGAAGGTCTGATGTCACGGGTTCATTAAAATGTGCAACTTTGCTGCATACAGATCTGTCCGGAAATCACCAGCATACAGTTTAAATGCCCACCAGTATTTGGTAACAGCCGTATGTAGCCATGAAAATTCAAAATGGCCACAAGACATAGGGTTGTATTATTCCATGTGGATTTACAAGTCGTCAGACATAGAATTTGATCTGGAAATATTCTGTACATATCGCGAAAAGGACCCTTCAACAGATGGTTGCTCCAGAGATGCGATAAATACTGTTAAGTGTCTAAAATGTACACCGATGTTTTGCTGACAGATATGTCTACATACATTCCTCAATTTTATGAATAGGTTGATACAGTGATGCTTAATTTATTGGACTGCCACTGATCCATTATGAATCATACCCCACCTTCTGTCTTCAAAAGCATTTACCTGGCACAGTTACAATCTAGTTGAGGATTATTTAATTCCTTTATACCTTACAAATTTCAAACCATACTTTGTTCCTTCAGTGCAAACTTTTGTATTTTAAAAATGCAGTTGTCAGCGGCGAGTGTAATGGTAAAGTCATGCTGTTTTTAGGAGACAGAACATCCTTATGTACATCATTAAGTACATGGTTGTGTTGCAGATACTCGTGCAGGTAAAAATAAAAGTCTTTACATATACAACATGGATTAAAATAGAGGGGATGAAACTACAGTTGCATAATTCTCTGCATCATACAAAATGTAGGTAGAATATAGACTTTTTATCCTTTTTATGGGGCCTCGGGTGGCCGAGTGGTCTAAGGTGCTCACGTTTACAGATCACTCATATGTCTCGCCTCTGTCAGCGTGAGTTCGAGTCTTGGCTCGATCAATGTGAGTATGGTAGAAAGCTTCCAGTGGGTTTGTAGTTCTTCCTGGGTTCTTCCTCCACCAAAAGATACTGGCTGCTATGAATAGCCTATCATGTGCTGAAAAATGGCATTAAATCCCACAAAACCAAAAACATTATCCTTTTTTTATTACATGCCAAACATTCCAGAATAATGCAGTCTGGATAAAAGTGACTTTATGATTATAAAAATTTTAAAAATCAGAATTAAGTTGCATTTCAATGTTCGTTTGGTTTTGGTATGTGTGGGTTTAACACGATTTTTTAGCACTTGATAGCCTATACATTGCGGCAAGTATATTTGGTGGATGAAGAACTCGGAAAGAACCACCGATCCATGGGAAGCTACTGGCAAGCTTTCCCACATACCCACATTGGCTAAGCCGGAGACTCAAACCCACATGAATAGGGGAGATGTCAGTGATCTGTAAAGGCATGTGCCTTAGACCTCTAGGCCATCCGGGGTCACATTGCTTTGACTAGATTTAAAAGAACCAGTAATTTAGAGATTATTATAATTATTATTATTATTATTATAAACACAGAAAAACTATATACATATGCATACAGAATAAAAGTAATGAAAATATTCAGATGAGAATAAAAAAAATGTACCAAATCAATGATAAATACAAATAAAAACAAAAAATAATATTGTAAAATAATGGCTGATATTTTTATCATAATTTTAACATTATGACTTCTAATCAGATTTGGAAATCAGAAAATAATTTTACTTATAATAATATATATATATTTATCACATTTTGTAAACTTATTTTTTGCTCTACTGGTGATAGGCCAGAAGAGCTTACAAGATGGTCTGTTGTCTGTCGTCCATTGTCCTTCCGTTCGTTAGCACAAGTTTGTTATCACTACTCCTCCTAAACTAATCGACTGATTGTATCAAAAACTGGACACACACATTCATTCCATGGTCTAGTTGGTCCTAAATGAAAATGGCCATCCTGAAAATCTTGTTATCACTATTCCTCCTGAATCGATGGTCATATCAACATGGGGTTTTCACTAAAACACTTCTTATGATGTCTAGTTGGTCCTGAATGAAATTGGTGCCAATCTGATGTCCAGTATGGCCACCACAATGGCCATCTTTAAAATCTTGTTATGGCTACTTCTCCTGAATGGAAAGTCATATTGACATGGGGTTTTGCTAGAAGATTTCTTATTATGTCCAGTTGGTCGTAAATGAAAATGGTGCCAATCTGACTCCTAATAACACTACCACAATGCCCATCTTGAAAATTGTGTTATCACTACTTCTCCTAGATGGCTGGTCATATCAACATTGTGCTTTCACCAAAAGACTTCTTATGATGTCTGGTTGGTGCTAAATAGAAATGGTGCCAATCTGGTATCGAATGTGGCCACCATGGCATCCATCTTGAAAATCTTGTTATCATTGCTCCTCTAAAATGGAAAATCATATCAACACTGGGTTTCTACCAGAAGACGACTTATGCTGTCTTGTTGGTCCTAACTGACAATGTGCCGAATTGACATCCAATATGTCCACCACAACAGCTTATTTGAAAATCTTTTTATCGCTGAAGATGGTTTCAAAACACTCCACGGTTAAAAGAAAGAAATGGTCTTGTTTTGAATTCCTGGAAATTCTTTTCAGCCATTAGAACATCAGCCCTTTCGAGGGACTCTTGTAAGGGATTACTTCTGTTGTATTGCAATAATAATAGTAATAATAATGTCTACATTACATATTCTTTTTAAATGTTAGTCAAATTGTTGGCATGCTGAATGCCATCCAAATACGAATTAGACAAATTTCTAGGATATAGACACTCCTATTCATACTACATTATTGTGGAATCCTTAGCATATAATATAAAAAGGATAACAATCTATAATCTACTTATATGACATTTTTATGATTAAGAGATTTTTTTGTCACTGTGGTTTTGTATCCCGTTGTTTTAGTTGTAGCCGTTAAAGCGGTAGGTATCTTGCATGGTGCATACATTATAGATGTACTTACCTTTTTTTAACCTGCAGGAGCATACGCGTCACAAGCCTGCAGCTAATCATGTACATTAGGCTGTTCCATCTACTAAAAATAGCATGGCTTAACATTGCACTCACCGTTGATGACTTTATATTTCCAAATTACAAAAGTTTGCGTGGATGGAGCAAGTTATGGTTAGAAATCTGTAAGGTATAGATGGGTTATCGTATATACTCGAATAAAAGGCATCTCAGCTCTAGGTCGATCCCTTCTTTTTAGGGCTGCAAAAAGCCAATTTCTCTTTGACCCTCCTATAAGACAGGGTGTATTTTGCAAGTCAGATCTGTCTGAAGGTGTGACTTGTCATCAGCGAGTCAGAATTGCACTTTTGAAAAATCAACAAGCCAAACTGGATAGATAGATAGAATAAAGACAAAACCAGTGTAAAATACAATTATATTATTGAGTGGAATATGTCACAAATAAATTGACAACTTACAATTTGTCCATCTTCGTGTAATAAAATCCATTGAAATCCATAATGCTTGACATTTTAAATCCATTTATATGATAAATCTATGAATTCAATTATAGGTCACATACCGGTATAAAAATAGTAGTTCAGAATGATCTGATTCACAATATCCCGTAATATGTTAATTCCACACATCTTACAAATAAATAATTAATGTTAAGTCCACATTTTTGTGATTCACAGTATCCTATAAAAGTCATTATCTAATGTCATCTGGTACAGAGTCCAAGAATTCATCCTCGTCTGATAAAGTTCTGAAATCCTCCATCATTTTCTAGTCATTGTAAATCATCATCGTAAATATCGTCCGACTCCGATTCCTCGGCTTTACTCTCATATGTGGGTGCTTATGTAGAGATTGAGCTTGGGCTCTGTAAGTGACACTTTGATCATGCAATCTGTGAAATATATTAAAGGATGCAACTGAACACATGTCAATTGTGCAGCAAGATCACAGGGAGTTCAAATAACCATCCTCTGTACTTGGCACTGAACAAGTATCAAACTCATAGCTCGATGAAAGGGTTGTCATGTCAGAAAACAAAGAGGGTTGTACCTTTAAAAGCTAAGGGATTAATTTCAAACATGCACAGGAAGTTGTAGAACTCTACCTGGCACTGAACAAGTATTATATTCGCGGCTCGATCAAAAGGATTGTCAACTTGAAAACAAAGTGAGTACTGCCTTTACAAGCCAAGGGCTTATCGGTCCACTGCACTGGCAGATAACTTGGGAAATATCACTTGGGAATTAAATCTGACTTATGAAAAAGGAAAATACAAATCAAATCAAATCAAAACTTTTATTGCATCAAACAGTGTTTATACAGCAAAACAAATATTAATACAAATACAGGTTGTTTGGACTTGCACGAAAATGGAAGCAATATACTTGCTAGTAAACACTCACAGTAAACAACATTGATGGACACTTCACTTTGAGGTAGGTAGTATTTAATTCTCCAGTAATATTTTCAAATTAATAAAATCCAAATAACCGTAGACACAAGTATTGTGTATCGAACACCGTCATGAAACGGATAAACACAGTGCATACCATATATGCATTTCTGAATGGGAATAGTGGCATGAAAACATAATATTTGAATTGAGAGTATTTTTATGTACTGTAAACATCTAAGGTTTCCAACATTACATCTAGATTTATAAAATAATTTTGTATGTCGTGCTTATATGACAACCCCTACTTGACATGAATTGTCAGTAACAAACGTCAACTTATAAGCGAGTATATACGGTACCTAATTTTCGGCGAGACTGTAATTGTGCCAGATAAATACTTTTGGAAATTGAAGGTGGGGTAGCCGACTGTAGTAAAATATTATTGAACTCTGTTCTCTTGATTTGCTTTATTTTAAAATTAATATGCCTTAACAGCAGATTTAAAATAGTGTATTTGAAATGTTCATGATAAAACTGGGTAATAGGTTCCAATCATTTATGGTGTTAAAAAAGAAAATCACCAAAGTTATACTACTAACACATGGTATAACAAATTTAAATTTACTGCTTCTAGTGACAAAATATTGATGATCACTAATTTTAACAAATCGTTGCCTCATGTAAGGTGGACATTTCTCAAAAAATTATATGAGCATGATTTAGTCTTAAATGTTTTACTCTATTCTCCACTTTTAGCATTCCCACACTTTCAAGTTCATACTCTCTGATGCTTGATCTGGGTTCAAGGTTCAAATTTATTTATAAATCTTACAGTTTTATTCTGAGCTATCTGGAGTTTTTTTTTTGAGATTTTTACAAATTCTGGCATACCAAAAAGAACAAGAATAGTCAAAATTACACTGTAATAGAGCAGAACATATTCTAGAATAGACCCAGAAAGACCAGGCTTGAAATTAGGATTTGTTTCCATTAACTCGCAGGATCACCATAATAAAGTTTTTACTGATCCTGCCTAAATTTTACTGATCCTGCAAAAAACGAATAGAAACCAGTTCAGTTTCTAATTCAACATTCATTACTCATTAACATCTCAAAACAATAACAACTGCATTTGACAAACAAGTCTCATTGAAAGTTGAAAGTTAATATTCCTTTTCTGTATCTGATTCATCATCAGATCTAGGTCCGTAAGACCTAGTTTCTGACCTTTTTGTTGGTCCAGCAGCATGCCAAATCTTGATGGCATCTCTTGTATCAGGTGAGTTAAGGAGCACCATTATTAATGTGATTTCAAGGACAGTTTTTGAAAGTTTACACCCATCAATGAATCATACTGAAGTACACAGCACACTTTAGTATTTCTCTGAATACTCCATGCAGAAAGTACACAATATCACATCCTTTCCTGGGTTATACTTTCAGCCATTCGTATACATTTTTCCAGCATTTCTGATACATTCTTACTCTCTTCTCTTGATCATATTTATGATAGAGCTCTCGTCATCATCTAATTTCTGACATTAAAGTGGCAGCATCGCACCTCGCAAAAAATTGAACATCATTTTTCAAACTTTACCTTTAGTTGTTACCATATAGCCATGATTGTACTGAGGAGCCATAAAACGCTAATACATACATACAGATTATACGCAGATTTACATTAACAGGGGACCACATAACCAGCATTGCCTGTGTTTAAAACGTCAGTGGTTCAAGCCAATTTTCAGAATGTACTATTTCAGTATGGGATTTATCTGCTAAGATAGTAGAAATATATTTAAAAATTGACAGAATTGTGGGGATATTTATTTCATATTTTCTATTCTGTAAATTTTCAACAAAAATATCAATGAAACAGGAATATCAATAAAATCGTCCAAAAAAATAATAGCATTGAGAATGACGACCATAATTAGTCACCTTTGCAAATGTCTCCGGTCTTCACACATACCGTAAAGCATGCTTACAAGTTGAGTCCAACTGCAAACAACATATACACTGATCTAGGTCTGTGCAGTTTGCAGTTGGACACAGCTTATTATCAAGTATAAATGGTAGTCATTGTTTTTACCGGAACTTTTACACAATAAGTAGTGCCAAATCTCATTCTTATCCTGATTATACCAACTAAAATCATTTTGATTCAACGCATTGTTTGATTTCATTAGTTTTAAACTTTTTCAGTTTTCAGATGCCTTTGGTTCTTTAACACTATTCAGTTGAGCTGAACACAAAATATCTAGCCAAACTGTTAGCATCACCTTGACAGTTAAAATGATTACATTAATGTTATTTAAGAACAATTTCCTAAATTTTCATCATGATTTGAAGAAAAGGAAGCTTGATAATTTTATTTGAATTATGTAGATGCAGAGTATTCCCCCCCCCCCCCCCCCCAGCTCCACTGCCGGGGAGTGGATCACAAATATAAAACCACTCCCAATCATCTCCCAAGGCTTGAAGTCTCAATCTTGAAAGCTGTTGAAGGAATTGCGTGACCATCAAAACACCTGAAATTACCACATTTTATATAGAATTATATAAATGCAAATGTGTCCCCACCCCAACTCCACTCGCCAGCTCAAATTATATAAACGCAAATGTGTTCCCATCCCAACTCCATCCTCCAGCTAGAATTATATAAATGCAAATGTGTCCTCACCCCAACTCCACCCTCCAGCTAGAATTATATAAATGCAAATGTGTTCCCACCCCAACTCCACCCTCCAGCTAGAATTATATAAATGCAAATGTGTTCCCACCCCAACTCCACTCGCCAGCTAGAATTATGTAAATGCAAATGTGTCCCCACCCCAGCTCCACCCTCCAGCTAGAATTATGTAAATGCAAATGTGTCCCCACCCCAACTCCACCCTCCAGCTAGAATTATATAGATGCAAATGTGTCCCCACCCCAATTCCACCCTCCAGCTAGAATTATATAGATGCAAATGTGTCCCCACCCCAACTCCACCCTCCAGCTAGAATTACGTAAATGCAAATGTGTCCCCACCCTAACTCCACCCTCCAGCTAGAATTATGTAAATGCAAATGTGTCCCCACCTCAACTCCACCCTCCAGCTAGAATTATATAAATGCAAATGTGTCCCCACCCCAACTCCACCCTCGAGCTAGAATTGTATCAATGCAAATGTGTCCCCACCCCATCTCCACCCTCGAGCTCTCTCTTCTGGAGATGGTTCAGATTCTACAGCTATGTTGCACATCAACAGACCATCCCCAGTCATTTCCAAAATTTCAGATCTCTATCTGGAATGGCATGGGAGTTGTGCAACATTATGTTCAGATGGGTGGGATAACATAATCCCTGCCTTTTTTTTCGAAAAGCATGAAGATAAAAAGCGGGAATTTCTCAATAAAAGGGGGATTTGTTGAAAAAAATACAATGATAGAGTTTGTAAATATTATGCATGATTTGGTTGGCAAATGTTTTTAGAAATTAGCCTGACAGCCCACAAATTAGCCTGACAGTCCACGATCACATGTCCTAGAATAAACCCTCAGCTACAGCAAGTCTCATTGTTCTCACCAATATTCTTCTGTGTAGCTGACCTGATCTCAAATAAGTATATATGTAAAGCAACAACTGTGTTCAACTGGCTCGTGAAACTCGGATATTGGAAAATAACTCTAGGCACATTAAATACATCTGAACCAACTGTAATATTGTAGTTGCTCCTGTTAAAGCATAGGACTTGTGATCAGAATAGTGTGAGTTAAAATCCCACCTTTTGGATCAGCCAGGATTGACTACTATGGCATGTCCTTGGGAAAGGCACTTTACTAGCCTCAGCACGATATAACCTTCAGGTGTTGCCTGGATTGACTTTAACCTTAAAAATACATTACACTACCGGCCATCAGACACTTTACATTGCAACTCTGCCAACTACCATACACCTTGAATGTTTTCTTTGCCAGATACATTCTATAAAAATAGATATTCATTGGCCATCTTACAGTTTTTATCACCTTTTGCAACTTGGGCCATTGCTAGCGCCAACAGAGACATGGATGGACATCCACTAATGAAAAGTTGTAAGCATATTTTTCGATTTTTTTCTGATGAAAAAGTGCGCTCCAACGTGATGCACAGGGTCAAGATTTGGGGGACATAGGAAAAAAAATTGCGGGAAACCTGAGAGCCAGCACTCAATGTGCAACACTGTAACATGCATCCAAGAGGATCCTGTGAGTACTGATTCATAGCTGACTAGTATTTCTCTTTAATAAAAAGGACGTTCTTTTGAGAACACTGTCCAGTTTCTTAATTGAAAGGCAATCATGTCTACTGGAAGTTTGTTTTCCATTTGTTTTGATCAAGCTCATGCAAGTGTTTCATTCTAACTCTTCAATAATAATAAACACTTACCAGAGGGAAATTAGACTGGTCACCAGTTTTTATTTAGATACAACTGGTGTTAGAAGGTTCAGAGAATAAGTTCTGATAAGCAACCTTTCATGCAATCAAATTTAGGTAATTAAGATCCTACACTTTTATATTTATAAAATAGCTGTTGAGTATGCATGTTATATACAGTGTAAAGATACCGGGTTTGGAAAGTTACTCGCCCAACTTGAAATAGTGAATGAACATTTTCAGTAGTCCGGTGAATTTTTAAAATCACTCGCCAATCGTGTGAGTGCTGAATCATGGCTGAATAGTATTTCTCTTTAATAGAAAGGATGTTCTGTTGAGAACATTGCCCAATTTGTGAATTGAAAGGCAATCATTTCTACTGGAAGTTTGTTTTCCATTTGTTTTGATCAAGCTCATGCAAGTGCTTCATTCTAACTCTTTAATATTATTAAACACTTACCAGAGGGAGAGTAGACTGGTCTCCAGTTTTTATTTAGATACAACTGGTGTTAGAAGGTTCAGAGAATAAGTTCCGATAAGCAACCTTTCATGCAATCAAATTTAGATAGTTAAGATCATCAACTTTTATATTTATATTATAGCTATTGAGTATGAGTTTATTCTGGGTAAGTAAAATTGTTTTAGTACTTGTCTGACTGGACGATTTTTTTTTTTATTTTATTTTTTTTTTAGATTTTTCAACCCCTGAGATAAATTTGGTTGGCAGGATTTTGTAAGACTTTAATTTCTCCAGGGGCCTTCAGATTTCAAAATTAGATGGAAGCTCAGTGGGCTACAAGATAAAGAATCTCTAGATCAACTTGAATTCTGTAGTCCAATGAAGGCCAAGAAGGTACTTCAATATAAAACAGTTAGTTTCAAGACATATCCTTGTACCTTATGTGTCCATAACAATTATTTGTTGCTGGCATAGAGCTGGCATTGAAATGGAGAAAGCTAGATTACATTACTCCATCACTATAGCACCCTTCATTATAACAAGTTTCATGTTATAAGGTGGGTATGGTCATTGATCCTATTGTATTATATACAGATATAATACTTAAATTATATGTACAGTGTACCTCATTATAAGTTAGTCTTCTATACAGCAGTATACTTGAGGGATCCCATGAACAGTATTATAATGAGGGAGTATTGTATTGTGTACCTCATTATAAAGGCAGTATACTCCATGGTTCCAATTGACAGTGTTTTAATGAGGGACTACTGTATAATGTACTTCATCATAAGGCAGTATACTTGATGGATCCCATTAACAGTGTTATAATGAGGGAATACTGTATTATGTACTTCATTATAAGGCAATATAGTCCATGGCTCCCATGGGCAGTGTTATAATGAGAGAGTATTGTGTTATATACTTCATTATAAGACAGTATACTCCATGTTTCCCATGGACAACATTATAATGAGGGAGTATTGTATTATGTACTTCATTATAAGGCAGTATACTCCATGTTTCCCATAGACAGTGTTATAATGAGGGAGTACTGTATTGTGTGGCAGTATATTCCATGGCTCCCATGGACAGTGTTATACTTCATTATACTCCATGGCTCCCAGTGTTATAATGAAAGAGTACTACTGTACATGTACTTCAGTATAAGACAGTCTCACTACAAGGTGGTATACTCTGTGTCCCATGGACAGTGTTATAATGAGGGAGTACTGTATTGTGTACTTCTATATAAGGTAGTCATACTATACATAGATATAATATACCTCAGTGTACTTAATGACTGACTTGGACAGTGTTATAATAAGGGACTACTGTACATAGAAAAAATTGTTCTGTGTCCAATTCTAGGAAGAGTGTCGCTGTAAGGAGTCTAAATTGATGTCTCAGATATACAAATATAGTTTACTTAGAGTCTACAAATTTATCAGCAGTGTTACTTTAAATTTAACTTCTTCTAGCCCAGTTCTATTGTACCAAAAAATTAACATCATGCCATTGGTTCTCCAAGCCTTTGTATGCAAATTTCTGTAATAATGAACTTAATCAGACATTATTTTTCTCTTAAAGGACAAGACCTTTGGACTGAAAAACAAGAAGGGAGCAAAGCAGCAAAAATTCATCAAAACTGTCACACAGCAAGTCAAATTTGGCAATGTCAAGAGTAGCAAGGTGAGTTATGCAGAACACAAAATATAGGAAAACTTGGTCTTGGCACTTTGGTTAATTACAGAAATTCAGGATTTTGTGATATGTTAATATAGCAGAAATTTTTATGGAAATATGCAAAAGTGGCATAAGCATGTCAAATTTCATGGACTGGGGGCTGTGTGGGACCCTACTGGGGGGCTGTGTTGAACCCTAGACTGGTAAATCCAATTCAAAGCAATTGCCACTGTTGCTTGAACTTTCATAGTCTGTTCTACTTTCAATTCAACTTATTTGTATTTACTTCTTGAATTCTTTCAATGTTGCATGCTTTATTTGTGCATTGTTTAAATTCTCATTTAGTTTTGTGTATTTTGTCATTATTGCAAAGTTTATTTGGAAGCAAATTTCCATCAGTTGTAAACTGTTCACATGTTAAGATATCAGTCACTCTAGCACATGATGGGAATCTTGTATGAAAAGAAGGCATTTAGTTAACTTTGATGAAAATTTGACTAATTGTTGAATGAAAATGCTGGTAAAATCCAGCAAACTAAACCCAACATAGTGAAAAGATAGAGGTACAGTAGACAGTTCAAGACACATAGCTGGCATCATTAAAGAAACCTTTTGCCACTAATTCGGGTGGGTGGGGTAGTTGGTTGGTTGCACAGTTATGCCCCAGACAGTAGATTTCATAAGCAAGTATTACAAGGGAATGACCTAGAAAGATTCCTGCTCTAACATAGTGCTGTGAAGGACTGTGACCTAATCCTACTTGTACTATATATAACTGTGATATATGTATTATTTTTAGCGTAAAGATTCTCAGATTGGCAGAAAAAAGAAAGAAAAACACAGGTCATATTTACTATCAAACAAAACTCATTTTTTTAATTTTAAAAATCGTTGATATGGTTATACAGTACTCATTAGAATGCTGAACCGTGTTATAATGAATGGCCTTACATGATCTCCATTAAATGTTATCAGCCTGATACAGGGCTTCAGAAGAACTTGAAATACCCCAGCTGAATGATGTTTACATGTTCAGAAACCAGCTAGGAATGTTGGCCAAGATGATTCTGGTATTGGGCACTCGCTTAATATTATACAGGTCTTGGGATTCAACACCTTACCCAGCCAGCATACATGTATTTCTTCTTGCAACATATAGTCCCCACCATGGGATCATGTTTTGACTTGCAGGTCTTAAAGATGCATTCCCTCATAATATAAATTTGAAACTAATATGATTAGGATGTTCTTTCTAACTCAGAATAATGAAAACGGTTATCTTACCACTAATATCCAACTAGATTGTCCAGTTTGTCTTGTTATGTTTTGGACTAAACATAGTATTGATTACACTAAATGATGTGGAGGTTTTGAAAACAAGACTCCCTTAACCTAGTTTGTAAACTTGCATTGTGTCTAGGTAATTGTTGTGGCTTTTGGTGGGTTGATTAAACTTTTTAAAGGTAGAACCGATTTTAGGTCGGGCACAATTCGTCTGATAGCTACACTAGGGCAGAGAGCTTTGCCTCTGTTCTGTGCTTGCCAACCACTGAGTTAATTATGATCAGATGAGTACAGAGATGCAGACCTTTTTGCTGGTTTATTTACATCATCTTAATGCCAGCATGCCTAAGAACGTACTGGAAATCACCTTAGCCTATTTACATGTTATCTTGCTTGCCTGACAGTGTAGGTCCCTCTTGAATTCCACCTTTTTTACTTGAGTCTTGTGTATATTTTTGCAAAATATTTTTCATTATTCTTCTTTGGAAGAGGCACAAAATTATGCCAGGTCATTGTCTAAATTTTAAGATTTTTTGCCAAGTAATGAAACTTTAAAAAATGTGACTGTCTTGCATAGGCATAGTCCACATGGTGAATATACTGGTATGCAGACATAGGAAAGTGTTTCAGAAAAAACATGCAAGAAACAGTTTACCGTATTGACTATAACTCTTCATATATTTTATATTGATTTTTGTTGGGAGGGGGGACTTAGCAATTAAATTTTTTAGCTCTAAAGTAAAAAAATGTCGTAAGTTTTAATATGAGAAGTGTTCTCTGTAGATCTATTATAAAATTAGATTATGGAAAAGAGTAATGATTTACATGGATTGAAGGAGGGTATGAAACATTACAGACTATATGGTATGTTTGTTGGTCTCAGTGGCTCACGTGGTAGAGTATTTGCTAATTATTAGGAAGATCCTACGTTTTATACCCAGTCCAGCTATACTTTTTATGTCCCCACAATATTCTATGTAGGGCGCATATAGTTTTTTCTATGTCTGTCCAGTGCATCTGTCCATCACAAATTATGTATCTGCACATTTTTGTTAGAAGGACTTTGTGGATTGAAACCAAATAGGGTATGATGCTTGTATTAGGAAGACCTAGGTCAGGTTTGATTTGTAATATTTTCAACAAGATTTGACAGGGTTATGGCCCTTGCTTGACTTGGCACTCCATCCATCCATTAGCACAAGTTTGTTATTGCTACTTCACCTAAACAACTTCGAGGATTGCCATGAAACTTTCCACACCACCCATCCCAAGGTCTTAAATCGGGTATTCTTCAGTAGCAGCAGGGGCAGCTGTGTCATATGGACATATATCTAGTTTCTCCCCTCAGATGGGGAAGAAGATTCAAAATCAGGGTCAACAGAGGCACATTTTAGCTCTACTGGTCATTGACCAGAAGAGATTATGGGATGTCCTGTTGTCCGTTGTCCAATATCTGTCTGGCCATTAGCACAAGTTTGTTATTGCTACTCATCCTAAACTACTAGCTCTGCTGGTCATAGACCAGAAAAACTTGTGGGATGACATGTTTTCAGTTGTTTGTCCAGTAGCACAAGTATGTTATGCTACTCCTCCTAAACTACTTGGAGGATTGCCATAAAACTTGACACCAATTCATCCCAGGATCCAGTTGGTACTAAATGAAAAGGGTGTCACTCGGACAATATTTTTATCTCTACTCCTCCTGAATGGATGGTCATATCAACACGGGGTTTCCACTTAAACACTTTGTATGATGTCTAGCTGGTCCTAAATGAAAGTGTTACTAATGGCCACCATGGCAGCCATCTTGGAAATCTTGTTTTTATCGCTATTCCTTAATGGAGGATCATATACACATGGGGTTTTCACCATAAGACTTCTGATGAAGTCTAGTTTGTCCTAAATGAAAATGGTGCTGATCTGACATCCAATATGGCCACAGTGGCAGCCATGTTGAAAATCTTGTCACCTCTCCTCCTAAATGGATGATCATATTGTTATGGGTTTTCACCAAAAGATTTCTTATGATGTATAGTTGGACCTAAGTGAAATTGGTGCTGATCTGACCTCCAATATGGCCACCATGGTGGCCATGTTGAAAATCTTGTTATAGCTACTCTTCAAGAATGGATGGCCACATTGATGTGTAGTTTTTACCAAAAGGCTTCTTATGATATCTAGTTGGTCCTAAATGAAAATGGTGCCAATCTTACATCCAGTATGGTTGCCACAATATCCATGTTGAAAATATTTTTATCACTACTTCTGAATCATGGATTGTCATATTGACATGGACTTTCTCCATCAAATACGTTACCTTATCACATTAACATTAGGATTACTCTCTGCTACCTCCAAATCCAATCCTCCCTGAAAGATGATAAAAAAAATGTCTTTTCGTCTATATATCATATAGACGAAAAAAAACAACTCTTACAGGTTAACTCCCCATGTTCTCACTATGTGTCAACCTCTACCCTAGATGTAACCAGTTTAAACTTGCGCTTTCAGAGACTGTGAACAGTACCTCCTAGAATCATATGAAATTTTTATTCAGTTTTGACCAGCCATCATTTATTTTCATTGGTATAGTAAGTCAGAATGTTGTTACACATTATGCATACAACATTGAATTTATTTTTATTTTTGCAATTTTTACTATTCATCATTGTCCATGTGATAGCGATCGGTAACACAATTTTTTTCACTTGAGCAATTGTTGTGTACTGTTACATTTTGATTTATTACACTTCTTCAGTAGTCTCGGTAACATGAGTTTGTCTTTATTTAAACAATTTGTTGTATGCACTTGTTTGTTTTTTCTTCTCTCTTTCATTACAGAGATGTCAGTCAAGTGCAAGAAGCGTGGATGATTTAAAATTGTGGAAGTCAACCAAGAGATGTCTTTGGCCTGCACAAAGTGCTCTTCTTCACACACATGTAATGTGTATACGTTGTTGACAGAAGACATGTGGTCCAATGTCTTCAAAAGGCAACTGAAGGGCAGTGAAAAAAGGGCATGCTCAAAATTGTCAGAGCATGAAATTTTTAGTCTTCATCTGACTTCTGAATCTTTAATCATCTGGCAGTGACTGTGACTTCAGATCCAATCAATGCCATGACAAGTGATTCCAATCGAGTATTGGAATCACGAATGATACGCTTTTTACAACAAGCTCTGTCATTGAGAATGTCAACAAGTGAGTTGGACGAAAACACAAATTGGCAGCCCACTGGGTATAAGCCCATATCCCCACCAGTGCATGGATTTGAAAATGTTGAAGCCAGGTGTGCACGATTACCATTTCGTCTTTGCTGACTGGATTGGACTGCAAGTCATATATCGTTCTTTGTACACCATCCTGGCTGCTGAGCAACCAATCCAGCATCCATACAATCATTGTACAGTTTTGGGGATCATAGATCTGTCATCTTGGACTGGTGAGCCAGCTGGCCAGCCAGCCAATCATGTATCTCAACAGTCCCTACAGTGATAGTGTCCTATGCCCAGCAGACCAGCTGGCTAATGAGCTGGATCGACCATATCCATGATACATGGTGATCCAGCATCACATTTGGAGCCTTCCAACCTAGCCCAAACGACTGCACTAGACCAGCATTCCACAGCCACACCACATTCTGTGCTGGACATGATTCGTCCGCTGTTTATGCATGGAGACGATACAATGTCATCATTGCCATAGTGGAAAAGACAATATTGGCCGCAACAAGGACCTTTTCCGACTTACTATCCAGTGTCGACATATCCAGACCATGCTCGCTTACCTTGTTCCCAAAATGGAACCTCTTCTTGATCTTGACATGGCTCAACTCGTCTAAGTACGAGCCCATCTTCCACCTCGCTGAAGCAGTTATCTTACAAGACTTTCTTCCTGATAGCACTAGCTTCAGCTTGTAGGGTGAGTGAGCTGCATGCACTGTCTGTGGATCTGAAGTACATGCAGTTCCGTTCAGACTGCTCAGTCGTTCTAATGATGCAACCTGGTTTCGTTTCTAAGAACAGGTTACCGTCACTAGGCAACCAACAAATAACTATTCTCTCTCCTCAATCGATGCATGGAATGAGGCAAAGCTGCATGACCTGGTACGTGCCCTCAGATGCTATCTGAGGCGCATGAAGAATGTCTGCAGTGGTCGTAAAAGGCTATTCCTACTGCTTAAGGCAGGAAAGCAAGACATACAGCCACAAGCGCTCGCCACTTGGGTAAAGGGAGTTATTAAATCAGCGTACACTGAACTCTCAGAGGATTAGGTACAATTAATGAAGATTTCAGCTCACGAAATACAAGCTATTTCGACGAGACTGGCCTTTGAACGTAATGTCTCAATTTGAGACATAGTGTAGTCAGTTGGCTGGCATGCCCAGTCTACTCTCTCCAGCTTCTATTTGCATAGCATAACCTCAGAATGGGGATAGCTGAATCTTGTTGTGCCACTGGTAGCTGCCCAGACAGTTACCATGCCCCATTCATGAAAGCACCAACCTCAGTCACGGACATGACCTTGCAACTTTCACTTGATTCACCTGGGAAACTTTTTAATGTAAGACAATAACCAGGTGTGGGATCCCACAGGGATCTACCTTGCATGTGTATAGACACATTGTCTTTGGTTGTGCTAAACTAACGTTAGGAGAAGTTCATCCTTTCAGGAGAGCAATCATCATGCTCCTACCGGTTGAGGCAGGTAGAGGTTGGATGCTCAAGCATTTCCTCCTCCTCTTACCTATTCTCCAAATGTTAATGTGATTGGGCAATGTATTTGATGGAGGAAGTAAATTTTTGAGTAAATTATGTTTCTTCAATAATACTTACCTGATCACATTACTAAAAATTCCTCCCATCCACCCTTCCCCAAAATGTGAGCATCCTGTTAAAGGTTTCATTCAAGCTTAAACTGGTTACATATGGGATACTGGTGGCCACTAATCGGGAAAAAGGGGAGTTGACCTGTAAGAGTTGCTTCCCTTTGTCTATATGATACATAGATGGAAAGACATTTGATCATCTTTCAGGGAGGGCTAGATATGGAGGTAGCAGAGAGTAATTCTAATGTTAATGAGATTGGGTAAGTATTATTGGAGAAACATAATTTATTAAAACATTTACTTTTCACGAAAAGACTTATAATGATATCTAGTTGGCCCAAAATGAAAATGGTATTGACCTTACATCCAATATGGATGAAAATCTAAATCTTGTTAACATTCAGCGGCTAAAAGGAAGAAATGGTCTTATCTTGGATTTCTGGAAATTCTTTTTGGCCAGTAGAGCATCAGACATTTTGCAGGACTTTTCTTATAACTTGTGACACTGACAAATTTTCTTGCAGCTGAAAGAGGGGGATGAGAAAGACAAAGGCAAGAAGAAAAAAGAACAGGAAGAATTGAATGCTTTGTTCAGACCAGTCACACAAACTGTATCAAAAGGTCAGTTGACAATCGCTTTCTACCCTGAATTGAAGATTTGTAAAGTTGCACCCATCTGCCACTATATGTCAATCATTGGACACTTAAAATTCCAATTAATGCGGACCATACTTGCTGTGTAAAACATAACTGCAGCTGATTTTGTTTACTTGTTTTAACTTATCTGTCTTTCATCATTGGTATGCACTTGTATTGGTAAACTTTTGCTCTGAATCCAAACTATTTCATTACATGTTAAAATTTTAAAATAAAAACTTTGTTGTTATACAAATATAACATAGTGTTGAATAACGATTGTATCTTGATTCTGGCATTTAATCTTACATTCATGATGTCTGGTAATTACATACCAAGCTACCTATGTTTCTGCTTCTAAAGGCCTCTTTGAATGTTCTCTCTTTTTCTCATTTTATGATATGCAGGAAACTCGACTTGTTAGCAAGTATATACATATATGCAGTTAATGCAGACCAATTGCCCTTTTTAAAATACCAGATTTAAATATCATATTTCAAAGTTGCACTAGAGAAGATATGGAAGCCATCACCTAGGAGCTGCAATGAGGATATGAAACCTTCATTGTAATTTTCTCATCCTTATGAAAACATTACCAAATGTGATCACCTTTCCTCCATCAGTGAGAGGTATCTTATTTGCTGGCAAGATTTGACCTTGCCAATGAAAATGTGACTTTTGACCCCACCCCCAAACACAGGGTTCATGCAAAGTCTGGGAAAAGTATGGGAAAAAAAGAGTGCTTTTTCCAGACCTGGAAGAAGTATGGAAAATAAAGATTTTGCCCTAAAGGTCTGGACAAGTATGGAATTTCAGGTTGCTCTAGGTGTTTTTGTTGTTGTTGTTGTTGTTGCTTTAACTCATTCATGTGTTGCGCTGATGTTTATCTTGGTGGGGTTGGATGGGGCATTGGCTGCTTCATACCAGTTCAGTGCGGTTGGTGAGAAACACAAGACCTATAACCCACACATGATTGGTGGATACTATTTTAGATCATGTGGATACCACATGTTCATTTATAGTGACACAGACTTTGAATACATGTGCCAGAGGGGTCTGGAAAAAATTGCAAACCTGTCTGGAAAAAGTCTGGAAAAGGTCTGGAATATTTTTTACCACCAGCTGTATGAACCCTGAAAACAGGAGCTGCATCCAAGATCTGAAACCTTTATTGTCATCTTCTCATCCTCATGAAATATCATAACAAATATGATCACCCTCTCTCAGTCAGTATTGATAGAGTTCATGTTACAAAACTGTCTACTGACTGACTTGTTAACACGCAGATGAACAAACATAACTGGTCACATTACATCTGTAAAAGTTCAGCTATAATTACTGATACCATCCTATTTCTTGGTATATGTTGTTGGCTTGAAGGACAAGGCAGTAAGTGGAGGTTTCTATGTGGTAAATGGGGGACACAAATCAACCGTAGATATGCAACTCTGAACCTTTTGTGCCAGAAGACATCAAGGATCTAACCTGTTACCACAGAAGGCCAATACGAGTGCTTTACCAATGCTAAACATGGAAAGAAAGTACAGAAATGAAAAGTAATGCAAAATAATGGAAATGTACTAAATTATTCTTCTACATTTATGGTGCAATACTCCATTACAGTATATATCTGTCTTCATAGGAGCAATATAAATGAATGGCATTATAACTGCAGTCACCTTAAATTGTGGCATGTTCCATCAAAGCTGTATCATAATAGTATATGAAATTAAATAAGATATTTGATGATTTGAAACCGCAATCTACACAGTGCTCATTAGTCAAGAATTAAGATTTAAGTGGAATATATTTAATTGAAGCAATAAAATAAAATTGATATGGCAGTATCCATGATAATACCTGGCAAATTATTAGAGGGACTTTATAGTGGGGGGGCATCATATACCCACATTATTAGAGGAGAATCCATATATTGAAGGGTTTTATAGTTAGGTACCCCATATACCGACATTGTTGGATGAGAATCAGTGTATCAAGGGACTTAATAGCAAGGGATCCCAAATACCCACTTTATTAGAGGAACAGTAGTATATTGAGGGGATTTATAGTGGGGGACCACCATATACCCACATTATTAGAGGTCAGCAGTATACTAAGAAGCTTTATAGTGAAAGACCCTATATACCAACATTATTAGTGGTCAGCAGTATACTAAGAAGCTTTATAGTGAAAGACCCTATATACCCACATTGTTGGGATGGACAGTAGTATATTGAGAGTCTTTATAGTGATGGACCACCATATACCCACATTATTAGAGGGACAGCAGAATATTGATGGGCTTTATAATGAGGGACCTTATATATCCACATTATTAGAATGACAGAGGTATAATAAGGAGCTCATTGAAGAGGTACCCTATATACCCACAGTATTAGAGGGGCAGCAATATATTGAGATGCTTTATATGTGGGGGACCACCATATATCCACATTATTAGAGGGACAGCAGAATATTGATGGGCTTTATAATGATGGACCTTATATACCCACATTATTAGACAGGCCAGCAGTATATTGAATGGGCTTTATAATGATGGACCCTATATACCCACATTATTAGACAGGCCAGCAGTATATTGAATGGGCTTTATAATGATGGACCTTATATACCCACATTATTAGACAGGCTAGCAGTATATTGAATGGGCTTTATAATGATGGACCCTATATATCCACATTATTAGACAGGCCAGCAGTATATTGAATGGGCTTTATAATGATGGACCTTATATACCCACATTATTAGACAGGCTAGCAGTATATTGAGTTGGTTTTATAATGATGGAGCTTATATACCCACATTATTAGACAGGCTAGCAGTATATTGAATGGGCTTTATAATGATGGACCTTATATACCCACATTATTAGACAGGCTAGCAGTATATTGAATAAGCTTTATAATGATGGACCTTATATACCCACATTAGACAGGCCAGCAGTATATTGAATGGGCTTTATAATGATGGACCTTATATACCCACATTATTAGACAGGCCAGCAGTATATTGAATAAGCTTTATAATGATGGACCTTATATACCCACATTATTAGACAGGCTAGCAGTATATTGAATAAGCTTTATAATGATGGACCTTATATACCCACATTAGACAGGCCAGCAGTATATTGAATGGGCTTTATAATGATGGACCTTATATACCCACATTATTAGACAGGCTAGCAGTATATTGAATGGGCTTTATAATGATGGATCTTATATACCCACATTAGACAGGCCAGCAGTATATTGAATGGGCTTTATAATGATGGACCTTATATACCCACATTATTAGACAGGCCAGCAGTATATTGAGAGTCTTTATAGTGATGAACCACCATATATCCACATTATTAGAATGACAGAGGTATAATAAGGAGCTCATTGAAGAGGGACCCTATATACCCACAGTATTAGAGGGGCAGCAATATATTGAGATGCTTTATATGTGGGGGACCACCATATATCCACATTATTAGAAGGGCATCAGTATATTGATGGGCTTTATAATGATGGACCTTATATATCCACATTATTAGACAGACCAGCAGTATATTGAATGGGCTTTATAATGATGGACCTTATATACCCACATTATTAGACAGGCCAGCAGTATATTGAATGGGCTTTATAATGATGGACCTTATATACCCACATTATTAGACAGGCCAGCAGTATATTGATGGGCTTTATAATGATGGACCTTATATACCCACATTATTAGACAGGCCAGCAGTATATTGAATGGGCTTTATAATGATGGACCCTATATACCCACATTATTAGACAGGCCAGCAGTATATTGAATGGGCTTTATAATGATGGACCTTATATACCCACATTATTAGACAGGCCAGCAGTATATTGAATGGGCTTTATAATGATGGAACCTATATACCCACATTATTCGAGGGGCAGTGGTATAGCGAGGGACCACCATATAAAAAGTGAGAAAACATACATTATTATGTAGGTAACATTGGATTATTTTCTTTGACAGGTGTGGACCCAAAGTCTGTGGTGTGCGCTTTCTTCAAACAGGGCCAGTGCTCTAAAGGTGCTAAGTGTAAATTCTCCCATGATCTGAACCTTACACGGAAAGGAGAAAAGAAAAACATTTATGAAGATGTGCGAGAAGGTGAAGATGACGATGGTATGTTCATTTATCTAGCATCAAGACATTGAAATTTGTTTCAGAAGGACATAATGATTGGACTGTTAGAAGCAGTCTTATGTATTTGTTTGGGATAGTGAATTCCCACCTTAGGGTTGTAAGTTAGGGCAGGAATAAGGCTTGCTGATCCCAAGCCCTTAGGTTGGGATTTCCCTATCAGACACTTGTACACATGACTGATTACTAAAACTGTATAAATTTTAGTAAACATCTACCGAGTACCAGTTGATCCTAATGATCGGGTACCCAATCAAAATTGTATTATGGTAAATGTGTACAAACCTGAAGTAATTGATTTTAACTGCTGCACTATCCTTTCTGAATATGGTACTGCATAATGATTAACTAATGATATGAAATGCCAGTTGCTTACTCCTGTAAGCTTCTCAACCAGTGACACATTCTTTAATATCGCGCTGACAGAAGTGTCAGAGCAATTCAAACTGACAACTAGCATGAGCAAAGATCAAACGAAATGCCACTTAACTACGTACACTTTATGATGAAGAGTAATCATATTTGTTGGGAATGGAGAGGTCATTGTAAATAGTTAAAATTCTTCACAGTGTTGGTTCCTGCATTTTTTCATATACGATCTCTTCCCCAAAATGTCATATGGTGGCCTTAGAAAGGGGTGGCATCTTATGAGGGTGTCATAATGGTTAAAATAGACTATTTTAGTGTTGGACATGGTGGCCTTAGAAAGGGGTGGCCTCTCATAAGGGTGTCAGAATGGTTAAAGTAGACAATTTTAGTGATGGACATGGTGGCCTTAGAAAGGGGTAGCCTCTCATGAGGGTGTCAGAATGGTTAAAATACACTGTTTTAGTGTCAGAAACAGTGGCCTTAGAAAGGGGTGGCATCCTGAGGGTGTCAGAATGGTTAAAATACTCTATTTTGGTGTCATACACAGAGGCCTTAGAAAGGAATGACCTCCCATGAGGGTGTCAGAATGGTTAAAATACACTATTTTGGTGTCATACACAGTGGCTTCAAAAGCTGTGTCCTCATGAGGGTGTCAGAATGGCTAAAATAACATTTTAGTGTCAGACATGGTGGCCTTAGAAAGAGTTGGCCTCTCATGAGGGTGTCAGAATGGTTCAGATAGACTATTTTAGTGTTGGACACAGTGGCCTTACAAAGGGGTGACCTTTCATGAGTGTCAACATCGTTAAAATAGACTATTTATGTGTTGGACAAAGTGGCCTTTAAAAGGGGTGACCTTTCATGAGGGTGTCAGAATGGTTAAAACAGACTATTTTAGTGTTGGACATGGTGGCTTTATAAAAGGAGTGGCCTATCTCAAGAGAGCAACCACTGTAAAAGAAGAAATAACATATTGCAGTGTATGGCAGTTACATCGTTTTATGCAATACAGATAGCCATGTTCCATAATGATGCAGCATTGTTCTGAGATTATAGCTGTACAGAACTATATTTTGCTGTATACAGTGAAACCCCGCTATAACGCAATATTTGGGGTCCATAAAATTCTATCGCGGAAAAAGCGGGGTCGCGTTATTGCGGGGTTTTACTATATATTACTTTATTCAGAGAACAGCGTATACACGTCTAATGTATAGCATGAATAGGGGTATCAACACCGTTTACTATCTGATATCGATCCGTCTTTGTTTTCCCACATGACAACCCTTTGATTGAGCCACGAGTTTGATACTTGTTCAGTGCCAAGTAACAGAGAGTGGTTATTTGAACTCCCTGTGATTTTACCACCCAAGCTCAGTCTCTACATAAGAACCCACATACGACAATCTTTGATCAACCACCGCATTGTCTGGTGCTTGGTTGTGTATGCAGTTAAACAAGAAACATAAGTCGGCTATTGTTTGGGCAATGATTGTATACAGGATGAATTGAAGTCCAGCGCACGTGTTGGCGGCTTACGTTTTTTGATGTTTATTAAATCGTGACAATCTTTTATCAACCACCACATTGTCTGATGCTCGGTTGTGTATGCAGTTAAAGAAGAAAAACATGTTGACTATTGTTTGAGCAATGATTGTATAGGGAATGAATTGAAGACAAACACAAAGAAGACTTACTGGCTTTACTCATGGATCAGTAATAAGTAACATTTCTGATAATGTTTATTTTGGCATAACACTTCAAGAAATTGGTGAAATTGTTAAATTTCAGAAGCCACGCCACGATCGAATTCATACGTGATCTCTTCCCCAAAATGATAATAAACTTTTTATACACTATTTCTCGTACTTATAAAAAAAAATTTTTTTCCGTGTACGAGAAAAATACATGTACATGTATATACAATTTCAGGAACCACACCACAAACGTATTATACTCGAATTCATACGTGATCTCTTCCCCAAAATGATACTGTAATATACAATTTTATACACTACTTCTCGTACTTTGAAAAACAAAAATTTTCATGTGCGAATGAATATATGAAATTTTTGGAGCCCCACCACGATTGCATTATATCCGAATTCGCATTATAGCGGGGTTTCACTGTAATACACATATCAGGTGATAATGCAATTTATTGCAGACACTAAGGTGTTCTATTGTAATAGTAAGTATGTAAGTGTTATTGCGCGTGTTTGGAATTCATTTGGACGATTTACTCTGGGAAAAAATATATACAGTGTTGACACTCAAACATAGCCAACACTCAAAAAAACAGACCAGTTATCTACTCCCAAACTTTTTCCTATACAATATCGTTATCTAATTCCTTGATTCTTTATCTAACGCCTGTAAATTAATAATTGCAGACAAAAAATTGGTCCCAAATATCAGAATTGATTAAATTCTTACTTACAAACTATGGGTAGCCTCAACATGGTAGATGTGTATTCATTTTGGATCAAGTATTAAATCCCAACTTTTAGCTTACTAAGTGACATTTTGTAATTGAGCATGAGATGCTTTCATTGATTATCTAGTTATTAAAAGCATTTTATTAACTGCACTTGGCGCGGTTGTACAATGGTGGACATGTAGTTTCAGTATTGTGTGGTAATGTCTCTTCTGTTACATGCAGTTTTTCAATATTTGGTCGTACAGTATCGTTTCAGCGATTTTTCATTTCTCCGTGTATCACAGTGGAGCATTTAATCTCCTCCATGCTCACTCTGTATTGAAGCTGCACAGTGCAGGAATGAATACAGTGGTCCCGCTCTTATAAAGCCACCCCTTCTGCAGCAGGAAAGTGGCCTTATAAGAGAGGTGGCCTTTCTAGAAGGGCATCGTATGTTAGTAATTAGATATGAAGTAAGAAAGTTGCAACTAATACTGAAACATGTAATATATTCATTTAAAAATTTTGGAATCAGTGTGACACAAACAACTGTTACTAATGTCACTTTAGAAAGAATATTATGAATAAACATCATTATGTTCTTACAATCGTCTTAATATCGTTGCCTTTTCTTGAACAATTTGGGGCCTACTGCATGTGTGTGTACTGTAAGGGACTAATCATTTAATTTTCAGGGGGGTGGGCAGAGCTGGGATTGTCTTTCCAACCAGCATATTTATTTCTTTCATTACAAGATAAAAAAAAATTCAAGTAAAATGAAGTATTGAGTAAGGTCTTTTTTCCACAAATTGGAGCAGGTTTTCAAGCTTTTCAAAACACATCTTAATCTCTTTCCCCATTACAAAATCAAATGGTCTGTCCCTACAAGAGACTTGACTTCAGCGAATGTTCTACAGAAATCAGAACAGTAGCCATTGTCAATACTGTTATAAAAAATTGACACTGTCAGAATGCGTGGGAAGATGGTGGAGAGACTTTTTCTTAATCCTCTCCAAACTTTCTCCACCCCCACTGCAATGTGTGGAGAAATGAAAAATCACATGAGCAGTACCGTAATGTCTCGTTTGTTACATGTTGTTTTCAGTATTATGTGGTAATGTGTCTCTTCTTACATGTAGCTTTTGGCATTTACTGGTAATGTCTCCTCTATTACATGTACTTTTCAGTGCTCGGTGGTTATGTCTCTTCTATTGCATGTACTTTTCAGTATTCAGTTTTAATGTCTCCTGTTACTTGTAGTTTTCAGTATTCAGTGGTAACGTCTCTTCTGTTACATGTAGTTTTCAGTATTCAGTGGTAATGTCTCCTGTTACTTGTAGTTTTCTGTATAATTACATGCAGTTTTAATGTATACAACATAGTACCAATGTCATAACACATGGTCGCTACAGCTGTGGTGATAATGACGATAAACAACAGTGTAAGTTTTATCTTTGTTCATTAGAAGTTGTTTATCAGACACGCATTTGTTGAAACATCCTGTAAGGAGTCTAGTCATAAATGCTGCTCTCATATAAAATTGCCCCCCCCCCCTTTCCCAAAAAGTTAAAATCCTGATTTAAAAAATGACAAAGCAGGCTGCACATAATCATAACTTTCTTGTATGTCAGTGATTTCCACAGGATTTTCACACAAAATGATGCTGATCTTAAAAATGGGTATATATCTACTTCTGATGAATGGATGGTTGTTTCAACATGGGGATTCGACTAAAGCAGTATGTAGCTGGTTCATAATGAAACTGGCTTTTATCTGACCTCCAATATGGCACCATCGTGGCCATATCAAAAACCTTGTTATCACAGTCCCTGTTGAACAAATGGTGGTATTGACATTGGACATAATTGGTTCTGAATGAAAATGGTGCTGATCTGAGCACCACCATATCTGTGCTTTTGTGGAGGATTTGGAAAACCAGATCTAACTGACCAAAGGGTCAAGTCTGAAGTCATTGCTTGCATGTTTGTAATTCATGGAGCTTATAAACAAGTGACTAGAACTAAATTGTAACCAGACTTTGTATTTAGCTGTATTCCACTAAAGAAGTTGACAAGTCAGCATTCTGACATTGATTTTAAGGTCAAAGGTCTTGACTTGGGTGTTTAGCTGTACTTGCCTGTGAGCATGATAACACAAACAAGTATGAATGGATTTTTATCAAACCCAGTTTGTCGATATATCTAAAGAATACTTGAATGATGCCAGTTCAAAACTGTTTTAAAAAAAAAGAAAAATATTGAATATCGTTTAACCAGCTTGTCACATGGGTATATCTTGAGAGTGTTTGAAACAAGTTCAGTGTTCTTCTGTCCATGATATCAGATTGAAGGTCAAAGGCCATGACAAAGAATTTTGTTAGGAGTAATGAGTAATACAAACAACATAGACCCTGATCTGCCAGTGAATTATGGGATGGCAGATCAGGGTCTATGTTGTTTGCAGTTCGACTCGACTTGTAAGCGAGTGTAAATGGTATGTATATATATCTGAAGTTAACCAGTCAGTATGAAACAGCTCACTCCTGGAAACGCAAACCGATTCTCTTATCGAAAAGAGGGATCACAATAATCCAAAAACATTAAAATCACCAGGATTATAATGGCACAGGATTAGCCTCAGGAAAGCCTATCACTTCGATTGGAAATGGAAATTACAGAGTTTGTATTAAAATATGAAAGGTTGGTTTGAAAATCTTAATTATTTTTGTAAAGAACAATTATTTTCATCTAGTTTTTAGTAATAGTGTGCATTTATTTAGTTAGATCTACAAAGGGGTAAAAGTCACAAAGGGTCCCAGAGAAAGCTATATTTGCTTGCATGAGTAGCATTTTGATTGCTCTCAATCCATCTGTCTTCACGGTCATCAATGTCCATAGTTTAGCAAACAATTACATTGGTGTGGGAGCCACGGTAGCTCAGTGGTTAGCGTGCCGGACTCACGACCCACAGGGTGCGGGTTCGAATCCTACCATTGGACCAGCCTAGGTCAGCTACCGTGGTGTGTCCTTGGGCAAGGCACTTTACTCCAATTGCCTCGGCACTAAATAACCTACTTGTGTTGCTGTGCCGTAAAGCACCCAACCAAACCAAACATTGGTGTGAATACTTAAGTTTCTTGTAAATTTGTCTCTGACAGAAATGGTATTTAAGGCAAAGACATTTTTATACTATGTATTTCATTATGTAAATTTGTCTCTGACAGAAATGTTATTTAAGACAAAGATATTTTTATAATGTGTATTTAAATTTGTGGTTTACAGCAACCATTAAATCCATAGAGATTAGTACCCTCTGAATACAAGTGAATTTACAGTAGTTCAATAAGGGGTCCTACATTACATGTTTGATGAACAGGAAATTTAGATCCTGGCCTAGAAATCTTACAACTTTTGAGACTGAGTTTAAGATATTGTGTTCACAAATCACAAAGGACATTACTTTTGAAACTCTTTTTTGGCTCTACTGGTCATAGACCTGAAGAGCTTATGAAATGGCCTTTTGTCCGATATCTGTCCATTAGCACAAGATTGTTATCACTACTCCTCCTAAACTACATGCAGGGTTGCTATGAAACTTTACATGTTTATTGCATGGTCTAGTTGGTCTTAAATGAAAGTGGTGCTACTCAGACATCCAGTATGACCACCATAACAAATCATGTTATCACTACAACTCCTGAATGGATGGTCATTTCAACATGACATTTTACTGAAAGACTTCTTATGATATCTAGTCAGTCCAAAATGAAAATTGTGTAGATTAACAGCCAATATGGCTGACATGGCACCCATCTTGAAAATCTTGTTATAGCTAATCCTCCTGAATGGAAAGTCATACTGAAATGGGGTCTTCACCAGAAGACTTACAAGTATACTGTCTAGTTGATAAATGAAAATGGTTCCACTTGAAAATATAGTTATAGCTAAATCAAAAGACATCTTATGATGTCTGGTTGGTCCTGAATGAATATGCTGCCACCTAGACATCCAATATGGCCACCACAGTGGCCATCTTGTAAATCTTGTTATTTTTACTCCACCTGAATGGATGGTCATATCAACATGGAGTTTTCACTGAAAGACTTCTTAGGATGTTTACTTGGTTTAAAATGAAATGGGTGCAGTAAGGCTACTTTTTATGACATCTTGAAAACCTTGTAGCTTTTACTCCTGAATGGGAAGTCATATCAGCTTGGGGATTTCACCAGAAGACTCTTTATGGTATCTAGTTGGTATTAAATAAAAATTGTGCCTTCTGATATCCAATATGGCAACCACAGGGGCCATCTTAAAAATCTTATCGCTGCTCCTCTAGATGGAAAGACAAGTCATGTCCAGTTGGTACTAAATGAATATAGTGATAATCTGACATCCAGTATGACCACCATGGCAGCCATCTTGAAAATTGTGATATTGCTACTCCTAAGTGGAAAGTCATATCGACATGGGTTTTTCATCAGAAGATGTCTAGCTGGTCTTGAATGAAAATGTTGCGATCTTACCTCAAATATGGCTACCATAATGAATGTATTGAAAATCTTGTCACTAATTTTCCAAAATTGTCATATTAACATACATGTAGGGATTTCAACAAAAGTCTTCTAATGGTGTCTAGTTTGCCTTAAATAAAAATGGTACTGATCTTTGCATCAAATATGACTGCCACAGTGGCTAATTTGAAAATCTTACTGCTCAAGAATATCAGAGATGGTTTTTACACTCAGCAGTTAAAAAGAAGAAATGGTCTTATCTTGAATTCCTGAAATTCTGTTCGGACAGTAGAGCGTCAGCACCTTTGAGGGACTCTTGTTTTGATTGGTGTTGCCGGGAACTCAGTCTTAGACTCAAGGTCAATTAGCTTGTAACACTTGATGTTGTTTTCTGTTGTTGCAAAGTGTGATGTTTGTGATACTCAGTGATGTTGTTTTGTATTTTTGCAAGGTGTTATATCTGTGTTACTCAATGATGTTATTTTGTAGTTGTGCTAGGTGTGATATCTGATAATCAGTGATCTTTGGTAGTGTTACTAGGTGTGGTGTCATACTGCAATGTTTTGCATTGTTGCTAGGTGTGATGTTATGGTTGCAGTGTTTTGTAGTGTTGCTGGGTGTCATGTCTGATATTCAGTAATGTTTTGTATTGTTGATAGGTGTGATGTCTTTGATACTCAGTTTTATTTTGTAATGTTGCAAGGTGTGATGTCTGATATTCAGTGTTATTTTGTAATGTTGCTAGGTGTGATGTCTGATAATTAATGTTGATTGGTAGTGCTGCTAGATGTGATGTCATACTTTGATGTTTTGTACTGTTGCTATGTGTTATATCACTTAGCAATGTTTTGTGGTATTGCTAGGTGTAATGTCACTTAGCAGTGTTTTGTAATATTGATGCTAGGTGTGATGTCACTTAGCAGTGTTTTTTTGTAGTGTTGCTAGGTGTGAGTCATACAGTGACATTATCACATTATAAATTTCAAATGTATGTGATGACATATTTTGTTATATTACAGATAATATCAAAAACTGGGATGAAGCTAAGCTGGAGGATGTGATAAATAAAAAGCATGGAGAAGAAGAGCAAAAGAAACCTAAAACAGGAATTGTAAGTTCAGATATGTAGTCCTAATTTCTTCCCCAAACCTAATGATGGCTTAAAAGGGCTGAAGCTTATCCTGGTTTCCATGGAGAGTTTATGATCCCACTCGCTCCTCAATGAATCCCCCTCAGCAGGCCGCTCTGTAGATCTCACACCAAAGGTGATATAATGGTTATCCTCTTGAGAGCCTTAACAAGAAAGGCCACCCCAATTCAGAGACCACCTTCATTGACACCAAAATAGCATATTTTTACCATTCTGTTCCCCTCAGGAGAGACCATCTCATTTATAGGGCTAGTTTTTCAGTGCAGAAGTGATGGTCTCATGAGAGAGTGATCACTATAACAATTTACAACTTGGTTGGCTTAAAATGTGAAAACCAACAGGAAACCACTGATCTTCGATTTACATCCACACACAAACTTGTATTACCCTGTAACCTGTATTACCCTGTTACCCTGTAACCTGTATTTCCCTTTTAACCCTGTAACCTGTATTACCCTGTAACCTGTATTACCCTGTTACCCTTTAACCTGTGTTACCCTGTAACCTGTATTACTCTGTAACCTGTATTACCCTTTAACTTGTATTACTCTTTAACCTGTATTACCCTGTAACCTGTATTACTCTGTTACCCTGTATTACCCTGTAACCTATATTACTCTATTGCCCTGTAACCTGTATTACCCTGTTGCCCTGTAACCTGTATTACCATGTAACCTGTATTACTCTGTAACCTGTATTACTCTGTAACCTGTATTACTCTGTAACCTGTATTACCCAGTAACCTGTATTACTCTGTAACCTGTATTACCCTGTTACACTGTAACCTGTATTACTTTGTAACCTGTATTAAACATACCTAAACTCAAACCATTACCAAAATTGTCGAAATGTGAAGTATAGGTCACACAGGCCTACTTTTTTTTATTGCAGGAGCTTGTAGCCAAAAATGCATAAGAAACTGACTTAAATGCAAAACTTAACCAAGAGGTGATGGACAAAATAATGGACATACAGATAAGGGTAACACTATATACCCTTTCCACATTGTAGATGGGCCATGGAAAAGTTTTCTGCATTATGAATCAGGGTAGAGGGAAAAATAAGGCAGTTGATTCAAGGGAGACAAGTCCTGAATGTTTCCACAACAGCCTACTAGAGGCTTATCAGAGTGACTGCCTCTTACAAATTCTGTCAAGGGAGACAAGTCCTGAATGTTTCCACAGCCTACTAGAGGCTTATCAGAGTGACCACCTCTTACAAATTCTATTCTTTGTTAAATAGAACTTTATTTAAATGTAATTTGAATATCATGTTTAGTTCTGTATTTTAGAATGCTGTTTATTAGGATGTATGTCTATACCCAATACATTTTAATTAAATGTGTAAATGGTCAATAAATCAACCTGTACATAAACTGTATGATGATATTTAGTTCTAACAATCATTGTGACACATGTTTTGGTAACTGCACTTCATTCAGAAGAGGATTAGGACTAGTCATGACCTGTGGAATTCTAAGGGCAAAATATTACATTGCGAAACAAAATATCATCATTTGCTATGACATTTCTTTGCCAGATATTGTTGTCACAAATATATTTCTCACCCAGTGTTTATTTATTTTGCAATAGAGGTAACACTTGTGATACAGTATACAAGACTATAAAGTGGACAATAATTATTACACTCCTGCCTGTGTAGCTGCATCTGATTTACACCTCACTACATTGTAATATTCAGGTTCTACAGGTGTAGTCAGACACTGATTTACACCTCACTTCACTGTAATATTCAGATTTTACAGGTGTAGTTAGACACTGATTTACACCTCACTACACTGTAATATTTGAATTTTACAGGTGTAGTCAGACACTGATTTACACCTCACTTCACTGTAATCAGGTTTTACAGATGTAGTCATTCACTGATTTATACCTCACTTCACTGTAATATTCAGGTTTTACAGGTGTAGTCAGACACTGATTTACACCTTGCTTCACTGTAATATTCAGGTTTTACAGGTGTAGTAAGACACTGATTTACACCTCACTTCACTGTAATATTCAGGTTTTACAGGTGTAGTCAGACACTGATTTACACCTCACTACGCTGTAATATCCAGGTTTTACATTAGTAGTCAGACAAGGCTGTACTTTGCTGTGGGATCTGAAAACTTTATTAAAATTACAACAGGTTCAGTTGTCATGGTAATAGAATTGTTTAGAAGAGGTAATGAATCTGTTGGCTTGATGGACTTTTTTGTAGATTGTGTGATTTATGTGCTTTGATTTTGCTTCAGATTTGTAAATATTTCCTCGATGCAGTGGAGAATCAGAAATATGGTTGGTTTTGGATATGTCCGAATGGAGGAGACACCTGTATGTACAGACATGCACTGCCACCAGGTAAGTTCTCAAAGAGAGTACTGTAATTTCTTGTGTACACACCCAGAAATGGGTAATGTTACCAGTGGGGAAAAAAAATGGAATGTAGATGAAATGATGAATGCAATATGAAGAAAATACAGAATGATGAATGAAAATGAAATGAAATGCAAATGCATTTCAGGAATGGAATTGAAAATCTTTTTACATGTATTTCAGGTTGCTGCTAAATTTCGACAGTTGAAAGCCCATTAGCATGATAATCTTGGGTCAGAGCTTTTATTCTTTACAATGACGTACCAATTTTTACTACTTACAAGTCACGAAATTGTTCTAACAACCACCATCAATCAATGTGATGACATCATCACTGGTAGTTGTATCTGAACAATTTTTATATGAACAAAATAGAAGAAATAATCTTTGCTGACAAGTATTCTACAACTATATTTTTTCATTTCTTGCAGTTGCCGTTATATTTTTTTGTATCATAAATTCAATGCTGTCTTTTGAATTTTAAGCATTTTCTATTTTATTTCAGCACACTTTTAATAAGACAAGATACAAAAGCAATAATTCTTTCCATTAAATAATATTGAAAACAGAAATCCCGACTTTGATAAATGCATTCCAAAATGAACAAAAAATGAAAGGAAATGATGAATTGAAGCGACGAATGCAAAATCATAATGCATTTTTGAGATCGTAAATGAAAAACTATGAGATTGTAGCTGAATTTCTGACATGAATGCAAATGAAATGCAGAATGAATGCAAATGAAGATCAAGTGAAAATGCTAACAAATGCAAATTTGGTAACATTACCCAATTTCAGGGTCTGTATGACATGCACCTAACTGTAAACATTGTAAACTCAGAGATTTGATGTCACATACTGCATCTGTAACCTAAGGTCCATTGATATTACAGGATCTGCAACCTAAGGTCCATTGATGTTACAGCATCTGCAACCTAAGGTCCATTGATGTTACATACATTATCTGCAACATAAGGTCCGTTGATGTTACATACTGCATCAAGAGCTTAAGGTCCATTGATGTTACATACTGCATCTGCAACCTAAGGTCTATTGATGTTACAGCATCTGCAACTGAAGGTCCATTGATGTTACATACAGTATCTGCAACCTAAGGTCCATTGATATTTCATACTACATCTGCAACATAAGGTCTGTTGATGTTACATACTGCATCAATAGCTTAAGGTCCATTGATGTTACATATTGCATTGAGAGTTAATGGTCCATTGATGTTACACACTGCATCTGCAACTTAAGGTCCATTAGTGTTACATACTGCATCTGCAACTTAAGGTCCATTGACATTACATACTGCATCTGCAACTTAAGGCCCATTGATGTTGCATACAGCATCTGCAACTTAAGGTCCATTGATGTTACTTACTGCATCTGTAGGCCCGTTGATGTAGCATACTGCATTAACATGTTTAACAACTTAAGGTCCATTGAAGTTACATACTGCATGAGCAGCTTCAGGTCCATTGATGTTACATACTGCATTGGCATGTTTGGCAACTTAAGGTCCATTGATGTTACATAATGCGTTGGCATGTTTGGCAACTTAAGGTCCATTGATGTTACATAATGCGTTGGCATGTTTGGCAACTTAAAGTCCATTGATGTTACATAATGCGTTGGCATGTTTGGCAACTTAAAGTCCATTGATGTTACATAATGCGTTGGCATGTTTGGCAACTTAAGGTCCATTGATGTTACATAATGCGTTGGCATGTTTGGCAACTTAAAGTCCATTGTTATATATTGCATTGGCAGTTTAAGGTCCATTGATGTTACAGACTACATCGGCAGCTTCAAGTCCACTGATGTTACATATTGCATTGGTAATTTGAGGTCCATAGATTTTCATTCCACTTATGATTTGAAGCATACAGCATAGATCCTGATCTGCCTAGTCAGCTGACACCTGTATCATAAAACTTGACTCAACATTTATAGTAATAAATGTTATTCCTGACATGGAAGTACTACTTCAAATTGGCAGATGTAGCCTTTTGATTGGTCAGAATATTTTCAAGTAAGATTTTGAATCGTATGATGTACACTGTTCATAATTTCGTGCTCATTGTATATTTGGTGCTCAATGTATATAGTTACTGTATTGTATGCAGTTTTTCGTGCAGTTTATATACTTCCACCATAAGGCAGAACATATTAAGTTATGATCTTGCACATCCATCCATCTGTAGCCAATTTCATTTCTGCACAATATCTTGAGTTGTCCACATTTGTGGATGGCTTGCACTTGGGGTGAGAAAGAACCCTGTCAATTTTGAAGTCAAACAGTCAAAAGTCAAGGTCACTGCGACTGAAACAAGGCAAATAATTTCTATATACATTATTTCAGGACAATAAAGGTAATATGGTATGTTTTTGTGTGGATATATTTGGGTATGTAAAGATATGTGATTGGGGAAATATACATTATTACAGGACAATAAAGGTAATATAGTATGTTTTTGTGTGCATAATGGCTATGTAAGGAGATGTTATTGGGGAAGTATACATTATTTCAGGACAAAAACAGGGTTGCATCTAGGATGCACAATTGTGTAAATCCCACTAAAATTGAAAATTTTGTGCACAATTTTTGCATCTGTGTGTGCATAATGATGCAACAATTTAGGACTGGACACAAATTTTCATGAATCGTTAACATTTTATTTCCAAGAAATGTAGACATTACCCGTTTTGCTCCTGTTTAGTGTTCCTATTGTGGACTGCCATTTCAGTTGGTTGAAGAGTGATGGAAGTCAAAGAATGCCGAATTTGGTTGAACTACCAGTAAAATTTCCGTATCGAAATGAATTTCTAATCACATTAGGTAGAATGTGATTAGACATATTTGTTTCGATAAAGAAATTGCACCCATAGTTCAACCGAATTCAGCATTCTTTGGGTTCCATAGCTCTTCAAAGAATTGAAATGATGCTCAACAGAGTTTGAAAAACGCAACCACTATATCGTAACTGGATTTACTCGATAAGGAAAAAGGCATCAGAGTAAATGTAGTAGTATTATTACATTATCAAGATTGTTATATGTGCACTGTACAACACAATCATAATTACGGGTATATGTTGTTCTCTCCCAAATTTATGATCCACACAAGATTATTGTATCCTGCTAACTTTAATCTATCCTATAAATGAAATCATCACTGACATAAAAATAAACACCGATCTTTGTTCATTCACACCATAAAAACTATCTGGATTAGTCAGCTGCTCAACTGGCCGATATCAAAAGACAGTGGGTTTATGTGAGAAGCCTGTGATGAATAGGAAATCAAAAGAAGCCGTATATGGTTATGCTTTGTGACCCATGAACCAAAACTTTGCCTGCCTTGACAGACACGTTTTGAATACTCAGTGACCCCTGACTCTAATGAAAAGGAATGTAACTCGTTTTTTCTTCAGAGATAGCTTTGATTCACAGGCAAATTGATGAAGATATATAACCATACCTGTCACACTGGCACAAAAGGTGACTTCCATTTCTGCTCCAATAACACTACTACATGTACTTTTCCCGCCATCCAGCAAACGAATTGCTTTGACCCTCTACCCTAATAATAACAACTGCCTCGATTCCGATTTTGACATAGTAACACCTTTGAGTTACACTATCAACGTGACTGGAGCGCTGTGAGTACAAGTGAGATAAGAAATGTTTGCACATTGATTCACATGATATTCCTTTATCTAAACAATGCCATCCTCATGAAGCCAAAGACTGAGCAGTCACTGCTGTAGATATGTACCAGTGACCACTTAAGGCAGGGAAAAACCTTTTTTTGGTTAGGAAACACCTGACTGCTGACTGCAGAATGCAAGTGACTGTTACATACAGGACATTTATATAGGATATTTGTGGAGGGGTGGGGAAATTTGAATGGCTGTTAGGATGATAATGGGACATTTAATGTTAGTGATTGGATGATCATGGGACACGTATTGTCAGTGATTGGATGATCATGGGACAGTTAATGTCAGTGATTGGATGATCATGGGATGCTTAAAGTCAGTGATGGGATGATCATGGGATGCTTAATGTCAGTGATGGGATGATCATGGGACACCTAATGTCAGTAATTGGATGAGTGGTTTCTACACTGCACTCATCCCAAGTGACAAGCTGCACTCATGTCAAGTGACAGGCTACACTCATGTCAAGTGACAAGCTACACTCGTGTCATGTGACATGCTACACTCGTGTCAAGTGACAAGCTACACTTGTCCCAAGTGACAAGCTGATTAAAGAATTTGTTCTTACCCTGGATTTTCAACCAAAGGATTAACAAGTACCTAAAAGATGAGAAATCCATGTTGAGGCCTAATGGTAAACTGTACATCAGCGTAACAAATACTAAAGTAAAATTATAGAAAGTAGGCATTGTCAAGATCTACCTCAACAAAATTTGGAAACCAACACAATTAATAAGAATATAATTTGTGCTTGTTCTGTTATAAAAAAAATTCTCAGTAAAAAGCCTTTATACATGTGAACATTGGGAATGCAAACAACATTTGCTTGTAATTTTCAGGTGCTACATGTATCTTCAAGATCAAGGTCACAGCTCAATATTAAGTTTTTATCACACTTTCCCCTCTGCTCTATCATGTTTGAGATTTAGGCATGAAATGTGATATACTTGTACATCATCACTAGAAGGTGTGTTGTGTACGTGATGGTGGGTCCCATCTTCAAGGTGAAGGTCACAGCTCAATATTTTGTTTTCATTATATTTTCCATTCTGCTCTTTAATTTTAAAGCCATTTGAGATTAAGGGATGAAACTTCATATATTTGTATATCATCACTAGGTTTGTCACATACTAATTTGGGGGTTATAGGGGTGCTATCTCATGTTATAGCTGTTTGAAATTAAGGAATGCAACTTAGTACACATATATATCATCATTAACAGGTGTGTTGTGTACCACATAATTAGCAGGTGTGTTGTGTACTACATCATTAGCAGGTGTATTGTGTACTACATCATTATCAGGTGTGTTGTGTACTACATCATTAGCAAGTGTGTTCTGTACTACATCATTAGCAGGTGTGTTCTCTACTACATCATTAGCATGTGTGTTGTGTACTACATCATTAGCAGGTGTATTGTGGACTACATCTTAGCAGGTGTGTTGTGTACTACATCATTAGCAGGTGTGTTGTGTACTACATCATTAGCAGGTGTGTTGTGTACTACATCATTAGCAGGTGTGTTGTATACTACATCATTAGCAGGTGTGTTGTGTACTACATCATTAGCCGGTGTGTTGTGTTGCACATTGGAGGTCTTATCTTCGATGTCAGCGTCATGATGTTATATGTTGAATTTTTTTATTTCATTTTCCTTCCCACTCCATGATTTTAGGGCCATTTGAGATGAAGTAATGAAACTTGGTATAGTATATGTCATCACTAAAGGGTGTGTTTCATACCACATTGGGAGTCCTGTCTTCTGGGTCAAGGTCACAGGTCAATATGTTACGGGTAAATCACGGTATTTGGCCCAGATGTTTTGCACATGGGGGTCAAATTTCAACTTCACAGAATTCTGTTGAAACAACTTGATTTTGGAAGTTCAACACTTTGAACCTCTGAAAATTTAATGGTTTATTGAAGAGAAAATGGCAAGTTTATTTTTTTCTTGTTTGCTGGAGGTAGAGTAGGTTCTGGTTACGGACACTACAGGGTGAATATAACAAGCAAAGTCAGTCATGGTTTTCACTTGAACATTTAACTTTTTGTAATATAACAAAGTTGAACTCAGAAACAAACAAAAATAATAACTTGTATGTGACTAGATACGTCATAGGTGAATAAAACCTTACTCTCTTCAACACCTGCTGAAACACTATTTTAACAGAGCATAACTTTTATCAGAATATACTAACAAGGTCAAGGGAAATGTAAAATATTGCTTTGATATTGTTGTTTGAACCTATAGGCAATAATCAACTACATGTTCTAGTTCCAGAACTGCATATGAAAAAAATTAAATTAATGTACCAGACAAAGGTCCAAACAGTTACAGACACTACCTAATTCACGAAATGAATAAGTTTTTCTCTTTGGATTTTTTGGAAGAGCTGATTTCACTTTCCTCAGACTTCTGTACTTGGAATATCTGGAAGAAAAGATATTCCCATCTTGCTGTGACAAACTGGCAAGATCTAGTTCTGAGTTGTTTGACGAACCCTGCTCACTTCCTTTCAGTTGGACTCTCAATCTCCATATTTGGGTTCTTTGAACAGCTGTTTTCTTTTTCAGAAGTGATGTCTGTCTCTTACTTTTCAGCTCTTCTTCTGGGGTATTGTTTGTTCTGTCTGCAGACTTATTGTTGCCCTGCAATAATGTTTTCTTGTTTTTGACCTTTTCTCTGTAACGTTGCATTTCATTGCGTTTTCTCTGTTTAAGTAATTGTAGCTTCTCTGGACAGGACTTGACTGTTTCTTTTTCTTCTTGCCTTGCTCTTTTCTTTCTTTCTTTGTCCCTTTCCTTCAATTCTTCATCTCTGGATTTGTCTAACTTTTGTTTTGTCCTCCAGGCTTTTACTTTCAGGGCATTTTTTCTTCTTTTCATTACATCATCTGTTTCTGTTTTTTCCCTCTCGATATGTCCACCAGCTTCATGGTTTCGGATAGTGTGGATGATCTTAAATCCATATTGGATACTGTTGAGGAAAAAAACCAACCTGAATTAGAAATCTGTAACATTATCAAACTGAAGTTGTGCCTTGACATAGTGCTTCTGCATTACCAGTTATTAATATCATTAACCTGTTTCATGTGTAACCAAGAGGTTATTACTTGCACTTTCATTTGCCAATATTTGTATCTACTTATTAATATAATACCAACCATGTCAAGCTTTTTAATAGACTTCTCACGATTTTGTAGGAATTAAAACATTTTACTCATCAAAACCCTTTTGCAGAAAAGAAATCTTGTTTAGGTAGGGCTTTTATGTCAGTATGACCATTTAATACATGTGTGTATTATAGTATGAACATTTAAAACATACATGTTTACAATTGGTAGTGTCCGTAACCTTTGTGTATCATATTAACATCATCGATATGTACACATATTTGAAACCCTTTAGTGTCAGTTAGTTTGTGCATAATTACTTTTATTCTAACTTTTCATTAAATTTCGCTATTTTTAATTCAATAATCAAACAAAATTAATTTTAGCAAAAAGTATTGACTAAAGTATTGACGATATGTATGATAAAGGACAGTTTAACACAAAAAGTGCTGCATTCGAGCATAATAATGACATAAAACATTGATATCTCATTTGTCTAATATAGGTTACGGACTCTACAGAAAATATTGGTACAGTATTTCACTTTCATACTTACCATTATTTCAACTTTGACAGATAATTTCTTGTCGATAATGATGTTGAGGAATCCCTCCATGCTTCTAAGTGACTTGGTTGAAGCCAAGGTTGCTGGAATGTACTACTTGGATGCAAATACAAAGGACTTTTTTTTCCTTTTTTTGCAGACAAACAATTAATGATGCAGTATTGCATAAGGAAATTGTTGCATCATCCTGTAACATGGATGGAATATTTTCAGCCAAAGATGATTCAGTACTAATGATATGGAAAGTTTTAGTTTGATATGGTTAAAGTTTTGAAAATTGGCTCCAGAACTATTACATATATTTTCAGGTTACGGACACTACAGTTTTTTTTCCACGTTTTGTCCATCAGGAAATTTGTAATGAAAAATATATCCATGACTTGTATATTTTTGAAACCATACCCACAGTATGTATAACCAAAATTAATAAAACTGTTGGGATTGTCTTCAAAATAGGAAGACTGAGTGGTTACAGACTCAACAAATTTTTCTGCACCAGGTTTTTTTTCAGTGGATACTCCATAAAAAAAAATTAAGACCCCAATCTGACATTTCTTTGGTTTCTGCTTCATTTATAACTATAGTTTAACTATTATATATGAAATTCAGTAAAATAATATGAAATCTTTCCTAGTAATTACAGACATAACTAGAAGAAGGTAACAAGAATATAAAAAAACATAAAGTACAGGTTCCACATTTTTATTGATATATCCACCAATTTTCTACCTTTACTTTCGACAAATACATTAGAATTTTTGTGATGAAATTTTCTGTAAGAATACTGACAACACTCTGTTCTACTAATATAAGGAAATACTAATATTCTTTGTTGAAAAATGAAATATTTTTCAGTGCAACAGCATAACGGTGAAAAATGGCCATTTTTGGGGGTGTATTCACAGGTGATCTAAAAAAATGTAATTTTCTAAAAGAACTGAAACTTGGGAAACCCCTACAGCATGCACCCCCATATGTTTCTGGACATTAAGATTGTATTTTAGGCCACAACTGTGGCTTCTATGCTGATATAACATGTAAAAGCTGCAAAAAGGCCAAATACCGTGATTTATCCGTTAGGTTTGAGTCACATTTTCCATACTGCTTTCTAACTTGATAGCTGTTTAAGATAAATGGATGAAGCTTGGTATACATATATATTGTCACTAGATGATGTGTTGCATTGCACTTTGAGGTCATATCCTCAAGGTCAAGGTGACATGTCAATATTTTAAGGTTCTTTTGTTTCTGCTTAATATTGCAGAAGATGTTAGATTTACATGGATGAAGCATGGTACACTTATAGCTCTTAGTTTGATGGCATCTGATGCAAATTGATGAAGATATATATTTATGTGTTTTATCTTCAGGGTCAATGTCACTGGTCACTTTTTTATGCCATTTCTTCACTTTTTCTCTAATACTCTTTAAGACAGAGCAATGAAACTTGGTTACTTTCTATGCCTGCCCATTAACTTTACAGCTTTGTCATAAAGGTCATTGAGATTTCATTATTTTATGACCTCACCAAGCTGGGGTTGGTGGCAAAATTTGCTTCTTGATCCTAGTTTTCCTCAGAAAGTGTGATGTAAGGATAGAATTCATTTACTTCACATTACTTCATTTTCTTCAGGGTTTGTATTGAAAAAAGACCAAAAGAAAGAAGACAAAGGGGATGAGTTGTCATTAGAAGAATTAATAGAGAAAGAGGTAGGAAAAGTTTTAAAATAATTAGAAGAAAATACTGCTGTTTGGATAATTAATACTTTTTATAGTAAACTTCTTGTTAAAGCACATGCCTTTTAGTTCAAGGGGAGTGACTCTGATGTATTTGTAGACTTGGGAAGCTACAATTCCCAGTATTTTTGTGGCAAATGTGAACAAATATGTAATTTGAACTATATTATTCTTTTTTCATTACATTTTATTTGGATTGTGGCAGTTTACAATTTTGAAGCGAAGTATTACAGTATTTAAGTAAACCTAATAATAAGAATTATGATTATTCTTATTGTTGTTGTTGTTGTTATTGTTTTTATTATTATTATTAGTATTATTATTATTATTATTATTATTACAGTGGTTCCTCACTATATTGCTGTTCAGGGGACCACCCTGTGAGACAGAAGTTTTTTGATGTGATCTCAGTTAAGAAACTTTATGATGATGTACCACCCGAGAAAATCTTGGACTTTTCGAGGGAATGCAGTTTTTATAACAAGCTTTGAGAATTTTTATATTTTTACCTTTATCTTTTATTTTATATGCCTTAGAAAGAATTTTAACATCTTTATCTTGCAGTACATGTTTACATTACTTGAAAGGGTTTATCTTCCTAAAGTTTATTTGCAATTCTTTATCTTTACATTTTTAGAAGTTATCTTTTATTCGGCACTATATAGCCAGTACTGTGCTGATGTGTCATTAAACCCTATATGTCAATACATACATTTCAGGGAAGGCATGAATGTATTTTCTGATATAGATTATGTCATCTTACACAGATGTACATTATATAGAAAAAATAGAATTCTACTACTATATTGGGATCCATGACAATACCCGTGTTATATCGGGGACAGTGTTATATCAGGGATCGTGTTATGTCAGGTATTGTGTTATATCGGGTATTGTGTTATATAAAAGATTGTGTTATAGAGGTGCTTTTTAGTGAGGGACCACTTTATTATTATTATTATTATTATTATTATTATTATTATTATTATTATTATTATAATTGTATATTGAGGACATTTTAATAATTTACAACAAACTTTCACAAGTTACTGATTAGCAGTATAATTTAAATACTGTAAAACCTGTTTAGAAAGGACATTCAGGGGACAGGACAAATTTGTTCTTTATACACAGGTGTAATTTATATGGAGGGCCAGTATTTTCATGTGGCTTTGTGACTGTTCTCTTATAGGTGCTTACTTTGCTTAATGATATATTTATATGTTTATTTAGTGTATACATTGGGATAGGTGATTTTTGTGTCGTATAATGTATTGAAATTTATTTAAAGAAAATTGTTCACATGGTTTATTGGTGCAAGATGTAAAGTTAATCAGAATAAATCTTGAATAATAGTACATGTACTAGATCAACTTCCTAGCCACACAGGTAACACTATACAAATGCCTGTTATGTGGAATTAGAGGGCAGTTAAAATTATCTGCCAAGTAATTAACTGTCAGAACAAACTGGACCTCAATGGACTTGACATCAGAGTGGTTATGAGAGACAAATTTGCGAATGTCAATTAATGATGTTTGTTTTACAGAGTGATTTTGACCAGAAAATAGTTCCATTGTCCACATGAGACAGTTGTCTGCTATATAAGGAGCAAATACACTGTTAAACCTTTATATAAAGGACAGTCAAGGGACATTATAATTGTCTTTTATAGGCAGTTGTCTGTTATATACTGAGTTAGTAATCTTGATGTACTTTACAGCTTGTACAGTTATGACACTAAATGTTGGGTAAAATGCAAAAAAGTAGAGGTTTTTGGTTCACCTGGCCATAACATTAGGTGATCTTTTGGTATGGCCCTGCATCCATCATGCATTGACTGGTTTGAATTATGCATCATGCATCCATCTGTCATAATTGCTTCTTACCACTCTGTAGTCCATATTTCTGATCTGATTTCAATCAAACTTGGAATATTGGTTTATATCATCAAAATCTCAGACAAGTTCAGTAATGAGCAAGATCCATGCATATTAATGAGGTGATCTTGCATCAGATTGGTTAACCTTGTTATCACTCTGAAGGCCATATTTTCATTCCAAGTGTGATCAAACAGAGAATATATGCTTATATCACTAAGATCTTGGATGAGTTCTATAATGAGCAAGATCCATGAATACTAATGAGGTGATCTTGCATTTGATTCTCTGAGCTTGTTACCATTCTGAAGGCAATATCTCAGATCTGATTTTGATCAAACTTGGCATATATGCTTACATCATTAGGATCTTGGATGAGTTCAGTAATGGGTGAGATCCATGCATACTAATTAGGTGATCTTGCATCTGATTATCTGAGCTTGCTACCCTTCCGGAGGTTGTATTTCTGGTCTGATTTTGATCAAACTTTGAATATATGCTTATATCATTAAGATATCAGACAAGATTCATAATGAACCAGATCCAAATATACAAATTAGGTGGTCTTGCATCTGATTAGCTGAGGTTGTTAGCCCTCTTGAGACAACATTTCTGATCTGATTTTGATCAAACTTGATATATGGGCATATATTATCAAGATCTTGAGTGGGTTCAACATACATGTGACAGATCAGAGAAGTCAGCTTGGGACAAAGTGGGAGATTTGCAAAATTTGGTCGGGAGTTTTGACTTCAAAAGAGGGAAGATTTTAAATGAGAGTGGCAAATTTTTCACTGCGGCACATATCTTCAACTTCCTTATCACAGTGAGGACCCAAAGCTTGGATCACTGTGAGTAGTTTTAGTCCGTTTGTATCAGAACTTTTTCGTGACTTCCGAGTCAGGGAACATTATTTTGACTAGATCTGAAAAATGATCTACTAACATACAAGTTTGATTATGTTTGGCTATAGAGTGGGCAAACAATGTCTCGGCACGTATATTATTATCCACATTTGATGCAGATTCCATGGACATGGATTTCAGTGATGGTGTATTTGTTGCATTTAATATGCTTCAGTATGCTACATGACGCATAATGTCATTCTTGCCACCGTAGCAGATTTTAAAATCAGCTTTAATGGGAGGGCAGGAGACACCGTTCATCTCAGGAGGAAAATACTCCTGTCTGGGAGGTTCAAATGTATGGTTTGATGATGACTGAAATCCATGCATATTAATGAGGTAATGTTGCATCTGATTTGTCCAATTTCTATACGACTTGGTAAATGGGTTTATATCATCAAGATCTTGGATGACTTTGAATATGAGCAAAAGACTGCATATTAATTATGCCATTATCTTGAGAACAGATTTGCATCAGGATATGGTGAATAGGTAAAATCAACGTGATATAAAGAGTATGAGATAGTTTACATAGGTTGTGTTCTTACAATACTACATAAGCCTTCTTAGTGAAATGGTCATCTGGTAAGTTAGGTAAGCCAGGTGAGCTAGATCAGGCCTACTTGGACCTTGTGGTCGAGATAATAGGATTCCTTCTGAAACAATTTATTGCACTGTTACAGCCAATAAGAATGAAAATCTAGCACTGAAAATGTCAGGCTTCAGTAGCAGAGAAATAAAACAATGAACTACACAATAAGATTTTGAATTGTATTGGAAATGTTATTGCACTAATATGCTTTAGGAGTTTTAATTTCATGTTAATGCACTAATATGCTTTAGAAGTTTTAATCTCATGTTAATGCACTAACATGCTTTAGGAGTTTTAATCCCATGTTAATGCACTAACATTCTTTAGGAGTTTTAATCCCATGTTAATGCACTAACATGCTTCAGGAGTTTTAATCCCATGTTAATGCACTATCGTGTAACATACTTTAGGAGTTTTAATCCCATGTTAATGCACTAACATACTTTAGGAGTTTTAATCACATGTTAATGCACTAACATGCTTTAGCAGTTTTAATCACATGTTAATGCACTAACATGCTTTAGGAGTTTTAATCTCATGTTAATGCACTAACATGCTTTATGAGTTTTAATCTCATGTTAATGCACTAACATTCTTTAGGCATTTTAATCCCATGTCAATACACTAACATGCTTTAGGAGTTTTAATCCCATGTTAATGCACTAACATGCTTTAAGAGTTTTAATCTCATGTTAATGCACTAACATGCTTCAGGAGTTTTAATCCCATGTTAATGCACTTACATACTCATGGAGTTTTAATCTCATGTTAATGCACTAACATGCTTTAGGAGTTTTAATTCCATGTTAATGCACTAAACTGCTTTAGGAGTTTTAATCCCATGTTAATGTACTAACATGCTTTAGGAGTTTTAATCCCATGTTAATGCACTAACATGTAACATGCTTTGGAGTTTTAATCTCATGTTAATGTACTAACAAGCTTTAGGAGTTTTAATCCCATGTTAATGCACTAACATGTAACATGCTTTAGGAGTTTCAATCTCATGTTAATGCACTAACATGTAACATGCTTTGGAGTTTTAATCCCATGTTAATGTACTAACATGCTTTAGGAGTTAATCCCAGTCACCAACAAAATAATGTAAAATTAAAATTTAAAAAAATTAATTTATCCACAGCTAGCCTAATCAAAAGGTCATAGGTCAGCACAACATTATTTGATTACACCACTTGATAGTGTTGCCAACATTTTTGGGTGGTAAAATATAAATGTAAAATTGTTGTCTGTTATCGGCTTTTATTTGTAACCTATGAGTAAAGATTAGACTATAATAAGAAATATGGACCTTGTAAAACTGATTGATCTGAACCAGAAGAAGACAAACTTTTGTGCATTACTGATCTTAAAAAAAACTTTTCTTCACTAAAGTCAGCATTATAATCACATCTTGATATGAATGGATTTTGATTAAGAAACTAAATTTGATCCAGATCTAGTTACCCATACTCACTTGTAAACTATTTAATTTACAAGATATTCAGAGCGACGTTTTGTTTGTCATCAGGGTGCCCATCATTGTAACAGTACATTTTTCTTTGTGATTGAAGCAAGATCATATCAGTTATGAAATCAATGCAAAGTGATGTAATGAGACCTAATGGAAAATTGTCACTGTCCACTGATTGGTTAACTGTCAAAACAAGCTGAGCTTCACAAATTTGTGTACATTCGATAGCACTTGTGGCAGGCTGTAAATGAGGCAAATCTGTGCATGTGTTAGGCCAATTGAACTTATGATATTACCCTGTGTCTGTAGTGTGTTGTGTGTTGTCCTTCAACAATTGCAACATTTTGCATTGTGACACCAACAAAGTGAAGAATGCTTCATTCATTGACAAGCTACACACACCCTACCTGGGATTATCAGTTAGTTAGAGTGTTGAATAGAGTTACATCATATACAACGGGAGATGGTGTAGATTAATTTACTTAGAGGATTGTCTCAAAATTTTAATTATATCTCACTCTATTTCTCACACATACACATCATAGATTCTCTAAAGAGAATAATTAAGTTTAGTTAAAGATTCAAAATAAAATAATTTAAATGTTTGTTCTTACTACAAAATATAAAAAGACTTTTCTATTTTTTCCTTTACTTAAAAATACATTGATGCAAAATAATAAAATCTGATAAATTTTTAGGTTCAGGTTTCCAGTTTTCAGGTTCAGATCCACTTAAATGCACAATGAGTTGCTTTGACTTCCTATTTATTGGATCCACTATTTTTTACAAATTCTGAAAAGTTCACTACAATTATGTTTGTAAACACATGTGCACCTCACCCCCACCCCATCAATACACACACACACACACACTAATAAAAACCTAAATATTAATGTGGTCTAATCAGGTTAGATGCATATACATAGAAACAAGTCAGCAGAATTTCAATAGTCTATGTCAGTCTTTATTTTATTCTCCCACTGTTTGCAGAGGTGGCATCTTGATTTGGTCGTTCCCATCCATTCTTCCATCAGTCCATCCATCTTGAGAACATTGTTAGCAACATTGCACAAAAACAGCTTAAAATATACAAATGAATTTGGCTAGCATATTGAATATCAGCACTTCTTGACCCTGACAAACCGTATATAATAGGTCATTTTACTGCTGTAGTTTTTATGAAATTTCAGTAAAATTAGTGATTTAATGTCTCACTTGTTATATTTTTTTGATTATTGAACTAATCAATATGTAGAATTATGCATATGAATGTTCATGTTAATTTTTTACGGAGGGCATACAAATATATTTTTTTTAAATGGCATTGCTGGAGAAAGACCCACTATATGGTAAGGAATGGCAGTAAGCTTCTATAAATAACACATTCTCTCTCCACAAACATACTTATGAAAACTTACACCAGTCTAGGAGTTGCTGTAAAGTTACATTAATATGTTAGGAAAACTTACACCAGTCTAGGAGTTGCTGTAAAGTTACATTAATATGTTAGGAAGACTTACAAAAAATGTAAGTATTTCTCGTTAGTGAAACACCTGTAATCACGTACTAAAGTCACATCTGCAACCTTACAAAAAACTTTGGCTTATGTTGCTTTGTGAAACAGAGCCTATAACTATAAAATTGTTTGAGATTAAGGGATGAAATTTGGTACATGTATACTTAAACACCATCACTAGGGATGCTATCTTCATTGTCAGGGTTGCAGCTAAATATTATATGTTTTCTGGCTTTCTTTCCATTCCACTCTATAATTGTATAGCCTTCGAGATTAACTGATTATGACCTCACCATGGTAGGCATGTGACAAAAATTCACTGAATTTGTTTGTTCACTTGACAATTTCAGGTAGTTTTCTCAAGGAACATGTATTTTTTCTGATGTGCTAGTCTCTTGGACTAGTCACGGAAGCTTTTAAAATTGGCTTTACCACCAGTTCATACCATATGACAGGAAAAACAATCTTTTTCAAATTCCCAAAGTCCACAGCTTGATATAGAAATTGGTTTTATAAAGATAATCGGCTAAATTAATTTAAGTAAAACACATGCTCCTTAAAAGGTTAGAAAACAGTAGGACAAAGAAAAACTTCAACAATTTTGGTTCTAGTGTTTGATATTTGGCTGGAGTCTAAAGCCATTCTGGCCTATGGATTGATGTTTGCCTATCCATCTGGTGTCAACACTTACTCTAGGATTTATGTTTACCTCAGTTTCACAGATACTAATTCCTACAGATTCATGTAGCTTGGTTTGAAGATGCATGCAAAGAGCACTAAACCCATCAGTCAGGACTAGGTCACTGTGACCTATTTTCATGTTGCAGTGATCTGTGTTAACCTTTGTGTTTAACTCCGTCTTTCATGCTGTTGATTGCAGTCATGCAACTTGGTTTGTAACTGCATAATGAGAAATACTACACTCATCAGTAATAACTAGGTCACAGAAACCAATATTTCAGGCTGCATTGCTCTGTATTAACCTTTTGTGATTATCACAGTTTCTTGGATTCTGTTGCCTGCAGTCATGTTACTTGTTAGATCAATCATGAGGAATACTACACAATTCATTAAAAAGTAAGTCATTGTGACCAATATTGTACACACCAGTGATCTGCAAATAACCTTTTTGTTTAAACTGTTTCAGACATTATTGCTTCCAAGGTTATGTTGCCCTTCAGTCAAAATTAGGTCAATTATCTTGCTTTAACCTTTATGTTCAGCTCATTTTCTTTTACGCTTTTGCCTTCGGAGGATTGCAGTTTAATACGTAGATACATCATAAGAAGTAATATGCCATTGAGACTGAGACAAACCTGAGCTTTGCAATCTGGCCATACCTCCATTGATGGTGTTCTTTTGCAGTCTGACCATGCCACCATTGATGGTGTTCTTTTGCAATCTGCCCATACCACCATTGATGTTGTTCTTTTGCAATCTGGCCATACCACCATTGATGGTGTTCTTTTGCAGTTAGGCCGTATCATCAATGGTGGTGTTCTTTTGCAATCTGGCCATATCATCAATGGTGGTGTTCTTTTGCAATTAGGCCATGCCACCATTGGTGGTGTTCTTTTGCAATCTAGCCATAACACCATTGATGGTGTTCTTTTGCAATCTGTCAATACACCATTGATGGTGTTCTTTTACAGTATGACCATACCACCATTGGTGGTGTTCTTTTGCAATCTGGCCATACCAACATTGGTGGTGTTCATTTGCAATCTGGCCATACCACCATTGGTGGTGGTCTTTTGATTCCTTTTTAAAGTTGAATTTGAAACAAAAACACTTTACAAGTATTTTGGAGTTTGACTAGTACTTTTTAGAAGCCACTTGTTTTTATACCAGTACTTCTTAAAAGCTACTTGTTTTTAGAGAAATACTTTTTAAAAGCCACTTGTTTTTATACCAGTACTTTTTAAAAGCCACTTGTTTTTATACCAGTACTTTTTAAGAGCCACTTGTTTTTAGAGAAGTAGTTTCTAGAATCCACTTGTTATTTGGACAAGTACTCTTCAGAAGCCACTTGTCTATTTGACAAGTACTTTTAAATATACTAAACATGAAATGTTGCTTTCAGGGAAGGGATATTTGATAGATTCATGTAATTTTATGTTAATATCTCTTGTAGTAAAATTCACAAGAACACAAATTGATATCTTTCAGTTGAATTCATTGAATTTTTGTTTCGTTTCATTAGAGAGCTGCTTTAGGAGCCAATACCACCAAAGTGACTTTGGAGACATTTTTGAAATGGAAAGAAAATAAGGTGAGATTTTTTGGTCTTGTATAGTATGAAGTAATTCAAATTGATTTTTATTTTTTTAAAATGTTTGATTTTTGAAGAATTTTATTTGATATACCAGCCAAAAGACTCAGTATATATCAAGATTTCCATCTGTACAGCCATCCATCTGTTACCATTTTCATTTCTGCACAATAACTTTGGTTTTATACCATTTACTTTATGAAACTTTGTGGATGGCTTGCACTTGGGGTAAGAGTGAAGTCTGTTCATTATGGAATCCCATTACTGAAAGAAGAAAAATGGTTTCTGCACAGTAACATCAGTTCTACATCACAGACTTGGACCAAAGATAAGAAAGAAGCTATTGATTTTGGGGAGGAAGATCAAGATCAATGTGACTGAAAAAAGAAAAATGGTTTCTGTGTACATTAACTGAAATTAAACATCACAGATCTGGACAAAACTTTGTGGATTGCTTGCACTTGGAGAAAAGAAATCTGTTAATTTTGAGGTCAATGGTTAAGGTCACTGTGGCTAAAAAATTAAAAATGGTTTCTGTACAGAACCTTCAATTTTCAACCATGCAACTTCACCAGAGTTTGTGGATGGCTTGCACTTTGGATAAGAAAGAAGCCTGTTGATTTGGGAGTCATAAGGTCAAAGGTCACTGTGACTGAAAGAAGAAAAATGATTTTCTCATAATAACTTTAGTTCTAGACCATTGACCAAAGTTTGTAGAAGGCATCCACTTAAGTTAAGAAAAAGGTTTATTAATTTGGGGGTCAAAAGGTCAAAAGTGAAGGTAATTGTTACTTAAAGAAAAATGGGTTTTACACAATAGCTTTTGTTCTGGTGTTAGTTTTCTTCACCAAACGTTGTGGATGCCTTGTACTTAGGATAAGAAAGAAACCTATAGATTTTGGGAGTTAAAGTTCAAAAGTCATGGTCATGGTAAGTCTGATCAGATATTGTTCAAGACTGCATACATAGAGCAAATGTCGAGGTCATTGAGACCCATTGATCAATAATCTTAAGTGTCAACCATGCCCTAATAGTGCCTTCATGGAGGATTTTTTAACATGGGGTGCATGTATAATGTATCATTCATGGTACTCTTGTTTGTTAATGGGTAATTGTCATTTTATTCAGAATAGCCAAGAATGTAATGTAAGCAAAATAGTTGGATATGAATGAACAGTAAGACAGCTTGTAGTAAAGATCACAATTCTTAAATAAATGATATATCAAGGCCTAATTTTCTTTTCTAAGCCGAAACTTAAATGGTGACACTCAAGGGCAACTGGAATTTGCCAGTATTTTATGATAGTAGGGTGTTTTTCAGTGTTTTATTTGATTGCAGTTCTGTCCGATGCTCAACAAATGTGCATCAGATTCAATGGAAATCCTATCTACCTAGCAATATCTTCATCAAACAATGATTTAAACATACGGTCATTCTATTTCAAGCAGTACAGAAGATTTACTTGATGTTTGTTTCGAGAAGAAGAATTACATTCTAATGTTATTATTTGCAATAAGGGACATAACTCCACTGTATAATAATATTTTTGGTTGGTTATATAGCATATCTCTACATGTATTGTGTCTGGGTAACACACTGGCTTTGCACCTGTGCAGTCCTGTGCTTGTTATCCAGTTCCAATACAAGAAAGGGTAAATAATGGTCTATCTAAACTTTACCAGTCAATGATTGTCATGTACTACCATCAAAGTTTGAAATCAGCCATGGTCAATTTTTCACTATGTATATATTATAAGCTATTTTAAAACAAAACCCGACATGAATTGCAATTCTGATGATGTGCAGCAAGTTTTGTGGATTATCCAGCTACAACAGAAACACACACTGTGGATTCCATTTTGTGTGGACTTGCTTGCTAAAGAAAATTTAAAGACCCAGTCTAAATTATTCCACTTTTTAGGGAAAAAGAACCCCTCCCCCATCAGAGTCATATTTATGAATACAAATACGAACAACAAAAATGGGTTTTTGTTTTCTTTTTTTGTTTCCCAGTCACAAAAATTGATACACACAAAGAGATTATAGATCATAATTACTTAGCATTATTATAAATTTGTGCAAAATTCGGTACATTTCACATTGTTACTGCATACAGTTTTCATGATTTGCTCTATTTTGATTTAATATGAATAAGATTTTTATGAATTCACCAGCTTAATTTGCGAAAATGTTATGCCTGTTACAACAGAAACACACACTGTGGATTCCATTTTTTGTGGACTTGCTTGCTAGAGAATGTGAATTTAAAAACCCAGGCTAAATTAATCCACCTTTTGGGGAAAAAGAACCCCTCCCCATCAGAGACATATTTATGAATACAAGTACCAACAAAAAATATGGGGTTTCTTTTTCTTCTTTTGTTTCCCAGTCACAAAAATTGATGCCCACAAAGAGATTATAGATCATAATTACTTAGCATTATTATAAATTTGTGCAAAATTCTGTACATTTCGCATTGTTACTGCATACAGTTTTCATGATTTGCTCTATTTTGATTTAATATGAATAAGATTTTTGTGAATTTAGTTCACCAGCTTTTTTGTGAAAATGTTATGCCTGTAAATATTGTGTGACAGTAAATGAATCCAGTTATCAACCCCATCACAAACATACCATTGACTCTGGTAAGTAGTTGGTAAGAATATTTGAGTGTCATGAAAGATTATTATTCCTCTGGCGTTATTTATTTTTGCAGAGAAAAGAAAAAGAAGAGATACAGAGAGTTGAACAAGACAGGAGAAAGAATGACTTTAAATCTGGAAAAATGCTTGGAGTAAGTATATGATCAAACTTTTATGACTAAAACACAGAGGCATCAAGTACATATTAATTGGTTTTAATAACCAACTATTTCAGTAATTACTGAACACTGCAATATTTAGCAGATTTGTAGAAATATTTGAAATGTTGAACAGTAGTCAGTGATAAGTAATGAAGTACCACTCTGTGGGACAGAAGTCTTTTTATGCGTACTCAATGATGAATCTTTATGATCATGTGCCACCAGAGAAAATCTTTGACGTTTTGAGAGAATGTGGTTTATTTAACAAATTTCAACCAAATATTATAAGGATTTTTTTTTTTTTTGGCCTTTACATTTGATTGTTTTTATACATTTGACAGATTATTAACATATTTACCAATTTATCTTCTATCTTGTAGTAATACTACATGTTTACATTTATTTGGAAGGCTTTATCTTCCTACATTATTGTGCAGTTCATCATTTTTACATTTGTAGAACTTTACTTTTAATTGGCACCATATAGCCATTTTTGTGCTGATGTGCCTATAAACCCGCATACATGCAAGTAATGAAGCATGTAAGCATGAAGACGGAGTCTCTTTGACTTTTTCAGAATTTTTGGGTTAATAGTTGGTACGCATTATTTCCTCATGTTTTCTAAAAGGGCGTTCAAAAATTCGGATGTCGATATTCCAGTCAGTATGTGAACCCTGAATGAGAATGTTTCCATCCAATTACAGTTACAACTGTCATTGAGAGTTTATCGTAGTGTAAAAATATTGGTTGGTAAACATGCTGGTTCATGCATCGGTCTTTAAAGCCAAATGTCACATCCTTATACAGAAAAGGCAGTTGTTGTTATTGGAATGGGAAAAAAAGTTTCCACACAATTTAAAATTATTTCTTTTTACAATTAGATTTGATTATGTTTTCTAGTTCGGGCAGATACTTATAAAAGTAAAAGTAGGTCATTTTAATTAATTTAATTAATTAATTTAATTAGTCATATTTTGATACAGTGCCCCTCCCCCCATGATAAAAAACCTTGCTATTAGCAATTCCTTGCTATAATGAACTCTTTATGACCTCAGGAAGCAATTATACATAGAGAATACTTTGTTATAATGACTATCGATTATAATGAACAATTAGTATGGACTACAAATTGTTCATTGTTGCAAGGAACTAATCTGTATCCTAAATATAAACACGCCATCAAGAATAACTGTTGCATGTATACTTGCAGATCAGTGGGCGAGAGCTGTTTGAGTTTAATCCTGACTTTGTGGTTGATGATGATGAGGAAGCCACAGATGAAACAATAGAAAGAGAAATGGAAGAGGTTTGTTTTTGTTTTGTTTCACATGTGAATGATGAGACATAACTATAAATAATAGTGAGACCTTGGCATCAATAATAATGAGACATGTGTGTCAATAATAGTGAGACATAGGTGTCAGTAATGGTGAGACATAGTTATCATTGAGTGAGACATAGTTATCATTGAGTGAGACATAGGTATCCATATGGTGAGATATATATGTCAATAAAAGTGAAAAATGTCGAGTGAGACATAGGTATCAATAATGGTGAGACATGTCAATAATAGTGGGACATCAGTATTAATAATGGCGAGACATATGTCAATTATAGTGGGACATCAGTATAAATAATGGTGAGACATATGTCAGTTATAGTGAGACAGGTATCAATAATGGTGAGACATATATGTCAATTATAGTGGGACATCAGTATAAATAATGATGAAACATGTCAATAATAGTGAGACAGGTATAAATAATGGTGAGACATATATGTCAGTAATAGTGAGACAGGTATAAATAATGGTGAGACATATATGTCAATAATAGTGAGACAGGTATAAATAATGGTGAGACATATATGTCAATAGTGAGACGTATCAATAATGGTGAGACATATGTCAATAATAGGGAGGCAGGTATCAATAATGGTGAGACATATATGTCAATAATAGTGAGACAGGTATCAATAATGGTGAGACATGTCAATAATAGTGAGACGTATCAATAATGGTGAGACAAATATGTCAGTAATAGTGAGACAGGTATCAGTAATGGTGAGACATATGTAAATAATAGTGGGACATCGGTAGAAATAATGATGAGACGTATATGTCAATTATAGTGGGACATAGGCATCAATAATGTAACGTTATCAGTGTTAACATCCTGTGTCATTTTTTTTGTCGAGCCCTCTTTGGCGGAAGCTCAGCACAGTAATTACTTTGGCTTCCATGTTTTGTATCCATTTCCATCCATCCATACCCAAGATTAAGGTCAGCGTTAACATTTGTCACTTTCTAACTAAATAAAAGGCAGGCTCAACAGAAAGTGAGTCTCATGTGAAATTTATATATCTTCTACAGAAGTTACTGTATTCAACTAAAACTTTGGTTTAATAGTATCATATGCCTAAAGTTTGAATCCTCGCATGGTGCTTTCCTGTATTTCCTGGATAAACCGAATCGGCAGCAGCATTATACTGTCTACAATAGAGAGGTGTTCCACTTGTTTTAATAAAGAAAGGAATTAAAGTATTTAGCATCATTAAATTTTAGTGCGTCTTTCATTTCAGCTAATTACTGATATAATATTCTAGCACTTGCTGATCGGAAAAATATTCACAAGACCATCTTGTTAGTTTGACAATATTAGCGTAAGGGCTGTTTATTTAAATGTACATGGTACCCAGGGAAGGCAGTTATTTAAAAATATATGCCAGGAAACTCTGATTACTCAAAGTGTTTATATGAAAATGATACAAAATTCTAAATTGCTTCTATGGGTGACTACTCCATGTTGAAAGTGCCTTCTCTGGGTACCAAGTATGTTTTACTGGAATAACAGTAATGGTGGTGGTAGTATTTAACCCAGCTTACAGACTTCCAGAACTCTCCGCTGAGGTATTAATCATTATTTTTGAAATGTACCTTGTAATCTTTTTATCCCCTCACTGCAGTAGCAAAAGGGAATATTACTTAGCTGCTGTTGATCTGTATGCCTGTCCATATGACCATCCTGAAGCCATTTTAGTGCAATAGCAAAAAAACTATTGTATCTAAAGCCATAAAATGTGTGCACACTTTTTATAATGGTCTTAGTTACTTGACCTGATGAGACTTTTAGTCCATTATGGCAGGTTTTCAATGATTTTGTTTGTTTTACGACTCTATGGCTCAAACAAACGTAACAAAAAGAAAGTGAAACCAACAATGTTTGTAAAAATCAACAAACAATTTATTCTAAATAATTAATGTGAAAATCAAAATACACTTACAGTATCGTGTATTATAATCCAAATAAGCCAACAATTATTAGTGTCTCAATCACAAGTCCTGTATATATAGAAATTATAAAATGTTCTAAATGAATGAATGTTCCAAGTTAATGAATGTTCCAAATGAATCTTCATAAGAAACGAATGTTCCGAAAGAATGATGGTTCCGAATGAATGAGTCTGATGGTTCCGAATGAATGAGTCTGTAATGTTCCAATGTACCAACGATAATGTCAGATCATCTTTAAGAATATTCAGAGGTATCTGAGAAAGTCCTAAATATAACTCCAGGTAGCTCTGATGAATGGTCCAATAAATAATTCCTTTCGAATTATCTATATAGCATGGCATTACAGCAGCATTACAGGATTCCAGCTCACTATTATTTCAAACGATCTGATGATTCCAAAACTGATCATAAAAAAACTTCTTTTCAACTCGAGATCTAAAATGGAATGGAATTAATTCGTATTTCAAGGTCTTTTATACACTTGCAAATGGCACATTTCACAACAGGAAACCTGTCATATTTCGACCCAGAATGCAATACTAAATGCATCTATTTTATGGAATTTTACTGAAGAATGATCAACAGCTCTGACCTTGAACAAAAGGTCAGTAAACATGTTGTTATTTGATTAATAGTACAACTATACCCAACTTAAATATGACTCACTTTTTGACACAACTTTAAAGTAGAGTCGTAGGCCAAATGTTTAAGCACATTATAGATTCCATATACATAATTCCGTAACAGTTTACACATTATTAAACTTGTTGAACTTAGACATTTTTAAGAAAAAATCTTTGTTGGCTCAATCAAGCAAAAACCACTTGAGGTAGACAAATGAAATTCGGTAGGCATATTTGTATTCACATGTAGATAACTTGATTAGATCTTCAGATCATTGCAGCAGTCTTTTCAACTTTTTATACCTGCCATAAGGCGGAGTGTATTATGTCACGATGTTTGTCTATCCAGCTGTCCATCCATCTATTACCTGTTTTGTTTTGGCACAATACCTCAAGTTGTCCACCATCTACAGCTACCAAACTTTTTGGATGGCTTGCACTTGGGCTAAGGAAAAATCCTATGGATTTCAGGGTCAAAAGGTCAAAGATCAAGGTCACTGACTGAAAGAATCAAAATGGTTTCCACACAATAACATTAGTTCTACACCACATACCTGTACCAAACTTTGTGGATGGTCTATATATCAATTGCTTTTGACCTCTTTATTTGTCACCAAATGAGAAAATACCTGCATTGAAACCAGCAGTCAGAGTTGCATCTAGGATGTGTGATAGTGAAAATCCCACTAAAATTGAAAATTTCATGCAAAAAATATTTGAATCTGTGTGGGCATAATTATGCAAAAAATTAGGATTGGGTGCAAATTGCATGAATCGTGCATGCTTTATTTCCAATAAATGTAGAAATAACCCGCTTTGCTTCTGTACAGTTATGCTATTGTAAATCTCCATTTCAGTTAGATGAAGAGCAATGGTAGCCAAGGAATGCTGAATTTGGTTGAACTAACGCTTAAGTTGCTTTAACAAAACTAATAAGTCTAATCACATTCAGCTCCGCTACCATTGCTCTTCAAACAGCAGAAATGACAGTCAACAGAGTTTGAAAAACGCAATCATTTGATTGTGCCTGGATTTACTTAGATAAGGAAAAAGTCATCAGAATAAGTACAGTATGAATAAAGTTATCAGATTCTAAGCTGTGTAACAGTGTCAACAAGGACTGCCAACTATGTGAGATATTCTTGAAAATTTGGCCCCCAGTGCCGCTGTCAATGCTGTTAGAACAGCTACAGAGCATTGATTGTTATGGCAGTTAGACGTTGACTCATCTATCATACATGTCAGGGTTGACGTTCTCTTACATTGTAGGACTACCATTATATAATGCGCCAGCAGATCTTGATCCATGCCATTTTATTCTGTTGATAAATTTGATTGATTGACATGGACAATAATGATATAAATGCCTGTGCATCCAGGGCTGAGCAAAATGTTTTTTCATCCACTAGTCCAGGACAAGTGGTTTCAGAAAATTCACTTGTCCCACCTTACTTTTCACTTTTCCCACCTTACTCTTCACTTGTCCCACCTTATTTTTCACTTGTCCCAAAATGGTAATCACTTGCCGAGATTTGATGAGATGTATGTACTTAATCCATAGGAAAAACAAACGAAAAATATACAACATAATTATTTATTAAAAGAATTTAATTTTTCAAAAACATTGGTTGTTATTCATTTGGCTTCTTCATGTTCATGTATATATGTTTTCGCTGATGGATTTGAAAAAATGTCCATGTATATGTCTGCCACCTGCACCAGCACTAAGCCAGCAGTTGATAGCTGTGTCTGGGTTAAAGTCCTCAATATATTGTGCTGCACATGCCTTGTAGGGTCCAGACATATCATGAGACTTGATTGGTTCAATCCTGAATTTGTCAGTTCCAAATTGACCACATGCGGCTGAAAATTTCTCTGTCTCTTAGCAGTGTCATATTTGACATTTTTTGCCACCACAGATTCTTGCTTATGTCTCTTTGGAGAAATAGATACCGCACACTCAGTAGCAGTCTTATGTTTTATCCCTCCACTATCACAAAAATTTTCCTTCTCTGAATCGCCCTTATTACTTTCCTTGCAAAAATAATTTAGCAAACTCATTTTATCCACAGTAACTATCAGCTTGCTTGACAACTACTTCTAAAGTGATCATAACATACATTTTCTCTTTTAAATACGAACAGAGACAGCTCATTAATTAGCATAATTGTTTTGCTTCAAACGCAATATCGCACGTGGAAGTTAATCATCTGTATAATCAATTAAAAATTAAAGAATCATTACTGTCATTTAATCAGTTCATAAAGGATACCAACACTGATGTCAGTAAAGTACCTTTCATTAATTTAATTACACTGACTTGCTGGATTAAAATCATAGTGAGCCGCTCGAGAGGATCTGGTTTGAGTAAACACAATGCAACAAAGCCGCTTAAAACACTGCTAATTGATCATACTGGCTTTCTTTTGTTTGACGTATTTTGATCTGCCGATAATTTGGTCGCTTAGCCCAATATGCATTCAAGCGGTAACAGAATGTGTGCATATGTGACAATTATAACTGACCACATTTATGTGTTATACAGGATGTAAATGTATACATGAAGAGGGGTAGAATCAAGTATTCAGTACGCCCGGAGGGCATGATTGGCCAAATAAAGGTAGATATAGTGATTAAAGCACTTGCCTGACTTTTTTAAAAAGCACTTGTCCCGGACTAGCGACTTGGAAAATTTTACTTGCCCGACTTCGAAAATGAATAGTCCGGGACGTCGGGCTATGTTATTTGCTCAGCCCTGGCATCATACATGATGTTCAGCAGTATGTTGTTCAAAACTTAAGGATGGGCATAATGAGTAGTTGACTGGTGGAAATCCAACCTGGTTACAATTTTTTTTTACTGGCAAGTGTTTAAAAAAGCCTTTAAAACATGAGCTAAAGAAAGAGAATGTGGATTTTCATTTTCGTATTTTATTGCTAGTGAAAAAAGGGATATGTTATAGCATTCAGCTTTCATTTTTAGTTACTTTTATGATGCTCTGCTTAGAGTCCCCAACTGTGACCAGATTGGCCACCTTTTTTCAACATAAAAGGGGACAGTGCTCAAATTTACCAAATCCTAGATGCAACATTGTCAGTTTGTCACTGTCAGTGAAGTTCAAGTTGGCAGAACTGTCATGCATGATCATCTCACTGTAATTAAGCTTGGACATTTTGTCACTGTCAGTGAAGTTCAAGTTGGCAGAAGTGTCACGTATGATCATCTCACTGTGTACAAGATTAAATGGTCTCAGCTTAATAATTGGTTTGAAAATGTTAAAGACTATTGAAGCCTTTATGCGAAAGAAATCTGAGAAATATGGTTTCGTTCAACCAAATTTTCTCTGTGTTAGTTCCAAGTGAAGCCCACTATTTTGTGTGTGGCCATTTTTATACAGACTGAAAAATTAGGCAATCAGTGCTTGCCCTTTAACTGACCATTGATAAAGTTGCATGCTGTGTTAAAACGATCTTAGTATTATTGACATATGTTATTACAGTTCAAACTCTCACTCACTAACTCTCACACTCTCTATCTCTCTCTTACTCTCTCTCTCTCTCTCTCTCTCTCTCTCTCTCTCTCTCTCTCTGTTTCATTTGCTTGAATGTAAAAGAAGAAATCACTTTCAGTGACAAATCAAAGATACAAGACTAGATCTAACATCTTTGCCTAAATGGGAAAGCAGTATATTGATCTTTCTGCATGGAATTAAAAAGTTATAAATATCAGGCATGTGTAAAGGTAAATGTTACATGAATATTTAGTAATGTACTAAACCAAGTTCTGTTTTCTTTGGTTCAAAATATCTGTTAGATAAAGGGGGTAAATAAATTCAGTGTTTATTTTTCATAAGGCATTTTACAATGTAGATCATTGACAGTGTGACTTACAAGGGACTGACCATTGGTCATCAACAGTGTGATATACGAGGGACTGACCATAGATTATCGACAGTGCGACTTACGAGGGACTGACTTAAATCATTGAAAGTGCGACTTACGAGGGACTGACCATAGATCATTGACAGTGTAATTACGATGGACTGACCATAGATCATCGACAGTGTGACTTACGAGGGACTGACTTAAATCATTGAAAGTGCGACATACGAGGGACTGACCATAGATCATTGACAGTGTAATTACGAGGGACTGATCATAGTTCATCGACAGTGTGACTTACGAGGGACTGACTTAAATCATCGACAGTGCGACTTACGAGGGACTGACCATAGATCATTGACAGTGTAATTACGAGGGACTGACCATAGATCATCGACAGTGTGACTTACGAGGGACTGACCATTTTATAGGAGTTGCAACACAACTTACATAGGATGGATTCAAAGGATTCTCAACATTTAATTAAAGTAAATACATACCCATTTTATCAGTTTATGGTTTCTTTTTTAATGACTGTTGTTGTTTTCTCCAGGGAAGCAGTCAATTTAAAAATGGAACTAATTACCACAACCAGTACAAATTTAACTTCATGATTAACTTAGAGGGCATTTAAGATATGTTCAGAGGAAAAATTAAGGGCATCAGAAAACTCAGGGCTCCATAAACTTCAGGCAAAGATTGTAGCACCTGAGAAATGAACAACCCAGCAAATAGATAAAGATTTCAAGGGAATAATGTGTTTCATCAGCCACCGGAAACAAGGTTTGGTTTAGTTTGATGTTTCACTGCACAGAAACACAAGTAGGTTATTTAGTCCCAAGACAGTTGGAGTAAAGTGCCTTGTGTGGGGACACACCACAGTAGCCAGCTGGGCTGATCCAATGGTAGGATTCGAATCTGCACCCATTCGGTCTTGAAGACAAGTTTGGAATACTTTTACTTAAATAATTCAAGTAGCAATGATAATAAAATTCAAACGTGTTTTAGATGGGGCAGTGGTAGAATGAGGGACAATTGTATTTAGGTTTCTTGTCTCACCTGCTACATCATAACAATGCATTTCAAACCCAGAAATGGATAATTTTACTGGTAAAAACAAAATAGAATGCAGAATAAATGCAAATGGAATGCAGAATGAGTGCAGATGAAATGATGAATGCATTTTAAAGAAAATAGAGAGTGCAGATGCAAAACTTAGAATGCAGAATGATGAATGATAAATGAAAATGGGACAAAATGCAAATTTATTTCATTAATGGATTTGAAAATCGATTAATTTCAAACGGCTGCAAAATTTTCAGTTGAAAGCCCTTTTGCATGATGATCCAAGATCAGGTTCTTTACACTGATGGTCAACTTTTCACCTCTTAAAAGCTGTGACATTGTCTTTTGTATTTTATGCATTTGCTGTTTTGTAATAAGATACAAAAGCTGTAGTTCTCTCCCTTTATCAAAAACAGAAACCCAACTTTGGTAAATACAGTTTCCTTTTTGTTCCAAACAAAGTGGCCCCGGATGTCCAAGTGATCTCAGGCACTGACAGGTCACCTCTGTCCACATGAGTTTGAGTCTCAGCTCTGCCAGTGTGGGTATGGTAGAAAGCTTGCCAGTAGCTTCCTGTGGGTCAGTGGCTCTTCCCAGGACTTTCTCGGGTTCTTCCTCCACCAAATATACTGACTGCCATGTATAGCCTATCGAGTGCTGAAAAATGGCATTAAACCCAAAAAACACAAACAAACAAATGTTCCAAACAAGTGAAAATGTAAGGAAACTATGGATGTAAGTGAATCTGAATGCATTTCTGAGATTATTAATTAAAACCTATGAGATGATAGATGAAACACAGATGGAACACAGACAAAATGCAAATGAAATGTAGATTTGGTAAAATTACCCTTGTCAGGGTCTGTACCCTGTTTTTCAAAACAATCATTGAGGGTACAATACTCCCTCTTTATAACACTGTTTATGGGAGCTTTGAAAGTGATTGTGTTATAAGTGAGGGAGCTTTATACTGAGGGATGTTTGTACAAGGTTGTTTCCTGATATACAGCCACATTATAATGGGTTCTCATGAGCTGTGAACTAAACAAGAAATAAATTGAGATGCCATTATAGAACAAAAGTTTGACCAATTCAATGGAATTAATTTGCATATCTGCATTAGACGAGGAGTAGTAGTGTACTGAGGGGATTTAAAATGAGGGACCATCATATATACATAACACATTTATCTTTTCAGGATGAAGGCAATATTTATGAGTTGGATCTCAACAAAATTCTCGATCGTGCTCGTGAATGCGACGGAACTGGCACAGTATCCACAAGTAATTTTAGGACAGGGGAGACAAGCAATCTAGAACCTACATATGGAAAATCCATTGAGAATAATTATAATGAAGGTAATATGCCATTTATTCATGCTTACAGTGATTCATAGCATGGCATGGGACAACGGTGTTGGATTTTTTTTCTCTAATGTTGAAATATTGGTCTTTTTACTGATTCTATCTGCTTCCCCGACCCCACCGCCACCATCTCATATGGAGGGGGCATATAGTAGAATTGTTTACTTTTACGTTTTTGCTATATTTTCTGTGGAAAATTTTAAATAAAAAAAATACAGATGGCAATTCAAGGTACTGATCTTGTGGGCACGTTTTTTTTTCTGCAATGATGTAGCATGCCACAGAATGTTGCTTTAAGGTGAAAAACAAGTGGCTATGTGACTGTGAGTGAATACATCACTGTCAATTTGTCAAGCCCATGAGTATGGAGTTCTGTTGAACTGTGGACAAATACAATTTAAGAAACTGGATTTTGTTGTCACTTTGATTGGAAGACGAGATAGTCTTACCAAGACTGGATTTTGTTGTCACTTTGATTGAAAGATGAGATAGTCTTAACAAGACTGGAGATTTGTTGTCATTTTGATTGGAAGATGAGATAGTCTTAACAAGACTGGAGATTTGTTGTCATTTTGATTGAAAGACAAGATAGTCTTAACAAGACTGGAGATTTGCTGTATGAATTGTGACCTTGCATTGACAGAGTTGGCTATTAATTGCTGGAGGTGGGGAGCTCACTGAATAGGAGGATCAGCTATGCCATTAACAGTCAACAAGATATTTTAATGGGTACTACAAATTGTTGAATTATTTAACCAGCTTTCAGAATTATGATGACAGGCAAATAGTGCAAATTATGTCGTGGTCTTTGGTAAAATCACAACAGACATTTACTTGGGTCTGAAACTCTGAACAGACATCTTTCTGGGCCTGAAACTCCAAATAGACACCTCTTTGGGTCTGAAACTCCAAATAGACATCTGTCTGGGTCTGAAACTACAAACACACACCTGTCTAGGTCTGAAACTCAGAATAGACATCTGTCTGGGTCTGAAACTCCAGATAGACACCTGTCTGGGTTTGAAACTCCAAACAGACACCTGTCTGGGTCTCAAACTCAAAATAGATATCTGTCTGGGTCTGAAACTCCAAATAGACATATGTCTGGGTCTGAAACTCAATAAATATATCTGGTCAGAAACTCAAAATAGACATCTGTCTGGGTCTGGAACTCTGAGTGGACATCTGTCTGGGTCTGAAACTCAGAATAAACATGTCTGGTCAGAAACTCCAAACAGACATCTGTTTGGGTCTGAAACTCTAAATAGACATCTGTCTGGGTCTGGAACTCTGAGTAGACATCTGTCTGGTCTGAAACTCTAAGTAGACACCTATCTGGGTATGAAACTCAGAGTAGACATCTGTCTGGGTCTGATATAGTGTTATAGTACTATACATGTCTGTTCATGATGTTCTTTTTAAGTTTGTCTGTCTGTCACAAATTTCATTTCCACTCAATAACTTTCCAAATTTGTTGTATGGCTTTATGTTTAGAAGACCATTTTTCTGACAATAATTTGACGGAGTTATGGCTTCTGTTTGCCTCAGCACTGTACCCTTGCATATTACACAAAGATTTCTTCATTTGAGTCCTATTGGTGGGGCTAATGTGTCATATAGACAGATTTCTAATTGTTCAATTATATTATTGATAAAGCTAGGTGTTTATTTCATAAATTAATGTTTTACCATAATACCTGCAGAGTGTGCTTACAAAATTATTATTTGTGTAATTTCTTGAGGAATAACCAATTTCCCCATCACATGAATGTACATTGTAGAAGAGTTAGCTCCCTTTATCAATGTTGAGAAGTCTCCACTTGCAGGTGCAGTGGGATCAGTGGTATGCAGATAGAAATTTAAATATATCAAAGAAGGCCACCCAAACTTTACAGGGTAGTTTTGTGTAGACATGGAAAAGATGACATTTAAATTCTGTCTAAATGCATCATTGGTAGAATGTTTCAAAATGAATTTGGTTCTGAAAAATATTTGACCATACTCCCACAAGATCAGGTAACATACTTTTGTTTTGTTATTTTTATTGTAGAAGTCTCAAACTTCTCATAGAAACTGGGTCTTTATGCATTTATTTATACTAACATACCTAATATGGGGTCTTTAATGAAACGTTTCGGATGTCTTGCTGAATAAAGCATATGTTAAACTGATTTTTTATGAAGTGGTAGCGAGACATCAGACATGACAGTGGTAAGTGTAAATAAAATAGGAATGTTCTGGGCAGGTTTTAGAAGGCACATCCCTCCTGTGAGGCATGTCAAGATCAAGAAATGTGCAGTAAGTAAGGAAAACATTTTTCAAGTTTTGATCCAAAAGAGTGGACGTTTGCTAATTAAGGCATGTGTTTGTATTATTTACAGTATGGTGTTGTGAATTCATCACTTTATTGGCCACCAAATAAAGTAGATTTGTTTTTGGTTTTGTTTCAGGGGAAGAAAGTAAAAAATTGTCAGAAGCAGTAGGAGGACAAGGCAATATTGATCAAGCACAGAAAGAAACCGATGAGGCAATAGCTATTGCAATGTCGGCAACAGTGAATGGTGATATGACAACAGACATGCCGATCGATGAAGATTTATTCGCTGGTGAGGATTTGGATCAAGTGGAAGAAGACTTAGAAACTTTGGAGCTTGAGGATTGATGATGTTGATTTTTGTTGAGCCTGCGATGGCAGATGATCATCATAGCAATCAGTTTGGCATCCGTTGCATGTCCATACATCCATTCGTCCATCCACACCCTAAGTTAAGGTCAATGTTAAAGTTTTTTAAATAAAGGTCAGTGTTAAAGTTTTTCCTTTCTAGCTGAATAAAAGGTGGGCTCGATTAAAAGGGTGTCTCTTGTCTCGTTATTTCACTTCCAAGGATGGAGATATCTTTAAAAAGTTAAAGGATATTAGACCCCATATTCTCAAAGCTTTTTGTCTCACCTTGGATATATTGAGACATATGCACTACTTGACATATTGAGACATAGGTACCACTTGATATATTGAGACATAGGTATCACGATGTATTGAGACATATGTACCACTTGACATATTGAGACATACCACTTATTGAGACATGTACCACACAACATTGAGACGTGTACCACTTGACTTGTTGAGACATATGTACCACTTGACTTATTGAGACATGTACCACTTGACATATTGAGATGCATGTACCACTTGACATTGAGACAAATCTACCACTTGAAATATTGAGACATAAGTATCACTTTTCTGGCAGCTGTGACATCATTTTCAATGTGAAGAGTCAATGTTAAAGTTTTGCAAGTCAGTTTAATTGGGGATACATTATTGCATGGGTCAAATGTTAGACACTGCACTCCATCATATCCTTTTTTAGCTACAAATTGTTGTCAAAATGAAAACCCAGAAGTCGGATGTAATTCTTTTGCTAAATTTATGTCGTTGAAATGGAGCATGCAGGTTGAGGAACTAAAGAGAAGAAATTCCTGTTCCATGACTGTAACTTTATGACAAAGTTACATATTGTCAAAATTTTTAGACTTTGTGCTTTATCTTTAATTTTATGATCAAAACTTGAGAACAGGGCAAGGGTTTGGACAATTTAAAGGAAGACAAGCTACAGTATATACTCGCTATAAGTTGGATTAAACTGCAAACTGCAAAGACCCAGATCTGCCATTACATAATGCACCAGCAGATATGGGTCTATGCAGTGTGTTAGGAGTAATCTGCATTGTGCAACACCAGATCAGGGTCTATGTTGTTCGTAGTTGGACCAAACTTACAAGTGAGTACATACAGTTATGGCCCTCCCATTTGAAAATTTATTTTCCATTGACAATTGAGGTGAAAGCCTTTCTTTAAAAAAAAAAATAAAATCACAACTAAATTGCATTATGATTTCGATTCTGTATTTATTGTAAGGCCAAAAAAATACATTGCATCCTTTAAGAAGTGTTTCCCCTTGATATTTCTGCATTTATTTTCTGTTACAGTTTTCTGAATGTGACAAAGATATGTTTCTTTTCACATTGCATATGTATTTTTACCATCTTGATTTTTTCATGCTATGGTTGCACAAACTGTATTTGACCAACACAGATTTAAGAAGAAAAGGAAAAACAACCTATTTCAGTTTTGTGTTTTGTTCTGAAAACGTATGACCATTTTTTGCTAAATCATTCGATGTTGCATTTTTTCCAATTGTATGTAACGGGACTGAACCTTTAGTGTGCAATCATTGCTATTCTAGAACTAAAGAGGTGGGGGGGGGGGGGCACCATTGTTCACATACCCATCACACACACACAATAAAATTCAACAGAAGCCACTCACCCATACATTTTCAGTACAAGTTTTTAGTCGCCCACAATTAAACAAAAACAATAAAAGTTAACATTGGTATCAAAACTTGACATTAACAGCTGCTCAATTACCCAGTTCCGTTAAAAACTGGTTTGGAGTATGTGAAATTTTCTTATTAGCTACTCATTGGGCAAGTAACAATTTTATCAATGCATCTTTCAAATTCAAAGAAGCCAAATAATGCTGAGAGTAATCAACCTGTTTTTAATAACTTAGCCAATGAATGCAAACATGATGTTCTTTGACTGGTATACAGGTAAAGCTATATTCATCACAACTGCAAGTAGATTTAATCTTGCAACATACTTGTGTGCCAGTCAGGCAGTTTCCTAAGCTTATTATCCATTAGTTGCTTCCAAAAGCATCAATGATGGTTTCTGTATTGATGTGCACCAAGTTGCAGTTTTGTGGAAGCAACAATAAAAATGCAGCAATGTATAAAAAATAAAGTTTAATGTCTCTGGAATTGGCTGCACTTCCATTCAGTTCTTGCCAAACAACTAAAGCATATGTGCCTTGACATTTCAGAATCCTTTTGTCTTTCTTTTTCTGCTCTAGATTAGCCACTTGGAGTTGCTTCCCTTTATCAGTGGCAGGAAGTTTTAGAATACATAGTTTTTGTTAAGTATACCTTAGCAGCTTAATATAGTGATCACTTTTTTACATATACATCCATCCATATGTATGTCCATCCACACCCTAGATTAAACTTGGTTTTCAAAGTTTAAGCTATATTTTAAGTTTTTACTTTCTAGCTAAATAAAAGGCAGGCACGACAAATAGTGAGTCTCTTGTTTATCCTATTTTGTAGTAGATAAGAGTCTTTCTTCTTGTGAAGTTTTAAAAAAAATAACCCGTTTTATTTCCTGTTGAACATGAACTCTGATTTAAATTTGTTACGTCAATAGAGATAAATTCAATATGGTTTACATACAGAATTATATATTAATAGGCTATTGGCTATCACCAAAGAATATATTTGGGTCCAACAAAAATACACACTATACACAAATAAAAACTTTTGGGTGATCCAACATGCATAAAAGCACGGCACAAAAACACCAACAAGGATGAAAAAATAACTTTGAGTGGTACCAGCCCCTTGGTGAGATAAATTCTGGAATAGCCCCTGTGTATCCTTTTAACTCATTCTCCCACAACAGTATCAAAAATTGAATTGTCAGATTTTCATCATAGCGGAGAATGAATACTTGAATATTCAAATCTGACACTATTGCACATAAGGGCACAAGTGTCAGGCAGAACCTCGTATTAACTCTTTATTGTCTCATCTGCATAAGTTATAGGTATCACCATTTTAGTAGGGATGTCGTCAACGATGATCAAGTTTTGCATTGAAGTTTTATGTTAAAGCTTTTGCAAGTCATATACATGGGGAATACGTCAACACTTGTATGCAGATAAGACCCGAGTTTCACAGAACATTTGTTCCATTTCTCTTCACAGGTATGGGTCATTGTAATGTTCAATGGGTCATTGTAATGTTCAATAAATTGACATGACTAAAAATGAAATAAATATGTACATATCGATTTATGTTTAGCTTTTTGTATTTTTGTTTATGCTCATTGCTAATTCAGAAAATACAATTTTTAGACAGACCACCATAAGTTGGAGCCTATTATGATGTTCATCCATCTGTCTGTTACCAATTTTTTTCTGCACAATAAGTCAAGTTCTCCACTATCTACATTTAAGAAATGTTGTGTATGGCTTGCAATTGAGCTAAGGAAGAAACCTATTGATTTTGAAGTCAAAAGGTTAACATCAAGGTAACTGACTGCAAGAGGAAAAATTGTTTCTGCACAATAATATTAGTTCAGCATCACATACCAGGACAACACTTTGTGGATGGCTTGCACTTGGGGTAAGAAAAAAGCCTGTCGAGTTTGGGGTCAAAAGATCAAAGGTCGGGGTAACTGTGACTGTAAGAAGAAAAACGGTTTAGTACAGACCTGGATCAAATTATGTGGATGGCTTGCACTTGGTGTTGGGAAAAATTCTTTTGATATTGAGGTTAAAGGTCAAGGTCACTGTTACTGAAAAAAGGAAAGTGGTTTCTGCACAATAACATTAGTTCCACATCACATACCAGGATCTAAATTGGCATTTTTTTGCCAGGCCCTGACCAACTTTTAAAGCTATTTTAAGTCCAGTAAATAGTATAGGTGTAACAATTTATTGATACATATCAGTATCATGATATTTTCGGTGACTATATACTGCATGGATATCTGTACTGCTGCTGGAATATCCCAATACATATTGCATCAATAATGTGAAAACATTGATGTAGCAGCATAACAATTTATTAATACATAACGGAATCATGATATTTTCTGCAACTATATACTGCATGGAAATCTACTACTGCTGGAATATCCAAGTAAATACTGCATCGTTAGTGCAACAGTACATTAATGTAGTAATACTTGAAGGTGATGTATAATGATGTACATGAATTCAAGTTGAGAACAACAACAAAAAATTTGAAGAGCTTTATGCCTCTTCAATAAATGTATTCAAGATTTTGGCGCTGTTCTTTTGTGTATTAGTATCCATCTGCTAGACATAAGTTATCAGACTGGTTCCCTACTCAGCTAGCCATTAGTTATCAGACTGATTCCCTACTCAGGTAGACATTAGTTACTCAGACTGGTTCACTACTCAGCTAGCCATTAGTTATCAGATTGATTCCCTACTCAACTGGCCATTAGTTATCAGACTGGTTCCCTACTCAGCTGGCCATTAGTTATCAGACTGGTTCCCTACTCAGCTAGCCATTAGTTATCAGACTGATTCCCTACTCAGCTAGCCATTAGTTATCAGACTGATTCCCTACTCAGGTAGACATTAGTTATCAGACTGATTCCCTACTCAGTTAGCCATTAGTTGTCAGACTGATTCCCTACTCAGGTAGACATTAGTTATCAGACTGGTTCCCTACTCAGCTAGCCATTAGTTATCAGACTGGTTCCCTACTCAGCAAGAGAAAGCATCAGTCTTGGTGATAAAATGTTAGAATCATTTTTTAGTTGTATATGGTAATGTAAATGACAAGTGAATAATTAGCTGAACATTTCTATTTCATATTACAAATTCAGGTATGAAAAATAGTTCTTGATTAGGTGTCAATACAAAGAAACTTCTACAACCATAATGCTTTGCTAAGACCCAAATAGGAGACAAAATCTTAAATGTAAACCCCACAGTAGTACTTTTTAAGGCTCCCATATGGAAAATCTGCAAAACAGTAATGATATAGTCCAGCATACACTTACATTGCCAACACAGTGACATTGCAATTTGTATTGTAGTGCCTGCTAACTGTATGATACATATTGTGGTATGTATTGCATTGCCATCCAAGCATTGTGATACGTATTGCATCTTGACCAAACAGTTAATGCACAGTAAATTGAACATCCATTTCAAATATTATTTATGTGATCATTTTAGACTTTTTACTTAGAAAGAATTCAAAATTCTTTGTTTGTAGACATATTGAAGGAAATAAATTCACCTATTACCTGGGCCCAAAATGGCCATTTTATTACATCCTCTATTTAAAGTATTACCTGGGTAAACAAATTGCCGACATAATGTTCCCCAATTATAGTATGACCTGGATAAAGAATGGCCGACATAATGTCCCCCAATTATAGTATTACCTGGCTAAAAAATAGCTATTATATTACATCCCCCCCAATTAAAGTATTACCTGGCTAAAAAAATGGCCCATTTTAAAAAAAATCTGACTTGAAAGAACACGGTTCTGAAAGATAACTTTTATGACCAGGTCCCTCTGTAATCAAATTTTACTTGACTCCAAATCTTGCTCGTAAAATTATTTTAACTAATGAAAAGGCTGCATTTGGCTTTTTCAAGATTTTTTAGTCTGGAATTAAGCTTATTATGCAAGATGATGAGTCAAGTTTTATGATGTAGGTCCAGATTTGTATTGCAAGAATCAATTTTGATACATAATGTTATCACATCTATTGAGAGAGCACCTGTTTTGATACATAAAATCTTATTGACATTAATTAATGGTCTCTCAAGATATGTTTTACTGTAAAAATAATTTAACATTATTCAGGAGGAGAGTACAGTTGCAGACAAGTTGAGACTAAATAAACTTCAATGGCTTGCCTTTGTAATTTTGTACATTTTTATTGCATATGCCATACCCTGACCACCCAACAGATGGTGACCCAGGGGTCATAATGCAAAATCCATCACTTTTATATAATGCATTGTCATGCTTTGGCTGCATATATGAAGTTGGGTCAGAAACTATTTGAAAATGTCATCATAATTGACATTTTTGTTTATTTGATCTTTTACCCCTTCCTAGGGACTCCCCCCCCACCACCACCACCAACAAAAGATAATCATTCCAAAACAACAGGAATGTTTTCTAGAGTAAGTTTTCTTTACAGTTAGATAGATAAATTATGGCCTGGAAATGCTTACAATGCAGGAGCTTTCAGTGGCTTCACCCCCTGGGACCTCACTATGACTTTCATTCCAAAGATCCCTCACTTGTTTATGCCCTTCCTAAATAATATTAATGGATTCACCCCTGGGTGTTAGCAAAGGGTGACACTTCTTTTGCAGATGGTAAGGATAACATTACTACAAAGTTTCATGAATTTCCACCCAGTGTTGTATTAGATGTGGTAATGGACAGACAGACAGATGGAGATTATCACAATATCTGTCACTAAGTATGGGGATAAATATTTAGGTGTCATTGCCAATCCCCTAGCTTCATTGAATATAATGCAGCCATTTGTCAAATGAAGGTGCTTTCTTGAGTACACCATCCAAACACTAATCACAATAGATTCTTGGACAAATCAGACAAGAGAAGTTACAGTAGATACTAGCAATAGATACCTTGGACAAATCAGACAAGAAGTTACAATATGTACACTTGTATTTTATTCGTAAGAGATGAATATAAGAACAATCATCATCTTACATAATTCATTAACCAAGAATAGACATTGTATGTCAATGGCACAACTACATGTACATAAGTTTATCTACAACTACATATACATAAGTTTATCTACAACTACATGTACATAAGTTTATCCACAACTACATGTACATAAGTTTATCAACAACTACATGTACATAAGTTTATCCACAACTACATGTACATAAGTTTATCAACAACTACATGTACATAAGTTTATCTACAACTACATGTACATAAGTTTATCCACTAACTAAATGGCCAGAATGAGAACTATTTCATGTACACACAAAAGAGAAAGTGCCTTAAAACTTTATATTAGCAATTAATATCAGTATCAAGTATAATACTGATGTAAATAAAATTGTGACAATGTTGAATTTAATTATGTAATTATCTACTTTACATTGGATGATAATCATAATGGAACCTCATTTCAAAGTTGGCAGCAGTCTGTAATAGCAAACAGTACTTTGTCAATGATTTTTTTTTTCATTCTGTCAGATTACAAATGAAAATTAGAGCAACACAATCCCCAAAAACTTTTCACCCATTGCCAAATTTGAAAACATTTCATTTTAGAACCTTGACCTACCCCCTCCCCGCCACTTTTTTTTTATTTTTTGGTTCTTTTTTTTTGGTCTATTTGAGCTGGTTTGATCCTCTGCAGATTAGATTCAGCTGGTTTGTATGACACACCGTTAATCAGGTATACATTTCTACTCAGTCTATATTTGACCCAGTCTGAAAGCCAATTATGTCAGACACATGCTGGTATATTGAATTCTGTTTTATATTTGTCTTATCTATCATCTATTGGCTGTATGTGTTTGTATTTATGTATGTATGTATATATAAATTCTGTGTGCCTGTCGAATGCAACAATTGAGTTGACTGAACATTAGTCTACCATAAGTTCATTAATAAGTGACCAGGATATCATACATGTATATGCTAGTCACATTTCACTTACTGTACCACTGAGCATGTCAATCTTATGTTCATTTCTGACCAGTCATTATACTGAGCATGTCAGTATTATGTTCATTTCTGACTCGTTATTACACTGAGCATGTCAATCTTATGTTCATTTCTGACCAGTTATTACACTGAGCATGTCATTATTATGTTGATTTCTGACCAGTTCTTACACTGAGCACATCAGTCTTATCTTGATTTCTGACCAGTTATTACACTGAGCATGTCAATCTTATGTTCATTTCTGACCAGTTATTACACTGAGCATGTCAGTATTATGTTCATTTCTGACCAGTTCTTACACTGAGCACATCAATCTTATGTTGATTTCTGACCAGTTATTACACTGAGCATATCAATCTTATGTTCATTTCTGACCAGTTATTACACAGAGCACATCAATCTTATGTTCATTTCTGAATAGTTATTGCACAGAGCTTGTCAATCTTATGTTCATTTCTGACCAGTTATTACACAGCATGTCAATCTTATGTTTATTCCTGACCAGTTATTACACAGAGCATGTCAGTCTTATGTTAATTTCTGACCAGTTATTACACTGAGTGAGTCAGTCTTGTTTTCATTTTTGATCAGTTTTTAAACTGATTTGTTTTACCTAACTTTTTGTTATTCTTGTAAGGTCTGTCTGTTCATATATACAGGGACTAGAAGTAAACGGGTTGATATCTGAGCCCTTTCTGTACCCATCTTTGACTCCCTATTAATATGTAAATGAGACCCCAGTAACTGCTTTAGCACTCAAGATCAAATGAATAGCGGAGTACCTATTCCATGGGGATATTTACATGGTTCTTTATTTACCTATATAAGATCAAATGAATAGCGGAGTACCTATTCCATGGGGATATTTACATGGTTCTTTATTTACCTATATAAGATCAAATGAATAGCGGAGTACCTATTCCATGGGGATATTTACATGGTTCTTTATTTACCTATATAAGATCAAATGAATAGCGGAGTACCTATTCCATGGGGATATTTACATCGTTCTTTATTTACCTATATAAGAGGTTTCAGAAAGTGAAATTTGGTTTTGTCATAAATGGGATATTTTTTATTTCCCATTCTTCTGAAATAATTTTAAAAGTCACTTTAAATTTCATTAAAAGAAAGTCAGATCCCTTCTATACAGCTTGATACATATATATATATATATATATATATATATATATATATATATATAAACAAATTTTATATATATATATATATATATATTTTTTTTTTACAAATTATATATATATATATATATATATATATATATATATATATATATATATATATATATATATATATATATATATAAACAAATTATATTAACAAATTGTGTTTTAAATTAAATCTACAACATGAAATCAAATGGTATAAAAATTATTCGTAAAACTGGTTATTGCTTCCTTTTAAAATTGAAGAAAATGGATGAAGTGAAAAATTATTACAATAAAAGTAACATTCCATTTTTTAATTTCTGTAGAAAATACCAGAACAAGTTTCATTCCTTAATTACAGATACAAAATTAGCAAAGTGCTTTTTTAAAAAGGTATATACCATTGATAGCAAATTTTTCAATCAATCTAATGTTTCACTTTCATTGCAGTTTTTTAGTATAACTACCACACAAAGTCAAAATAAATTACATCAATACAGTTTCATATCTTTTGCAGATGTTAAGATACTTGCATAATCTTTGTAAATAAATAAACCAAGACAGTGTGGTGTACATGTTATGTGAGGCTGTGTAGTAGGGGTATATTGCCATGTAATTCTAGTCCAAGATATCTACAATGGAACAGTTGTTAAATTCTTATTAATGATGTCTAATAAGTACATTTGTGTCTACAACACGTCTCTTGAATGTTCATTTCTAAGTAATTGACATAAAGATCCCCATCTCTAGACCAGTCATGTTTTAATGGGCAATATATACTCCAAATGTCTTTAATGCCAATCATGTCTTACTAGTTGGTAATGTAAAGAACCTGTGTGCTTCTCATGTCTTACTAGTTGGTAATGTAAAGATCCTGTGTGCTTCTCATGTCTTACTAGTTGGTAATGTGAAGATCCTGTGTGCTTCTCATGTCTTACTAGTTGGTAATGTGAAGATCCTGTGTGCTTCTCATGTCTTACTAGTTGGTAATGTGAAGATCCTGTGTGCTTCTCATGTCTTACTAGTTGGTAATGTAAAGATCCTGTGTGCTTCTCATGTCTTATTGCTAATGTAAAGATCAGTGTCTGTTGGTCATGTCATTCTAGTCAATAATGTAAAGGTCTGTTTCTGCTGGTTATGTCTTTACTATTTAGTAATGTGAAGATAGGTGTTAGACATGTCTTACGAGTTGATAATGTGAATATCTATGACTGCTGGTCATGTCTTGCTAGTTGGTAATATGAAAATATGTCAGCTTGTCCTACTACTTGGTAATGTGAAGATCTGTTTGTTGGTCATGTCTTACTAGTTGATAATTTGAAGATCTATGTTTGTTGGTCATGTCTTACTAGTTGATAATTTGAAAATCTACTGCTCATGTCTTCTAGTTGATAATATGAAGCTCTGTGTCTGCTGGTTATGACTTACCGGTAGGTAATGTGAAGATATATGTCTGCTGGTTATGTCTTACCAGTAGGTAATGTGAAGATATATGTCTGCTGGTTATGTCTTACCAGTAAGTATTGTGAAGATATATGTCTGTTGGTTATGCCTTACTAATGGGTAATATGAAGATCTGTGTCTGCTGGTCATGTCTTACTAATTGGTAATATGAAGATATATGTCTGCTGGTCATGTCTTACTAATTGGTAATATGAAGATATATGTCTGCTGGTCATGTCTTACTAATTGGTAATATGAAAATCTATGTCTGCTGGTCATGTTTGAGCAGTTGGTAAGTGTAGGAGTATTCTGCGTTTTTGGTGCTATGGTCAGTGATTAGAAATGTATTACCAGATTGATTGAAGCAAATGGCACTTGGACATCTTGGCAAACCAGCTGTAATAATGTTCAAGACGACACCATGTGGATTAAGTTGATGAATGTTACCCGACTCACAACCCACCACATACACATGGTCATGCCCATCCAAACCAATTCCTGCAGGTTCTTTGAGGTATTCACTTCTGTACTCGAAACACTTCCTTCCATTCAGTCCAAAACAGTATACAGCATCATTATCCAGGCAAGTCATGTATACCCGTGTTTTCAGAGAATTCAAGGCAATGAATGTATCAATATGTGTGTTCTTGTCTCGCGGAATGAGAAATGACGAGATCTGCACACCTTCCTTGGTGATGACTCCCCAGCAGTAAGCCTTGTCATTGAGATGACCGGAAACAAGTAAATCTTTACTTCCAACAGACACTATTCCCACACATTGAAATTTAGTGTTAATTTTCCCCTTGGGTCTGATTGTCTCGCCCATCTTCAGGATTTTAATCTTCTTATGATATGGAAGTGTTACCGCAACTTCATTCTCGTCAACTATGCATACATCTAGAGGCTTGGAAGAAAACTTGTATTCCGAGATGAACTTATAGGAAGAATCACACAAAACACATCTGTGGTTGTTTGAATCTAAGTACACGACCCAGCCATTATGTAAATATGTGACTCCAGTATACAAGGGCACAGCACCTTCCTTAGGCCCGTTCACTCTAAACTCTGCCATTTTAACAATCGTGTCGAATCTTGGCGGCATTTTTGGTCTGTCGTTTAAACGCTCCAATGTACCACTATCGATTTCCGAACGTGCTCTTACTCTTCCAGAATTTGCTCTTTTCCTTATGAAAGAAGCGTCCTTTCTATCTTGGTTTTTTGAACCCTTAGTCAACCCTTCAGTGTTTGCTCTTTCCCTGCTGAAAGAGATATCTTCCACTGCCATATCCTGCCCCGACACTGTTTTTTGTTTTTCAGTAGTTTCCAATTGGTCCAACGTATTTTCCGCCATTCCCGATACTCCAACAACTCTTTCTGATGTTCTTCTTTCCCTTGTGATAGGTGCTTCTCCTGTTCCGACTATCACATCGTGCACTGACGGTCTTCTTGATTTGATAGTTGAGGTTACCACTTCTTCCGAGTCCGTTACCTCCTTTTGGACGCGGAACTCCTCAAATTTAACAACTCTTTCTGACTTGGGTTGCATTTCGGTTAATCGTTCAGCTGCACATTGCTTTTGCTCACAGGCCATGGCCGCCGTTTCAGGGTCTTCAGTGTCCTCTGTAGAGATTACCTCTTCAGTTCTAAAGATCATGTTTTTCTCTGATTGCAATTTGTGTTTCTCTCTTGAACGTTGCAACGTTCTTCCCTTGAAATCGGAGCCAGTATCCCTCATTTCTGGGACTAATCTGACAGCCTTAACCGTATGAGCAATGACGTCTTCTGTTTTAACAAGACATTCGATAGAATATTGTTTTGATGCTTCTCCCTCAAGCGCTGGACCTCTGTTTACATTTCTTGGGTCTATAGTCTCACTAGGACCATGTTTTTCCCCCGTGTTAACCACCATCTCTAACAATAGCGGCATTTTTAGTTGATCCATGGACAGTTCCGATGGTTTTGCATCTTCTCTTGAACACATATTTATCTTTCGGGAATCTGAAATTTCAGCACTGTCACCAGAGACTCTCATCACTTGACCGCAACGATAAGCTTCACATGCATTTTGCACTTGATGTCCTGATTGAATTTTCATGGAAGTTACTTGGGTATTGGGATTAGATACCGAAATTACCTTTTTGACTTCGTGAACTTTAATTTGAGCAAAATCCGCACGCCCCAGGGACAATAAATTCCGTAAAGCATCCGCGGCCAAGAGTTGCACATTTGAACATGTTATAATGGAAAGTTCTGCTACCTTTTTCTCATAGCTGGAAATTTGTTTCTCCATTTCTTCTCGGGAAACGCGTGGTTGTGTGTCTGTTCCTTTTACCATCTTCTCCAAAAAATCGCAAGAGTTTTTTATTGCTGTGGTCAGAAAATTGCATTCTTTTACGAGACTTATTTTGTTATTAAATTCTTCCGCATAGATCCGTTCTCCATCTGCTTGTACCATTTTTTCCAAATCATCGAGTTTTGCAATAATTGCCTGCTTTAAACGGCGAATTTCAAGGGCCATATTTTGCACGCCACACTTTAAACTTTCGATGTTTTCTCGATGGAGATTGGCAATTTTCAACAAATGTTTCTGCAGTTGTTTCATCCTCTCAATCATCATTTCTGGTCTGAAGTTCTGTTTAATACCAGTGGCATGTTCAGTCAGCTGCATTATGTTTGAACACCCCTCGTGTGTCTCGACCAGACAAGATGAGCAACACAATTCATCATGATTCAGACAGTATGCAGTGTATGAATTCTTTCCATGTTGTTCACAGGCAAACCATTCCGTGAACACTGGTTCCTCGGGATTTCTTAGTTGTGCACTCATTTTGTGGTCTTTCAGACTTCACTCACTCGTGCATATTTTAGTTTTCAGGCACAAGATGATCTTACAAACTGCGCAGGTGAAGGATTAAGGTGTGAATGAATTGCATCATGTACAGGTAACACATAACTCCATTACGTACGTACTGTATCCTATGTAAGTCCATGCATTAACACGTTGAATTTATAGTACACCTTTTTTGAAGGTAAATACTTTCTAACACTTTACATAAAACAAAGTTTTCCCAAAACTTATTTTGTTCTTACAAATCGCAAAGTCGGAACAAAGATCAAAGCAGACAAGATATCGATACTCCTGCGTAAAATTATTGTTATTTGAAGTTCAGTAGACCGTTACTTTTACGGCTCTAATACATTGATTTATCTAGTCTTGTTAGAGACAATGGATAATTTGACAAAGACGTAAACTGAGTCCGAAAAAAATGCTAAGTTCGAAGTAAAATCTTTTTTCCAGTTCTCAGAGACAACACAGATAGTCTAGAATAAGTCTAGTCAACACGTGAATCTATTCTCGTCCGCACTGCTTAGAACGCGGATTATACATGTATATTGTACACACAGCTGAAGCAAATTTGTCATAATCATGAAATATTGTCCACAACCTTATTTCAGCCGAACGGATGTATTCAACCGCTATAAAATATCGCATGGCAGTTCCTTAATTAAATTACGATTATGATATCACGTGGTATGTATGCGTATTTAAAGTTGTCAGTACAGCGTGGGCCGTATATTTCAGGATAAAAACACCATGCAACAGAGAAACTATCATCATCCATTATAACTACTACTACTACTGCTACTACTACTCAGAAACAAAAATTATGCAGGTATTGATTTATTTAAAGAAATTGTATCCGCTGTAACAGCTTATACCACGTACATTCAGCGGATAAGTTAGCAGGAGTTGAAGAAAACCGGAAACTCGGTAGAACCGTGAGTAGGTGGACCCCTTATCCAAGCACATGCCAGAAGAGCGATCGATCACAGGACTTAAGAGTTCCTAAGCGGATGCGTTATGACTGTGTAATCTAGGCCTTTAGTAGTAGTTGTTGTAGTAGTAGTAGTAGTACTAGTACTACTACAACTACAACTACTTTATGACAACTTTTATTACAAATACGGTCCAAGGTACTGTTTTATACAATTGCATGTAAAGTAGTTATAAAGATGTACATTACCTCTATAAAACTTTTATAGAGAAAGGAAAACACATGGATGAATACTTAAAGCATATGCTTAAAATACGTTTCTAAAAAAAATATTGTATAGGGACAGTAAAGAAAATAATATATGTCATGTACCTGTAGGTTACTTATAGAGTTATAACAGCTTATAGCTTCCATAAGATGGAACGATAGCCTGGTTATCATATATACATGTACTTGTTATCATATATACATGTCCTAGCTTTCGGTCAAATATCAGATACAGTGAATTATCGACTATCCAGATTTTGATTATAACAAAGGTTGGATTATCTGAACCAATTCGATGTCCACCGAACATTTATATCACATACAAATGCGGACTGTTAAATGGACTATCAATTATTCGGACCCCGATTAGTAGAACTATTCGCATGTCTCCCAAAATGAATTTTGATGATCGAAGTTTAACTGTGGACAGTCCCTGTCTCTGTCTGTGTCTCGTACTATACACTTGGACTACCCATTTCGTACAACACATGGATTGAATACGACTATATGTTGCATAATTTAAATTCGAGGAAATTCACGTGTTATAACGATAAATGGGCAGGCAACTCTGAGGGTATGATATATTCGGTTCTTATAGTTTGAGGCACTTTTGTGTTATTTATCATCCCTTTCCTTTTCTTTTATTTATTTGCCTTGTGTTTTTTTTTTCCTTCCCCCATTAGATTTGCTTTTTCAAGCGTTTACATGAAGGAAACCAACCAAGAATAGAGCATCTATTTGGAACTAACTGCTATAAACTATATCTCTAGCAGATAATAAAATACCCATGAATTGTTTGTGTTAAGTTTGGCACTAACTGTGGCATTGCGTGTGGTGAAAACAGTTGGCAGTGTATACAAGGATCAATTACATTATGAAAACCTAGACACTTTGATCTTTCAATTAAAAATGTCAATACACCTGTCACAGAGCTTGCCAAGTTTAAAAGCATACACAAGGGTGAGCAATAATGATAGTGCCGTAATTCTATTTAATTTTAATCTTACTAATAGTAAATCATATGATCTGTGATAAAAAAAATAATGGGAAAACCCGAGTAGGCGTAACATATACAAACCCGTTACCAAAGTTGACAAACAGATGGTAGATAAAGTAGATTATTCGTAACTAAACTGCGGATTTAAGCTAGTATACGTCAAAGTCATGGAAATAAGTTTCTTGTACATACAGACGTATGTTTGAATCAAACTTGGCAGGAATGGTTTTGTGGGGTTGTGGGGGTTTTGTGTTTTTTTTAATTGTTTTTTTTTTTTAATGCTCTTCCAAACTTGTAACTTGTGTTCGGTGTGTAGCTTCCACAGCATTCATACTGAAAATCAATTATCAACGTCTAAGCCAATTTTGATCAAACTTGGTATGAATTTTTCTTAGGACATACTCAATCAACACTGTGTTTGGGATGGCTCCACTAACATCGGTGTACCTCCCTGAGCACAGAAAACCTATTTTTAACTTCTACTTCAGAACAGCTGAGCGAATTTTACTCAGACTTGGTAGAAATGTTTCTTAACACATTCTGTATCAATGGTGTGGCTTTTCTAGCAACCAGGTGGAAAACCTATTTTAAACTTTTCCAGAACGGGTAAGCGAATTTTGCTCAAATTAGATGGAACATTTCTTAGGGCAAGCGTTATCAAAATTATGTCTGGAATGGCTCGCCTAGCATAAGAGTACATGTATCTTTTTACCAACCAAGTGGAAAAACCTATTTTCAATTTGGATCAGTCTTGGTAGAAACGTTCCTTAAGATATCGCCTTCCCAAACTTTTGTCTGTGTGGTTCCCCTAGCTGCGGTGTGGCTTCCATACTACCATATGGAAACCATGTTTTCAGCTTCTCCAGGGAGGTTGAGCCAGTTTTGTTTCTTAGGATATGTTCTATCCAAATTGTGTCCGGCGTGACTCTCCTAGCAATTGTGTGACTTCCTTAGCAACCATATTCAAAACCTATTTTTCACATGTACTCCAGAACGGCTGCGCCATTTTTGGATCAAACTTTGTAGAAATGTTTCTTAGGTTATGCTCCATCAGATTTATATGTACGTGGTTATGCTCCATCACATTTATATGTACGTGGTTATGCTCCATCACATTTATATGTACGTGGTTATGCTCCATCACATTTATATGTACGTGGTTATGCTCCATCACATTTATATGTACGTGGTTATGCTCCATCACATTTATATGTACGTGGTTATGCTCCATCACATTTATATGTACGTGGTTATGCTCCATCACATTTATATGTACGTGGTTATGCTCCATCACATTTATATGTACGTGGTTATGCTCCATCACATTTATATGTACGTGGTTATGCTCCATCACATTTATATGTACGTGGTTCCCATAGCAGTTGTTTAACTCTCATAGCAACTATGTTAAAAATCTATTTTTAACTTCTTCTCTAGAACGGATTAGCTAAATTTGTTTAAACTTGGTATGAACATTTCGTATAACATTTGTGTCCATAGTAACAACGGTATGGCTTCCATAGCAACTAAGTGGAAGACATATTTTCAAAATCTTTTAAGTGGCTGAGACAATTTCAATCAAACTTGGTAAGAAACTTTCATAGGACATGTTTTACTAAAATCATGCTTGGAATGGTTTCAATAGCAACAATGTGCTTCCAACACAACCAGGTGGAAAATGTTTGCTTTTTTTTCGTTAAAATGGCTTAGCCAATTTTCATCAAGTTTGGTAATAACAATTCTTATGGCATACTCTACCAGAATTTCTCAGGGGCGGAACCACTAGAAATGGCGTGGCTTATATAGTAACCAGGTAACAAACCTGTGTTCGTCTACATCAGAATGGCTCAGCTAATTTTGATTAAACTTGGTTGGAACGTTCCTTAAGATATGCTGTACCAGAGTTGTGTTCGGGATGGCGCCCTTAGTATCAGTGTGACAGTGGGGCCTACATAGTAACCAGGAGGAAAACCTTAAAATAATACTCATCTCCTGTCAGGTACAGATATATATATATATATATATATATATATATATATATATATATATATATATATATATATATATATATATATATATATATATCTGTGTGTGTACCTTCATAGAACGACTTTTCCAAACAGGTCTGACCATACTAACGATATCAGACCAAATTTGATACGTTGAACCCTAGCTAGTATGAACACCTTTCACATTCATATGAAAAATGTCAATACAACATCTAGTTCAGCTAAGTTACTTAAAGTAGAAACATAGTTTAACAATATGTCAAATACCACCAATTTAAATCGAATAGATGGAAATTATCGTGACATGGGTGCCTTTCAACCCAGGTTGCCTGCCTTATTACTATTACATTATGGTTTTAAAGTAATGGATGCACTGTGAGCGATATCAGGCCAAATTTGTCTTCTTGTTTTGGGTTGATACTGCTTACTTAAACCCAAGTCGTGTGCAAGTAATAAAAAGGCATTTAAGCAGTTAAAATATACATTGTAATTGTTGGAAACATTATAAACACATCGATGGGCAGACATACCGATAGACACAAGTATATTTCGAAGCAGGTGCAACTATGAATGCAAGGATCGATCTTGTGCTAAGAATAGCTTTTGCGATGCACCGTATATGGTACAGATACAATAAAAACGGCAACAGTGCAAAAATAAAAGAAACCTCCTTCGTCTTCATTTTGTTGAAACTCTCGGTGTGGCAAGGTGTTTCTGATGATTAATTATGTTTGTGAGCCGTTGAGATATGCTTAATCAAGTTGAATAATACTTTAATCGTAAAACTATCTAGCGATATCTGTCGTCAAATGTTACGAGTTATCAAAATGCGAACTGTGTAATAAAGGAAACTACCAGGTTACGTTCCAGTGTCTATGCATATGCGCTCTATTCGTTGTTAAGAAAACATATTTGAATAAACGGAAATTGCATTTGACAATGTGTTTGGTGTAGTTATAATTTTTTTGTAAGACACTATATGAAAAAGACACCTACATTATCTGCCAACAGCAGACGACAACGCGTTCATTCTAAACAAGCGTCGTAAATTGTGGCTTTGTCCATTCCGAAGGGTTTATATTTCTTTCTTTCTTTCTTTTCTAATGGAGAGAGAGAGAGAGAGAGAGCGAGAGAGAGAGAGAGAGAGAGAGAGAATTAGGACTTGATATCAGATTTTAAAAGTTGTTGCTTGCTTTAAATTGCCATCGTTATTTTATGCCACAATCGTTTCAGCTCATTACTGTTTGCTTCGTTTTCCCTTCAACAATTCGCAGGACTTTACGAAATTGTTATTAGGTGTCTGTATAGACCTTGTCGTGTCTGTATTCTTTAAACTTTTAGAACAAAACTCGAAATAATCCAACAATTCGGACATTCTGTAACTTTTACCTACAAATGGTTTCTCCATTACAATGTGCTCCAAATACTCTATGAGAGTTTGGGATTTGGTGTTAGAGTTCGGTTTTCTAGTTTACAAATTATAACGCCCGGATGTTCATATGCCACGTGATTTTTAGCTCGCCTTTCAAATTGAGGAGAACTATTATCGGCGTTGGTGTTGGTATGGACGTGCACACATACAATGGCATATACAAATGAATAGTCTTATTATATTTCATGAATTATTTCTTCCGAGGCCCTAGGCAACAGTTTGGAGTGGGTTACTACCCCTTGTTAAGGAGGTTAAAGGGGCTATATTTGTACATACATCACCCAATCCCAGAAAAATGGTCCAACTAAGGTTTTATTCCGTCGCTGGTGGTTTTCGTTTGCCTGGAAAAAAAGTGATAGAATATATTGTTATAAATTAACTTTTCACTGAAAGTTATGGTATTTATTAATATTTTTAAATACAGTAAAATGTATACTTGATTTATCTTTGCTATATGCAGATGAATCGAAAGTTGCAAATATTGCATTTTCTGCCTGTCTCATCAGCAACTACAGCACTTCAGCTTTAAAAAAGCATAGCTAAATTGCAAAAATTATACGTCTTTTCGACGCGTTTGTGATGTAATATCATCTTGGAATCTCATAAACGCCATATGCATTCACTATGTATATTTGTAAAAAAAAATGTTAAGTTTTTTTTTGGTCGCTGAATAGCCTGTAACATCCACAACATTTTATGTTGGATGCTTAACCAATTTCACCGTAACTATTTAAGAACACAGAAAATGTGTATGGACCGCATATTAATACTTATAAAGTAAAATCATGCCTTCTATAAAATGATTTTGATCGGATTTCGCTCAAAACATATTCAATTACTTGACGTCAAGCTGTGACATTTAACTTCCTGCGATTGGGTGACACATTCTTAGTTTAGCTCAGGTTTTTTGCACCCTGTATACATTCTGTTCTGCGGAATCATGAAACTTGTCCAGGAGATGCATCTTGATTGCACCCTCATCACAGAAGTAGGTCACTGTAACGCATATTTCATACTTCACTGACTTTGTTTACATTTTGTTTTAGGTTTATTTATAAAGCATCATGCTAGAATAGTCAATCTAGATGATTGTATGTATCTCTATTAGTGCCACACCTTTACAGCAAAAGATGGTCACTGTGAAATACATTTCACATTTTACTGGCTTAGATTCAGTTGTTTGTTTTTTTTTTGGGGTTTTTTTTAGCGTATAACTTCAAGTCCACATATACTTTTTTGCACCTGGTATGCATACTATTACATGTCGAACCCGGTTATGTCGCCGGCCTAGGGGTTTGCCAAAAAGCGTCGAGATAACCGATGATCGAGATAAACGAAAACCAATATGGCGACAATATATTAACATGTGCTTGAAATTTCTTTGTGTACATGATGTGCGTTAATAAATGAGAATGTACATGCACGTGTTTTTGGAGTTTTTTTTACACAACAGCGTTGCCGCGATTTGTTTGATGAAGCGATCGGCATGCTATAAAAATGTACATACATGTTTGCTAACAACAAAAGGCATATGTGTACAATACAAACCACTGTCGATTCTCGATACAAACCTTTATTATATTCTCCAACATTGCAAACACAAAGATCGATACAGCATGCTATCCTTTAGACAAGATCAACAAGAGTGAGTGAACTGTCATTGGAGTGAACGACCATACGGACCGTGATCACGTGCTACGTGAACTCAGCACATGCGCAGTGAACCAAGTAAGATCATTCTTTCACTCCTGTATTTACTGAACACTTACCCAATTGTTTTTACAACTAGGAATGAAAATCGTGAAACGTGAATATCGACCGCAATAATCGTCCTTCAATATCACAAACTGTACCGTTCGTTCGTGTCACTCCTGTGTGAGGGGTACGTAAAACTTTGCATAAGACGCGTCTTATATACGCGAAAATACGGTAGTGAGATGGTGAAGTGGCATCAATAACTAACATTTTCAAAAGCCGGCGATTGGTCATGGGGATCGAGATAACCGACGTTAAGTGGCAAATTTGGCCCTCTTTTGTGCTCTTTTGTGCTCGAGATATTAGGGTTCGGCGACATAAAAGAATCGACCTAACCGATGAGAAAATGCTAAGACAAAGAGAGAATTTGTCGGTTCCACTTCAAAAACGTCGACTTAATAGGGTTGGCGAGTTAACCGAGGTCGAGATAAGTGGGTTCGACTGTATACCTGAAATTATGAAAGTTTGTGACGGGATACATATTGACCCTCATCGTATAAGTAGGTCACTGTGACCCATATTTCACGCGTCACTGACAGGTTACAATTTGTGTTTGAAGTTTATTTTTCAAGTTCTGTTCATGTTAGAATCATTGAAGTATATGATTGTATACATCACCATAAGTACCACACCCTTTCAGCAAAGAAATAAAAACTGACCTCCATTTCACATTTTGCTGATTTGGGTTAAATTTTTATGTTTAGCTCGTGACCACATAGGTAACATAGGTATATATATATATATATATATATATATATATATATATATATATATATATATATATATATATATATATATATATATATATATATATATATACACACTGTTATGCCTGGTAGGATGCAACTTAGCGAGGCAATGCACCTTGATGAGTACCAAAGCATCATCACAAAAGTATGTCACTGTGACCCATATTTCACCCATCACTGACTTTGAATACTTTTGGAGTTTAACTGTTGATGCTATAATCGTTAAACTAAATGACTCTATACATCTCCATTAGTACCATACCCGTACCAAGAATATCACTGTGACCTACAATTGATATTTTATCACTGACTTTCTACTTTTTTGTTTGTTTAACTGTTGATGATATAATCGTTAAACTAGATGATTGTATAAATCTCTATTAATACCACACCAGTACCAAAAAGATCACCGTGACCTATATTTCATATGTTTGCTCATTTAGGTTAAGTTTTTGCATTGAGCTTATGACCACATAGGTTTTTTGCACGCTCTGTACATACTTTCCCATCTAGACTCATTAAACTTTGCGAGGCAATGCATCTTGATGAGCAATACTCTTTCATTGCATAAGTAGGTCATTATATCCTATATTTTAGACTTCACTGACTTGGGTTCAATTTTGAATTTGATGATCCTTTGTCGGCCACTGTTCGTGCTTGAATCATGAAATTGATGATGATATTCATATATGTTAGTACCATATCCTTACAACAAAAAGAAACTCCTCGAGACCTATATTTAATCTTTTACTGGCTTAGGTTAAGTTTTTGCGTCTATCTGATGACCGCACGAGTTTTTAGAATACTATATGCATACTATCCTACCTAAAACTCATAAAACTTGATGAGGCATCTTTATATGTATTGCAAAAAAGAGGTCTATGTGACCTATATTTAATACTAACGTGACCTTGTTGAAACTGTTTAAAATTCATTTATTGGATGATGTTTATGTTCGAGTCATGAAACTTGATAATTGGATGCATCTCTGTTAGTACTACACCATTACAAGCAAAGACGGTCACAGTTATCTATATTTGATGTTTTACTATCATAGGTTATTATTTGTGTTTAACTCAAGAGCACACAGATTTTTCCCTGCTCTATACATCCTGGCCTACACAGGAAACCCTTTGTGAACAGTGCAGTTTGAAGTAGGAATAAAAATATGTTTATTAAATGGTAAACTTTCCATATTAATAACTCTATATTGTGTATTGTGCAGGTTCAATAGGTTAACTGTGTATTATACCTGTGAAGCGTCAGCTATAGTGGCAATATTAATCAAGGCTGTTATGAATGCATGAACTATGTTTGTACTGGTGGTTGTCAATATTACTCAAAGTCAGTGACTTTCACCCAGTAAAATCTGTCTTAAAGGGAGGACAGTGATACTACCTTTCTAAACAATTGTAAGAATTACAAAGTTGTAAAATTAAAAAATATAATAATAATTTCTGGATTTCATCAACTCATTATAATACATCTACTTTTATATCATGGACAAGGTTTATCTTTATTTACTGTTTTATGTCGTGTATGCCATGGCAAAGTATATATGTATATGGATTAACGACACATCAGCAATACTGGATATATAGTGCTGATTAAAGATGAAGTTGTAAACATGCAAAGGTATAAAATTCTAACAACCAAAAATTAGAAAAGGAGACAAGGTTTCGTTATCAAGATTACTTTAGTCCGAATTTATTTTCTGCATGATCATTTTAATGTTTACAATCGCAGCTGGAGACTACTAAAACATTCGTAGACGCAAGCCATGTATCTATGTATTCGTTAATTGCACTCTTTTTTTCTTTATTTCCTTCTTTTTTTTTTCTTTTTTTTTTAGTTCACCATGTCAACGCCCAGGTCTGCATTAGGTAACAACAAATAACAAAAATGTTAACACCAATCGAAGGCCCATTAAATATTAATTCTACTCACACTAAGTAAATATTATTGAATTTCTTATTGATTCATCCACGAATGTAATCAAGGCAACAAGAGCCCTAGCAATGGCAGCGAAAACGCAAGTTCTGGGGTGCATGTGGATAATTTTTCTAAACAGGCAAATGTAATAAACTCCTGTAGATGTGATAACAGGCACATATAATAAACTCCTGTAGATGTAATAACAGGCACACATAATAAACTCATGTAGATATAATAACAGTAAATGCAATAATAAACGTAATAAAATATCAAACGTATTATGAAATACTAATCACATTACATACAGTTAGCATTTACGGGCGATGTCGTTTTATTTATAAATCAAATCGAATTTACTATAATTACATCAACTACATACATGATCCTTACCTTTTGTGTATTATCTTGTTTTGTTTGGTTTTGTTTGTTTTTTACGCCATTTTTCAGCACGTGATATGCCAGTATATTAGGTGGATGAAGAACCTTTGAAGACCGTGGGAGGAACCACGATCCACGAGAAGCTATTGGCAAGCATTCTCACATACCCACGTTGGTCGAGCCGAGACTCGAACTCAGGCGGACAGAGGTGATCTGTAAAGGCAAGCGCCTTAGACCACTCGGCCACCCTGGGCCATTTTTATCTTCTACGAGTACATGTTTACTTTTCCTTTAACAAAGGTTTATCTATCTAAAGTTGTTTGCAAATGTTTACCATTACATTGTCAGAATTTTTTTTTTTTTTAATTGGCACTATAAAGCATAGATTGTGCCCATGTCGCGTTAAACCCTACACATATACATAATGCATACATACATACATACATACATACATACATACATACATACATACATACATACATACATACTGTATGGAAGTTTATTGCATCTACGATTTTAACAGGCATTTATTTTTCTTTTAGGATACGTTTCCACACAAAAACGCAAAATTTGTTTGATGTTCGTTGTACGAGAAATGTTCGCTTTATTACATATCTTCCGGTATAGGTTGATTCTTTAAAGACATACAAATGTGGATAAAAAGTGTCAAAGGGGTTAAATTCAGGGACATTAAAAATATTACAACGGGATTTCATTAAAATTGAATTTGTTTTAATTAAATTTTTAACAGTACTAATTATACTTATCAATCTATTTATCTATCTTTTCAGGCAACCATCCACCAAACCACCCAGATACCATTGTTTCTGTACCTACTCTTTTTTTTTTGGGGGGGGGGGGGGAGACTGAAACTATGTGATGTGATCCTGTCTGTTGGTGTTTATGCATTTACATGTATGTATGTGCGCTATGTGCAAATGTTTGTGAATATATGCGTGAGCAGACGTATCCATTGTACCAGTAATCAATCTCCTACACTGTTATAGCGAACGGCGATGTACTGCGAACAAAACAATGAATTGACCTCTCGAATAAAGGTCGATCGCTCTGCCCATCTTATTTGCATATGCATTTTTGTATTCTACGGTTTTTACAATGAAATTAACTAGAGTTTTAGATAGGATCATTTTAAGTTGAATCATAAATTTGATTTAACGAAAAGTTACTGTATATTTCAAGTAAAAACCGTGGCTCCGGGCGACCGAGTTGTCTAAGGCGCTTGCCTTTATAGATCACGCACACATATCACCTCCGTCCGCGTGAGTTCGCGTCTCGGTTCCCGTGGGTCGGTGGTTCTTCTCGGAGTCTTGCCGAGTTCTTCCTTCACCAATTATACTGCCTGCCGTGTATAGCCTATCAAGTGCTGAAAAATGGCGTAAAACCGCACTCACACACACACAATCAAGTAAAAATTACTGAAATGTTCCAAGTGTCCTACCTAAGCAAGATTAATTATCGATCACTAATCCCATTGTTTGATTGATTAATTCCATATATATCATTGACACGTGGGCGGAGAGCCGAGAGGTCAGTTATACCATTATACAACTGGCTGTTGACCGAGATCCATTTGCGCAATGTCGACACAACTTATAACCGATTGCCGGTCTTTTAAAAGGGCTCACTCAATTTTCTGAATTTGTTGCTCGATGAATACATTTAGAATTCTACGATTTTATTTTAGTACTATCACTTCCACTCTTCTCAATCAGCAGGAATACGAGTTACACGCGTCCTTTTCTATATCAGGAGACAGTCACGGGCACATTTTCCAAACAGAGAATATATGCAAATAGATTTGTCCAACTGGGGCAAGACTAGGCGGATGGGTAGTGCAGTTAATTGGTGGCTTTGGAGAAATAATACTGGTTTTCTGGACACATGAAAGTGTTCAGTATCCTTTTTAAAGGGATGCTTTTTATATAATACAAACTTTATTATATAATACGAACTTTATTATATAATACGAACTTTATTGTATAATACGAACTTATTATATAATACGAACTTTATTGTATAATACGAACTTATTATATAATACGAACTTTATTATATAATACGAACTTTATTATATAATACGAACTTTATTGAATAATACGAACTTTATTATATAATACGAACTTTATTATATAATACGAACTTTGTTATATAATACGAAATTTATTATATAATACGAACTTTATTGTATAATACGAACTTATTATATAATACGAACTTTATTATATAATACGAAGATACAAACTTTATTATAAAATACGAAGATACGAACTTTATTATATAATACGAACTTTATTATATAATATGAACTTATTATATAATACGAACTTTATCATATAATACGAAGATACGAACTTTATTATATAATACGAACTTTATTATATAATACGAACTTTATTGTATAATACGAACTTATTATATAATACGAACTTTATTATATAATACGAAGATACGAACTTTATTATATAATACGAACTTTCACTTTATCTCTATATCTTGCAAATTACCATTGAAGATGTTTCTCCAAAAACTAACAACCGACTGACGATGATAGAAAAACAGTTTAAAAACAAGAGGTCCAAGTGGACCTGAAATAGCTCACCTGGCTTATATTTAACTTAACAGTTGAACATTTCACTAAGCAGGTTTATGTAGTATTGTATCAACATAACTTATGTAAACTATCTCCATAAATGATTTTACCCCTATATCCTAATACAACTTATTTCCAAAGGTGAATTAATATGCACAGTCTCTTGCTCATAATCGAAGTCATCCAAAATCTCGAGGATGTAATCCTATTTACCAAGTTTCGTAGAAATTTGACTAGAAATATAGTCTCTAGATTTAGAGAGACAGCAGGTTCAACGAATCATATGCTAGTTTATCTCATTAAAATGCGCAGATCTCACTTATTATAGAACCTGTCAAAGACAATGATAATTTAAGCTTATTTACTAATGTACAGCCAAATCCGATTGGAATTTGATATACAGAGTGGTAACAAGTTTAGCTAATCAGATACAAGATTTCCTCATTAATATGCTTAGATCTCGCTCATAATCAAACTCACATAACATCTTGATAATATAAGGATCAGCTTGTCATCACTTGTCAGGGTTATTTAACACAGATAAGTAAAAAAGGGACAACAAAAAGAACACACACACACAAAAAAATGTGTATGAAACACGATAAAACCTATCAAGACAACTTACGATTTATCTACAACTTATCTGAGTGACAAGATGAAAACGATAAAATACTTTACACTTATCGCATTTTACAACGAGTTACATGCTGAGGATAAACAATCAAAGCCAAATAAGTGTTGGTCAAATTTAGATGGGTAAAAGGATAAACATTCAAAGCCAGATAGGTGTTGGTCAAGTTTAAATGGGTACAAGGATGAACAATCAAAGCCAGATAGGTGATGGTCAAGTTTAAATGGTTACAAGGATGAACAATCAAAGCCAGGTAGGTGTTAGTCAAGTTTAAATGGGTACAAGGATGAACAATCAAAGCCAGATAGGTGTTGGTCAAGTTTAAATGGGTAAAAGGATGAAACGAATGAAAAAAGATTTAAATGGTATGGAAGAAAAGTTTACAACGGAGACAGGTGCATTAAAAGCTGAAATAGACACGCTTGCATCAAGTGGTAGCATTAATGCAGTTTAAACCGAAATATTATTTAAAAAAAAAAAAAAAAAAAAAAAAAAATTAAAATGTACTAAATACAGAAGTGGGTATGAAGAGCGGTACATTCGATATTAGAATGGGTGAATTAAAAATGGAAATTCTAATAACAAAGAAAAACTAAATACATAACTGGATATATATTGCTTTACGAATTTACATTCTACAAAGTCAAGATGAATGTTATTACTATAAATGTGAATTTAAGTGATCTAGTTTTAATTGCGTGAGAACAAATAAAATTGTGATCAAGAGCTGATACTGAATACAAATATATGAAAGGTTGTTGGACATTTTAATCCCGAAACTACACCTCAAATATTACCATCTCCACTGAGTTTTACCAAACTCAAATATTACCTGCTCCACTGAGTTTTACCAAACTCAAATACAAATTTAACACTACTGATGCTTCACAGCACAATGCCATTCAAATCAGACGATCAGGCTTATACAGAACATAGTATCAACTTGAATATTAAACCTGTAAGATTTGGAGTTGTATCTTTTTATTGATTTTTATATTGGATTAGAGGTAAACAACCAACGCGTTGCTTACTCATTAGACGATCAAAAAGAATCCGAACTTGCGTCTGGTACACGTGTAGAGCATGAACATAATCTTTAAGTGTAGAAAACACGTACATATTAACATTGAAGCGAACAATATTTCAGTAATAATTTGATCGAAATGCAAAGAAAGTCATATTGAGCCACGATATAAAATAACAGAGGGCCTGATATCGTTCACCTTCGGGGTTGCATATGCCAGGATACTTTCCGTCAAATTTTTTAAAATTCTGGTAACCTGTTTTTGAGAAAAAGACGTTAAAAAGTTTGTCTATTTTTGGTAACAGCGACCATATTTGATGGTCTATCGGCATCATTTGAACCAGTTTGAAAGACCTTCATGCCAGACTGCTTTCTGTCAAATTTGGTCAAATTCTGTTGAGCGGTTTTTAAAAAGTTGCTGTTAATGTTTTTCTTTTTTTTAGTAACGGTGACCATATCTAAATGCTTACTGTCTAATTTGGTCAGAAACTGTTCAGGGTTTTTAAGAAGTAATTTAAAAGTTTCTCTTTTTCATGCTAAGGTGCATGCCGTAAAATTTAGCCGTTTTTTGTTTTCTAATTTTAGTAACGGAGGCCATATTTGACGGCGAATCAGTATCATTTCAACAAATCTGAAGGAGCTTTATGCCAATATGTTTTCTTTCAAATCTGTTTAAATTCTGTTAAGCGGTACTTGCGAAGTTGTGGTAAGTTTCTTGTCTATTTTTAATAGCGGCAGCTATATTTGATGGCGAATCGGCATCATTTTTACACATTAGAAAGAACTTCATGCCAGGATGCTTTCTTTCAAATTTGGTAAAATTCTGCTGTGCGATTCTTGAGAAACAAATGTTTAACGATATATCTATATTTTTAGTAACGGCGGCCATATTTCATAGCGGATGGGCATAATTTGAATACATTTTGAAGAAAAAAAATTCATGCCAGGATGCTTTCTGTCAAAATTGGTCACATTTTGTTGAGCGGCATTTGAGAAGAAGATTTAAATAGTAATTGGGGAATTACGACGGACGAGAAGCTGTTAAATTTTTTTTTCTTTCTATTTTCAGCAACAGCAGACATATTTGATGGTGAATCGGTATAATTTGTATACATTCGAAAGAGCTTCATGCCATGATGCTTTCTTAAAATTTGGTCAAATTCTGCTGGGCGATTCCTGAGAACAAATGTTTGTATATATATATATATATATATATATATATATATATATATATATATATATATATATATATATATATATATATAGATATATATAGATATATATATAGATAGATAGATAGATATAGATATATATAGAGATAGAGATATATATAAATAGATATATATATATATATATATATATATATATATATATATATATATATATATATATATATATATATATATATATATTTAGCAACGGCGGCCATATCTGGCTTGAGTTAAAAAGTACACTTGATAATAGACTGCATGGTACTTGTCATACGTTAGTTACTGTGCAATAAGGTATCCACCCACGACAGAAAAGAAAATTAATTGTTGTAAAGCAATGTGTGCACTAATGTGATAGAAACTGAATAAAATAGCTTTTTTGACTCCATCGTTATTATCTGTTCAACCATTCTGTTCAACAAGACAAAGTTTGAAAGAGATTACTCAAGGATGAATATGTGATCGTGATAGATCTCAACAAACAACATAAGTGATTAGATTTACTAGTTGATACTGTAGCAATCTTGACAATGTAAAAAATGACATCAACTAACCGGAGTAAACCAACTTTTAGTGTTGAACATTTTCAAATATCAGTATCGATGATTGTGCAGGAGTACAACTCTGTAATCAAAGATTTCAGAGAGAATACAATGTTTTCTGCTTGTACAGCAAGAACAAAAAAGCAATGGAAACTGTGTTGGAAGAGAATCATGTTATTATGGATTAAATTAAGGTACAAACTGTAGATACGATGAAATTGCCCCCCCCCCCCCAATCTTTTAAAAATGAAACTTGAATAACCCTTTGTACAGTAAACAACGTTTGGCATTGGTACAGTACTTGCGTATCAGTAAGGAAATGTATTTACATTGTCAACCAAAAAGCAAAGGTCATCATAAGATAATGCTAATATGTTTACATTGTCAACCAAAAAGCAAAAGTCGTCACAAGATAATGCTAATATGTTTACATTATCAACCAAAAAGCAAAAGTCATCACAAGATAATGCTAATATGTTTATATTGTCAACCAAAAAGCAAAGGTCATCATAAGATAATGCTAATATGTTTACATTGTCAACCAAAAAGCAAAAGTCATCATAAGATAATGCTAATATGTTTACATTGTCAACCAAAAAGCAAAAGTCATCACAAGATAATGCTAATATGTTTACATTGTCAACCAAAAAGCAAAGGTCATCATAAGATAATGCTAATATGTTTACATTGTCAACCAAAAAGCAAAAGTCATCATAAGATAATGCTAATATGTTTACATTGTCAACCAAAAAGCAAAAGTCATCACAAGATAATGTTAATATGTTTACATTGTCAACCAAAAAGCAAAAGTCATCATAAGATAATACTAATATGTTTACATTGTCAACCAAAAAGCAAAGGTCATCATAAGATAATGCTAATATGTTTACATTGTCAACCAAAAAGCAAAGGTCATCATAAGATAATGCTAATATGTTTACATTGTCAACCAAAAAGCAAAGGTCATCATAAGATAATGCTAATATTTTTCATTTGGATGGTATGCATCTCATGATTACATGATCTAAGTAAATTCATTTCTTGAAAATTTCCCTAGTAATTAAATAAGCAATCTTTGTACATTTCCAATTTTTAATTCTTTTTTCATCACATATTTTTCATTCCTTTACAAACTTTCTTTCATCTGCGTCTGCTGTGAATGAATACAGTTTTCACCTTAAACCACAAAACTATCTAATTGGAATGCCCTTTAACTCTTCCTTAAAAAGTTCAAAAGTTTCTTATTCATTTGTGGTAATCCGAATATGTTATCCTTTGAGCAGTCACCGGTGTCACATAAATTGATGTTATCTGTAATGGTACAAGTTTTATGTTTCAACATAGATATACAATAAATCTATTACACTAGCAAATTATATATTGTTTCTGGCATTTTAAAAATGTATTTTCATCTGTACGTCTTTTTACTGTTGTTCTTTTCCTGAGATTTTCCATCTGTTTACCAAAAAAAATGTTATTCATTAGTTTGAAGAAGTCTTTATCGAAATCAATTGTTGCTTTTTTCTTACATGTATATCCAGTTCAATGTAGTATTAAAGCCGTGATAGTTTAAGTGACCGACCATTTAATTTTTCGGAGGGATGGGTGGGTGGGATTTTCTTTTGAGACGGGATATTTTATTTTTTATGTTACCTGAAGATAATTTTTTTTCTTCAATTAATATAATGGATATATTATGAGGTTTTTTTTCGCTGTAAATCAAAGCAAGAATATTTTTTTAAGCTTATTGAGAGCCAGAATATTCTTTACAAAAATCCCAGCCCCCCCCCCCCCTGAAAATTAAATGGTTATTCCCTAAGGACCACTGTTTTCAAATATAATTAACATGTCAACATGTCTTTAACTATTTATGTTACTCTGAAAGGTTTGATGTAGTATGCTTGAACTAATTCATAAACATTTACAGAAATATCAAATTCATTTTTGCCTGACATCACACAAATGACTGTGTCTATCTAAACTGTACTTCGATTGTCTATGTACATTAATACTTGGTGTATTTAACAAAGATTTCACAGCATAAAAGAAACATCTACCATCAATATTTTATGTTTATACGATCTTTTATGTTCTTAACCCATTCAGGCAAATTTAAGTATGAGCTTCCTCAGAGAGATTGACAACTATCTATGAGCTATGTTATATGTTAAAAATTTGATCCTGTCAAACATCCATTTTGTACTTTTGTTTATTACCAAATTTGGTATGTCAAATATCGAATAAACGTTCAGTGACAGTATACGTTTAACCTCTATCTAATATATTTAGAGGCCTTGTTCTGTAGCAAAAAATTATATTCCCAATTTAATATACCGTCCATCTTGTGTGGGTCTCTTCGTAAGTCTAATCATTGAGCCTCATTGTAGTTTTTACAGAATCAAATTGTCATTTTTTTCTACTAATGAAATTCTTTAAATACGACACAATATGAATGGAAATTCCATACGAATTTTTATTGTTGCTGCCATCAAATCTAGTTATATATGGTATTCCTCTTTGTTCCCTCTGGAACATAGGACCTTCACTGCACCTCTCCATTTGTGACGATCTTGGGCTATCTGTTTTGCCTCCCTCTAGGACATGCAGATGGTCCTAAACTCAGTGTCCAGGGTTCTTCGCCAAGTGATGGCTGCATGGTCGTCCTGTTTTGCGTGTGCCTTGAGGGTTCCAATCCAGGGCATGGCGAGCGATGTTGGACTGGTCCAATCCATCTCCAACTGTACTCCTTAATTTTGTCAGATATGGGTTTCTGTTGTGTTCTCAACCATAACTTCTGGTTGGGGATTTGGTCTGGTCATCTGTCGGAGACAAGTATTGAAGAAGATCTGCAAGCTTATGTTCCAAGTTCTTTGTGTGTCTTCATGTCTCTGCTCCATGTAGCAGCACTGACCTGACGTTGGAGTTTGATAGTGTACGTTTTGTTTTCAGGTGGGTGTTATCATTCCTCCAGACTGGCCTGAGAGTGGTAAATGCATGGCGTGCCTTGGCAATCCTGGCCTTGACGTCTTCATCTGTTCATAATGCTGCCAAGGTATGTGAACTTGTCAACATCCTCAATGGCTTGTCCCTCTAAGAGAATAGGTGCATCCTGGTTTGTATTGACTCATAGGCATTTTGTCTTATCGGCATTGATCTCCTGGCCGGCTACGGTATGTAGGATCTCTGTCTTTAATTGCATGTGATGGAAAGTGTGTGACAGCAGTCCAATATCATCTGCAAAGTCCAGATCTTCCAGTTTTTTAGTCGAGGTGCTGTAACTGTGGCATCTACTTTAAAGGCTTCTGGTGAGATGTTGTCAAGGCCACGGGGCCTTATCACTCTTGATTTTCCTGATTGTCTATATGACATCTTCCTTGGTAATGGGTCCTATGTTGACGTCCAGATCCTCTCTATGATGGGTTGGTTTGTGTTGGTTTTGCTCCCTGATAGTTGCCGTGTTATGTTGTAGAGGGTCCTCGTGTCATTTATTTTCGCAGCTTTCTCTGCATCTGTGGCATGTTTGTCGGCAAGTTTCCGTTTATCTTTCCTCGCGCTCTTCTTGACTTCCTTATTCTTTGTCTTGTATTCCTCCTGAAGATGCTGTTTCTGTGCTCTGGGATTTGCCTGTACAAGTCTCTGCTTGATTTCTCGTCTATCTTCAATCTTCTTGATTGTATCTTTTGACAGCCAGCTCTTGAGCTTTCGTCTTCTGAATCCCAGTACCTCCTCACAGTTGAACCAATGAATCAACCAGAACCTTTCCCTCTAACGAGTCACAAGGGTAGCAAAACCGGCCTGGGTCCAGGGGTGACTAGACCACCCCAGCAGATGGGAAAGAACGCCTCCACTTTCCTTTCAGGCAGCTTTTTCTTCCAGTCCTAATTTAACTGGAAGTGAAGGCAACGACGCTGTGGGATGCCAATCTACTAGATCCCAAATATGCAGAGAGCACAATAAGTCTCTATGGGAATGCACCTGCACTTCTGTCTAGCTCTTTTACTAAAACAGTCTTTATAAGGGTTGAGAAAACTGGACAACCCTGTTAATAAACGCCAGAAAGCTAAGCATCTACTACTCCCTAACCACTTACTCCGCTTGTGACAAAGACACCAGGAAAATCTTATCCAAGTAGGTCAAGTTACAAAAGATAGCCGACTATCTCCTACAGTGCAGCCTCAAAGGCAAAATAGCAAGAGGTCTTGAGATCAACCTGCACCCAAGGTTTACAAATTTTACCCAGATTTTCATCCCTTGTGGAACAATATCGTATGTGAAACCTCAAAATAACTGACCAGCCTGACCTTTACCCTCACAATCAACAGAGTAGATGAGTATGAAAAGACAACAAAAAGTCTCTGTTTCATGGGTAAATCATTCACAAATAAAAGTACTGTATTGCAATACAAGTTGCACTATTTGCATTGAAATGGAAAAATCCAAAATCGTTAAAAGCACTTATACCAACCTCAAATATATTTCAAATCAAGCGGTCATTGTACCACATGTAATGTTGTTTATTTGCTTATCTGTTACACAAGCAGCAAATAATATGTAGACGAGACCAAAAGTGAATTTCAAGCGAGAATAAAAGAACACCTCCACAAAAAGAAGGATACCCCATTATCTAAACAAGCGATGTTCAATATCAGATTGTAGAAATTATTTTGTCTGACCCAGATTTTAAGTAGCAACAGAGTGCGTAAAACTAGAGAATATTTTTGGATAGACCAATAATACACTTTAAAATTTCTGCTAGCGACTGACATCTATGTTTAAATGGGAGTCCAGATATTGTATACCTTTAGAATAATACTTCTTTTCTTATCATGACACAAGAAAGATAAGTGACATACTCCAACAAAGTCTGGCAACTTTTCACATAAAAGAACAGTCTCTCAAAAGTGTATCCTAAGACATTTGTATAAGATACTAGTATTCATGAGTTATGTTTTGAAATTAATTTGTGTTTGTGAACAAGGAAAAGAATAGTCTTCTTCGCTCAAACTGCATTGGCTATTTACATGAGTTACAGTTCTTATAAACATTTAGCAACAGTTACTTCCCTTTTATTAAGACTAAATCATCTTTTATTTTTTTTTTAAAGGAAACTGTAATTTGAGGGGTTCACCATTCTCTGACTGACAATATTTTGAAAACATTTTACAGTATACAATCTGCATATGATTCAGACAGCTGGTAATGCAAATTACGAATTGCTACTAAAAATAAATATAACATTGCTTAGTCAAACAACATTTATCGTTTTGTCCCTGTATTGTTTGCAAAGAGAGCTAACTTTTGCAAACTGGAAATTGTCTGTTGACACCTTAAGTCATATTGTTAATTATCTTAATGCATTTCAAAGGTGACTCCATTTCAGTTGTTAGAACATGATTATCTTAATGCAATTCAAAGGTGACTCCATTTCAGTTGTTAGAACATGATTATCTTAATATATTTCAAAGGTGACTACATTTCAGTTGTTAGAACATGATTATCTTAATGCAATTCAAAGGTGACTCTATTTCAGTCGTTAGAACATGATTATCATAATACATTTCAAAGGTGACTCCATTTCAGTTGTTAGAACATGATTATCTTAATATATTTCAAAGATGACTCCATTTCAGTTGTTAGAACATGATTATCTTAATGCAATTCAAAGGTGACTCCATTTCAGTTGTTAGAACATGATTATCTTAATGCAATTCAAAGGTGACTCCATTTCAGTTGTTAGAACATGATTATCTTAATACATTTCAAAAGTGACTCCATTTCAGTTGTTAGAACATGTTTATCTCAATGCATTTCAAAGGTGACTCCATTTCAGTTGTTAGAACATGATTATCTTACTGCATGTCAGAGGTGACTCTATTTCAGTTGTTAGAACATGATCATTTACAATGATAATGTATGTCTATAACATAAAGACCAAGATATCATTGGCTACAATGTTAAATGAAAACAATATCCCATAACCTGTCAAATAATCTTATTTCTGTGCTCTACAGGAAACAAGAAAAGATACGGAATGTAAAAGTTTTTTATTTTTTGGTGAAAAGAAACATACCTTAACTTGCAAAACACAATGAAACAAGGAAGGCAAATTTTTTGTAAGTATTGTAAAGGAATCTGTATTACAAGGAGTACACAAAATGATGTCAACCAACATTCCTATTTGCAAATATATGAGTTAACATGGTATCTAGGCTGGGTCATACTGCTGCAACAACAACAACTACAACAATAGCAGCAGCATGAACAGCAAATATTTTATTAACATCAAAGAAATATATATGACAGGAAAAATCAATATTCACATTTAAACCAAAAGCCCGAATTTTACGACAACATAATCCTAAAATATTGATATTTATAGAAACACAATGAGTTTCAAAGTCATTGGAAACCAATTTCAGTATGTGTTTTGATAACACATGACATTATAATTGTCTATCAAAATACTGGGGGTAATTTATGCACATATCTAACCATGAGATTTTTGATAACACATGACATTATAATTGTCTATCTAAATACTGGAGTAATTTATGTACATAATTACCCATTAGATTTTTAAAAACACATGACATTATAATTATCTACCTAAATACTGGAGGTAATTTATGTACATAATTACCCATTAGATTTTTAATAACACACGACATTATAATAGTCTATCTAAATACTGGAGGTAATTTATCTACATAATTACCCATTAGATTTATAAAAACACATGACATTATAATTATCTATCTAAATACTGGAGGTAATTTATGTACATAACTACCCATTAGATTTTTAAATAGCTAAATTTCATAGGTGAGAGAGAAGATTAATACAAATGACAAGCATTCTGCAGAATAAGACATCTTTCTTGTGCCTAGTCTCATTGAACCATATCATATGCTTGGCATAGATCTTGCTCATGCAATCAAGAGGTCTTATTAAACGAGACTGGCCTCTGCCTCGCTCTATCATGTGCCCCTACTGTGTCTAACTTCAGTAAAACTTCTAAACAAAATTTTGACATAAAATCTTAACACTAAAGCTGCAGACAATGCAGTCAGTGGAAAATTGATACCTATACATTGCCATGCTAATACAGCCAGTAGAAAATTGATACCTATACATTGCCATGCTAATACAGCCAGTAGAAAATTGATACCTATACATTGCCATGCTAACACAGCCAGTAGAAAATTGATACCTATACACTGTCATGCTAACACAGCCAGTGGAAAATTGATACCTATACATTGCCATGCTAACACAGCCAGTAGAAAATTGATACCTATACATTGTCATGCTAACACAGCCAGTAGAAAATTGATACCTATACACTGTCATGCTAACACAGCCAGTGGAAAATTGATACCTATACATTGCCATGCTAACACAGCCAGTAGAAAATTGATACCTATACACTGTCATGCTAACACAGCCAGTAGAAAATTGATACCTATACACTGTCATGCTAACACAGCCAGTGGAAAATTGATACCTATACATTGTCATGCTAACACAGCCAGTGCAAAATTGATACCTAAACATTGTCATGCTAACACAGCCAGTGCAAAATTGATACCTAAACATTGTCATGCTAACACAGCCAGTGGAAAATTGATACCTAAACATTGTCATGCTAACACAGCCAGTGGAAAATTGATACCTAAACATTGTCATGCTAACACAGCCAGTGGAAAATTGATACCTAAACATTGTCATGCTAACACAGCCAGTGGAAAATTGATATCTAAACATTGTCATGCTAACACAGCCAGTGCAAAATTGATACCTAAACATCGTCATGCTAACACAGCCAGTGCAAAATTGATACCTATACATTGTCATGCTAACACAGGGAAGACAATGCAGTCAGGGGAAAATTCATATTTATACCTTGCCATGCTAACACAGGGAAGACAATGCTGCCAGTGCAAAATTGATACCTATACATTGTCATGCTAACACATGGAAGACAGTGCAGCAAGGGGAAAATTGATCCCTATACAGTGTCACGTTAACACAGGGAAGACAATGCAGACAATAACATACCTATACAATGTCACGTTAACACAGGGAAGACAATGCAGCAAGGGAAAATTGATACCTATACAATGTCATGTTAACACAGAGAAGACAATGCAGCAAGGGGAAAATTGATTCCTATACAGTGTCATGTTAACACAGAGAAGACAATGCAGCAAGGGGAAAATTGATTCCTATACAGTGTCATGTTAACACAGGGAAGACAATGCAGCAAGGGCAAAATTGATACCTATACAATGTCATGTTAACACAGGGAAGACAATGCAGCAAGTGGAAAATTGATACCTATAAATTGCCATGCTAAGACAGCCAAGACAATAAATAGTAATAAAAATAAACTGATCCAACACACTTGTGTACAGTACTGTATATACTTACATACAAGTCCAGTCCTACTGCAAACAACATAGACCATGATCTGCTGTTGCATAATGAACTGGCAAATCAGGGTCGTTTTTGTTTGTTCTAATGATTAGTCCTGACAAACTGCAGTTCGCAGTTGGATCCACTTAAATGCACGTATATAAGGTAATTACAAAAATACATGACACTATTCCTATTGTTGAAATATATGTGGTCTCTTTCAAAGTTCATATTTTCATCATGTACCTTGACTTCACAATGATTTTGCAACAAATATCTGGAGTAAAATAAATAAGGCTGAAGTTATCAAAACAAACAAAATTACTGGGTATCCAAAATCATCTTTAGATACCAGACACCATAATCTTTAAATACCAGGCCCAGCTTTCATTCTATTTTCAACACAAGTACATACTCAACCCAAAATTGTGCACCTCTATAACAATTCTATGAAGTCGATTTTAAGGTTGGAATCTCACTGCTAAGCCCAAAATAACTAACTTGTTAAAAGCATTGAGAAGTTTTATAAAGGGGGAACTTATCAGTATATAATTCAAGACAGAAACATTAAAACTGGCTTTAAAATACATATCTCATACACTAACCCTCCAGAGCCTTGCCCCTGCAGTCATAGCTTGGAAACCATTGGGATCCCCACCCAATGGAGCTTCAAAGGCCGAGTGGTTATGGTATAAGCCTTCTGACCAGACGGTCATGGGTTCGATTCCCACCATCTTATCAGCATGGGCTGACTACCAAATTTCTCAGGATTTCATTTAAGGTCATGGGTTTCTTTGCTTTTATAGTAATTAAATTGGAAGTATTTCTGGAGGACACTATATTGGGTCATTTTTTTATTACTAATATTAAAAGCTAAAAATACAAAATATATTTAAAATAATTTGTGAGTAATAGCACTGAATATATTAAATGCCTTAAATTAATACACAATACATTTGATAACATAATAGCAAAAAATGCTTTGGGCACTTTAATATGGCAATACTGTCAAACTCCATTTTATCAAACATATCAAACCTGTGCACAAATACTTGAGAATTTTAAATGTGGTCAAGTTGTTAGCAGTAATTCTCTACAAATAAATGTATATAAAACTTGTACATGGTTTTAACAAGAAATATTTTCTTCATAAAGCAAAATCTGTTTCTTGCACAGAATTAAATTTGCAAAATATATTCTCATACTTTGATACATTTACTGGTGTGCATCGGAGACACTTTAATTGTTCAGCATAGAGGCATTATTTGTAACTTCCCTCACCTTTTTTCTTTAGTAAATTATTGGTGTGTATCGGAGACAAACAAAAACATTTCTGGTCTTGTTGGGCTAAGCTCACTTTAAGGTGATTGTCTAGTGGCTTTTGTTAGTTTTTGTTGGGCAATTACAGTAAAGGGTCTTGCCTAAGGACAAACATGGCAGCCAATCCAGCCTGGACTGGGACTCAAACCCAGTACTCCTACATAGAAGTCCAGCATACTAACCAGTAAAATCCTATTCATCCACAAGATTGTAAGAATTTATTGGTATTTCATAAACTAGTCTATAAACATAATGATATTATTAAATTATCAACTTCGAATGCTACTTTTGATAACAATATTTTTATATTTTCTAAAGTTTAAATTACAATCGTACATTATAATCCCTAACATGTTTTATTTTGTTATTTTTATATCTTGTTCTATTGAAATGTATGCATTCAGTATTCTAAAAATAATTTTATACATGGTTTCAATATAAAATTACTAGAACTGAATCTCTTGACATTCTATCAACAATAATTTAACATAGCAAATCTGATCAAAATCTGATAAAAAATAAGACCGTTAGAGATGTAACAAGCTCAGACAATCAGATGCAATATCACCTGATTATTTGCATAGATGCTGCTCACAATCAATTTCAGCTAAGATCTCGATAATATAAGCTTATATAGCAAGTATGATCAAAATTTGTTCATAAATATGGCCTCTCTGGAGTGTTCACAAGTTTAGCCATTCAGAGGTAAATCTGTATCAATCAAAATACATTCAGCATATTGATTGGCAAAAAGCCTTTCAGGCAAAATACCTTAAAGTGGGCTCTGCCCAACTAAACTAGGTATTGTTTGTTTGTTTCTGACACACACCAATAACCAATTAGATGTATGACATGTGTGAATGTCACTCATAATCAAACTCGTCCAAGATCCCAATAATACAAGTTTACATACCAGGTCTGATCAAAATGTGATCAGAAATATGACCTCTAGAGTGATCACAAACAGAACCAGATACAAGATCACCTATTAATATGCACGGATGTCACTCATAACTGAAATCATGCAAGATCTTGATGCTATAAGCATACATACCAAATCTCATCAAAATCTGATCAGAAATATGGCCTCTAGTGTATTCACAAGTTCAAACAATCAGATGCAAGATCACCTCATTAATATGTCGCTCATAATCAAACTTAAGATCTTGATAATATAAATCTACATATGAAGTCTGATCGAAATCTGATCAGAAATGAAGCCTCTAGAGTGTTCCAAATCAAGTGTTGACACACGGACAGATGGACTGACAGACAGATGACAGATGCAGGGCCATACCATAAGTTCACTTGGCCATTGGGACTGTAAGCTAAAAATGGCTGTCATGGCATCCATTTTGTGGGGTCAGATCAAAATGCAAAATGAACCATATCTTTTTTAATTGAACCCCATTAGAAAAAATTCTTTCATCCATTCCAGAATAAGTAAATTAAACTTGATTAGACAATCATGTTACTAGTCATATCAAACTCAAAATGACCTAATAAGTTCACCAGTCATCTGTTTTCCTGCTAAAATTGGTATACTGGGTCACAGGGACCTGGGGATGGGATAGTCAACTCATCTGAATTGACTTTTAGTTGTTGTTCCTCTTTACTACTCTGGATTGCATGACCCTCTGACCTCAACTTTTGTGTCCCTGAGAGGGGGTTACTGTTGTTTCACTAAACACTGAACACACATCATGCCTGCACATCATTTGTAACGATTATGGGCTGATAGAAGAAATATTTATTTACATCTACATAGTTTATTTGTTTGTCTGCACTGTGTAATTTAGGGGAAAATCATCGTGAAAGGCAACTACCAGTACCTAATGGCATTTATTTCTCACCTTGTCTTTATATATTCCATTTTGGCATTTAGCTTAAAATTCAAGATGTGCTTTTAGACGTTTATTTTTTCTTCTGTACAAATGTTATATACGGGCTAGTACCAGAGGATTAGGTAAAATAAATTTACTTACTGTATATACTCATGTAGAAGTTGCATCGAATTTCAAACTGCAAAGATACATATCTGCCATTGCATAATGCAACAGCAAATCTGGGTCTATGCAGTTTGTTAGGAGTAATCAATAGAATGAACAACATAGACCCTGATCTGCTGGTGCATTATGTAACAACAGATCAGGGTCTATATTGTTTGCAGTTGGACCCAACTCGTACACAAGTGAACAAGGTATGATGCAGGTCCCATATGATGTTATATGCAGATGACTGTATTGTGTATAGACCCATCATGTACATGGAGTACTGTATTATGTACAGACTCATCATGTACATGGAGTACTGTATTGTGTATAGACCCATCATGGGCATGGAATACTGTATTGTGTATAGACTCATCATGGACATGGAGTACTGTATTGTGTATAGACCCATCATGTACATGGAATACTGTATTATGTATAGACCCATCATGGACATGGAGTACTGCATTGTGTATAGACCCATCATGTACATGGAATACTGTATTGTGTATAGACCCATCATGTACATGGAATACTGTATTGTCTATAGACCCATCATGGACATGGAATACTGTATTGTGTATAGACCCATCATGTACATGGAATACTGTATTGTGTATAGACCCATCATGTACATGGAATACTGTATTGTGTATAGACCCATCATGTACATGGAGTACAGCAATACTGTACAGAAAGATTTAGAGAACTGGCAAAATGGGAAAACACCTGGTGAATGACATTTCAACCTGACTAATGTAGTGTTCTCCAAGGAACCAGATCAAATTCCTCCATAGTCAGGTGGGGGGGGGGGGGTTATGGCTGCAGGAGTGATTACTGTTTATACTGTCTTGTGTAATTATCAGGGCTTTGTATGTCATCGCTAGATTGTTAAAACCAAGACAAAAACTAATTTTTAAAAATAAAAAATTTTCATGAGTAATTTTGTAAAACTTTTACGAAAATATTTCATATCAAGGGACACTGAAATAATATGTGTCATTTTCAGTATTTCATCATATGATGTCAAGTCTAGCAATAAAATATACAATGTTTTAGAAAGGTCAACATATTTTTTTCTTTGTGTAGCAACTTACCCAATGCAAAAAATACTGATCACAGTTTAAAGCAGTTGTCAACCACAAGTCTGCATAGTAATATACAGCTAGTTTAGAAGGAGTAGCAATAACAAACAACCGCTAAAAGCATTACTATTCAGCTTATACAGGGAAGTCAGGAATTCCAAGCATATCCATGTTACAAATTTGAATTCCAAGCATATCCAGCTTACAAACTTGAACTCCAAGCATATTCTGATAACAAACTTGAACTCCAAGCATATCCAGATTACAAACTCCAAGCATATCCAGGTTACAAACTTGAACTTCCAAGCATATCCGGGTTACAAACTTGAACTCCAAGCATATCTAGATTAAAAACTTGAACTCCAAACATAGCCAGGTTACAAACTTGAACTCCAAGCATATCCAGGTTACAAACTTGAACTCCAAGCATATCCTGGTTACAAACTTGAACTCTAAGCATATCCAGGTTACAAACTCCAAGCATATCCAAGTTACAAACTTGAACTTCAAGCATATGAAGGTTACAAACTTGAACTCCAAGATTATCCAGGTTACAACTTGAACTCCAAGCATATCCTGGCTACAAAATTGAACTCCAAACATATGCAGGTTACAAACTTGAACTCCAAGCATATCCAGCTTACAAACTTGAACTCCAAGCATATCCAGGTTACAAATTTGAACTCCAAGCATATCATGGTAACACACTTGAACTCCAAGCATATCCAGCTTACAAACTTCACATATGTAGCAATTTTCAACAACAGTTGACACTGAATACAGCCACTGATATGTGAGTTATGTGGCTTTATAAATGACCTTTGCCTTATTGACATCAATGACACAGCTGTTGTCTTATTGCCATCAATGACACAGCTGTTCCCTTATTGCCATCAATGACACAGCTGTTGTCTGTGACAGAAAAGTGATTCCTATGTCTACCCAAACACCAGTGAGACAAAAATAAAAAATATGCAATAAAACACCAAGAATATATTTTATCCAATATTTTATCATAAATCATATTAATTGCACTTTTGATAGAGAAAATTATCACAACATAGTTCCACAACAGGTTGCTCCAAGTTATCTCCCTTGTAATTCATCATGACATTCAAAACATTATTGTCCCTTTCCAATGCAAGGTGAGTAACTTTAATTCTCTGAAAAAGACTCAGAAATAATCATAGTGATACTTCCCAAACTGGAATGTTTAGGGCAGATGAATATCCAACTTGATATGTGAAGAATAAGTCCTAATCATGCGACAGGGGTATTGAAAATATGATATGTTATTTCAACAATTAATGAAATACCTGCAATTTTAATTTTTAATGTTATTCCTGTAGCTTTCAAATGAAAACAAGAGTACTATGATAGGCACATTATATGCCTGCCCCATGTTTAAAAGTCCACAATGAAGGTACTGGTCAGGCATGGTTGATTCTGGAGATTATACATGACCATGACCTCTGACCTTTAGACCCCAGAATGTATGGCCTTCTTTGGGCGACATGTTTGGGATTTTCGCTGAAATGCCCAATACACGCTCTCAGATATTCCTGAGTGTGCTCACCCTAACAACTAGAGTTGATCTGAGAGGTCTGTGATGTAGAACTAATGCTACTGCATAGAAACCATTTTTCCTCTTCAGTCAGTGATCTTGACCTTCGACCCCAAAAATGATAGGCTTCTTCCTTACCCCAAGTGAAAGCCATCTACAAAAATTGATTCGGGTATGTAAAGTAGAACCATTTTTCTTCTTTCAGTCACAGTGACCTTCGACTTTGATCTTTTGAACTCAATATTGATAAGCTTCTTCATTATCGAAAGTGCAAGCTATTAAGAAAGTCCAGTAACAGTAGATGGTGCAGAACTCGATTTATCATGCAGAAATGAAACTGGTAACAGATGGATGGATAGAATGATGGATGGATAATATCACAACATGGTGGGCATATCAAATTTAAGAAATCCTTCAGTTTCCACAAACTATTGCTTAAATTGCTACTAGTAATGAATAATTATCACATTATTGTGATGTCAATAAGGCTTTTATAACATAATTACAACCACAGGCTTGAGGGCAATTCAAAATAGCCAATATTTACATGCTAATACTTTTTCTAGCATGTAATGGAAAAGGCACAGGACATTCTATTTATTATCATAAGGTCTTGATGCTAAACATGTTCTTAGTGAAAACAAATGCATTAGGAAGAAATAAATGACTCTTCCAGTTGATCCTTTCAAACCAATCCACATCACAGCATCAAGAAAAGTAACTTGCTGGTTTTCACATTTACAGATAAATTAATGTGAGACTTCCATACTTTTTTCTAACCTACTAATGGAAGCTACAATTCATGTTTATTGTCTGCATTTGCGTATAAACTTTAAAACATGCTACTAGATCTTAAACAAAGAAAATGAAACAAATGCTATAAATACACAGTATGTACAGGTATTAAAATTAATTCTATCATGAGTCTAATATTTGTATTGTAATTATGCTGCCATTGTCTCAATTTCATGTCAAAAAGGCACTTGATGCCTACCACCATGATATATAGAGCAAGGACTGTAACTCCCACCATGATTTATAAAGCAAGGCCCATAACTTTGCAAACTATAATGATGTCTGCCAAAAGACAGACTTGAAATCACTAACCTGACTGACATAAGTCTAAATGCCTGACACAAAGGAGTTGGCCAAGTAAACAAGGCAAGTATGATGCTTCAAATATCTAAATGGGTCCGATGTTGTACTGCTATTTCATTATAGTGGCCATATTTGATAGCAGATCTGCATCATCTGTACAAAATTGAAAGGCTTTTACACCAGGATACTTTCTGCCAAATCTGACAAATTCTGTGAAGAAGTTTTTTCAAAAATAGGAAAAGGCTTCTTACTTACCCCAAGTATAAGCCATCCACAAAGATGGGTAATTGTAGATGGTGGAGAAGTAAAGTTATTTTGCAGAAACAATTTTTCTTTTTTCAGTCACAGTTAGCCTGACCAATGACCTTTTAACCCCAAAAATAAATAAGGTTATTCCTTACCCAAAGTGCAAGCTATCTACAAAGGTATGAAATGTAGAACTAATGTTACTGTGTGGAAACCAATTTTCTTCTTTCAGTCCGTGACACTAATCTTTGACTTTTTTACCCCGTTACCCCAAATGAAAACTATCCACAAAATCTGGTCCTTGTCTGTTTGTCTGTAATGTATAACTAATGTTATTGTGCAAAAAACATTTTTCTTCTTTCAGAATGACCTTGATCTCTGACCCCAAAATCAATAGGCTTCTTCCTTACCCTAAGTGCAAGCTATCCACTAAGTTTGGTGAAAGAATGTATTGTGTAACTAATATTATCATGCATAAAATCATTTAGTTTTCTTTTTTCAGTCACAGTGACCTTGACTTTTGACCTTTTGATCACAAAATTGATAGCCTTCTTACTTACCCAAAAGCAGCTACCCACAAGTTTGGTGAAGGTACATGCTATAAAACTGAAGTTATCGTGCAGAAAAGGAAACAGACAAACAGACAGACAGATAGAGAGGATCACGGCACAATACTCTATGTCAAAATATCGGGTGTCTTATAAAAAGGATTTCAAGAGTTAAATTGTTCAAAGATTTTCATAATTACAATTAAATAATTTAAAAACAAACAAAACTGGATTTATAACAGAGAAATGTTGGAAGATATGATTTCTACAACCAGTGACTAATTCCAAAACAGATCTGTTACAACTCATCATGAGCACTCTGAAATGAAAAGAAATGTGCAATAATTATTAAAAGACATGAGTATTGTAAATGGCACATTACAATTACATGCCCACCCCATGCTTAAAAGTCCTATATGTAGGCACCAGTAGGCCATGGTTGCCTCTGAAGATTACTGACCAATGGGTCTCAATAACCTGTACTTTTGGTCAAAGTATGCAGAAATGAGTTAAACTTACTGTGCAGAAACCATGAATTTTTATCAATCTCACTATGACAATGACCTCTGACCTTTAAACCCGAAAATATATAGGTTTCTTTATTACCCTAAGTGCATGCTATCCACAAAGTTTGGTCAAGGAACTTACTAAGAACAAATGTTATTCTGCAAAACCCATTTTTCTTTAAGTCACAATGAATCTGACCTTTGACCTTATGACCCCAACATCAATACACCTCTTCCATACCTTAAGTGCAAGCCCTAGACAACTTTATCAAGATACACTGTCTAAAACTAAAGTTATCATGCAAGAACAATTTTTCTTCTTTCAGTAACAATGACTTTGATCTTTTGACCCCAAAATGAATATGTTTCTTTCAAACTTGATGTGCAAGTCATCCACAAACTTTGGTGAAGGTTCATGGTCAAGAACTGAAACTTTTGTGCAGAAACCATTTTTCTTCTTTCAGTCACAGTGACCTTTGACCTTTTGACCCCATGTGCAAGCTATCCAGTAGAACTAATGTTATTGTACAAAAACTATTTGTCTTTATTTAGTGACATTGACCTTTGACCTTCTGACGCCCATAATTAGTAGGCTTCTTGTTAGGCTCAATTGCAATCCACAATGTTTGGTCCAGGTATATGATGTAGAAACAATGTTGTTGCATTGAAACTATTTTTCTTCTTTCAGTCACTTTGACCTTGACCTTTGACCCCCAAAGAGATAGGTTTCTTCCTTACCCAAGTTGCTTTCAAAAATAAATGATGCTGACTCTAAAATTATTCAAAATACCAAAATACTGCAGTACTTTTCAAAGTCTGCTTTTGAAGAATTATCTCTTTAATATGACAAAATTTACAACAGATGTGTGCAAGTACAAAATAAGAACTGTATACTATACTTGGTGCTAGTTAAATAATAAACTGGTAATTGTGCTAGTTAAATAATAAACTGGTAATTCTGCTATTTAAATAATAAACTGGTAATTGTGCTACTTAAATAATAAACTGATAATTGTGCTATTTAAATAATAAACTGATAACTGTGCTACTTAAATAATAAACTGATAATTGTGCTACTTAAATAATAAACTGATAATTGTGCTATTTAAATAATAAACTGATAACTGTGCTACTTAAATAATAAACTGATAATTGTGCTACTTAAATAATAAACTGATAATTGTGCTATTTAAATAATAAACTGATAACTGTGCTACTTAAATAATAAACTGATAATTGTGCTACTTAAATAATAAAATGATAATTGTGCTATTTAAATAATAAACTGGTAATTGTGCTACTTAAATAATAAACTGATAATTGTGCTACTTAAATAATAAACTGGTAATTGTGCTACTTAAATAATAAACTGGTAATTGTGCTACTTAAATAATAAACTGATAATTGTGCTACTTAAATAATAAACTGATAATTGCACTGTTAAATAATAAAATGATAATTGTGCTACTTAAATAATAAACTGATAATTGTGCTACTTAAATAATAAAATGATAATTGTGCTATTTAAATAATAAACTGATAACTGTGCTACTAAAATAATAATCTGATAATTGTGCTACTTAAATAATAAACTGGTAATTGTGCTACTTAAATAATAAACTGGTAATTGTGCTACTTACATAATAAACTGATAATTGTGCTACTTAAATAATAAACTGATAATTGCACTGTTAAATAATAAAATGATAATTGTGCTACTTAAATAATAAACTGATAATTGTGCTATTTAAATAATAAACTGATAACTGTGCTACTTAAATAATAAACTGATAATTGTGCTACTTAAATAATAAAATGATAATTGTGCTATTTAAATAATAAACTGATAACTGTGCTACTTAAATAATAAACTGATAATTGTGCTATTTAAATAATAAACTGATAACTGTGCTACCTAAATAATAAACTGATAATTGTGCTATTTAAATAATAAACTGATAATTGTGCTACTTAAATAATAAACTTATAATTGTGCTATTTAAATAATAAACTGATAACTGTGCTACTTAAATAATAAAATGATAATTGTGCTACTTAAATAATAAAATGATAATTGTGCTACTTAAATAATAAACTGGTAATTGTGCTACTTAAATAATAAACTGGTAATTGTGCTACTTAAATAATAAACTGGTAATTGTGCTACTTAAATAATAAACTGGTAATTGTGCTACTTAAATAATAAACTGGTAATTGTGCTACTTAAATAATAAACTGATAATTGTGCTACTTAAATAATAAACTGGTAATTGTGCTACTTAAATAATAAACTGGTAATTGTGCTACTTAAATAATAAACTGATAATTGTGCTACTTAAATAATAAACTGGTAATTGTGCTACTTAAATAATAAACTGGTAATTGTGCTACTTAAATAATAAACTGATAATTGTGCTACTTAAATAATAAACTGGTAATTGTGCTACTTAAATAATAAACTGGTAATTGTGCTACTTAAATAATAAACTGATAATTGTGCTACTTAAATAATAAACTGGTAATTGTGCTACTTAAATAATAAACTGGTAATTGTGCTACTTAAATAATAAACTGATAATTGTGCTACTTAAATAATAAACTGGTAATTGTGCTACTTAAATAATAAACTGGTAATTGTGCTACTTAAATAATAAACTGGTAATTGTGCTACTTAAATAATAAACTGGTAATTGTGCTACTTAAATAATAAACTGGTAATTGTGCTAGTTAAATAATAAACTGATAATTGTGCTACTTAAATAATAAACTGGTAATTGTGCTACTTAAATAATAAACTGATAATTGTGCTACTTAAATAATAAACTGGTAATTCTGCTAGTTAAATAATAAAATGATAATTATGCTACTTAAATAATAAACTGGTAATTGTGCTACTTAAATAATAAACTGATAATTGTGCTACTTAAATAATAAACTGGTAATTGTGCTACTTAAATAATAAACTGGTAATTGTGCTACTTAAATAATAAACTGGTAATTGTGCTAGTTAAATAATAAACTGATAATTGTGCTACTTAAATAATAAACTGGTAATTGTGCTACTTAAATAATAAACTGATAATTGTGCTACTTAAATAATAAACTGGTAATTCTGCTAGTTAAATAATAAAATGATAATTATGCTACTTAAATAATAAACTGGTAATTGTGCTACTTAAATAATAAACTGATAATTGTGCTACTTAAATAATAAACTGATAATTGTGCTACTTAAATAATAAACTGATAATTGTGCTACTTAAATAATAAACTGATAATTGTGCTACTTAAATAATAAACTGGTAATTGTGCTACTTAAATAATAAACTGGTAATTGTGCTACTTAAATAATAAACTGGTAATTGTGCTAGTTAAATAATAAACTGGTAATTCTGCTATTTAAATAATAAACTGGTAATTGTGCTACTTAAATAATAAACTGGTAATTGTGCTATTTAAATAATAAACTGATAACTGTGCTACTTAAATAATAAACTGATAATTGTGCTACTTAAATAATAAACTGATAATTGTGCTATTTAAATAATAAACTGATAACTGTGCTACTTAAATAATAAACTGATAATTGTGCTACTTAAATAATAAACTGATAATTGTGCTATTTAAATAATAAACTGATAACTGTGCTACTTAAATAATAAACTGATAATTGTGCTACTTAAATAATAAAATGATAATTGTGCTATTTAAATAATAAACTGGTAATTGTGCTACTTAAATAATAAACTGATAATTGTGCTACTTAAATAATAAACTGGTAATTGTGCTACTTAAATAATAAACTGGTAATTGTGCTACTTAAATAATAAACTGATAATTGTGCTACTTAAATAATAAACTGATAATTGCACTGTTAAATAATAAAATGATAATTGTGCTACTTAAATAATAAACTGATAATTGTGCTACTTAAATAATAAAATGATAATTGTGCTATTTAAATAATAAACTGATAACTGTGCTACTAAAATAATAATCTGATAATTGTGCTACTTAAATAATAAACTGGTAATTGTGCTACTTAAATAATAAACTGGTAATTGTGCTACTTAAATAATAAACTGATAATTGTGCTACTTAAATAATAAACTGATAATTGCACTGTTAAATAATAAAATGATAATTGTGCTACTTAAATAATAAACTGATAATTGTGCTATTTAAATAATAAACTGATAACTGTGCTACTTAAATAATAAACTGATAATTGTGCTACTTAAATAATAAAATGATAATTGTGCTATTTAAATAATAAACTGATAACTGTGCTACTTAAATAATAAACTGATAATTGTGCTATTTAAATAATAAACTGATAACTGTGCTACCTAAATAATAAACTGATAATTGTGCTATTTAAATAATAAACTGATAATTGTGCTACTTAAATAATAAACTTATAATTGTGCTATTTAAATAATAAACTGATAACTGTGCTACTTAAATAATAAAATGATAATTGTGCTACTTAAATAATAAAATGATAATTGTGCTACTTAAATAATAAACTGGTAATTGTGCTACTTAAATAATAAACTGGTAATTGTGCTACTTAAATAATAAACTGGTAATTGTGCTACTTAAATAATAAACTGGTAATTGTGCTACTTAAATAATAAACTGGTAATTGTGCTACTTAAATAATAAACTGATAATTGTGCTACTTAAATAATAAACTGGTAATTGTGCTACTTAAATAATAAACTGGTAATTGTGCTACTTAAATAATAAACTGATAATTGTGCTACTTAAATAATAAACTGGTAATTGTGCTACTTAAATAATAAACTGGTAATTGTGCTACTTAAATAATAAACTGATAATTGTGCTACTTAAATAATAAACTGGTAATTGTGCTACTTAAATAATAAACTGGTAATTGTGCTACTTAAATAATAAACTGATAATTGTGCTACTTAAATAATAAACTGGTAATTGTGCTACTTAAATAATAAACTGGTAATTGTGCTACTTAAATAATAAACTGGTAATTGTGCTACTTAAATAATAAACTGGTAATTGTGCTACTTAAATAATAAACTGGTAATTGTGCTAGTTAAATAATAAACTGATAATTGTGCTACTTAAATAATAAACTGGTAATTGTGCTACTTAAATAATAAACTGATAATTGTGCTACTTAAATAATAAACTGGTAATTCTGCTAGTTAAATAATAAAATGATAATTATGCTACTTAAATAATAAACTGGTAATTGTGCTACTTAAATAATAAACTGATAATTGTGCTACTTAAATAATAAACTGATAATTGTGCTACTTAAATAATAAACTGATAATTGTGCTACTTAAATAATAAACTGGTAATTGTGCTACTTAAATAATAAACTGATAATTGTGCTACTTAAATAATAAACTGATAATTGCACTGTTAAATAATAAAATGATAATTGTGCTACTTAAATAATAAACTGGTAATTGTGCTAGTTAAATAAAAAACTGATAATTGTGCTACTTAAATAATAAACTGGTAATTGTGCTACTTAAATAATAAACTGATAATTGTGCTACTTAAATAATAAACTGGTAATTCTGCTATTTAAATAATAAACTGATAATTGTGCTACTTAAATAATAAACTGGTAATTCTGCTACTTAAATAATAAACTGATAATTGTGCTACTTAAATAATAAACTGGTAATTCTGCTATTTAAATAATAAACTGATAATTGTGCTACTTAAATAATAAACTGGTAATTGTGCTACTTAAATAATAAACTGGTAATTGTGCTACTTAAATAATAAACTGATAATTGTGCTACTTAAATAATAAACTGGTAATTGTGCTACTTAAATAATAAACTGGTAATTGTGCTAGTTAAATAATAAAATGATAATTGTGCTACTTAAATAATAAACTGGTAATTGTGCTACTTAAATAATAAAATGGTAATTGTGCTACTTAAATAATAAAATGATAATTGTGCTACTTAAATAATAAACTGGTAATTGTGCTAGTTAAATAATAAAATGATAATTGTGCTACTTAAATAATAAACTGGTAATTGTGCTACTTAAATAATAAACTGATAATTGTGCTACTTAAATAATAAACTGGTAATTCTGCTATTTAAATAATAAACTGATAATTGTGCTACTTAAATAATAAACTGGTAATTCTGCTACTTAAATAATAAACTGATAATTGTGCTACTTAAATAATAAACTGGTAATTCTGCTATTTAAATAATAAACTGATAATTGTGCTACTTAAATAATAAACTGGTAATTGTGCTACTTAAATAATAAACTGGTAATTGTGCTACTTAAATAATAAACTGATAATTGTGCTACTTAAATAATAAACTGGTAATTGTGCTACTTAAATAATAAACTGGTAATTGTGCTAGTTAAATAATAAAATGATAATTGTGCTACTTAAATAATAAACTGGTAATTGTGCTACTTAAATAATAAAATGGTAATTGTGCTACTTAAATAATAAAATGATAATTGTGCTACTTAAATAATAAACTGGTAATTGTGCTAGTTAAATAATAAAATGATAATTGTGCTACTTAAATAATAAACTGGTAATTGTGCTACTTAAATAATAAACTGATAATTGTGCTACTTAAATAATAAACTGGTAATTGTGCTACTTAAATAATAAACTGGTAATTGTGCTAGTTAAATAATAATCTGATAATTTTGCACAAAATTACACCAGAAAACTTGCTAGATTCATGCAATACTTACTTCATGTGGAGAATTTTTTTTCACAAACGATATGATGTCTTCAGCATTTTGACTATTAATACCCCAACCATATGGATTCTGAAAAATAATGCAATTAGTTTTGTAACTATTATTATAATATCTGCTTATTATATGCACACTTTACCTTGTGTCCTGTCACTATCCAAATTAGCAAAGGTTTTCATAGTAACCTGAATTTATTGTACACCAAAAATAAAAGTGCAAATATTTGTGACAGATTCAGTCATTTATTACTACAGTGGTCCCCCTCATGAACAGCCCTCCCGACCAGCGGCCACCCGCTTTATACGACCACAATCCCTTGGCACCGACGAGTTTGTGTTCAAAAGTACCCCTCATGTATGGCCACCCCTCTAACGCAACCAGCATTTGAGTGCAAAAATGGTCAAATTTACCCCTCGCGAACGGCCACATAATGGTTGTTTACAGATTAAAATCTCGCTAATATTTGTTAATTTATCAACTCAACATATTGACATTTGTTCCAACATGCCGATAAAGTAACTTTAATCCATACAAAGAGGTAAGTAATTCAATTATCCTTACTTCTGTGTGTTCCTTAGATGTTAGGTTTTGTCACTTTGATAATTACTGGCTATTATTACCACCGATAATTATCAAGATGACAAAAGCTAACCGCTGAGACGCACAGTATTATTAAGCTCAAGTCAGCGTGACATTGGTCGCCAGATAGTAAAATGGTATGTTAACCTTTCTGGCTTCCCTCTTATAGATTATGAAATGTACTTAGACTGGAGGAAGAAAATTAAAAAGTTGATCACGTGACAAGCTCACTTCCTTTGTAAACACTGCATCTTGTGTGATAACTACATATGGCCCACGAAGGAATAAGTTGTCGCAAAATGTTGTCAGACATTCTCAGTTTAGAATGAAAAGTGAAAGCAATTAGACTAAACGAAAAGAGGAAGAGTCCTTTGATCACTACTAAAAAATAACATTGATATTAGTTTTATGACATTAAGTCCATAACCAGATAATATTCCTGTGATTTTGTAAATGAAAACATTAAATATATAAAATTAGTTATACCTTTTATACTTTATATGTAGTTATTACTCACAACTGTGTGATCCCCCTCTAGAAAGGCCACCTGTCTTATAAGGCCACTTTCCTGCTGCAGATGGGGTGGCCTTATAAGAGGGGGACCGCTGTACTGCATATCCAATCCTCTAATTTAAGATATTTACATGTCAGAAAAAAAAGTTTCATTTACAACACTGTAATGTAAGATATTAAATGCGCTGTTTAACCCCCCCCCCATCTACACCTCCTTCGCATTTCCTTGAAAGCTTGGGATGTAGAACACGCCTGATGTGCCCTACATGTGATAACAGGTGACTAATGAAGCCAGCCATTTTGTCCTGAGATGCATCTTGTGATGATGTTCCAGCTGATAAAGTCTAGGGCTCTTTTAGAAGAGCGAGAATTTGACTTATTGCATGTCAAATATTTTACCCCTTTCTGCCTTTGTTTTGTATGCCTTTTTGGGACACCTAAACTTACTCAGTACTATTTATCCAGGATTGTGCTGATGTGCCATTAAACCCTGTAAACGCATACATACCATTGAGCATAGTTATCACCAATCACAATTATCATCATCACCACCACTAACACCATCACCACTTACACCATCATCACCAATTTCACCACTAAGACCATCACCAATAACACCACAAACACCATCATTATTAATATCACCACCATCAGTCAGCACTAACACCACAACCACCACCATCATCATATTCATTGTCATCATCCTCATCACTAAAAACAACCACCAACACTAACATCAACACCATCATCATCATCACTATCATTCATTATCCTCCTCACCACCAAAACAACTACCAACACCATCACCATAATCATCATTGCGATCATGCACATCACCAAACCATCCACCAACACCATACCATCACCACTTTCATTATCATCATTGTCAGTGCTTACCTGTGTCTGTCCAGGGTTCATAGTCCCTTTATAAAATCGTACTGATGGATAACCTCTTATTCCTGCTTGCTGACATAGGCCTCTATGGACATCACAGTCCACCTTGCCAGCTTTTGCAATGCCCTCAATACCCTAAAATAAAAGGTAAATACAGAGTGAAGGAATAAGGTAAATACAGAGTGAAGGAATAAGGTAAATACAGAGTGAAGGAATAAGGTAAATACAGAGTGAAGGAATATGGTATGTACAGAGTAAAGGAATAAGGTAAATAGAGAGTTAAGGAATAAGGTAAATACAGTGAGAAGGAATAAAGTAAATACAGAGTGAAGGAATAAAGTAAATACAGAGTAAAGGAATAAGGCAAATACAGAGAGAAGGAATAAAGTAAATAAAGAGTGAAGGAATAAAGTAAATACAGAGTGAAGGGGATTAATGTGAACTATGATAAATGCAAATTACTTTTTGCACATGATCTAACACTATCTATTGTTTAATATGTTGGGTTCCATTGGCATGATGAATAAAGAAGTTAATTTTTATTATCTTCCCAAAGAAGATTTATTTTTCTGAAAAGCTTAATCTCATTTTCTTACTTAATTCTTTCTGGCACTTTCTCAATATGAACATTTCTTTCCCATGCTTTAGCCTAGGGATACTGTATAAACGGTTAAGTGGAAATTCGTGAAAGTTTATAAATTGGTGGTCAACATAAAAACCATGAGCAGGAGAGGTATGATTTGGGTTCCTTCCCCTGGGGTCCCAGAAAAGGGGGTCAAAGGTCATACAGCAATTACAATAATTGAAATTCACATAATTTTTGACCAAGTTTTATATATGCAGTAAAAGTTGGAAGACATAAAATTGATAGTATTGATTTTGTATTACAACTCCTGGGTCACAGTCCCATTAAAGGGAGCATTATAAGTCATGGGTCACAGCCCCATTAAAGGGAGCATTATAAGTCATGGGTCACAGCCCCATTAAAGGGAGCATTGTAAGTCATGGGTCACAGCCCCATTAAAGGGAGCATTATAAGTCATGGGTCACAACCCCCTGAAGGGGAGCATTACAACTCGTGGGTCACAGCATGGAGAGCATTTCAACTTATGGATCACAGCCCCATGGAGGGGAGCATTTCAACTCAGGCCACAACCCCAGGAAAGGAGCATTACAAGTCGTGGGTCACAGCCCCATGGAGGGGAGCATTACAACTCATAGGCCACAGCCCAAGCGAGGGGAACATTCATTCAAATTAGGCCATATATAATAAAAAAGTGGGGATTCATAATGGCCAGCCGTCAGAGCTGCACCAGTCTTTTCATAACATCATAATTTTTATTTCTTCTCCGACTTTTCAAATTCTACATCTGATATGATATATCATACACATACACAGTTTAATCGTGACTGAAAAAAATCGATATATTCCTAAGTTTTGTTTATAAATTTTACAATTTTGCTCAAATAGATCAAGCCAGGATAATCAATATATGTAACTGCTTACCTCTGCTACTTTCTCAAATTCTGGTTTGAAAATTTGACAGTGGCCACACCAAGGAGCATAAAAATCAATAATCCATGGTCTAGAGCTTGTTACAACATTTCCAAAGAATTTATTCCAGTCTAATACCTCCACTTTGGAAGGAAGGAAGTCATATACCCAGGACTTCAAGGACTTTGCATCTCTGTTCCAGCTATTATAAGCACTGAAATATATCATAATTTGTCAATATCTCTTATCTATGCTGGCACTAGCAATCGTATAAATCACAAATGGTAATCCATAGCTTGTACAGTCCCAATGAGTTGTTTCTCAAGGACTTTTCTAAGAGTTTTCAAGGACTTACACAAATTTTCATGGAGTATCTATTCTTATGGAAATCTAACTTTCTCCATACTGTGGTTTCAGTTTATTTCATGGGGTACCAATTTTTGAAGATTTCATGGTTGCTTTGAAGCACGAATTTAAAGACCCAACAAAAAATTAGCCACATGTGATGCAGAAAGCCCCCTCCCCCCTCTCCACTTCGGTTTCTTACTGATACATTCTTAGCAATCAACAATACTAAGCTATTGGATAATTCAACTTCATTACTGTAATAAAATGATATAATTATAAAGAAGATTATACTGTTTCAATGCACAGTATCAGCTGTGTTTTTCACTCACTCTTTTAAAGCAATATATCTGTAATACCAACTTCAGACCTGTTATTGTACTGCGGTAAGGAGGTACCAAGCAGGTGATTTTGTTGGAACTGACAGTGCCATGGGAAACTAGAGTAGGCCCATGTGAGGAAATTGGCCAAGTATCAGCCACTCATCCACAAGTGCCAGCAGAATAAATGGAAGGCCTGGAATCTACCGTGGAAATTAGATGCCATGGCTTTGCAGTACAGACCTTTTGGCATGCCTTGGGAGTCATCAGGATTACAGGACCTAGCCGCAGGAACTTAGTCACCATGGTTGGCAAACAGGCTGAGGAAGCCTACCATTGGATTTAGCAGTAGAGAGAGGAGCGATGCAAAAGCTAATCAGTTTCAAGCTGAGTCTGATCAATTCGGTCAGCGCACCCCTGGAGAGCGTTGTGATTCAGCACTGAAATGCTCTAGGAAAGGGGATCCCCACCTGATGATGGAACCGGTTGCAGTGCAGAATTGCATTCATATAATAAGGAACAAAAAGACTGTAAGATACTAAAATTATTCCTTGAAATACAAGTGCTAATTAAACATGGTGTATATACACTAAGTACAGCACAGTACCAAAGCTCGCACTTCAATGATTTTCGCATAAATCCACTGAATAAACATTATGTCAATCAAGTCTCCTGTGACACACAAATCCACTGAATAAACATTATGTCAATCAAGTCTCCTGCGACACACAAACATTAATCACATAATTAATTCCACAGTTGCAAAATTACACAAGTCCAACATTCTCAAAGCCAAGGAAAGTCTGGACAATCTCTTGGACATTTCACCACAAGCCACTTTCCTCCACCACACATCAAAGGTTGCCACAACATGCTGATTGCACTGAAAAAGGGCAGTTGGTCACATGTTTGGTTCACATAAGGAATGATTACATTCTACCTAAGATGAACGTCAGAAGGTACTGATGGTACAACTTTATGGACAGCGCTTTAAGTAAAAGATATATTTTATTAACCACTTGTCTTGGTGTGTGGTTGCATCGGCTCCATTTGATGTTGAGCACTCAAACAAAAACACAGTGTATGGGATTATTCTTGACTGGTGATTCGTGCTCGTACTTGTGGTAGTATTGTCTTAACCATTCAAGTGATTGTTTGTTGTTGGCATATTTTTGTTCTTAAGTATTCTTTCTTTTGGATACTTGTATAGTTATCCAGAAAAAAAAATACCCATTGAATATGCAAATTTTGACAGAGGCAATTCCACTAATTTAGTACTGTTATGTATAATGTTTACATATTTAACTTTTGTCATACATATTTAACTTGGTCCTTGGTTATAGGATGTAAACAAGTTGTTTACTTAGAATTCGAGGCCAGGGTTGCTTTTGTTTACAAATATACTAGTTTTTCCACTAGAATTACTGATATTTGTCAGATAAGCCATATAATTTTTTAGAAAATTCTGTCAGGTGACCTGTGTTTATATATAGGAAGTTTGGTAAGCAGTATTTCATTCCTATTCTAGAAATTCAGTCCTAAAAGATCAGTCTATAAGGAATCTATTTTAGTTGTGTTGTTAAAATTCGATATAATTTGAGTGGAATTATTTATTTAAAATATTCATTGGAAATACTAAAGTGCTCATAGTATTTAAAGACTTTTTTGGATTTATGTGAATTCATTCAAAACATTCCCGATTACATCATTGTGGTACATCAAGACTTTCAAGACTTGTGGTACATCAGGACATTCAAGACTTGTGGTACATCAGGACATTCAAGACTGTTGGAATTCATTCTGAACATTCTATATTTTTGAACTTGTGATTAGGACACTTAGAATTATCTGGACTTTATTTCACATTATTGTAAGTGTCTCTTGAATTTTCATTTTATTTGTCTACAAATAAATTGCTTGTTGATTTTACTTACATTGTTGGTTTCACTTTCTTTCTGTTACATATTTTCAGGCCATAGAGTCATAACTGTACCCATAAAAATGTATTTTATTACAAAACCATGAAAACTGATATCCATGAAAATAAATGAAACCATATTATGTTACTTTGTTTGTCATTGCGAAAATATATACAAAGCAAAAAAAAGAAACAACAGTCCCATAAAGAGACTGTTGCCATACTGGTCAAAATGAATTTCCAGGAATTTAAGATAACACTGTTTCTTTTTTTATCTGCTAAATGGTGAAACCATCTCAGGCATTTTTTTTTTAGCAATAACAAGAGTTTCAAAAAAGCTGCTGTGGCAGCAATATTGGATGTAAGATCGGTACCATTTTCATTTAGGACAAACTGGATAACATTATACGTCTTTTAGTGAAAACCCCATGCGAATACGAGGAGTAGCAATAACAAGATTTTCAAGATGTCTGCTGTGGTTGCCATATTGGATGTCAGATTAGCACCATTTTCATTTAAGACCAAGTAAACATCAGAAGAAGTCTTTTGGCGAAAACCCATGTAGATATGTACATCCATCTAGGAGGAGTAGCAATAACTAGATTTTCAAAATGGCTACCATGGCGGTCATATTGGAGGTCAAATCAGCACCATTTTAATTTAGAACTAACTAGATATCATATGAAGTCTTCTGGTGATAACCCATGTAGATGTGACTTTCTGTTGAAGAGGAGTAACTATAAGATTTTTAAGACAGCTGCCATGGTGGTTATACTAGATGCCAGATTAACACCATTTTTATACAAATCCAACTAGATATAAAAAGAGGTCTTTTGGGGAAAACTCCATGTCGATATGACCATCCATCTTGGAGTGGCAATAACAAGATTTTCAAGATGGCTGCTCTGGCAGTCATATTAGAGGTCAGATCAACACCATTTTCATTTAGGACCAACTAGACACCATAAAAAGTCTTCCTGTAAAAATCCCACATTAATATGACTTTCTGTTCAGGTGTAGCGATAACAAGATTTTCAAGATAGCTGTCATGGTGGCCATACTGAATGTCAGATTGGCACCATTTTTATTTAGGATCAACTAGACATCATTTGAAGTCTTTTGGTGGAATCCCATGTCAATATGTTTTTCTGTTCAGGAGGAGTAGTAATATCAAGATTTTCAAGATGGCTACCATGGTGGCCATATTGGACGTCATATTGGCACCATTTTCATTTAATATCAGCTACACATCATAAGAAGTCTTTAAGTGAAAACCCCATGCTGATATGACCATCCATTCAGGAGAAGTAGCAATAATAAGATTTTCAAGATGGCTGCCATGGTGGCCATACTGGATGTCAGATCAGCACCACTATCACTAAGGACCATCTAGACATCATAAGAAGTCTTTTAGTAAAATCCCCATGTTGATATGACCATCCATTCAGAAGTAGTGATAACAAGATTTTCAAGATGGACATTATTGTGGCCATGTTGGATGTCTGAGCAGCATCATTTTTATTTAGGACCAACTAAACCTTGGGATGGATGTGTGTGTCAAGTTTCATGGCAATCCTCCAAATAGTTTAGGAGTAGCAATACTAAACTTTTGCTAACAGATGGTGGACAATGAATAGGTCATCCAATAAACTCTTTTGGTCTATGACCTGTAAGGCTAAAAACAAAAACACATAACTAATTAGCATGCCACTACAACAAAGGGACACTACATTTTAAAAAATTCTGAATGTACAAATTAAGATATTTTATTCAGTTTTAAAGTTTTGTATTCATGCAGATAAATGCATAGTTTTTTTAAAAAAATTCAATGGTTTATAATGGATAAAACCAACTTATTCAAAATTCAAGGAGTTTTCAAGGGCAAATGCTCATATTCAAGGTTATACAATAAGAACATTTGGCTTGTACTGCTGTGTGCAGAATTTCACACTGAAGTTGCTGACATGCACCAGTATTACGTATTTTTGAGGCTGTATAAATTATATCACAGATCAAGTTTCTCAACACAGAAACATGCATAAATGCATAATTCAGTGATAAAATGAATCTTTTGAGAAGAAAATGTTCAGAGAAATCAGGAAAAGACTGATGTTCATAGGCATCAAATGTTGTGATTTTCAAAGAAAAAAACCCCATTTTTGTCGGTATTTAAATTTGTGGATTGTTTGCACAGAAATATAATTGTTCATTGAGCATTTAAATTTGTGGATTAGGGAAGTTGTCCTTTTATTTGCACAGAAGTATAATTGTTTATTAAGTATTTAAATTTATTGATAGGGGAAGTGTTACTTTTGTTTGCACAGAAGTATAATTGTTCACCGAGTATTTAAATTAGTGGCTAGAGGAAGTAGTCCTTTTGTTTGCACAGAAGTATAATTTTTCATTGAGTATTTAAATTTGTGGATTGGGGAAGTGGTCCTATTGTTTGCACATAAGTATAATTGTTCACAGAGTATTTAAATTTGTGGATTGGGGAAGCGGTCCATTTGTTTGCACAGAAGTATAATTGTTCACTGTGTACTTGTGAATTGGGGAAGCGGTCTTTTTGTTTGCACAAAAGTATAATTGTTCACTGAGTATTTGTGGATTGAGGAAGTAGTCCTTTTGTTTGCACAGAAGTATAATTTTTCATTGAGTATTTAAATTTGTGAATTAGGGAAGTGGTCCTTTTGTTTGCACAAAAGTAAAATTATTCACTGAGTATTTAAATTTGTGGGTTGGGGAAGTGGTCCTTTTGTTTACAAAGAAGTGTAATTGTTCATCGAGTATTTAAATTTGTGGACTGTGGAAGCGGCTCTTTTGTTTGCACATAAGTATAATTGTTCACTGTGTATTTAAATTTGTGGACTGAGATAGTGGTCCTTTTGTTTGCACTAATGTATAATTGTTTATTGAGTATTGAAATTTGTGGATTGGGGAAATGGTCCTTTTGTTTGCACAAAAGTATAAATGGTCACCGACTATTGAAATTTGTGGATTCGTGAAGTGGTCCTTTTGTTTGCACAAAAGTATAAATGGTCACTGAGTATTTAAATTTGTGGATTGGTGAAGTGGTCCTTTTGTTTGCACGAAAGTATAAATGGTCACTGAGTATTTAAATTTGTGGATTGGGAAGTGGTCCTTTTGTTTGCACAAAAGTAAAATTGTTCATTGAGTATTTAAATTTGTGGACTGAGGAAGTGGTCCTTTTGCTTGCACAATACATAATTGGTCACCAAGTATTTAAATCTGTGGACTGAGGAAGTGGTCATTTTGTTTGCACAGAAGTATAATTGTTGATTGAGTATTTAAATTTGTGGATTGGGGAAGTGGGCCTATTGTTTGCACAGAAGTATAATTGTTGATTGAGTATTTAAATTTGTGGATTGGGGAGGTTGTCCTTTTGTTTGCACAGAAGTATAATTGTTGCTTGATTATTTAAATTTGTGGATTCAAGAAGTGGTCCTGTTGTTTGCACTAATGTATAATTGTTCATTGAGTATTTTAATTCATGGTTTATAGCAACCACAAAATCCATCAAATATTGATACCCCATGAAAAATAATTCACATTACTAGTTAATAATAGGTAATGACTACTAGAGCATTCTCAATAGAAGCCAGAATCTGACTGGAAAATTTCAAAGTGCAGCCCTTTTATAGTATACTAGATAATTATAAATTAATCAAAATTAAAAAAAAAACAAAAAACAGTTTATATTATTTTTCTTTGAATTTATGACAACTGCCAATCATTGATCTGCAGAATGCTGTCTTGCCTGCAAATTGGTCTACAGGACTTCAAAAATTTCAATCCAGGATGAGAAGATTCTATAATGTCTAATCTGGACCTTTTTTTCCAAAATTTAATTCATACAATGAGCTTAACTGCAATTAAAACAAAACCCATACCTTTGGTTTTCACTTTTTGTATTCTTTGAACCTGGGCTTATGACCTAGTTTTATATTTAGTTTGCACTACATTGATAGATTGGAAAGGGAAGTAACTCTGACAGTATTTCCCCTAGATACTTTAATGCACAAACCAGACTCTCTGATACCAGAATTCTGGATGTGCCTGTAAGATTATCATGCCTGTTAAATACAAAATCTTTGCACAAAATATTAAAGCTGGCAACACAATATCTGCCCCCTTTTCTGCTGGCAGAGAGATACCAATATCCACTTATCTGCAAATGCAGGATGGACACAAATCCACTCACAAGTAACTTCCGGTCTTTGTGGTTCCAGTTGGGAATAGCCTCATAGTTGGGTAGGAATTTACTTGTTGTTCTTGACATAGACTGTTCTGAGCAATGCAATCCACCTGAGCCACATGAATGTTCTTAGAACCTTTCAACATCTAGGGAAAAATAATGAGAGGTGATTATTCAGCTTTCATAAAGAATGTTTTAGGTTGTTCTTTTTACCCTTAAATTGTAAATGAAATAATGAGGCGGCCTAAATGAGAATGTTTTACTTTACTCCACCCCAAAGCATCCCCAGATACTTTTTGAGAAAGTTCTTTTCCTGAAAATCTAGGTCTAAGAGGAAAATCTAATAGCATGTCGTTATAATCACAGGAAAAAAAATCTGTTGGTACAGAGATTTAATGATATAGCCAATAATGTGTTAAAAGTGCCATTAAAACCAATAATCATCATCATCATCATTATCTTGTAAAACATTACATGGCGAGTTGTTGTGGAAAAATAGTCCACTAAATAAGATATCTGGAAGTTTTATCTACCATTTATACTCACTTATAAGTATGATCAAACTGCAAACTGCAGAGACCCTGATCCATAATGCACTGTCAGATCTGAGTCTGTGCAGTCTGCTAGGATTAAACAGTAGAACAAACAACACAGACTCTGATCTTCTGGTGCATTATGCTACAGCAGATCAGTGCCTATTTTGTTTCCAGCTGGACCCGACTTACACGCAAGTACGTATGGAACCACATAAAAAATTATATCCACACATTTGTAAATACATTACACACAAGTACATATGGAACCACATACAAAATTATATCCACACATTTGTAAATACATTATGAATAGTCATATTTGTCTTTCCATATGTCCATACCTTTATCCACTGGTCAGTCCAAAATCATGTAACCTGAATTCCATCTACACTAAGAGATAGTGTTTATGTTTAATATGATGTTTATCCACTGGTCAGTCCAAAATAATGTAACCTGAATTCCATCTACACTGAGAGATAGTGTTTATGTTTAATATGATGTTTAATATGATGTTTATCCACTGGTCAGTCCAAAATAATGTAACCTGAATTCCATCTACACTGAGAGATAGTGTTCATGTTTAATATGATGTTTATCCACTGGTCAGTCCAAAATAATGTAACCTGAATTCCATCTACACTAAGAGATAGTGTTCATGTTTAATATGATGTTTGTCCACTGGTCAGTCCAAAATCAAGTAACCTGAATTCCATCTACGCTGAGAGATAGTGTTCATGTTTAATATGATGTTTCAGGAGGATAAGTTGATGACAATGAACGTTTCAGTTCCTGGATGCAGCCTCAACATGGTGGATGGGTGGGGTTATGATTGAGGGTAGGGGGTGATTAAGGGTAGGAGGTGATTGAGGGTTGGATATGACTGAGGGTAGGAGGTGATTAAGGGTAGGATGTGACTGAGGGTAAGAGGTGACTGAGGGTAGGAGGTGATTGTGGTAGGGGGTGATTAAGGGTAGGAGGTGACTGAGGGTAGGAGGTGATTAAGGGTAGGAGGTGACTGAGGGTAGGAGGTGATTGTGGGTAGGGGGTGATTAAGGGTCGGAAGTGACTGAGGGTAGAAGGTGAGTATGGGTAGAAGGTAACTGAGGGTAGGAGGTGATTGAGGGTAGGGGGTGATTATGGGTAGAAGGTAACCGAGGGTAGGAGGTGATTGAGGGTAGGGGGTGATTATGGGCAGAAGGTAACTGAGGGTAGGAGGTGATTGAGGGTATGGAGTGATTAAGGGTAGGAGGTGACTGAAGGTAGATGGTCAACGAGGGCAAGGAGTGGTTGAGAAGAGGAGGTGATTATGGGTAGATGGTAATTGACAGTAGGATAGGAGTGATGATACAGAGTAGGTGGTGATTAAGGGTAGGAGGTGATTGAGGGTCGGCAGTGATTAAGGGTAGGAGGTGATTGAGGGTTGGCAGTGATTACGGGTAGGAGGTGATTGAGGGTAAGAGGTAATTAAGAGTAGGAGGTGATTGAAGGACGGGGGTGAGTTTGTACCTAAATTAAATTGATTGATGGAAGGGGGTGAGTTTGTACCTAAATTAAATTGATTGATGAAAGGGAATGACGACTGAAGGGAGAGGATGATTGAAGATAGGGGGTGGTCATATTTGTTACAATGTTTCATGATGAGTGCATAGTAACAAAGGTTTCAGATCCTCAATGCAGGCCAGTGGAGGGATGCGGGATAAGGGGATGGGTTGGGTGAACAAACACATTTTCATAGGCGAGAAAAAGCACAGAAATTTGAGTTCTAGTTTACATTTGCTGTCATTAACATTCTCATACCTGCCAACCTTTGAAAGTGAAAAATCGGAATGCAGGCTTAGAGTGTGGGGAAAGGGGTGCAAAGCTGAAGCCCAAATGACTGAAATAAATTATTAGCTTTCAGAATGCTGAAAAATATAATTTTCTCATTGCTTTCCAATGCCTTTCCATAGGATAAATGTTTCTTAGAGCTCCAATGTTTCATTATATCAATTACTCCTCCATAGCAAATGACTATATCCACCCCACAAACCTTTCAAACAATAAAGCTCTCTGCAAAACAAGACTACATATGACATCCAGAAACATACTAGTGTACTTGTCCAGGCATTTCTGCTTAACCTTTGCCTTGACAGTTATTTGACTCATCTGATAAGGTGTCTTATTTGAATCATTATCTGTCTATGACATGATTTTCAGTGTAAATATGAGGTGTCTTATTTGAATCATTATTTGCATATGACATGATTATCAGTGTAAATATGAGGTGTCTTATTTGAATCATTATCTTCCTATGACATGATTATCAGTGTAAATATGAGGTGTCTTATTTGAATCATTATCTGCCTATGACATGATTATCAGAATGTAAATACAAGGTGTCTTATTTGATTCATTATCTGCCTGTGACATGATTATCAGTGTAACTATGAGGTGTTTTATTTGACTCATTATCTGTCTGTCACATGATTATCAGTGTGTAAACATAAGGTGTCTTATTTGATTCATTATCTGCCTGTCACATGATTATCAGTGTCAATATGAGGTGTCTTATTTTAATCATTATCTGCCTGTCACATGATTACCAGAGTGTAAATATAAGGTGTCTTATTTGATTCATTATCTGCCTGTCACATGATTATCAGTGTAAATATGAGGTGTCTTATTTTAATCATTATCTGCCTGTCACATGATTATCAGTGTAAATATAAGGTGTCTTATTTGAATCATTATCTGACTGTCACATGATTATCAGTGTAAATATGAGGTGTCTTATTTGAATCATCATCTGACTGTGAAGTGATTATCAGAGTGTAAATAAAGCACACACAAGCTGTGGTACTTGTATGACAGTCCATATGTAAGATAAATGGAAATCACATGACTTCTCAGTAAAGTAGGGTTATGAAACAAGTACAAAGTGTTTGTAGCAAGATTTTGACAGGAAATAAGGCTGTGCTGATGAAAATAAACACTGCTAAACATGATGCACATTTTGTTATTTTTTTTATTGAAATGGTCGTTAAACAGCTTAAGATCAGAATTTCTGGTTTCAGATTCGGAATTCAGAATGCTGGATGGAAAATTGGAATGATTCCGATCAAATCAGAATGGTTGGCAGGCATGCATTCTACAAAACAGTGCTGTGGCAAGACACTAGTTCTGCACCTCTGCTGTCCCCGGTTCAATTTCCAATCACACCAAGAATGGTAGTTTACTTTTAGTTTTCTGACTTACTCCACCCTTCAGGTCACCTCACACAACTACCTGGGTTGTTATGTGTAAATAATGTAGCTTAGTGTTAGGTTGTACAAGCATGTTGTACAAATGACACCCAAAAAAAACAAATTAAGTTTAATTTACGAATGTTTTTTTTTGTAAAATTACCAGTTATCACCCAGCTCAAAATTACTTCATTACATTATTATGTCACTTGTTACCTAAATGTATCATAGTGCTAAGAATTATGAATGAGACTGAAAATATAGTTTTTAATGGGGATAAAATTAATTTTCATTATGCATTACTGCTATGCTATTAAAATAACGTGGTTGTGACTTCTCTCTTATTAAAAAATTAAAAAGAACAAGAAAAATGCTTATATAATTTTACTAATCAAAATGACAGTCATGTGAAAAAAATAACAAAGTCTACAAAAAGTATGTGAGACCTTGAGAAATCCTAAGAAATTTAGGATCCACCATAAATTGGCCACAGGTTTTCTTTTGTGAAAAATCACTCACTAGTACTTTTCTTTGTGTATGTTATAAAAGTCAATGATTTTCAACTGGAAAAATCTGATGAAATTTCATTCAGCTATAATTTTATGGACAATTAGTGACAGGATACTTTTTTAGATACTTTTCTATGTTATGACCCTTATGTGACAGGATACTTTTCTATGTAAAAACCCTTACGTGACAGGATACTTTTTTAGATACTTTTCTATGTAATGACCCTTTTGTGACAGGATACTTTTTTAGACACTTTTCTATGTAATGACCCTTATGTGACAGGATACTTTTTTAGATACTTTTCTATGTAATGACCCTTACGTGACAGGATACTTTTTTAGATACTTTTCTATGTAATGACCCTTACATGACAGGATACTTTTTTAGATACTTTTCTATGTAATGACCCTTACGTGACAGGATACTTTTTTAGATACTTTTCTATGTAATGACCCTTACGTGACAGGATACTTTTTTAGATACTTTTCTATGTAATGACCCTTATGTGACAGGATACTTTCTAAGATACTTTTCTATGTAATGACCCTTATGTGACAGGATACCTTCTTAGATACTTTTCTATGTAATGACCCTTATGTGACAGGATACTTTTTTAGATACTTTTCTATGTAATGACCCTTACGTGACAGGATACTTTCTAAGATACTTTTCTATGTAATGACCCTTATGTGACAGGATACTTTCTTAGATACTTTTCTATGTAATGACCCTTATGTAATATGATACTTTTTTAGATACTTTTCTATGTAATGACCCTTACATGACAGGATACTTTTTTAGATACTTTTCTATGTAATTACCCTTACATGAGAATAAATATTCATCTAAGAGTAGTGTAAGAAAATGCACACCAACCTATAAATTTTATGTGACTTTGACACAGACACAAAATTAGTTAAGTAAAAATATAATTGTTTCAAAAAGTTACAGTCCAACATTTCACAAGCAATTATCCTTAAATTTAAGAATTCCACAAGCAATTATCCTTATATTTAAGAATTCCACAATCAATTATCCTTAAATTTAAGAATTCCACAAGGAATTATCCTTACATTTAAGAATTCAAAAAGCATCTATCCTTACATGTACAAATTCCACAAGCAATTATCCTTAAATTTAAGAATTCCACAAGCAATTATCCTTACATTTAAGAATTCCACAAGCAATTATCCTTACAATTAAGAATTCCACAAGCAATTATCCTTACATTTAAGAATTCCACAAGCAATTATCCTTACAATTAAGAATTCCACAAGCAATTATCCTTACATTTAAGAATTCCACAAGCAATTATCCTTACATTTAAGAATTCCACAAGTAATTATCATTAAATTTAAGAATTCCACATGCAATTATCATTAAATTTAAAAATTCCACTCTATCTTACCCAAACTGAAACAATGTACCTTAGCTAGTCTCCTCCATTCAGGGGCCAGTTGCTGACATGGTCCACACCAAGGGGCAAAAAAGTCAACCATCCAGATGTCATTAACATCCTTATTGACAACATGACTGTAGAATGTTTGGTACTCCAGGCTTATTACAGGTGGGTTAAGAGTATCCTGAATTGTAAATAACAACATGACTGTAGAAATCTGTGGTACTCCAGGCATATTACAGGTGAGCTAAGGGTATCCCAAATCATAAATAACAACATAACTGTAGATAACAACATAACTGTAGAAATGCGTGGTACTCCAGGCATATTACAGGTGAGCTAAGGGTATCCCAAATCATAAATAACAACATAACTGTAGAAATGTGTGGTACTCCAGGCATATTACAGGTTAGCTAAGGGTATCCAAAATCATAAATAACAACATAAGTGTAGAAATGTATGGTACTCCAGGCATATTACAGGTTAGCTAAGGGTATCCAAAATCATAAATAACAACATAAGTGTAGAAATGTATGGTACTCCAGGCATATTACAGGTTAGCTAAGGGTATCCAAAATCATAAATAACAACATAAGTGTAGAAATGTATGGTACTCCAGGCATATTACAGGTTAGCTAAGGGTATCCAAAATCATAAATAACAACATAAGTGTAGAAATGTATGGTACTCCAGGCATATTACAGGTTAGCTAAGGGTATCCAAAATCATAAATAACAACACAAGTGTAGAAATGTATGGTACTCCAGGCATATTACAGGTTAGCTAAGGGTATCCAAAATCATAAATAACAACACAAGTGTAGAAATGTATGGTACTCCAGGCATATTACAGGTTAGCTAAGGGTATCCAAAATCATAAATAACAACACAAGTGTAGAAATGTATGGTACTCCAGGCATATTACAGGTTAGCTAAGGGTATCCAAAATCATAAATAACAACATAAGTGTAGAAATGTATGGTACTCCAGGCATATTACAGGTTAGCTAAGGGTATCCAAAATCATAAATAACAACATAAGTGTAGAAATGTATGGTACTCCAGGCATATTACAGGTTAGCTAAGGGTATCCAAAATCATAAATAACAACATAAGTGTAGAAATGTATGGTACTCCAGGCATATTACAGGTTAGCTAAGGGTATCCAAAATCATAAATAACAACATAAGTGTAGAAATGTATGGTACTCCAGGCATATTACAGGTTAGCTAAGGGTATCCAAAATCATAAATAACAACATAAGTGTAGAAATGTATGGTACTCCAGGCATATTACAGGTTAGCTAAGGGTATCCAAAATCATAAATAACAACATAAGTGTAGAAATGTATGGTACTCCAGGCATATTACAGGTTAGCTAAGGGTATCCCAAATCATAAATAACAACATAAGTGTAGAAATGTATGGTACTCCAGGCATATTACAGGTTAGCTAAGGGTATCCAAAATCATAAATAACAACATAAGTGTAGAAATGTATGGTACTCCAGGCATATTACAGGTGAGCTAAGGGTATCCAAAATCATAAATAACAACATAAGTGTAGAAATGTGTGGTACTCCAGGCATATTACAGGTTAGCTAAGGATATCCAAAATCATAAATAACAACATAAGTGTAGAAATGTATGGTACTCCAGGCATATTACAGGTTAGCTAAGGGTATCCAAAATCATAAATAACAACATAAGTGTAGAAATGTATGGTACTCCAGGCTTATTACAGGTATGTTAAGAGTATCCTCAATTGTTAATAGCAATATGACTGCAGAAATGTGGTACTCCATACTTATTACAGGTGGGTTAAAAGTATCCTCAATTGTAAATAGCAATATGACTGCAGAAATGTGGTACTCCATACTTATTACAGGTGGGTTAAAAGTATCCTCAATTGTAAATAACAATATGACTGTAGAAATGTGTGGTACTCTATACTTATTATAGGTGGGTTAAGAGTATCCTGATTCATAAATGATGTATAGTATACATCTGCATATTATCCAGATGTATGTTATATGTGTGTATCTACATTATCCAGATGTACAATATGCAGGTATATGCACATTACCTAGATGTACATTACCCAGATGTACAGTATACATGAATATGCATATTAGCCAGATGTACAGTATACATGAATATGCATATTAGCCAGATGTACAGTATACATGAATATGCATATTAGCCAGATGTACAGTATACATGATTATGCATATTAGCCAGATGTACAGTATACATAAATATGCACATTACCCAGATGTACAGTACACATATATGCATATTATTCAGTTGTACAGTATACACATATATCAGTTGTACAGTATAAAAATCCAGATGTACATTACACATGTATATGTATATTATCCAGATGTTCTTTACATATGTAACATGCATATTTTCCAGATGTATGGTATACATGTATATGCATATTATCCAGATGTACAGTACACATGTATATGCATATTATCCAGATGTACATTACACATGGACATGCATATTTTCCAGAGGTATGGTATTCATGTATATGCATATTATCCAGATGTACAGTATATTTATATACATACAACCTAATGATAAATATGGTGAACCTTGTTGAAAGACCATGATAACCCTAAGATTTGATATAGAAGAGATAACATACACCAATCATTATTCAACTAACCTAAATTTTATCAACAAACACCTGTCATTTATTATTAAACTAAACTAGGTTTTATCAGTAAATAGAGGTGACACATGTACATGCAACTAATGGATTGAAAGTATATGATAAACTCATAATGGAAGAGATAACATACATTAATAAAAGCGCATTTAAACACCTGCCATTAGTTCTTCTGGCAAGAGTGAAGCCAGGTACTCTCAAATTCAAATGATAAGCATATATGCCCATTTTTGCAGTCAGTGGAAATTGTATGTACTTATTTTTAATGTGTGCTTATCGAAGTGAAGTGAATCCCAATGAACTTATTGTAAAGATTCCATATTTATTTAAATCGACTAGATTAAACTTACTGTAAAGATTCCATATTTATGTAAATCGACTAGATTTAACTTATTGTAAAGATTCCATATTTATGTAAATCAACAAGATTAAACTTACTGTAAAGATTTCATATTTATGTTTATGTGCTTATCGAAGTGAAGTGAATCCCAATGAACTTATTGTAAAGATTCTATATTTATGTAAATCAACTAGATTGAACAGCATACTAGTATTGATTGAATAAAAAGAGGAAAGATATTGTTGTTGTTGTTGTTGTTGTTGTTGTGGGTTTAATGTCATTTTTCAGCACATGATAGGCTATACATGGAGGCCAGTTTTATCTGGTGGAGGAAGAACCTGGGCAAACCCCGGGAAGAACCACCGACCCACAGGAAGCTACTGGCAAGCTTTCTCACATATCCACATTAGCCGAGCCCAAGACTCGAACGCACGCAGACAGAGGTGAGATGGCAGTGATTGGTAAAGGTGAGTTAGATCAATCAGCCACCTGGGGCCCCTGTAAAAATAGTGAAACGGAAACAGTATGAAAACAAAGAAAATAAAAAGCTACATTTATCACTTAATTAGGAATAAATTTATTCATTAATAGATCATACTTGTTGGTGCCCAACAAAGGTTCTGTGGAAAACAGTGTCTCAAATTTTGGACTTGTTCAAAAACTTTAACATCAGCTTGCATGAAAACTTTGAGTTGATGCCGCTGCCTACGCCACTGGCCAAAGTCATGCTTGCTATGTCTTGTATTTTCTCAGAAAAAAGGTGAGACAAACATTAAGGTAGACTTTGATAATAATTATAACAGAAACACTTATCTCCCCTACTCAGGTATCATTTAAGCGACCCTTCAAATGGGACCAAGTTTCAATAGAGTGGTTGTTTACATGTGACAATGGTACCCACTTTAGGGAAACAATATGTGTCTGTACAGAATATACGCCCCCATTACAGTCACAAAACAGTTCAAACTGTAAACAAGAGGCCCAAGTGGTCCTGAGATCACTCACCTGCCTGACAGCAGCCTAATGACCAAATGCAAGAGCAATTGCCCAAGAAATCTGAGCCAATAGGATGCTTTCTGTAGGAATTTCTTCCAATGCTGCTGATTGCATATATTATGAAAACAATTGTTGCAAGGCTTCTGGTTTTTTTGTATCTGGATGGATGATGCACAATAGACAATGCATGATATACAACAGATGCAGGACTATACCATAAGCTAACTTGACCTTAAGACCAGGGAAGATAAAATGAAAAGAAAAAAAATAAGACCACTTGCAAAGTTCATTTAAATAGCACAAAAATGTAATATATCATATATATATATATATATATATATATATATATATATATATATATATATATATATATATATATATATATATATAGAGAGAGAGAGAGAGAGAGAGAGAGAGAGAGAATTACAAATAAACACCAAACAGAGCGGAAAGCACTATACCTGGATCCTTCAGGAGAATGCTTGATAACATTAACATAATTTCTAAATACGAATAAATAATATTATCATACAGATTACAGAATTTTAATTTGTACTCTACAGAGATTCTAACCCAGGTCCACAAGTTACGGCACCCATCACCTTGCCTGTAAGCACCAACCCTATACCATTTCAACCAAACTATACCAGGTTCGAATATATATATATATATATATATATATATATATATATATATATATATATATATATATATATATATATATATATATATATATATATATATATATATATAAAGAAACCTTTATTTGTATAGGTCAAGTTGTTTCTGAGAAATTGTGCTAAAAAGGTTGGAGAGAAAAAAATCAGTCCAAAAAAAGAGCAAAAAGTTAATAAAAATGGCAAAAAGTAGCTTAAATGGCATAAAAATCTCATATGGAAATCTATTAGGCAAATGCAAGAAACAGGCCAACCCAATTCCATTTGCCTATGCCAATTGTTTTGGTTTTTGCTATCAAGGCAATAACAAACAAGCTGTGATGGATGTACTGGCATATGGAATGACAGGACCAAATTATCTCTTCATTCCAATGTGGTGGTGGGAAAGGGGGATACAAATTTGCTGATGTCTAGAAGCTTCTTTATAAATACATTAATGATATCACATGCCATAAGTTGTTTATAACCTTACAGAAAGATTTACCTGTATGAATTCTATGATGGAGTGGACATCATGGTGACCATGAAACTGGTGTGGAACTGTTTGGTTGTACAAAATAGTGGTAGGGTAGGAGTGAATGTTATGCTGGAAAGAAAACAATTAAAGTCTTAAAATTACAGCCATCAATTTAGCTGTAAATGTTCACTGATGTTTCTGTACTACTAATGTGAATTACTGTTTATCTATGGAATATGATGAGGAGTGTAGGTTAAATATTTTATATTAAAGCGGGCATCTGTGTGGACCAAAGAAAAAGTACTATAAACTGAGATGTGGTTTTAATACAACATTTCTTTCAAATACTGCAGGGTTAGGGTTCGTTGCATGACAATACTTATGCAAGTGGTACAGTGAAACCCCGCTATAACGCGATATTTGGGGTCCATAAAATTCGATTGCGGAAAAAGCAGGGTCGCGTTATTGCGGGGTTTTACTATATTTTACTTTTTTCAGAGAACAACGTATAAACGTCTAATGTATAGCATGAATAGGGTATCAACACTGTTTACTATCTGATATCGATCCGTCTTTGTTTTCCCACATGACAACCTTTTGATTGAGCCATGAGTTTGATACAGCTGTCTTTGTTCAGTGCTAAGTAACAGAGAGTGGTTATTTGAACTCCATGTGATCTTGCCGCCCAAGCTCAGTCTCTGCATAAGCACCCACATATGACAATCTTTGATCTTGCCGCCCAAGCTCAGTCTCTACATAAGCACCCACATATGACAATCTTTGATCAACCACCGCATTGTCTGGTGCTTGGTTGTGTATGCAGTTAAAGAAGAAACATAAGTCGGCTATTGTTTGCGCAATGATTGTATACAGGATGAATTGAAGTCCAGCGCACGTGTTGGCGGCTTACATTTTTTGATGTTTATTAAATCGTGAGAATCTTTCTTTTATCAACCACCACATTGTCTGATGCTCGGTTGTGTATGCAGTTAAAGAAGAAAAACATGTCGGCTATTGTTTGAGCAATGATTGTATACATAATGAATTGAAGACAAACACAGAGAAGACTTACTGGCTTTACTCATGGATCAGTAATAAGTAACATTTCCGAAAATGTTTATTTTGGCATAACACTTCAAGAAATTGGTGAAATTGTTAAATTTTCAGAAGCCACGCCACGATCGAATTCATACGTGATCTCTTCCCCAAAATGATAATAAACTTTTTATACACTATTTCTCGTACTTAAAAAAAAAATTTTTTTTTCCATGTACGAGAAAAATACATGTACATGTATATAAAATTTCAGGAACCACGCCACAAATGTATTATACGCGATCTCATCCCCAAAATGATACTGTAATATACACATTTTGTACACTTTTTGTCGTACTTTGCAAAAAAACACAAATGTTCATGTGCGAATGAATATATGAAATTTTGGGAGCCACGCCACGATCGCGTTATATCCGAATTCGCGTTATAGCGGGGCGCGTTATAGCGGGGTTTCACTGTACTAATCTCCTTTTTCTGTATTGAAACACTGTCAATTATGCAAGCTGAACTGCTAATGAAATTACACAAAAAATGTTAATTTCTAAACTCCTTATTTCTCTGTGTGCAACACATTCTTTTTGTTTTTAAGTGGGCAATTTATATGCGAATATATAAAGTAAAATACTTCTCTTTTTCCAGGTCCATCTAATAAAAGACAATAGGGCCTACATGGAAGTTGGTCATGTGACTGCATCTTAATTCTTTCTTTGATTTTCTTAATTAAATAAATACTATACTGTTTACTTAATAAGTTATTCACTATTTACACTTAAGATAATATCATCCATACTTGCTTATAAGTCGAGTCCAACTATAAACTGCATAAACCCAGATCTGTCATCACATAATGGGCTGGCATATCTGTGTTTATGTAGTCTGTTAGGAGTAATCAGAGGAACAAACAACATATATCGTGATCTGCTGGTGCTCTATGGGATGGGAGATCAGGGTCTATGTTGTTTGCAGTTGGAATCAACTTATAAGTGAATATATACTGTAATAAAAACCTAATGCTGTAAGATGAGAACAGAGAAAAATCAATGAGGTTTTGAACATGACATGTTTATTATATAAAGAAACTCATTTTTAATTCAATATGGATGAAAAAATCCCTTGTCTGGCAGGCCAGGTCAAGAAGAAAATTTGTCTGGCAAGTTAAATTTTCTGACTTTTGCCCAAAACTTCATAAAGAACTCGAGGAAAAATCTCCTTTCTGGCAGCCCAGATTACATTGTTGAAAATCTGATAGGCAAGTTAAATTTTCTGACTTTTGCCCAAAACTTCATAAAGAACTTGAGGAAAAATCTCCTGTCTGGCAGCCCAGATTACATTGTTGAAAATCTGCTAGGCAAGTAAAATTTTCTGAGTTTTGCCCAAAACTTCATAAAGAACTCAATGAAAAATCCCCCGTCTGGCAGCCCAGATTACATTGTTGAAAATTTGCCAGGCAAGTAAAATTTTCTGAAACTTGCCCAAAATATCATACAGAACACAAAGAAAAAATTAAGATCTTATGCAATTTTATAAAAACCTCTATTCTAGGCTAGCAGAATTTTTTCAGCCCTAATCAAACATCTGTGTATTATTTTTGGGTGCCCTGATTGTCACACTGTGTCAAATGCTAGGTGTACCGATTTTTCATATAAATTTTACCATTTTGCACAGATCCACATGGACTGTACAATCCACAGTCCCAAAGTTGACCACTTCTCCATAATTCTTGGCTGCCTTGCGGAATTCAGGCAGTAATTTCATGCAAGGTGGACACCACTGAAAATAATAGACACAAGTTTACATTTTATATCAAGCTGTGTTACATTTGCAACTAATGCTACTGCAATGACTTGTCACTGCCCACCCCAGCCCCTACAGGGCTATACAAATTGGATAACATGACTAGTCCAGGACTAGTAGATTTTTTGTCAGGACTAGTAGATTTTTTTGTCAGACAAGAGCTAGATGGCAAGTGTTTAATCCTGAACAAGTGCAACAAAAAAACAAAAAATCTGTCCCAATTTCATTTACAAGATTTATGAACCACCTTTTTATGGTTCCAGCATCTTCTGGATCAGTATTTTCCCTTTTAGCTCATTGTCCTCTGGAGATTCTTTTCATTTTCGCCTGAAATGGGGGTAGAAAATACGTTTTGGGGGTTATTTCTGATTGCATCCAAACACGTCTGTTTCTGAGAGATTTTTGCTTAGCCGGATGCTTAGGTGTATAAAAGACATTTTCAATTGGCTATTTTGCCTGCGCATGTGCAGAAGGGTGAAAATTGGACATCTTTTGTTGCTGTTTTTTTCACTTATTGGATCCATGATTTTTGTGTTCTGACCCCTTTCTACTCCAAATCTCAAACTTATCCTGCTTTTTGCAAAGGTTCATCTGTCTGTGTGCAGTTTGGACCAGTCTGCTTTAGATCTAAGGCCAAAAAAATCTAAAATACGGACACAAACTCCAGTTTCCTAAAAAAATAGGGTCTCAAAAATGTTTGTTTTCTTCGCTGTAATTTTAAACGCAATTAGAAAGTCTACATTAGTTTGGTATCATTGTAGAACTACATCTTTCTCCTCTTCTGTAATACCACTTACTTCAGTGTATCATAAATGATGTTGACATTACAGAGCTCGGAAGTCAGGTACTACCTCATGACCCATAAACGTGACAAGGTGGAGTAATGAGTTAACCATGTTATTATTAGTGCACAGTCTGAAACTGACTATTAATGTGCCAATATAATGCACTCAGATGTGACAATCAAAACATAGGCGAAAGATAGATCAGAAGATAAAGAATGTTTGATAAACTGAACCCCAAAAATTAGCTCTTATTCTGACAAACTGGCAACTAAAACAGTAACACAAGCAAGTTAGTCATTTTAAAAAAAATCACATATATATGACATATAATAGACATGGCTACATTACATTGCAATACATAATCTAGTACATGACATATAACAGACATGGCTACATTACACTGCAGTACATAATTTAGTACACAACATATAATAGACATGGCTACATTACATTGCAATACATAATCTAGTACATGACATATAATAGACATGGTTATTACACTGCAGTACATAATCTAGTACATGACATATAATAGACATGGTTACATTACATTGCAATACATAATCTAGTAAATGACATATAATAGACATGGTTTTTACACTGCAGTACATAATCTAGTACATGACATATAATAGACATGGTTACATTACATTGCAATACATAATCTAGTACATGACATATAATAGACATGGTTATTACACTGCAGTACATAATCTAGTACATGACATATAATAGACATGGTTACATTACATTGCAATACATAATCTAGTAAATGACATATAATAGACATGGCTATTACACTGCAGTACATAATCTAGTACATGACATATAACAGACATGGCTACATTACACTACAATACATAATCTAGTACATGACATATAATAGACATGGTTACATTAGATTGCAGTACATAATCTAGTACATGACATGTAACAGACATGGCTACATTACACTGTAGTACATAATCTAGTACATGACATATAATAGACATGGCTGCATTACACTACAATACATAATCTAGTTGACATATAATAGACATGGTTACATTAGATTGCAGTACATAATCTAGTACATGACATGTAACAGACATGGCTACATTACACTGTAGTACATAATCTAGTACATGACATATAACAGACATGGCTACATTACACTGTAGTACATAATCTAGTACATGAAATGTAACAGACATGGCTACATTACACTGTAGTACATAATCTAGTACATGACATATAACAGACATGGCTACATTACACTGCAGTATATAATCTAGTACATGACATAACAGACATGGCTACATTACACTGTGGTACATAATCTAGTACATGACATATAACAGACATGGTTATTACACTGCAGTACATAATCTAGTACATGACATATAACAGACATGGTTACATTACACTGCAGTACATAATCTAGTACATGACATATAACAGATATGGCTACATTACACTGTAGTACATAATCTAGTACATGACATATAACAGACATGGCTACATTACACTGCAATACATAATCTAGTACATGACATATAGCAGACATGGTTACATTACATTGCAATACATAATCTAGTACATGACATATAACAGACATGGCTACATTGCACTGCAGTACATAATCTAGTACATGACATATAACAGACATGGCTACATTACATTGCAATACATATTCTAATACCTAATAATAACAGTCATATCCATAAAATTACAAATGCTGCTCTAAATCCAAGTTACAGACATTAGACACAGAAAAATTATGAAAATAATACAATCAAACTAGAGTCCCTCATATGGGGCTGATGCTCCACCGGCCAAAAAGAATTTATGGGAATCCAAGGTGAGTCTGTTTGTTCTTTTTAACTGCTGAGTATTGAAACCATCTCTGATCTTCTTGAGAAACTCCAACATACCAAAATTAAGGTATTTTCTTATGTTGAAGTTAACATGTTCGCAAGATACCTAAAAGTGCAGTACAAAATTCCTTTCTTATGGCTTTTGACTTTGAACCTGATATCACTGAATGTGTCTAAGACAATGTCAAGATATAACCACATGCTAAGTTGGGTTAAATCTTCAACTAATATTTTTTTCAGACAGTTTTCTTTAGATATATCCACACACAGGGTTAAATGATAAAAATCCAGTTAGTAGCAATAACAAGATTTGGCAGCATGGTTGGAGGTCAGATTGGCAACATTTTTGTTTTGTACCAAGTAGATATCACAAGTACTTCAGTAAAAACCCCATGTAGATATGATCTTTCCATTCAGTAAAAACCCCATGTAGATATGATCTTTCCATTCAAGAAAAGTGATAATGGTCAACATAGCAGCCATATATGATGTCTGAGGGGTACCATTTTAAGTTAGGACAAACTAGATATCATAAGATGTTTTTCAGTCAAAACCTATGTCAATATGACCATCCGTTTTGGAGGAGTAGCAATAACAAGATTTTCAACATTGGTAGCCATATTGGATCTCAGATTTTTACCATTTTCATTCAGGATCAACTAGACTTTATATTAGGTCTTTTAGTGAAAATCCCATGTCGATAAAACCATCTTTTCTGTATGAGTAGTGACAACAAGATTTTAAAGCTGGCTGCAAAGGCAGTCATTTTGGCTGTCTAAGGGCATGTCCAACGGGCACCATTTCCATTGAGGAGCAACTAGACATAATAAAAAGTCTAATAATGAAAACCCATGTAGATACGACCATCCATCCAGGAGGAGTAGAGATAAGATTTTCATAATGTATGCCATATTGGATGTCAGATTGGCACCATTTTCATTTAGGACCAACTAGACAACATAAGAAATCTTTTTTTATGAAAACTGCATGTCAATATGACCATATGTTTAGGAGGAGTAGTGATATGAGATTTTCAAGATGGCCACCATGGTGGCTATATTGGATCATCAGATTTATGCCACTTTTATTTAAAACCAACAAGACATCATAAGTTTTTTAGCAAAAATCCAATGTCAATATGACCATCCATTAAGGAATAGTAGAGATAACAAGATTTTCAAAAAGGATGCCATAGTGGCTATATTGGATGTCAGATTGGCACCATTTTCATTTAGGACCAACAAGACATCATAAGAAGTCTTTTAGGGAAAACACCATTTCAGTACCACCATCTGTTCAGAAGGAGTATTGATTTAAGATTTTCAAGATGGCCACCATGACGGACATATTGGATCATCAGATTGGCACCACTTCATATAGGACTAAACTAGGGATCATAAGAAGTCTTTGACATAGATCATTATTTACCCAACACTAAAATATCCATCTCTCTTTATTCCTGCTCCACTCTGTTTGTTTGTTTGTTTGATGCTTTACGGCACAGCAACACAAGTAGGTTATTTAGTGCCGAGGCAATTGGAGTAAAGTGCCTTGCCCAAGGACACACCACGGTAACTGAACCAGGCTGGTCCGATGGTGGGATTCGAACCCGCACCTTTTCGGTCGTGAGTCCGGCACGCTAACCACTGAGCCAACGCGGCTCCCCCACTCTGTTTGGTCTCTATTGAAATCCAAATCCTCAGGAGATTTCCCCTCTAGTTGTATAAACATCAATCTGTTGACCATTTATGAGCTTAATCTGTTCCTTATCTATGTAAGAATAGTTTTCTGTCCTGTGAACCCCCTTTTTCAGTCCGCCATCTGCATAACTAGCTTAGCCAGCTTCAACAAGCTGGAAAACTGTTCTTTATGGTTGTTTTGTAGAAATTTCCACAGTTCATAGGTACTGTCTTATGAATATCTCTGCTCAAAAAAGCATGTGATCTGGTGACCTGGCTTGTCATAGGAGTTGATGTCCTAAAACTGAAATGACGATTTCTGATGTAAAAGTAATTTTCTGCCAAGCCATTGACTATAATCTCAACTTCCAGAAATGGACCAAAGTTTGCACATGTGCAAATGACAGGAAAGGGCATCAATTGCTGAACCCCTCTAATACACATGTTTTTCTGTTATAAATAATTAGCAGGATTTTCAAACATCCTTTTGTATTAGTCTACATCTGCATACTTTTGGAATGGACAGAGGTATTTAGATCAAATAAATATCCTTACTATTTATTTTTGGGAGGATTCTTATTTATTCAGTTTCTCTTAACAGTTAAATAAAAATTTTATACTGCACAGAGTTCATTTTTATATGCGTGACTGTTAACTAATTTGCTGGAGTTCTCACACATCGCTGCTTTCCAACTGCACAAATTCATACAATTCTGCATGTTTTGCACACTCACATGCCCTGCCAGCATCTCTGCATATGTATGGAATATGAGACAATACTAACAGAGCCACATCTATGGAATATGAGACAATACTAACAGAGCCACATGTATGGAATATGAGACAATACTAACAGAGCCACATGTATGGAATATGAGACAATACTAAAAGAGCCACATGTATGGAATATGAGACAATACTAACAGAGCCACATGTATGGAATATGAGACAATACTAACAGAGCCACATGTATGGAATATGAGACAATACTAACAGAGCCACATGTATGGAATATGAGACAATACTAACAGGGTCATATGGAATATGAGATAATGCAAGCAGGGCTGTATGTAACCCATGGATGAAAGATTATAAACTGCAATGTCACCATCTACATAACTAGGTGAGTTTAAAAGCTTACGGGTGCAAAGAAGTCAATAAACCAGGTCTGAGAGCTGCTTGGTCCGGCTCTGCTACCATGGAAATCTTTTGGACCCAATGCCTGAAGTTTAATAGATGAACTGTCACGGGCAAAAGCTGCTACATCATGGGCCGTCAAACGACCTGTAGGTAGATAAATTTTGTGATTATTTTTCTACATACATCTATGGTTTGTAGGCATACATCATGGACTGTCAAAGGACCTGTAGGTAGATAAATTTAGTGGTTATTTTTCTACATGTAACTATGGTTTGTAGGCATAACCGCAAAAATCCAAATTAAAAGTGACCACATTTTAAATATCCTGATCAAGGCAATAACTTCACAGCATATAACATGTACTTTTTATGCATTGCAAATGTTTTTACTAATTTTCATATATCTAGTCCTTCCATAAATTTCATTTGGTACAAATGTTACTACACATTTTTTGGTCCTTAACTCTCTAATAAAAGACTTCTCTTTCAGGTCTTGAAATCTCTAACAAGAGACCCCCTTTTTGGTCCTAAAATATCTAACAAGAGACACTATCTTTGGTCCCTAAATCTCTAACTAGAGACCCCATTTTTTGTCCCTAAATCTTTAACAAGAGACCTTCTTTTTGGTCCCTGAATCTTGAACGAGACCCTCTTTTTGGTCCCTAAATCTCTAGCAAGATACCTCGTTTGGTCCGTAAATCTCTAGTAAGAGACCCCCTTCTGGTCCCTAAATTTTTAATGAGACCCTTTTTGGTCACTAAATTTTTAATAAGACCCCCTTTTTGGTCCCTAAATTTTTAATGAGACCCCCTTTTTGGTCCCTAAATTTTTCATGAGACCCCCTTTTTGTTGAGCCAACACCCTAACACCAAAATGATCACTATGGTGAACTTCTGCTGAGGCAGGCTCAATAAAAATGAACAAATTAAAAATTGTCATCATCCATTGTTACTTTAAATATGTAAAAATATCACAGCAGTATAAATAACCCATGATATGGTATAATGAACTTTATCATCAGTATAAATAACCCATGATATGGTATAATGAACTTTATCATCAGTATAAATAACTCATCATATGGTATAATGAACTTTATCATCAGTATAAATAACCCATTATATGTATAATGAACATTATCATCAGTTTAAATAACCCATCTATTGGTATAATGAACATTATCATCAGTATAAATAACCCATTATATGTATAATGAACATTATCATCAGTATAAATAACCCTTATATGGTATAATGAACTTAATCATCAGTATAAATAACCCATTATATGGTATAATAAACATTATCATCAGTATAAATAACCCATTATATGGTATAATGAACATTATCATCAGTATAAATAACCCATTATATGGTATCATGCACTTTATCATCAGTATAAATAACCCATTATATGGTATAATAAACATTATCATCAGTATAAATAACCCATTATATGGTATAATGAACATTATCATCAGTATAAATAACCCATTATATGGTATAATGAACATTATCATCAGTATAAATAACCCATTATATGGTATAATGAACATTATCATCAGTATAAATAACCCATTATATGGTATAATAAACATTATCATCAGTATAAATAACCCATTATATGGTATAATGAACATTATCATCAGTATAAATAACCCATTATATGGTATAATAAACATTATCATCAGTATAAATAACCCATTATATGTATAATAAACATTATCATTAGTATAAATAACCCATTATATGTATAATAAACATTATCATCAGTATAAATAACCCATTATATGTATAATAAACATTATCATTAGTATAAATAACCCATTATATGTATAATAAACATTATCATTAGTATAAATAACACATTATATGTATAATAAACATTATCATTAGTATAAATAACACATTATATGTATAATAAACATTATCATCAGTATAAATAACCCATTATATGGTATAATGAATTTTATCATCAGTATAAATAACCCATTATATGGTATAATAAACATTATCATCAGTATAAATAACCCATTATATGTATAATAAACATTATCATCAGTATAAATAACCCATTATATGTATAATAAATGTTTTCATCAGTATAAATAACTGATTATATGGTATAATGAACATTATCATCAGTATAAATAACTGATTATATGGTATAATGAACATTATCATCAGTATAAATAACTGATTATATGGTATAATAAACATTATCATCAGTATAAATAACCCATCTATTGGTATAATGAACATTATCATCAGTATAAATAACCCATTATATGGTATAATGAACATTATCATCAGTATAAATAACCCATTATATGGTATAATAAACATTATCATCAGTATAAATAACCCATTATATGTATAATAAACATTATCATCAGTATAAATAACCCATTATATGGTATAATGAACTTTATCATCAGTATAAATAACCCATTATATGTATAATAAATGTTTTCATCAGTATAAATAACTCATGATATGGTATGATGAACATTAGCATCAGTATAAATAACACATTATATGGTATAATGAACGTTATCATCAGTATAAATAACCCATTATATGTATAATAAACATTATCATCAGTATAAATAACCCATTATATGGTATAATGAACTTTATCATCAGTATAAATAACCCATTATATGTATAATAAATGTTTTCATCAGTAAAAATAACCCATGATATGGTATCATGAACATTAGCATCAGTATAAATAACACATTATATGGTATAATGAACGTTATCATCAGTACAAATAGCCATTTACTGTAAAACACTTTAAATTCATTGGATTCCAATTTTTGTGGTTTTCATGGGTGAGCTAGACCATGAATTTAAAGTCACAACGAAATATCAACCAAACTGACAATCACCCCCCCCCCCCCTCCATCATCTGCAATTGAAAGGCATCACCTGTTACTTTACTTGTTTTAATACCACGGCTATCTATAGTCCTGAGAATGTGAAATATATGGATAAGTACATGAATGACGAGGAACACTTGAACTGATTGATTACAATTTAATTAGAATGCAAAAATTACATGAGTACGAAAACTCATGTCAGGTTGTAATGACTACCTGATGTGTAGTAATAAATGCAGATATACACACTGTCCATGTCTTTCTTTATTTCCCAAAGCACATATTATTCTCATTTATATATACATTTTTGTACATATCAACTAACTGCTAAATAAACAATCAGCAGATTAGTCCTGCTTTCTCAAAGCCCATTTCAGTAAGGTTTCTCCCAAGTGCTACTTCGTCATGTGTGCATATGAGCCGCTTTGCATGAATTGGCTTACAAGTAGATGTTTTCATTCAACTGAGACCTAATTTGAATGTACATGTCAACTGTCCGTATCTTTGCAGTTTATGTTTAGCATATTTTAATTCCTTCAGCAACAGCCATCACAATACGCGCATTTATAACATCCCTATTCATCCGAACTTTACAAATCCAAATTTGGACAACAAGGTCAAGGTCACCCAGCAACAAGGGGTTCCCACGGGGTGATTTTGGCAGGATTGTTTCGAACAATACAGGTTTACAGTCATTGGCAGCACCTAATCATTAATTGTTGACAACTTTATGCTTTGATATCGATCTTTAAGAACACACAAGAACGTAATTACTTAAGATTACAATAGTGGTATTAAATGTGTTAGCTCAGACATGTGTGGAAAAAGAAGTCGGCATTTTCTTTAAGATCTCCGCATTTACTCCAGATGTTAGCAATGAAATATTGTAATGAATCAACTTAATAACTACAATACAGATTAAACATGTTTTCTCACAAATGCGTGGAAATGAATGTCGGTATACACTTTTACAGAGTCATATGCATCATTGTTTTGTTTTGGGTTTTTTTTTAAAAATATTTTTTTGTAAATGATGGATCCAAAAAATTAGGTACCCACGAATATGCACTTTTTACCTAAATCACAAAATTTTAAACCCACGAAAATAAAGTGTTGCACAGTAAATGGTATAATGAATGTTATCAGTATAAATAACCCATTATATGGTATAATGAACTTTATCATCAGTATAAATAACCCATTACATGGTATAATGAACTTTATCATCAGTATAAATAACCCATCATATAGTATAATGAACTTTATCATCAGTATAAATAACCCATTATATGGTATAATTAACTTTATCATCAGTATAAATAACCCATGATATGTATAATGAACATTATTATCAGTATAAATAACCCATCATATGGTATAATGAACATTATCATCAGTATAAATAACTCATCATATGGTATAATGAACATTATCATCAGTATAAATAACCCATCATATGGTATAATGAACATTATCATCAGTATAAATAACTCATCATATGGTATAATGAACTTTATCAGAAATCAAACCACGTTCTCCTAATACATGTTACCAATATAAACTTTGCCTTAACATGAAACAAGCTCTGTCCTTATTTTGTCAACAACAAAGCAAACCAGATTTCATATCCAATCTGATACATTTCATGTGGCATACCATATATACTCACTTATAAATCAAGTCCAACTGCAAAGTGCACAGACCCAGATCTGCCATTGCATAATGTACAGGCAGATCTGGGTCTATGCAGTTTATTAGGAGTAATCAGTAGAACAAAGTGAATATAACCTGAGACACTCTGAAAATTTTGATATTTCTCAAACACATCATTTTCATTTAAGATATAAGAATATAAAATATATTATTGAAATTTCAAACAACAAAACTTTGATTATAAATAAAATGAATGCATACCATAGTAGTTTTCATATCCCATACGTGATTTAAAAACAACAAATGAAGGAAACTTGTGGATGTGTAGATCATTGCAGATATGTCTGTTCTTCTGGCAGTCCACACGCCCAACCTGAAAAATGTTTAAAACATGATTTTGTGATTTTATTCAATCTTTCTGATTTAAATCTTTGTCCACTTGGAATTAATGTTGTGTTACATTTTACTTAATTAAACATGAAACATGTGTACGGAGAGAAAAGGTCTACATTCTTTGTCAGTCATCATATTTTCATCTTTCAGTTTTGGGTTATAATCAATAATTTTTCAAATGAAAAAATGATTTGTAAAATTGTAAATTAATTCCACTCTTATGTGTATAGAAAGCTAAGTAAACATATGACAAACTAACAAGATTTTTCAATCCTGACCCTGACAGTCACATATCAAAATAGAATCTCATAATTTTATAACTTTTCAAAGCTTACTACAAAGCATTTCTATTCAAATATGAAAAAGTATGCAACATAATACAAGTATTCTGGTCTATTACATACTGGTTTTTTATATACTCTGAAATTATAAAGATTTATTTTCTTTTGCAAACTACAATTCCTTCAATCAGCATTATGAGAATCCTAAGATAAACATGAGTATAAGTGAAAATAATTTTCATTTAAAATATAATGCCTGGACTCCCATTTGAAATATAATGCCAAGACTCACATTGGAAATAACGCCTGGACTCCTGTTTGAAATATAATGCCTGGACTCCCATTTGAAATATAATGCCTGGACTCCCACTTGAAATATAATGCCCAAACTCCCATTTGAAATATAATGCCTGGACTCCCACTTGAAATATAATACCTGGACTCCCATTTGAAATATAATGCCTGGACTCCCATTTGAAATATAATGCCAAGACTCCCATCTGAAATATAATGCCTGGACTCCCATTTAAAATATAATGCCTGGACTCCCATTTGAAATATAATGCCTGGACTCCTGTTTGAAATATAATGCCTGGACTCCCGTTTGAAATATAATGCCTGGACTCCCACTTGAAATATAATGCCTAGACTCCCATTTGAAATATAATGCCTGGACTACCATTTAAAATATAATGCCTGGACTCCTATTTGAAATATAATGTCTGGACTCCCATTTGAAGATAGATGTTAGTGACTAACAACTGGACTTCCTGGTTAATGAACCCCAAAGCTAAAGCATCTACTACTTCCTAACCACTTACTCCCCTTGTTACAAAGACACTAGGAAAATCCTATCCAAGTGTGTCAAGTTACAAAAGATAACAGAGAGCCTTAAAGGTAAAATAATGGAAGGTCTTGAGATCAATTTAAATCCAAGATTTACAAATTCCCCAGATTCTGAGCTCTTGTGGAACAAGATCTTACATGTAACCTTGAAATAACTAACCAACCTGACCTTTACGAACATACTCCACAGAGATGAGTATGAAATAGTCTTTCAAAAGGCCAGAAAAACTCAACGTTTCATGGGTAAATCATTTGCAAATAAAAGTACTGAGTTTGAATATAACTTGATCTATTTGTGTTAAAATGGAAAAATCCAAAATCTTTTAAAGCATTTGTATGAACCTCAAATATATTTCAAATCAAGAGGTCATTCTACAAAACATTGTTTTTTTACTCACCTGCTACACAGGTGGCAAATAATAATTTTCAAGTGAAAATAAAGGAACACCTCAGGACATCTGCAAAGAGGATACCCCATTTTCAAAACAAATGGTGTTCAATATCAAATAATATAAATTATTTCGTCGGTTTTTTAGTAACAACATTGAGATTATAAATAGAGGATATTTTAGGATACACACTTAACAAACTCTGACATCTATCTTTAAATGGGAGTCCAGGCATTACATTTTAATTGTTAATATTTTTCCTCTCATGAAATCCTAGATGTCGGGACTCCATTGTCTTTTTGCTGGAATTTTTAACTCCCTTGGAGAAGCCATGCTACTCTGATAACCGACCTCACTTTGCAAGACTGATGTTAATTACTGTGACGTCACTCCTTTGTCTTAATAACAGCATCACACAAGTAAGTCACTAACAGAATACAAATTCTTCATTATTCAATAATTAAGTGAAGAGAGTTCTTTAGCCACCTCTTCTTTACACCCGCCCCACCAAAAATGAAGATTTTAGTTTTTTTATCATTAATGACAGTTAAAACCAGGCTGCATCAAAAGATAATAACATTCGACTCGAGTTTGCCTACTACCAACCAGTTGTGCCTATGTCACATGACCAAAAAGGCGGCTGTGCCAGCTGCACCAGCTCCTGGGGGATATATAAACCTCACACCAACAAGATACAGTGATCTGCTGAACAAATGAATCAACCAGAAGTTCTCCCTCTGAAGAGTTACAAGCAAAACGAAACAGGTCAGATACCAGGGGTGACTACACCACCCCAGCAGATGGGAGGAAACGCCTCCACATTCCTTCAGGCAGTACCTTCTTCTAAACTAATTTTCATGTTTACCATAAAGCTCTGATCTAAGACTAGAAATCACAATCATACCTGACTTAAAAGGTAACGTCTTGTCAAAGTCAGCAATTAACAATGATGACGGTTTGCAAGAAACAATAATTTAATTTTGTTTATCTGTTCAGTCACATTTTTTTTCTAGGAGTATACAATATTCTCAATCAATATTTGATGGATTGTGGGTGCATTAAAAACATGCCATCCTAACACTCATCTTTATTTCTGCATAATCCTTTAATGATAGTTATGACTTATTATTCAGTAAAAGAAAATCTCAATTTTTAAATTACCCAGCAACTTACCTTCAAGTCCTTTAACAAGACTGGAAGTTTTCTTAGCTCTAGGTCTCTGCCCTCTGACCCCTCCACAAAATGGACCAACCAAGCTTTGTCCTGACCATGATTAAGTCTCTCTTGGATAGTCTGTTACAACAGGCAACATAAGCCAAACATTAATTACCGAAAATTAAACAATTTTATCATCATGAAATTTTCCTGAATTTAATAAATTTCCTCTACTGACTAAACATGTGGCATAACTTATTTGTATTTAAAATGATACAATATGACATGTCATGCTCATGAAACAGTTAATGATACAATATATACATGTCATGCTCATGAGACATTTAATATGATACAATATAACATGTCATGCTCATGAAACATTTAATGATACAATATGACATGCCATGCTCATTAAGTGTTTAATATTATACAATATGACATGTCATGCTCATGAAATATTTAATATGCTACAATGACATGTCATTCTCATGAAACATTTAATATGATACAATATGACATGCCACGCTCATGAAACATTTGTGATTTGCAGTATTTTACATATAAATTGGGTATTTTACATACGAATTAGGTATTTTAGATATGAATTGGATAAATAAGAACCCACTTTAAAACTTTTTCACTACACACACATTTGGTGAGGAAGTAATAAAATCTGCTTGTATCAGCTTTAAAAGATAGCAAAGCATGCATCCATACTGAAAATTTATTTCTCTTTGTGGCATTATCTTCAATGGTTCTGCAGAAAATTATATTTTTTATTGATGCCTGAATTCATGGATGGAACAGGTTTCTTTTTTTCTTTATAGCTCAGTCCTTTTTCAGTTGGGTCTTTCAATTCATGGTTTGAAGCAATCAGAAAATATATGAAAATTGCAACTATCAATAAAAAAAGTGAAAAACAGCATTACATTAATCAGTTCAGAGAAAACTGAAACACAACACATTCCATTCTACAGAACTAAATAAAAGTTCTATTCAGCAATGATTTTTTTTTAAAAATGTCTTTTTTCCTATTCTGCTTGAGGTTTTACTTCTCATGACACACTCTGTTTCCATAGTAACTTAATAAATATTGAATATGGAAAATTATAAGTATCAAAGGCAGTTTTACACAACTTTCTTGACATGTGTACTAAGTTTGACGTGTACTAAATTTGACATGTGTACTAAGCTTGACATGTACTAAATTTGACATGTGTGCTAAGCTTGACATGTGTACTAAGCTTGACATGTGTACTAAGTTTGACATGTGTACTAAGCTGGCATGTATACTAAGTATGACATGTGTACTAAGTTTGACATGTGTACTAAGCTTGACATGTGTACTAAGTTTGACATGTGTACTAAGCTGACATGTGTACTAAGTTTGACAGGTGTACTAAGCTTGACATGTGTACTAAGTTTGACATGTGTACTAGCTTGACATTTGCACAAAGTTTGGTTTAAACATAATGAATGGTTTAAAATGTATGTTCCAGAAACAACAAGGTTTTTACAGACAGATAGATGGACATACCAATAGCTATATCCCCCTGTATTACATACTGGGGGCATAGAAATAGCAAAGCATGCCATGAGTTCATGTATCTTCATGCACGTCATTTTTCATGCTTTTGCATACAACAACATTTTCAGTGGTATTTAAATTTACTGATGAAGCAGGTTTCCTGCTTTCCTGTTTTCTTCATTGTTTGATTCTTTGCAGTGGGGTCTTTAAAATCATATTTTGTAGTAAACATGAAATCCACAACTAACTGCATCCATCCAATAAAATTCAATTCAAAGTATTAATTGAATTCAGAGAAGACCTGGCTTATACAACATTCCGTCCTGTACAAATCCAATAAATGAGTTTCCATTTTTGAATTAAATACATTAAGTGGCCAGATATATTACAACAGTATGTGGCCAGATATATTACAATATTAAGGGACCAGATATATTACAACAGTATGTGGCCAGATATATTACAAAAGTATGTGGCCAGAAATATTACAACAGTATGTGACCAGATATATTACAACAGTATGTGGCCAGATTTATTACAACAGTATGTGGCCAGATATATTACAACATTATGTGATGATATATCACAACAGTATGTGGCCAGATATATGAACAGTATGTGGCCAGATATATTACAAAAGTATGTGGCCAGATATATTACAAAAGTATGTGGCCAGATATATTACAACAGTGAAAAAGGAAGATGGAGTCATCTAAATCAACTGTCCCACCAAAATGATATTGAAGCTGACAAATTCTCAATAGCAAAAACACACGTAGATTACTAGTGTGATATATACAACAGGGATCCTGAAATTCGAATGCCACTTGCCGGACATTATTTCCTGAAAATTAAATTAACAGCCATATATTTGTGAAATTTAACATAAATTTATTCAATGGAGACAAAAAATAAAACACTGATATACCTAATGGTTAAATGTACCAGAAAATGTGTCATTTTTGGTTCAGAATTTACTGCTGACTTATAGTATTATTCTTCCATGATTAACTAAATTCCTTTCAAACTAATTATTTCCAAAAATTATTCTTTCAGAAAACTACGGAATTTCACCAAACAACAGTATTTTATTCCACTCTAACATTTGAAAAAATGAATTATTAATTGACAAAAAGTTGACTTACTACCTCGAAAATAGGTAACACCTAATTAACCGGCATTTCGGGTAAAGTCACATGGTCCCCAAATAAGTCTTGGAGGCTGATAATAAAAGTTAGTTGTTGTTGCTAGTAATTTTATTTTCTTAATTTGGGCCATGGATTCATATATTTTTGTTCTAAAGGTATCATGTGCAGACACACTGTGACACAAACCATGTGGTGTGAGGGGCTGATGTAATGTCTGTAAGACAGATCCTGGGGCAATTGTTTAATTATAGTGTATTGACAAGTCCAGGAGATAAGCTTTCATACCTCTTTTGTCTTGCGTTTTGTGGCAGTAGAGTGTTTAAACTATCGGGAAAACATAATGATCAATCAAGCTTAGTCGGTTACACTTCTATTGATTGTCTCACAAAGAAACAATGTGTAAACTAGACCTAGTCACCTTTGAATTTTACTTCATTGAAGAGTTTATTTGGCAGTTTAATGGATAAACAAATCAAAGACAAGTTGGTATAATGATATTTGATAACTCCTATGTCCAATGTCCAGTTGCTCTGAGCATGTACCAGTCAAACCTTTGATCTAACACATTTCAATTTATAAAATAAAAATGTCAACTTTAATCCGTTTAACTGCATATGTTGGTATGAAGAAAGGTTTTTAGAAAAGGGTTGTTTTATATTTTGAAAAGGAACCCTAAAAAATTAAATACCGAGATATAAAAATAAGGACTGAGTTTTGTTTAAAATATCGATTTATGCAGGTATTACAGAAAGTGTTTTCCAAGCACTAGTATTTGTCCTATGAGTTGCAACAGATACTCATCCTGGTTATCCCTTTACTCAACACAGTACACTTATCACTACACCACTTATGCTCTAATTGAACAAACACTGGCACCTCCATGCAAGTTTGATAACTGAAGGGTTTTAAACCTGCTATCTTCACTCTGAACATAAACTTTTCATGATCTGAACCCATTTTTGTACCAAGTTTGCATTGGGTGCCTGTGTAAAAAGCAAGTCAGCTTCCTCTGTAACGTGTTCTGGACTGACAAGAAATAGGCAAAAGTATTCAATAATTGATGTATCCTAGATGATAAGCAATGATGAGCTTCAGGGCTTGTTAAGGGTAGAAAATGGACTGACAAGAAATAGGCAAAATAGGCAAAAGTATTCAATAACTTATTTATGCTAGATGATAAGCAATGATGAGCTTCAGGGCTTGTTACGGGTAGAAAATGCACACAGATATTCTCAAGGTGCAAATCTGCATCTACTTGGCCCAGGGACGAGTAAGTAGTAAAGTTTTCCTTGGCACAGCCAATTTTATGAGATCAGGATGAGAGGACAAGTGGTTTTCCCGAGCCCTGCCTATGACTAGCTGGTGCACCAACATCTGCTCTCAATGTAATCGTACTATATATTTAATGCAGTCACTGTCAAAGACACCCAGAACATTGGATTCTTCAGTGAAAATTGCCCCAATAGTCGGTAGATTTTTCTACATATTTAGCCAGGTCTGATAGTAAAATTCACTGCAAAGGTGAGGTGGAGGTGTGGAAGGTTACTACTGATATCAGTGCTAATGACGGAGTTCCGAGTGTGAACTATCAAGTAATAAGCAAAGATTTATCACAATACATTGTCATTAACTTTACATATCAAAAGGGGAACTTGGGAAGATAAGTTTTATTATTTTACTCTAACATTTACTGAGATCATACATTGCAGACATGTTGGTACAGTTTGATATTAGACTCATTTTCATATCTTCTACATAAGAAAAGATACAGATATCTAGTGGATTAAGGGGTAACCTGTCTTCTTGACCAATCCGACTGCCTAAGCACACAGTCCTATTCTTGAAGAGTAATGAAAATATAAAATCCTTTGTACAGATGGACAGAGTTATAGACAGGACCAAATCAATATGCCTCCACTGAGAATAGAATAAGGAAAAACAAACTAAATGTTTTCGTGGAACAAAGATGCCACACAAAAGGGTTTAAAAACTGACCTAAAGGCAAAGCTTTACTGGATGGACAGACACAGGAAACTCTACTAAATTTGTTATGGGGCATAAAAAAAAAGAAACCTACCAATGGTCATATGGTCAGATTGGATGACAAGAAAACCACCAATGGTAATATGGCCAGATTGGATGACAAGAAAACCACCAATGGCATACCTGCCAACCCCTACAGAGGTTTAAGCATAACCTAAGTGGCAAAAAAGCGTAATCTGAGTATAAAAAGCATAATCTATATATTAAATGTCATAATTACAATAAACTGTATGAAAAATGTACGTTTAGTTTTGCTACTAACCTGGATCTGCAGCTGGTTAAAGTTCTTGTCACAAATGGGCACAATCCACATGAATTAGGATCAGAATACAAACCACGAAACATATTGGCAAATTATATATACACAATACTCACTTTAACTAGTCCACATGTCTAACTTTCCCTGAGTGATCATAAAGTTAACTGCACAAATTCTGCAACGATCATTACCATGTGCTCAACCCGAGTGTTGTATTACTCTCGTCTTAATCTTTTTAAATTTGTAAAGCACTATTGATTTGTCTTTTTTCTGATCCGACATGTTTTAAAGTTTAAAAAGATCCGTCTTCTTTAAATTCATTTATAATATCCAAGAGTCACATCGATAAAGCCTGTTTCACTTCACATCTGCCCCCATTTTTGTAAAAAGAATAGACTGGACCTCTACCCTATTCAGTATATTAATATAATGAATCTGTGAAACAATTTATAATGAAAAAACCTGTCTGTTTTCTTGGAAATGGGTCACATACATACACATACATATAAATAGAAAATAAGGAAAGTACGCGGAAGATCTAGAACAAATGTATTCTTACGCTGTTCTTAAGCAGCAGTCTTCTTTTTTTTTTTAGAATATTCTCAGATTTATATGATGTGTGGGATTAAAGAGACAATAATAAAAATGACAAACACAACTTTTTATTGCTTTATTATTATTTTTTTTAATGTTCCAGAAAAGTGTAATCCATATACAGGCAAGCGTAAGACGTAATTAGGTGACAAAAGCGGAATGATTATGCCAAAAGCATAATGGTTGGCAGGTATGCAATGGCTATATGGCCAGACTGGATGACAAGAAAACCACCAAAGGCTATATGGCCAGATTGGATGACAAGAAAACCACCAATGGCTATATGGCCAGATTGGATGACAAGAAAACCACCAATGGCTATATGGCCAGATTGGATGACAAGAAAACCACCAATGGCTATATGGCCAGATTGGAATACAAAGAAAACCACCAATGGCTATATGGCCAGATTGGATGACAAGAAAACCACCAATGGTCAAATGGCCAGATTGGATGACAAGAAAACCACCAATGGTCAAATGGTCTGATTGGATGACAAGAAAACCACCAAAGGCTATATGGCCAGATTGGATGACAAGAAAACCACCAATGGCTATATGGCCAGATTGGATTACAAGAAAACCACCAATGGCTATATGGCCAGATTGGAATACAAAGAAAACCACCAATGGCTATATGGCCAGATTGGATGACAAGAAAACCACCAATGGTCAAATGGCCAGATTGGATGACAAGGAAACCACCAATGGTCAAATGGCCAGATTGGATGACAAGAAAACCACCAATGGCTATGTGGCCAGATTGGATGACAAGAAAACCACCAATGGCTATGGCCAGATTGGATGACGAGAAAACTACCAAAGGCTATATGGCCAGATTGGATGACAAGAAAACCACCAATGGCTATATGGCCAGATTGGACGACAAGAAAACCACCAAAGACTATATCGCCAGATTGGATGACAAGAAAACCACCAAAGACCATATGGCCAGATTGCAAACCATAAATACTTCATATTCATTTTTATTCATGGGGTACCAATCTTCGTAGATTTGTTGGTTCCTTTGATACACAGATTTTGAGCAAATGTGTCTGGGAAAATGACCTAAAATGCAAACCGTAACCTAGAGAAACTGAGCTTAACTCAAAGTTAAGCACAAATCACTGAACCATAAAATATATGTCGTAGTGACCTAGTTTCTACTGATGGCTCTAGTACTCCTCATGAAAAATTTATATCACAAGTCATGTGACTCTACAAGCAATACTGTCTGCAAAAATTACCTAAATCCAAATCCTGAATGAAGTTTTGATGCCAGATGGACAGACAGACAAACAATATCATTCTATAAAGTAGCTTTGCTTCGCAATTTGTCAAAAAAATCTCTGAACCAGTGCTTATAGTGAAGTGCATGATACATATCATTCTACAACTGAATAATGAAATGATCCATGATCATACCCACCATATAACAGGAACCATGATCATACGCACCATATAACAGGAACCATGATCACACCCACCATATAACAGGAACCATGATCATACCCACCATATAACAGGATCCATGATCATACCCACCATATAACAGGATCCATGATCATACCCACCATATAACAGGAACCATGATCATACCCACCATATAACAGGAACCATGATCATACCCACCATATAACAGGATCCATGATCATACACACCATATAACAGGATCCATGATCACACCCACCATATAACAGGATCCATGATCATACCCACCATATAACAGGATCCATGATCATACCCACCATATAACAGGAACCATAATCATACCCACCATATAACAGGATCCATGATCATTCCCACCATATAACAGGAACCATGATCATACCCACCATTTAACAGGAACCATGTTATAATGTAGGGTCTTTTAGTGAGGGATTGCTGTACCTGGAATGATGCGTCTAAATCTGTAACATCAGGAAGCTGTGCTAAAACTTGAGTAGCTATCTCCTGGGCAACCAGGCTGGTTATCTTCTGAAAAACACAACAGAAAAAATCTGGTGTATTTCTGAAACAAAAATGGCCCAACCTGAGGTTAGACAAACTTCAGTTCACAAAACAGTGTCTGCAATGAAGATGAAAGTTTGTACGGAGTTGAATACTTTGCAGCTAAATTCCCTTTCTTAAAATTAAGTTGAATATTCGCATTCACAATTAAAATAGTTAATTATTCTTCAATACTGTTTAAGAAAATATGGAACTACTCAATTACCAGCTACTTTTCACTGAGGTAGGAACCACTCAATTACCAGTTATTTTTCATGGAGGAAGGAAACACTCAATTACCAACTATTTATCAATGAGGTAGGAACCACTCAATTACCAGCTATTTATCACTGAGGTAGGAACCACTCAATTACCAGCTTTTTATCACTGAGGTAGGAACCACTCAATTACCAGCTAGTTATCACTGAGGTAGGAACCACTCAATTACCAGCTAGTTATCACTGAGGTAGGGACCACTCAGGTACCAGCTATTTATCACTGAGATAGGTATCACTCAATTACCAGCTATTTATCACTAAGGTAAGAACCACTCAATTACCAGCTAATTATTTCTGTGGTAAGAACCACTCAATTACCAGCTATTTATTACATCTTGCACTCCATGACCTTCCAATTACTTTCCATGCAGCCACAAAACCTTCTAATCAGTGTTTGTACACACAGTCAGCAAAAAGTCATGTGATATAAACTGCAGTTTTACTCACAAAAAAGCTGGTGAACAACAGAGCAGGGTGCCACATGCACACAAGAGGAATTTTACTCCATTTATAAATGGAAAAGAAATACAGTCCAAATGTGGTGAAAACCAGCATGCCATATACGTTTGGGAAGAAGTCTACTAGCTGGCTAGCCATCATGATGGACAGGCCCTTCAAATGGACAGCTTTGTTTATTTACAAGTAATCACTTTTAACATTAAATGACTCTCTTCCAATAATCTTGATGGACATGACTGAAAATGAATGTGATGAGAAGTCTTTCCTTCTAGACTCCCTTGTCCAAACAGATCAAATACGTGCATTAACAAAATACATGCATTAACATTTTTTTTATATTTTTTGGGGGGTATTCAACAGCATTTTTAACACATTTTTTATTGGCTACTTCATGCCTAGGAAATGGGAGCTCAGTGCCTTTCTCAAGGATATACTGTAGCAGTCAACTCGGGCTGGCCTGGTTATTAATCTAATTTGGGGCTAGGAAGCAGTGAATGCATGTAAATTGTTTACATTGGGAATAATTTCGTTCTTTGTTTAGATGATTCTGATGCCTGTAAATCAATTGTCAGAAATAAAGGTAGTTGTTTGAGGTCAACTTTTCATTCAAATTATCAAAACTACAAAATATTTCCCTTCACATACAGATATTACTGCTTTAATGTTATATATGCCATAGTTTTTATCAATTTCTGACATAATATAAATGGTGTTTGTCTTATAGTAAAAGTTAATAGCTTTCACCTTTTAACATATTAGTTGGTCAATGGGAATTACAGAGTGTAGAATATTTAAATGAAATAAAATAATTTTAATAAGCCTCGATTTTATTCCATGGGTCATTGCCTACACCTTTCCGAAGTTAAGCCAACACTGTTGATGATCAAACAAACATTCTATATGTAAACAAAAGTCATGTACCTTAAAGTGTACAGGTGAAATAATGGAGCAGTATTTACATACCAGGAAGAGTCTGTCTGAAAGAAATAAGGGTGCTCACCAATTCGACATCAAATTTTGCTATCATATGAATGCTTTCAATTCTTATTTATCTTAGTTAAGTAGCTGAAAGGCTTATGATTCAGATGATAAATCAAACGGATCAAGGATCAGATCAAGCTGTCAACAAATCTTCCACCTCTATCAACGATAACAGGAAAAGTCCATGCCTGACACACTGTGTATACACTATACATTGCGTTTCAAATTCTTTTCTGGGAAAAACCATCACTTCAATATCTTAAACACAACTTTGAATATTCCTCAGCAAACTGTAACGAAGAGCTGAAAACTAATCACTCTTGAACGGCACAAAAAAGCCCGTAAAATCAGGCAGTACGACAAGGATTTGCCTGGTAAGGTACCATAACCCATGTAAAGGTCCTATTGTATACACTTACAAAGCACGAACAAAATAACTGCCAATTATGGCATATATAAATTTCACTGAAGCTTACCAGTCCCTTTTCCTTCTCTATCTCTCCTGGATTATAGAACACAGTTCCATCAGTATGTCCCAACTCCTGACATAGCTTTTCATTAGTATTATGGCAATCCAGTGAAGCTACATTAGCCAAGTCCTCCTGAAAAATTAGTAAAAAGAGAGAATATGTGTAAGACTGCATATGAAATGCTGCTTTTCTTAACTCCTGTCACCCTGACATCTAACCCCTGTGAACCCTGTAACCCCAACATCTAATGATGCAGCTTTTTTTAACCCCTGTGACCCTGACAGCTTTTATTAACCCCTGTGATCCTAACAGCTTTTGTTAACCCCTGTGACCCTGACAGCTTTTGTTAACCCCTGTGACCCTGACAGCTTTTCTTAATCCCTGTGACCCTAACATCTAACCATTTTTAAAGTCCCAACCAAATCACATTATATTCAATTCCCTCTGATGAACATATGTCCAGTTTGATGAAGATGATGGATAATGCAAAAAACATGCTATGACCTGAAAGACTTCTGGCAGAAGTTAATGCATGATCAACAGGCAGAATTATGAACTGACAGAGAGACAATGTTGTCTCTTATTTTTTATTTCTATATTTTCAAATCAGTAAAGTGTAATTAAAATTAAACCAGCCTTAAAGGTCACCTCCATTAAGCAAGTACCTATCTTAAAAAGCCATTTTCTTCAGGCCCCTTAAATTCAATTATTGTAGAAATGAACAGCCATTAGGCAACTATATGTCCTAGTAGACCACCTGGTTCTGTGCAGTATGCAGTGGAACTTTACTTATAAGTGTGTATATATGGTAAATCAAGGAAAATGTTCACAAGGCTAGCAAAACAATGTGTTTACTTGTAAACATGAATACCCCTGCTAACAGGAGCACATTTGGAATAGCCAACAATACATCAGCTAGTATGGAGGATTGATGCATGGACTAATAGCCAACAATATATCAACTAGTATGGAGGATTGATGCATAGACTAATAGCCAACAATATATCAACTAGTATGGAGGATTGATGCATAGACTAATAGCCAACAATATATCAACTAGTATGGAGGATTGATGCATAGACTAATAGCCAACAATATATCAGCTAGTTGGAAGGATTGATGCATAGACTAATAGCCAACAATATATCAACTAGTATGGAGGATTGATGCATAGACTAATAGCCAACAATATATCAACTAGTATCGAGGACTGATGCATAGACTAATAGAAAATATGTTGGTGTTGGCACTGAGACAAGAAAATCCCAGTAATTAAGTTGCATTATTTGTCATTAACAAGACCCTGCCCTACACTGATTTGTTTTTTCTCATCAATTTGTTTTTCAAAAACAACAGAAAAAATGATAATTCAATTTTATTCCATCACATCATTGACTTGCTTTACTTGCAAACACTAAAGTCATGTTTAGCATTAAGATATCATTAAAGTGCATCATTCTATATTATGAAACCATCATGCAAAGACCCAAGACAACCAGACAAAGACAAGAATAGTAATGATTATAGAACCAGACCAAGACAAGAATAGTAATGATTATAGAAACAGACAAAGACAAGAATAGTAATGATTATAGAACCAGACAAAGACAAGAATAGTAATGATTATAGAACCAGACAAAGACAAGAATAGTAATGATTATAGAACCAGACAAAGACAAAAATAGTAATGATTAAGAATTCACCTGATTTAAGTCAAGTGCCTTGCATAGAGATATAACATGGCAGCTGACACAGCCTGGCCTGGACAGGATTAGAATCCGTAACAAACTGGTTGTGAGTTTAAGCTATCGGCTAAGCTGCCACCAAGCCTGCCAAAACAAATTCCGGGCCCCTGGGCAGAGCAGTCATGGGCCCCAAAACTAGTTAAACTTTTTGTATGTAGAAATATGTGTACAATTTTGCATATAAAACCTGTAGTAACCTACTATAACTTAGATTCTTGCAAGGAACAAATTTGAATATTTACTGCAAATATTAATTTATTTTTTATGACTGAGTTGATGGCAGGCCCAGAGAAATCACCGGACCCCTAGGCAATTGCCTCCCCCTGCCCCTCCCCCCTCAGTTGGCCTGGCTGCCACCACATGCAGGAAGAAAATATTACATCAATATACTTCTCATTAAGATGTACCATCATACAAAGTTTCATCAGTGTAGGGTCGAAACAAAGTTTGATTAGTCTAGATGTAATAGGGTTAAAGATATAGAAAATGTAACTAACAAATGGCTGAAAATGCAAACAACACTCAAGTGAAAACTGAAAATTAGGCCACAAAAGTCTACTTTTGCTATGGCTGAATAACTCTCCTTGATATGCATCCACATACCACTTGTAATGACTGTAGGTGAAAAGGGTTCAAGATATTGAGGGCATAATGAATGAATGAATGAACAAATGAATGAACACACAAACAAACGGGCAAAACACTATTAGCAAGGCATAACAAGCCTAAAAAGACAATGCTACACATTGCTCATGTCCAATAATTACCGTGCCTAAAACCTTTGACCTTGAATTTTGACCTTAATATCAATCTGACCTTGACCTTGAATACAGTAATATGCTACAGTTCTGTGATGATTTCAATAGATCTAATTGGTTTATAACTATAAAAGGAACAGCAATCTTATGGATGGTAGAATGCATGATGGTATTTGTTAATGGATAGAAAGACGAATAAATTCTTAACGTACTATATCCCTGTTTTGAGAAGAAGAAAAAAAATGCAATGGACAGTAAAGAATAGAGAATAGTCTAAGGATAAAGGCAAAGTGAGTCCAAATCTTACAAGCATCCCGGCAAGTTTCAGAGCAGTATTAGGTTCTAGACAGTCTGAAAAAAAAGATTGGAATATGCATTAACGCCAAGTATGTGAAAAATGTATCTCTGTCACTCCAAAAGTATTTAATTGCATAATATTCACCATTAACAGTGTAATAACATTACATCATAAAACCATGTCACACTGTAAAATAAGATTATGAAGTATTACATAATATTACCTAGCAGCGTAACTGAGAAATTATCAAGTCTTGGCAGTATTGTGATAGATGGATTCAAATTCATGTTCATTAGTCATGTAATTTTTAAAATTCATTGCGCAATTAAAACCTGAGCAATCATGTGAAAAACCATGGCTCATATTTTTCATGACATAAAACTTATTCAATTCTTTGAATAATACAATATGCTACTTGCCACAAGCAAATTGTGGTCTATATTAATATCATTGTTATCATTATTATTAAAATTCAAGGAAACTCTTCTTGTTTTACAGTTAGCTTCAAAAATATTTTAATTCACTAAATTGTAAGGGTTTATAATAATGAGGTCATAGTGCATTCAGAGAGAAATGAAGTATAACAAAATAATGGATGTGAATTATCAGTGACTGAACATACCTCCAGTGTCTCCACAGAAAGTGATAAGCCAGGGGAGCTCACTCTGAGTGTTATGCACAATCTTCTCAAAGTTGTCCTTCCATAGTTCCATTACCTTCACCCTCACATACTTAAGAGCATATTTCACAAGATCCCTTGTTGTTTTGTCTCCAAAGTATTTCTCTTTCTGGAAGACAAGAATTTTTCACATTATTATATCATTAATAATGCGGTCCTAGTCTTCCTATGTAATACCTTGCCCTTTCTTGGGTGTGCCCTGACTCTTTAGGGCAGTGCCCTGACTCTTTGGGGCAGTGCCCTGACTCTTTGGGGCAGTGCCCTGACTCTTTAGGGCAGTGCCCTGACTCTTTGGGGCAGTGCCCTGACTCTTTAGGGCAGTGCCCTGACTCTTTGGGGCAGTGCCCTGACTCTTTGGGGCAATGCCCTGTCTTAAATCTCTTGAGGTTTAATACATTGGATACTGTAACATTCTACATGTGAATTTTGGGTAACAGCTTGGCATCATTTATCCCAATTTTTCACCAGCAGTACAAATATTATCTTACCCTCATATAGTGGATTGTATAACAATGCCTTCTCTCATAAAGAGGGTGACCTCACAAGAGAACTTGCAACACTTTCAATGCCCTTAAAGTCAACCAGCACTAGTAGCCAGGTGACAACAATGCATTAACTTTTCAAAAACCTAACTTTAAAAAAATGGTTGCACTAAGAAAAGCCAGTTCATCATCATTTGCTAATTTAAACGGCCACAAAAGTGAACGTAAATTTGGTCAGGAGGAGTAAATTTAAACAGCCACTACAGTGAACATAAATTTGGTCAGAAGTAAATTTAAACAGCCACTAAAGTGAACATAAATTTGGTCAACAGGAGTAAATTTCATCTGCAAGATAACTGAAAAGTTTGACAGAGAGGCTGACCTACTCTTTTTAATGTCTACAGTTCAACTTATGGATTATACATACTGCAAACCTGTCAGTCAAATGTTAACAGATCGCAACTGATATTAGCTCACTGACTGCTGATATTAAAGATTAAGTGCAAATATTACATAATTTACAGCCAAGCCGAAAACTTCTCATCTGGCTTGTCAGAGCAGTTCCAACTTCTTTATGATTGTGAAAAAATAACATATACAAATTCATAACTTAAAAATTTTCCATCAAATTTTCATTAAATTTTCAATATACATCAAAAAATCATTTTATTTTCAATGGAAGTTTTGGTCAAAATAGCGACTTTGTTTTTTTTTTATTAAAACGCCAAGTTAATGAATTGGTGGAGCTATTTCTGCTTTTGTGATCCATCAATTCTGATTATCCGGACTGCCATGTTAATGGTAGATAGAGCTATCTGCGATCTGGTGATCCATCAATACTGATCATTCAGACTGCCATGTTAATTGTAGATGGAGCTATCTGTGATCTGGTGATCCATCAATACTGATCATTCAGACTGCCATGTTAATGGTAGATGGAGCAATCTGTGATCTGGTGATCCATCAATACTGATCATTCAGACTACCATGTTAATTGTAGATGAAACTATCTGCAATCTGGTGATCCATCAATACTGATCATTCAGACTGCCATGTTAATGGTAGGTGAAGCTATCTGTGATCTGGTGATCCATCAATACTGATCATTCCGACTAACTGGCAGATAATAGTTGTCAAAGAAACTATGAAGCATGTAAATCAAAGCCAATTATATTGGTTGCAAAAATCAAAGGAGATAATTCAACAATTCTGGCACCATGTGGATAGCTTCAAAAATTACACTTCTCTGTATTATTAATTCCCCAGTTCTCAAGGAAGAATACATAATAAACTAGAATTCTGTGTTTGTAAAATATGAATCCCCATGCTTCACCATTTAGACATCCACCACAAAATTTGAGTCCCTTGGGTTGGACCTTGAGGGTAAGGACTGTCTCAGAGGCAAATGTCAGTTGGATATGTGCATTTGTCTTTTCATGCCCAGTATGGTTATAGGCTGAGAATCTCCATACTTTCAAGCTATGACCAGAGGCTAAGTTCCTTTGGACATAAGGATGTACCCTGGGGCCTATGTCTGTTGAATTTCATGCCCAGTATGTATGTAAATGGTTATAGGCTGAGGATCTCCATTATTTAAAAGCTATGGGCATGGGGATAAGTTCCTTTGGACATAAGGATGTACCCTGGGGCTGATGTCTGTTGAATTTCATGCCCAGTATGTATGTAAATGATTATAGGCTGAGGATCTCCGTTATTTAAAAGCTATGAGCATGGGGATAAGTTCCTTTGGACATAAGGATGTACCCTGGGGGCTATGTTTGTTGAATTTCATGCCCAGTATGTATGTAAATGATTATAGGCTGAGGATCTCCACAGTTTCAAGCTATGACCAAGCAATTAAGTTCCTTTGGACATAAGGATGGACCCTGGAACCTATATCAGTTGCATTTCATGCCCAGTTAATAATCATTGATAACTGATGCAAATTCTGAGATACCTGAGACACCAATCTTTAGAATAAAAAATTTAAATTCTTACATGATTGTAATACTTTACAAGTACATGCACTAACTTGCAAATCTAGCCCTCCCAAGCTAAAAAAGATATCCTCAATGTTTTTTGGTTTGTTTTAGCAAAAGTGCTAAAAAATTTCTTCTGTTTACCGAAGTGGAAGTCAGACTAGAGAGATGTCTCCTTGGATACAGGGATTGGTGTCAAATCTCATCAATCGTCAATTATTACTAGAACATATGTGCACACTCTTCCAAAGATGCAACTGCATCGAGGGTTTGGGATGGGGCCCATGTTATAAATAAGCACGAATTATCAAAGAAACATTTTTACTTTAAACAAAAAAATGTTTTCATGTTCAAATACATTACCCAATCATAATATGTTAGAAGAACAGGTAAGAGGAGGAGGAGGGAGTTACATCCCCTTAACCCAAAGCTGGCACTATATAAAGTCTCCTAACATATATGAAGCAGCTTGAAGTCATGTGAGACATGGTCCAGGGTTAGCACATGGTCTATGTAGCCTTTAAGATGTGCAAAATATGGGTCAGGGTTAGTACATGGTCTATGCATCCTTTAAGTTGTGTGAGATATGGGCCAGGGTTAGTACATGGTATATACATCCTTTAAGTTGTGTGAGACATAGGCCATGGTTAGCACATGGTCTATGCATCCTTTAAGTTGTGCAAACATGGGCCAGGGTTAGCACATGGTCTATGCATCATTTAAGTTGTGTGAGATATGGGCCAGGGTTAGCACATAGTCTATACATCCTTTAAGTTGTGCAAAACATGGGCCAGGGTGAGCACATGGTCTATGCATCCTTTAACTTGTGTGAAATATGGGCCAGGGTGAGCACATGGTCTATGCATCCTTTAAGTTGTGCAAAATATGGGTCAGGGTTAGTACACGGTCTATGCATCCTTTAAGTTGTGTGAGATATGGGCCAGGGTTAGTACATGGTATATACATCCTTTAAGTTGTGTGAGACATAGGCCATGGTTAGCACATGGTCTATGCATCCTTTAAGTTGTGCAAACATGGGCCAGGGTTAGCACATGGTCTATGCATCATTTAAGTTGTGTGAGATATGGGCCAGGGTTAGCACATAGTCTATACATCCTTTAAGTTGTGCAAAACATGGGCCAGGGTGAGCACATGGTCTATGCATCCTTTAACTTGTGTGAAATATGGGCCAGGGTGAGCACATGGTCTATGCATCCTTTAAGTTGTGCAAAATATGGGTCAGGGTTAGTACACGGTCTATGCATCCTTTAAGTTGTGTGAGATATGGGCCAGGGTTAGTACATGGTATATACATCCTTTAAGTTGTGTGAGACATAGGCCATGGTTAGCACATGGTCTATGCATCCTTTAAGTTGTGCAAACATGGGCCAGGGTTAGCACATGGTCTATGCATCATTTAAGTTGTGTAAGATATGAACCAGGGTTAGCACATAGTCTATGCATCATTTAAGTTGTGCAAAACATGGGCCATGGTTAGCACATGGTCAATGCATCCTTTAACTTGTGTGAAATATGGGCCAGGGTGAACACATGATCTAAGCATCCTTTAAGTTGTGCAAAACATGGGCCAGGGTTAGCACATGGTCTATGCATCCTTTAAGTTGTGTGAAATATGGACCAGGGTAAGCACATGGTCAATTCATGCTTTAAGTTGTGTGAGATATGGGCCACAATTAGCACATGGTCTATGCAAGGAAGTGGTTTTGAGAAACATTTGTCCACTCCCACAAATCCAGTGGAAATAGAGCAACCCACATCATTATGAAGCCACTTGGGAAGGTAGCCTGTTGCACTTTGGATATAGGCCCCACCAGGTCAAACAGCCCTCTGGGATGCAAGGTCCCTGATGTACAAAATGGAGAATGTCATCTCTGACCTCCATCTCACAGCTTGGATGATATCAGTTTGGGAGCAGATGTACTCAAAAGCTATGCTAGTGGAGACTGCCCAAATCTCATAAACTATGATGCATAAGAAATTCATCTAGTCTTGGGTTAGTTCCTTGTAGGCTGAGTGAGTCATATCCAGGACAAGAGAACCTGAGCAGAAATATTGCCCTTCCTGCTTTGAGTGGTAAGAACAAGAGAGAACTCCTTCTTCTGATTGGCTGAGTTCACTTAAGTTACCACTTCAGAGCCCTGTTGATGTCCATCATATGCTTGCTTAAGTTACCACTTCAGAGCCCTGGTGCTGTCCTGCAGATGCTCACTTAAGTTACCACTTCAGAGCCCTGGTGGTGTCCAGCTGATGCTCACTTAAGTTACCACTTCAGAGCCCTGGCACTGTCTTGCAGATGCTCATTTAAGTTACCCCTTTAGAGCTCTGGTGGTGTCCTGCAGATGTTCACATAAGTTACCACTTCAGAGCCCTGGTGCTGTCCTGCAGATGTTCACATAAGTTACCACTTCTGAGCTCTGGTGGTGTCCTGCAGATGTTCACATAAGTTACCACTTCAGAGCCCTGGTGCTGTCCTGCAGATGTTCACGTAAGTTACCACTTCAGAGCTCTGGTGGTGTCCTGCAGATGTTCACATAAGTTACCACTTCAGAGCCCTGGTGCTGTCCTGCAGATGTTCACATAAGTTACCACTTCAGAGCTCTGGTGGTGTCCTGCAGATGCTCACATAAGTTACCACTTCTGAGCTCTGGTGGTGTCCTGCAGATGCTCCTGGTATGAAGGGTCAAAAGAAGACAACAGACAATCCATGAGCAATCCAAGATCTTAAAACAACTTTATTGAACAAATAAAGATTACAACTCCATATCACTAACTTAACAAGTTTTTCTACCCAACTTTTACCCAAACATGATCATAACTGAGCCATAAACATACCAAATATGGTCATAACTGAGCCATAAACATACCAAAAAGAGTGATTATGATAATGTGGTATTATTATAAACATAAAATGAATAAGTTAAAATCCATATTGATAGAAATGCATAAGTAAAATTAAATCTTGCATAGAACAAATTATGTACATTCTATTCTTCATCATGGAAACCACTTTGGTGGTGTAAATACAAAGAAGCATAGAAATTGTACAAATTGTACAGTACTCACAGATGGGTACATCATCAAAGATGGGTAGGATTGAATCCCCTGAAGCCGACACAAATGCCAATTATCTCCACAGTTCACAGCACCTATTCGTAGTACTCCTCCCAGTTCATGAGCAACTTCTCGCCACTACATTTTTTTTTAAAAAAAGATAAATTTAAAAATGTAATTAAATTTGTATTTTTTGAAAATGTACTTAACTGAGAATGGCTTGTATGCATCAAACAAAGAAAATATTAAATCTTGTAATGTTAAGATGTGGAACAGAGTAGTCAAACCAGTCTGACAAGACTGTCACTACATCTTTTTATTGTAATTTCATCTAAACTGACTGTTTCTAATCTTTTTATTGTAATTTCATCTAAACTGACTGATTATAATCTTGTCATCTGTACATGACTACAATGAAAAACTTCACTGCTATAAATGAAATCAAAAGCATCATGTGCTCTCCTAATACATGTATGAGTTTTTAAAAACTTTCACTTAAAATCCTAGCAAAGGCAACAACCATATCATCACTATTGTCACTGTAAAGTGATTTACTATATTTTGCTTATGCTTTGCAGGCAAGACAAAAATGTTTATGCAGTTTCTGAAAATTTATTTTAAAAAATTTAACAAAAAAACAATGGACAGCACAAATCACAAGCAATGCTGTACCATAACGGATATGTTTTAACGATACACATTTAATGCTACTAAAGCATGTTTACCTGCAAATTGGTGTCTTTGCCTAATTTAAGCCATATTACACTGAAATGTTCCATTTACCAATGATATGGGAATACCTAGCAGCACCATTATTTGTGCAGATTTGAAACTAAGATAAAGACACATAGATCAACATAGTCAATTTTGTTCACTTCCTGTGTGATTGACTGATTCATATTGAAAACAGCTGTTTTATTTATTTATTCCATTTGTTGAACATAACTTTTGATTATAAATATTTGTTGACATTTTAAAATTTCATATTAAAGCTATACAGTTAAGAAAGATGATCAGTTATTGTATTGGTGTGTCATATCAATCTATATCGGTTTATACATTGCACAGGTGTGTAATATCGATCTGTTTCCGTTTATATATTGCACAGGTGTGTAATATTGATCTGTATTGGTTTATACATTGCACAGGTGTGTAATATCGATCTATATTGGTTTATACATTGCACAGGTGTGTAATATGGATCTATATAAGTTTATACATTACACAGGTGTGTAGTACCTTCAACCCTTGGGTTATGAGTCTGATGTTGCCCTGAGTTACTATGGCTACTTGGCTAGGTGAGCTGACAAGGGTTCCACAGAACAAAATGTCTCACCTGTATCCTGTGCAATGTATAAACCGATATAGATTGATACTACACACCTGTGTAATGTATAAACTTATATAGATCCATATTACACACCTGTGCAATGTATAAACCAATATAGATCGATATTACACACCTGTGCAATGTATAAACCAATACAGATCAATATTACACACCTGTGCAATATATAAACGGAAACAGATCGATATTACACACCTGTGCAATGTATAAACCGATATAGATTGATATGACACACCAATACAATAACTGATCATCTTTCTTAACTGTATAGCTTTAATATGAAATTTTAAAATGTCAACAAATATTTATAATCAAAAGTTATGTTCAACAAATGGAATAAATAAATAAAACAGCTGTTTTCAATATGAATCAGTCAATCACACAGGAAGTGAACAAAATTGACTATGTTGATCTATGTGTCTTTATCTTGGTTTCAAATCTGCACAAATAATGGTGCTGCTAGGTATTCCCATATCATTGGTAAATGGAACATTTCAGTGTAATATGGCTTAAATTAGGCAAAGACACCAATTTGCAGGTAAACATGCTTTAGTAGCATTAAATGTGTATCGTTAAAACATATCCTGTATCGGAAGTTGTGTATTGTGATACATATCATATCAGAAGTGACCTGCCAATGCCCAGGCCTATTATAATGATGTATCCTCCCTGAAAATGACTTACTAAAAACTTTAACACCAAACTTTAACATTCAATGTTAACATTGATGCTGACTCAACAACTGGAAAAGTGATAACTATGTCTTACCATAATGTCACAGATAAGACAAAAAGTGGACAGAGTATACTTACAGTTGATGCTAGTGTATGACAGTGTGAATACCTATGTCTTGCCATACTGTCAGAGGTAAGACAAACACTGTACAGAGTACACTTACAACTGGTGCTAGTGTATGACAGTGTGAATACCTATGTCTGGCCATACTGTCACAGATAAGACAAAAACTGGACAGGGTATACTTACAGCTGGTGCTATTGTACGACAGTGTGAATACCTATGTCTTGCCAGGGTGTCACAAGTAAGTCAAAAACTGTACAGAGTATACTTACAGTTGGTGCTAGTGTGTGACAGTGTGAACAATGAGGTGAATAGAAATTGATGAACCACACATCATCTGTCCCTTCTACAGATTGTTCTGAAAATTACAACAACAAAAAATCAAATATTACTACAGAGGTCAAGAAAAATGTTACCGTATTTGGGTGTGTATAATGCGCACCCGATTTTCGACCCAAAATGAGTGGAAAAAACGTAGTTCTGCCATATAACGCGCATGTGATATAATACATTTTAAAATCGTTACTACCGGTATTTCGCTTCGTTTTCATTGTGCAACAACAGTCGGTCATTTTGGATAGTGAATGAAAAAGTGGCAATATTGAAATTGTATCTTTCCGATTTTATGGTTGGCCCTTAAAAGGGCCCTTTAAAGGTTCGTCTAGTTGATGGAGTTCAATCTATTGCATAAAATCCCTCAAATTCCTCTTCGTCGTCATCACTCTCGAAAAGTCGCTGTATGTCCTCGTCTGTCATCATTCCTGGTGTTGCTGCATAATAGCTTTCATCGTCGTCTTTGTCCTCGCTCTCTGAGTGGTCTTCACGCTTGGCATTGTCCTCCCACAAGATGTCATTATCTGTGCCATCCATTTTATTTGAGATGCAGCACTTTTCGAAGGCATGGATGATGATGCTTGGATCTAGCTCGGCCCATGCTTCCACTACCCACTGGCAGACGTCAGTCAGTTCGGGTTTCCTCATGTTTCCACACGGTGTAAATGTGTGTTGGTCGCCAGCATACCACTCATTCCATTTCCTTCTGAGCATTGTTGATGCTGAGATCTAAGGGCTGAAGCATCGATGTCATACCACCAGGAATTATGCCCAGAGTGGTCCCTAACAGAAGACTCTCCTACAATAAACTCCCTCCCAGCGGCTCTGTTACCATGTGCTTCTGCATAGGCAATGATGGTTAGCTTGTCTTTCGCATTGTACGAATTTCTTATATGACCCATGTTGATACTTTGACTATATCATTCAGATTCAAGATCGAACACAATATGCTATGTGAAAGTTTAGGTCCAGTATTTATACTTATTTGGATTATAATGACACCACTAAAATATATCCCCAAGTCCAAGCTAGAATTTACCAAGACAATGCATTGTAATTATGTTTGGCCCATCAAAGCTTTAGCCGGCGCTGATTAGCTTTAAAAAACCCACGCTGAGTCAATTAAACACTGCTCACTGTATTGTAACAAAGAAGTACCGTATCAAATACTGTTGTTTAAAATGAGAAATAAAACAAAGAAACAAGTTTATTTTCTGAAAAAAAGTAAATACATTGCAAATTTACCTAGACAAGCAATGTGACTATGTTTAGCACATCAAAGCTTTAGTCGGTGCCGAGTACCTTGAAAAGACCATACTGAGTCAATGAAGCACTGATCACCGTTAAAAACACTGTGCTGAATCAATTAAATATTGCTCACCGAGACAAAGCATTGTAACTATGTTGAGCGCATCAAAGCTTACCTGGTGCCGATTACCGTGAAAAGACCACACTGAGTCAATGAAGCATTGATCACTGTATAGTCGCAAAGATATCTCAAATACTATGATTTAAGATGAGAAATAAACCTAAGAAACAAGTTCATACATTAACGCCATGTCAGTGTTACCATAACAGGCTAACCGTAGTCACGCAAAAAATGAGAACATTAACACAGCTTGAATTCTAAATATTATATTTCAATTCAGACACAAATAAATGAAGACAAAATTAATTAGATCCACAGTTATCGAATATTGAACATTTGAAAAATATTTTCCGACTTCATACATTAATTGATTACTTTGTTTCACAACGTGTCAGTGTTACCATAACAAAGAAACCGTAGTCGCAAAAAATATGTCCCCTAAAGGTGCCTCTGATGAGAACATTAACACTGCTTGAATTCTACACATTTTATATTTCAATTCAACCAAGAATAAATGAAGAAAAAATGTATTAGATCAACAGTTATGGAATACTGAACATTTACGGAACAGGTACGGTAATCCTCACAGTGGTATTTGTTCCGCTCCAATGCGGCACTTTGCACAGCTTTTGAACAAGTTGCCAGTCGTTATGTACATGTATTTCCGGTAGAGGCACAGAACAAAACGCTACACAGTGATGTGAAATGAAACCAGTTTATTAACATAAGCAATCAAAGAACAAGACTATCAAGGTTTGTAAGCATTATTTATTTCTTTAATAAGGCTAGTACTGGTAAACAATTTAGTTACAATGCAATGTGCAACGGATTTAATATTTCACAAGGAGTGAATGTGACACATGTAGGCGGCTATAGTGACTTCATCCACTCATCAGATCAACCTGGAAAAAATCTTTTTTTTTAGTTCTTGTATAAACGCACACCCCCGACTTACGATAATAAAATTAGGTGAAAAAACTGCGCGTTATACACACCAAAAATACGGTATTTATTGACACAATTTTGAGGTACAATTTCGGTTTTTATAGCTGATTGTTCACAAAAGAAATCACTTGAAACTTTTATCTTTTCTTCATCATCAGTTACAACTATGTCATTTACAATGAGAGATTCGCATGATTTACTTTTTGACCTTCTTTGAATTTCTCTAATTAGTTTCCACCAGTCTTTTCTGGTCACCATGAGAAGACCTGATTTGTACCATCAACATATCGTAATGACTACATTTAGACTTCCTAATCTCAGTAATAACCATGTTTCCCTTTTGCCTGAACAGAAACCGTTGCCTGGGGTTTTGAGTATGTTTCGCTTGATCATACAATCATTTGTTGCTTGAATAGTTTTCTAATTTCATTATGCATTCAAGGTGGATCCTTACTGTGAACAGTACCATTTTTATGTGGCACACATTTCCTTACTGGATCCTGTATTATTTCTATAAAATTTTCAACACTGACATTGTTTTTATAAATTACACTGTTCTAGGGATTCACACGAGTATTGAGTTCAAAAGAATATAATTTCTTTGGTTGTATAATCAGATTTCCCTTTCATAGCATGCTAATTTAGGGACAATATATTTAAAAGTAGCATGTAAAGGACAGTGACACTGAACACCTTCAACATGAAACGGATCCAAAACGTCAGCAGAGTGCATGAGATCAGGGTCTGACACTAAAATAAGATCAATCACGGTTTCAGAATACTCTGTAAAAGTAATAGGGTTGGTTATTAACTGATGAAGATTACTTGACTGACACAACAGTGTAATTTTGTTATTTGGAAAATTACAATTTTCATTAAAATTGCCCATTAAAATTAAATAGTCACAGGGCTGAGCAAATTATTTTTCATCCACTTGTCTAGGTTTTAAAAAATTCACTTGTCCCACCTTACATTTCACTTGTCCCAAAATGGTAATCACTTGCCGAGATTTGATGAGATGTATGTACTTAATCCATAGAAAGAACAAACGAAATAATAAACAACATAATTATTTCTTAAAAGAATTTAATTTTTCAAAAACATTGGTTGATATACATTTGGCTACTTCAGGTACATGTATATATGTTTTAGCTGCTGGATTTGAAAAAATGTCCATGTACATGTCTGCCACCTGCACCAGCACTAAGCCAGCAGTTGATAGCTGTATCTGGGTTAAAGTCCTCAAGCTCTGGTCCATTTGGTGAAATGTTCAATAGAATTTTGAAACTCTCATGGTTTAAGGAATTCTCACACTCAGTAGCAGTCTTACATTTTATCCCTCCACTTTCACAAGAATTTTCCTTCTCGAATCGACCTGATTACCTTCCTTGCTAAAATAATTTAGCAAACTCATTTTATCCACATAGTAAATATCAGCTTGCTTGACAACTACTTCTAAAGCGATCATAACAAACATTTTCTCTTTTAAATACGAACAGAGACAGTTCACTAATTAGCATAATTGTTTCGCATGAAACGCAATATCACATGTGAACGTTGAAAGAATCATTACTGTCATTTAATCAGTTCATAAAGAAAACCAACACTGATATCGGTAAAGTACCTTTCATTAATTTAATTACGCTGGCTTGCTGGATAAAAATCAGAGTGAGCCACTTGTGAGAATCTGGTTTGAGTAAACACAGTGCAACAAAGCCGCTTAAAACACTACTAATTAATTATACCGGCTTTCTTTTGTTTGACTTGTTTTGATTTGCCGATAATTTGGGCGCTAAGCCCAATGTGCAGTCAAGTGGTAACAGAACGTGCACATATGCGATAGTTATAAGTGACCACCTGTAGGTGTTATACAGGATGTAAATGTATATGTATACATGGAGAGGGGTAGAATCAAGTATTCAGTATGCTCGGAGGGCATGAATGGCCAAATAAAGGTAGATATAGTGATTAAAGCATGAAAATAAGGACTTGCCTGACATTTTTAAAATAGGAAAAAAGCACTTGTCCCAAACTAGCGACTTGGAAGATTTTACTTGCCTGACTTCGAAAATGAATAGTCCGGGACGTCAGGCTATGGGATTTGCTCAGCCCCGAGTCAGGATTAGGGGATTAGACACTCTATATACCTAATTTGAGTTGTTTCCACAGAGCTGTGTTGCAATTGGGTGGTCTGTATATTTCTCACTCCCTTTCTCTCTACTTTTTACAAAGCACCAAACTAAATTCACTTTTTGGATTAATGCCCTATCAAGTATGCTATTTATTTAGATGTCAGAATAAAGGAGTGATGATGGAATACCATCATCCATGTCATAATTTTCCATTGTGGAACTCAGTATACTTCAAAAGTCACTGAATTACAATAAAAACAAGGTATTTATAATTATTTACTCACAAGTGTTTTCTAGTGCATTACACACATGTATAAGCAAATTCAGACAAGCTGTATGAGAGTATGATGCTTTTAGTACAATTAGATCAAAGTAGGGGTGAAACGATTCATCGATATATCATTGCATCGATACTTTTGCCATATCGATACACGTATCGATACAAGATGTGAAGAATCGATACAAAACGATATTTACCCTATATAAGCTACTTTAATTTTCAGCAGTCACGAATAATTATTAGTCGTTTGCCTTTTTATTCTTTAAACTGAGAATCGATAATGTATTGTATCGTAGGCTGTGTATCATGAATCATATTGATATGTGGCACAGGTGTATCATTTCATCCCTAGATCAAAGACATAAAAATTTAACAATGACAATCATATAGATCATCTGTAGTCCACATCAATGTTGGTTCCCTTTTTTTGTACATGATCACTACCTAGCAGTGAAAATTATTTGCTTTGGGGGTGTATTTTGAAAAAAATTATAATTTTTTCATGTCAGAAAAATTACATTAATTAGGTACTTTCACTGATGTCTACAAATTGATTTTCACTGATGCACTGAATCAAACTTTTATCAATCACAATCTCTTTTCAGTTCTATACACAATGTAAAGCTTAAAATTTGGGGTATGTAAAAAATACAAAAACACATTGATGTTTTGATCAAAGTCAAAGGAAAGAATCCACTTCATAGGGTATATGAATATATCTTGGGTTGATGTCAATGACATATCCTTAGACCACATCAAACTCTTTCTTCTGACTTTGAACAAAACATGAACACAGTTTAGTGTATGAATAACAGTAAAAATAAAAAAATTAATTAAAATATTTCTTACCAAAATCTGAACGGCTAAGTGTTATAACTTCTGGATCATCATCATATAATCCTGAAAATAGGAGTTAGAAGTATTAAAAGCATGAATGGTTTAACAGCATCATTTCTGAAGCAGGATGAAATATAAGCAGGAATAATAGAAAGTGTTTGAAATTTTTAGTATTTTCCTGACAAAATGTGCAGTTATATCAGAATGAAAAACTTGAAGAATGGTGAGCAAAATGCTAGAAAAATATATCCACTACCCACCACCTCTCCTACATCCCACTCCAATACCCATCAAACTGTACTGTCTCCATCAAAAACATATTCCCTACCCCCAACACCCCTCCTACATCCCACTCCAACACCCATGATGGAAATGAGTCTATAATACTGTCTAGATCAAAAACACCTGAAACCAGAGAGGCAATAAAGCGATTGGTCAATATGCACATCTTCATATGAAGATCACAATTTGAACCAAGTATCACAGAAATCCCTTAATGACTGAAAGACAATTTGCAATCACAAAAAAGCTAGTGTCACATGATGCATTCAGCTGTAAGTTTTAAAAGGGCAGTAATTCTGTATCATGACCATAATATGTAGAACAGAAATCCATTTATAACTGCAAGACGAGTTCCATTTGCAAAATAGTGTCATCTAATGCATCCAGCTGGAAGTTGAAAAAGGCCATATCTCTGTATGATGACCATATGTATCACAGAAATCCATTAACTGCAAGACTAGTTCCAATCACAAAATAGTGTCATATAATACATATATTCATCTGTAAGATAAAAAGGGCAGTAACTCTGAATGATGACTATAATATGTATCACAGAAATTCATTAATAATTGCGTAACCATTTGCAGTCACAAAATAGTGTCATATAATGCAGCCAGCTGTAAGTTTAAAAAGGGAAGTAACTCTGTATGATGACCATAATATGTATCACAAAAATTCATTAATAACTGCAAGACTAGTTGCAGTCACAAAATAATGTCATGTAAAATAGCCAGCTGTAAGTTAAAAAAGGGAAATAATCTTAACAAAAATTGTACAAACATACTAACTCATCAATATGTACATCTTAAGATGATGACCATAATATGCATATCAAGTTTCACACCACTCCATCATAAACTGCAAGACCAATTATGTTTAGAAGATTGTGTCTTACAATTATATTGCATCCCAATGTAAGACAAAAAGGGCAGTTACTCTTACAAACATTGCAGGAACAAAGGGACTGGTCAATTTGCACTTCATCAGATGGCATACATGCCATAGCATGACGTGTCACACAAAAAACACAGTTTTTGACTCCCAAACTCCCTGACACCATTGTGTTCTGAAAAACATGATTTTCAGTCATCTTAGTAAAAACATAAAGACCTCATGGCAGTTTATATCACTGATTGTCATAGAGGTGATTAAAATGTAAGTCAGTCAGAGATCAACACCACAGATTACTTAACTGACTGATAACAGCTTGGGTAATGTGGCATTATGATTTAATGAAGGAACCCATTAGGCTAATATGCACAGGTAAAGTAGAACAACTCATTAGACTAAAATGCACAGGTAAAGTACACCAAGTAAAACAACCCATTAGACTAATATGCACAGGTAAAGTACAACAAGTAGAACAACCCATTAGACTAATATGCACAGTTAAAGTACACCAAGTAGAACAACCCATTAGGCTAATATGCACAGGTAAAGTACACCAAGTAGAACAACCAATTAGACTAATATGCACAGGTCAACAACCACAGATAAACAACCACAGATTACTTAACTGACTGACAACAGCTTGGGTAATGTGGCATTATGATTTAATGAAGGAACCCATTAGGCTAATATGCACAGGTAAAGTACACCAAGTAGAACAACTCATTAGACTAAAATGCACAGGTAAAGTACACCAAGTAAAACAACCCATTAGACTATTATGCACAGGTAAAGTACACCAAGTAGAACAACTCATTAGGCTAATATGCACAGGTAAAGTACACCAAGTAGAACAACCCATTAGACTAAAATGCACAGATAAAGTACACCAAGTAGAACAACCCATTAGACTAATATGCACAGGTAAAGTACACCAAGTAGAACAACCCATTAGACTAATATGCACAGGTAAAGTACACCAAGTAGAACAACTCATTAGGCTAATATGCACAGGTAAAGTACACCAAGTAGAACAACCCATTAGACTAATATGCACAGGTAAAGTACACCAAGTAGAACAACCCATTAGACTAAAATGCACAGATAAAGTACACCAAGTAGAACAACCCATTAGACTAAAATGCACAGGTAAAGTACACCAAGTAGAACAACCCATTAAGCTAATATGCACAGGTAAAGTACACCAAGTAGAACAACACATTAGACTAATATGCACAAGTCAAGTACACCAAGTAGAACAACCCAACTGATTTGAAATTAACTAAGAAGTGCATTTTGAAGAAAACAAAAGGTATTACTCTTTATTGACTTGAATGATAATGTTTCAGCCAACTAATGATTATTGGCAAGTTTGTGATCTGTGGAAATGTTTCTTTAAAGTCAAATTTTACTTCATACATTATTTCAGAAGTTGGAATAGTGTGGAGCTGTGATTCATTTTTGATGGGAAGATGTCGAAATGTAGCTGTGATTCGGGGAAGGATGAGCCACCACCAAAGCATGCAAAGTCCAGCAAAACAAAATTTTAGAACTCTGGTCGATGAGTTTGACTTAGTGAAGTGCAGCATCAAGGGGGTGCATTATATTATTTGCACATACTACAAACACTATATCAAGATTTAAAATTAGTAATTTTGGAGTATACGAAATCCATTGGTATAGTAACACCACCCAGAATCGAGACAATGTATGAATGCAGAGCTCAATCCCAAAAGTAACATGTTTAAACATTCTGACACTTGCATCACCTTAACCTCCCCCCCCCCAAACTATTGAGAGCAGTAAAGACTTCATCTAGTTAAGAATTAACTCCACTGTTCCGCAGATTCTAAAGACAGAAACTTGGTGTATTTTTATTATTTAATGTCTGTGTTGTTGTGAATATACGAGTGTCTGTACATACATGTATGTGCATTTGTGACTGACCAATTAATGGGGGGGAGGTTTGTTGGAGAAAGTAAATAATGACGCCCAAATAGCTGGAAAAAATATTCTTGTTCTGATTTGTAGAAAAAAAAAGACTAATTACATCCATGATATTAACTGAAAAAATTAGGTATCTTGAGGTAAAAGAAAAAAATATCCTGTTTCAAAAGAAAATCCCAGCCTCCCCCCCCCCCCAATTAAATTGTCGGTCCCTAAATCTACCAACTATTTTCTGTTTCAAAGTGTAATAAACGCTTAAAATTTGCATATATATTTTTTTCTTTTACTCAAATTTGAATTTCCAATCACTGTCTATAGGCTTATATGAGTAGATAACTTGTTCTCAATTGTACAATGTCGATTTTTGGGGTCATATGCACCTGACCCCTGAACCCCTTGGGACCTCAAAAGACACTTTATGAATATAAAAACTCTCCCCCCCCCCCCAACACTGTCTGGGAGGTTGCCAGATACAAGATGGTGACAATGACATTTTTTTACCATGTTTCATATCAATCCATCAAAAAATGCGAAACTAATTGCAGTCACAAGACTCTGTCACATACTGCATCAAACTGCAAGTTAAAAAGGACAATAACACTGACACCAATCATAGAAGCACAGTCAGTGGTCAATATTGGCAACATGAGATGGAAATGATGGTACGTAAGAAGTTTCACAGCAATCAATCAAAAACTGAAATACTAATTACATGTACAATATTGTATGACAGATAGACAATGGACATGAGGAATTGTACATACCCCTGCCTCACAGAGGTGTGGGTTTGTTCGACAGATGGACAGATAGACAATGGACATGAGGAATTGTACATACCCCTGCGTCATAGAGGTGTGGGTTTATTTGACAGATGGACAATGGACATGAGGAATTGTACATACCCCTGCCTCATAGAGGTGTGGGTTTGTTTGATAGATGGACAGATAGACAATGGACATGAGGAATCATACATACCCCTGCCTCATAGAGGTGTGGGTTTAATAATATTGACAGATGGACAGATAGACAATGAACACAAGGAATCATGTCTCAAAGAAGTGTGGGTTTCTATGACAGATGGACTGACACACAATGGACACAAGGAATCCTACATACCCCAACCTCAAAGAGGTGTGGGTATATTAATATTGACAGATGGACACAAGGAATTCTACATAACACTACCTCATAAAGTTATGGGTTTAATAATATAAGTAATGGGTTTCAGGTTGTGAATTCTATCTCTTATTAAGTAATATAATGGAACATACTTATTCAATTTTACTAATCACAAAACCAGTCCTGGGAAAGAAAATGATAAAGTCAACATAATGTACAAGACCTTGGGAAATCTGAAGCGATTCCATAAAACAGCTTTTGGTTGTGGAAACCCAATGTCATCTAAATAATCAGTGTCATACTGAAAAAATTAACGCACCAACATATAATTTTCTTTATGTATCTGATAAAAGGAGTCAATGATTTTCAATGTGTACATATTTGATGAATTTTGTAAATATTCATTCAGCTATTATTTTATGGAAAATTAGTGACAGGTACATTTTGATACTTTTCTATGTAATGACCCTTACATGGGGATGGATATTCAACTAATAGTGCATGATAATGCACACCAACCTGTAACTTCTTAAGTGACTTTGGATTGTTTGGACTTTTAGCTATGTAGAAATATCAATTTTCAGATCGATCATCCTTAAGGATGTGATATTGTATCAGTTAGGTAAAATATTGTTACATATTAGGTTATAACACAGTAAACAATTTAGAAGAGAAGTAATACTATTTAAGAATCTATCTCCTGCAGATAATATTTTTTATAAAAGTACTATTTTTTTCATGTCATTTGTGTTTAATATATTACCAAATTCTTCTTGGTAAAATTTCCAGCTTTCATATTTTTGTCCTCCATGGAAATTGTCTTTAAGGCCCTCCTCCCCGTGCATATCATATTTCTTCCGAAGATCTTCATCTTTTAAAACTTCATAGGCACGAGTTATTTTTAAAAATTTATCATGTGCATCTGGATCCTGAAAAGAAAATAACAGCGTAAAAACTTACTGGCTCGTAAAAGACATAAATTATTTGACTAGTTTCATAAATTTCATTTGAAATAAGCACTTGTGGAAGCTCCTCTACTTAGTAAAAGCCTTTGAAAGACCTTCAACTGTATATTATAACAAAGGCCTTTGAAAGACCTTCAACTGTATGTTATAACAAAGGCCTTTGAAAGACCTTCAACTGTATATTATAACAAAGGCCTTTGAAAGACCTTTAAGTGTATATTATAACAAAAGCCCTTTGAAAGACCTTCAACTGTATATTATAATAAAGGCCTTTGAAAGACCTTCAACTGTATATTATAACAAAGGCCTTCGAAAGACCTTCAACTGTATATTATAACAAAGGCCTTTGAAAGACCTTCAACAGTATTTTATAACAAAGGCCTTTAAAAGACCTTCAACTATATATTATAACAAAGGCCTTTGAAAGACCTTCAACTGTATATTATAACAAAGGCCTTTGAAAGATCTTCAACTGTATATTATAACAAAGACCTTTCAAAATTTATGAATAGAGCATGAAGAGGTGAGCTAAAAACATATTTCGCTGTCTCAAAACTTATCCAGACACACTTTCTGTGATCATTCATGCCAAAACGTCCATTTTAAGCTTAAAACAATATCACTAAATATCTTTTTTTTTTTTAGAGGAGGCACATCAGAATCAACCAAGGAATCTGTCAATGTTTACAAGAAATATGACATCATCTCACCATCACAATGACATTTAATGTCACATCATCTCATGAGCCAATCAAATCAATTTTCCAAATTTTCGGAAAGCCTCATTTTGGTGTTACAAGCAAAACTGTTTTTTTGCCATATCCTCCTTTGGCAGAGATTTCATGGAGCCACGCTTGAACACCACTATTTTCTAGGACTATGTGTCTTGCCAATTAATGGTATTCAGGTGTCTTGACAATTAATGGTATTCAAAGTGTGTCTTGCCAATTAATGGTATTCATGTGTCTTGCCAATTAATGGTATTCATGTGTCTTGCCAATTAATGGTATTCATGAGTCTTGACCATTAATGGTATTCATGTGTCTTGACCATTAACGGTATTCATGTGTCTTGCCAATTAATGGTATTAAGGCCCCAAAAAATATGTGTTTCCTACTGCACTGGTTTTAAAATTAGGGTAGACAAGCATTTTTTTTTTTAAAAACATTATATATAAATCAAATAATATTTCAAGCGCTTCAAAGCACTGGGCAAAAACGGCTCAATTAGATGCACAAATCAATTTCAGCAATGTGCCTTTTTTTTTTTTTTTTTTTTTTAAATATTTTTATTTTTTTATTTATTTTTTTTACCATGGGGCAAAAAAATGCTAGGGTAGGCAATGAGAAACAGGGATGGTTGGCTGACCGGAAACATATTTTTTTCTTGCCTCATGTGTCTTCCCAATTAATGACATTATGATTATGTATCTTTCTACTTATATGCAGGCAAGACAGGAAATCCAAGTATATCAGGGTACAAACTATAAGCTAGAAGTAATACTTTGTGAAAGTTTTAGTTCAATACAGTGACAAATATAGAAAATATATGTCTTTTAAAACTTTAACTCTTGCTCTTAATTTACCATTTATACTCGCTTATAAGTCAGGTCCAACTGCAAACAACATAGACCTGATCTACCATCACATAATGTGCTGGCAAATCAGGGTCTATTTTGTTTGTTCAACTGATTACTCCTAACAAACTGCATAGACCCAGATCTGCCAGCACATGATGTGACAGCAGATCTGGGTCTGTGCAGTTTGCAGTTGGACTTGATGTATAAGCAAGTATATATAATATCGAATGCCACCCCCCACCCCCCCATCCCCATCACAGATCAAAAAAGTGATGCCTAGGTCAATGCCATTTACAAATGAGACAATACAGCTACCACCTGCAACAAGGTAGCCACCTGCAACAAGGCAACCACCTGCAACAGGCAGCCACCTGCAAAAACAAGGCAACCACCTGCAACAAAAATTACATAATTTAGGCACGTGTTTTATTAAGGCACACAAACTAGACAATGTCCTATCCAGAAGTCAAAATCAGTATTTTTAGTAACAGTGAATATATCTGATGATAGATCAGCATCATATGTACAAAATGAAAAGGTCTGGATGCTAGGATGTACTCTGACCAATTTGGTTTAAATTGACATATCAACAACTGCCAATTAACAATGGATTATGAGTGACAATTAACTATGAATTAGGAGTGACAATTAACTATGGATTATAAGTGCCAATTAACTGTGGATTATGAGTGACAATTAACTATGGATTATGAGTGACAATTAACTATGGATTATGAGTGACAATTAACTATGGATTATGAGTGATTCATGTTGACTAATGACTAATCAGGCTGCCAGCTGCATGTGCAGCCATATGTAATTTCATCTCTATCTCTTGTGTGTCCAGTGTGAAATACATCCTCTTGACAAATTTTAATATCAAATATACAGATTCACATTTTTTTTATAACAACACTATTTTTGCCATATTTCAGTGAAATGTTTAGTCACATATATATCTACATTTTTGCAGGATTTTCATATCTGCCATACTACGATGTGTCATGTGAAAACACGATTTTTTGCTCCAAAACCCACTGACATGGTCATCTTTCAAAAAACATGATTTTCAGTAATCGTTGAAAAAAATAAAAAAATAAACAGAGATAGAGAGAGAGATTTTTTGACCACCATTATATATGTCCCTAGCATGTACAGTAGTCTCTATAAACAGTAAACAGTCCTGCTTAGAGCCCATGTAAAACTATCCAGGGGCAGTTTATACAATAGATTATCATAGAGGTGGTCACACATAAGCAACCACCATTTCACAGATTAATCAATTGGCAGAGAATAGCTAGGGTGAAACCGTGTTAAATCCTTTTAAGACTGCTGTGGGAGAGTCCATTTGGCTAATTTGCATAGGTAAAGTAGAACAACTCAATTCGTTTGAAGTTACACATATATCAAAGCGATGTGTGTTGAAGAACAAAAGTTATTACACATCATTGCCTTGAATTAGAATTTTTAAGCCATCTTTATTAAAGATTATTGGCAAGTTTGTGATAAGTGGTAATGTTTCTTTGAACTTGGATTTCACTCCGTATATAAAACGCAAAACACAATTATTTCGGTAGTCAGAATAGTGCACAAGTGTGATTGATTTTTGAAGGCAAAATGTCCAAATGGAGCTGTGATTCATGAACAGATGAACCATCTGCAAAGCGAACAAAATCCAGCAAAACTGAAATTCAGAACTCCTGGATGGAGCTTTTGCAAAGCGCAGCAGCAAGGGGGAGCATTTTATTTTTTACACACACTACAAACACCATATTGACATCAGTCATTCTGGAGTGTATGACATCTGTTGACATAGCAACACCACCCAGCATATTTGACACTCCCTCACAGCAATGCAGATGCAGAAAGATCATTGTCTACACTGAGAAAAATTCAACATGATCTTGAGGGAAGTTTGAACAAAAGTACCCCCGCACCCCACCCAACAGAACTATTGAGAGCAGCAAAGACTGCATCTAATTAAGAAAATATTCCACTGTCCAATGGATTTTAAAGGCAGAAACTTGGTATATTTTTTATTTATTTAATGTCTGTCTTGTTGTGATTATGTGAGCATCAGCACGTGTATGTATGTGTGTGGTGATGGTATTGGACAATGCTAAATCTACCAATTATTTTTGCTTTGTAAGTGTATTAAACGCGTCAAAGAAAACATGTTATTTTCATTTTATTATGAAATCTGAATTTCCAGTAATTTTCTACAAACTGATATGAAAAGATAACTTATTCTCAACTGGATGACGGAGCTTTTTGTAGTCTGATTCACTGCCCCTCCCTCCTTTTGACCTCAAAACAAACTTTTTGAGTATCCAAAAACCCCCAACATTGTCTGGAAATATGACAGGTATGGATTTTACTACTGTAAATTTCCTATTTTCTGTGTGGTACCAATTTGAATGGATTTCATGGCTACTACTAACCCCTAATTTAAAGATGCAACAAATAGTGATTCTTCTGTGAAAACAATATGAGCCCTTTTACAATCCATGAAATTAAGTGCCAACAAAAATGTCAGGTTTCTTAAAACCACAAAAATTGATACCAATGAAAATAAATGAATTCATGATATATAAAATGTACAATATATCTTTTGCCCGAATTTCAGGAAAATTTTTAATATATATTCAAAAGTGTTATGAACAATGCATGATACACCACACATAACAATGCATGATACACCACACACAACAATGCATGATACACCACACATAAGAATGCATGATACACCACACATAACAATGCACGATACACCACACATAATAATGCATGATACACGACACATAACAATGCATGATACATCACACATAACAATGCATGATACACCACACATCATAATGCATGATACACCACAACAGATGCCGGGCCATACCATAAGCTCAGACAGCCACGTTAGCTCAGATGATAGAGCATCGGTCACGTCATCCAAGGGTTGCAGGTTTGATACCTGCTCAGGCCAGCCCGGGTTGGCTACCTCTATGTATCCAAGGAAAAGGCACTTAGGTTTCATTTCCTTGGCATGATGTAGCCAATAATGTATTAAAAGTACCATTAAAACCAACAAAAAGAAAACAAAAACTACAAGCTCACTTGGCCTTAAGGAAAGTCGAGCTAAATATCATGCCAAAGCAAACAAGAACAAACCTTATTTTTATCGGGATGAAGAGTAACAGCTAACTTTTTAAATGCTTTTCTAATTTCTTTGTCACTGGCTCCTCTGTTGACTCCTAGTAATTCATAGAAGTCCTCTCCTGATACCAAGTATTGCACAGTTACTAAATATATTACTAACAACTGACAGAATTGTAAACACAGCAGTCTCTTTAGATATTTGTATACATCCATTTTGAAAACTAAAATTTTTGTTCTTTTTCTTTATGTGAATCCTCCAGTTCAGTGTCAAATGTGCTGTTTTCCCTGTAGTCTAGTGTTCAGTGTCAAATGTGCTGTTTTCCCTCTAGTCTGGTGTTCAGTGTCAAATGTGCTGTTTTCCCTCTAGTCTGGTGTTCTGAAAGAGACATAAAACCACTCAGAGTTAATATTTTATATCACTTGCATGGAATTCAAAATCTCATACCTAAATAAAGAATAATCCATTTATATTGAACCCTGACAGATTGATGAACCCTGACATACTGATGACCCTGACTGATTAACAAACCCTGCCTGACTGACAAACCCTGCCTGATTCATGAACCCTGACTGATGAACTGTATTTCTTATAAACCAAACTGTGTAATAAATAAGAACATTATGGAATTCTTCAGACTTATAAAACAAGAAAATTAACTACATGTGAGGTCACTTTAAACAGAGTTCACAGTACATGTACTTTAATTGTGAACAAGATAAATATATTTGTTTATTTTATCCTACCTCATACATTCATACATGTACTTTAATTGTGAACATGATAAATATGATATTTGTTTATTTTATCCTACCTCATACATTCATACATGTCCTTTGATTGTGAACAAGATAAATATGATATTTGTTTATTTTATCCTACCTCGTACATTCATACATGTCCTTTAATTGTGAACATGATAAATATGATATTTGTTTGTTTTTTCCTACCTCATACATTCATACATGTCCTTTAATCGTGAACAAGACAAATATGATATTTGTTTATTTTATCCTACCTCATACATTCATACATGTACTTTAATTGTGAACAAGATAAATATGATATTTGTTTATTTTATCCTACCTCATACATTCATTAAATATCTCAGATATTTCTCCTCTCTGAAACCCTCATTCCAACTCAACATTGTGAAAAATATGAGGCCCATGTGGGCCAGATATTGCTCAACTGACATACATTGGTCTAAGAGATAAATACAGTAATAAGCCAGGTGTTTTTGGATTGAAAGATACTCATGTCAGGATAATTTCCAGCTATTTGGTAGAAACTGTTGGTACCTGACATGTCGTTAAACTGTACTTCTACTCTGAGTAAATTTAGCTTGACAAAATGGTGCAACGGAATCTTTGTTTGAATGTGAAAGGTATTCATGCAAGGACACCATTTGGTCTGATATTGTAAGGCAGTTTTGGACAAAGTCATTCTACAATAGTTTTTTTTAAAAAATTATTAGTAACAATAGCCATACTTGATGGAAGATACATATAATTTGTAGGTATACATCCTGTTGCTATGGAAGACACATTGTTGCTAGGGGGTCACCCAAGACAACTTCAACAGAGCATGTCCTAAGAAACATTCATACCAAGTTTGATCAAACTGGTAAGAACATTCTGAAGAAGTTGAAAATGGGTTTTCCGTATGGTTGCTATTGGAGACACACTATTGCTTGGGGAGCCACCTTAGACAACATTTTAATCGAGCATGTCTTAACAAACATTCCAGCGAAGTATGATGAAAATTGGCTCAGACATACTAGCGAAGAAGTTGAAAATAGGTTTTCCAGTTTGATTGCTATGGAAGCTATATTGTTATTTTTTGGAAGAAGAGTCAGTTGACTGGTTGCTCAAAATGTGCTTCAGTATATTTTCAAGGTATGACTGTCACCAATGTATTAACAACAGCATTTTATTGGTAATGTAATGGCATTTTACTGGTAATGTAATGGCATTTTACTGGTAATGTAATGGCATTTTACTGGTAATATACTGGTAATGTAATGGCATTTTACTGGTAATTTACCGGTAATGTAATGGCATTTTACTGGTAATTTACTCGTAATGTAATGACTTTTTACTGGTAATATAATGGCTTTTCACTTCTAATGTACTGGGTTTTTACTGGTAAATGTGGGGTTTTTCCACTATATGTACTAGAAACAAAATAACACTCACCACTGAAAATTCAAATAAATAACACCAAAAAAATATACAAACTCTTTAGTACTTACTTTCCAGCATTATACCATAATCAATGGCATACCAAGAGGTAGTTTTATCAATGCATTTAACAACCCAAGTAAAAATGATTTTACTCACCACAATGAAATTTCATTACGGCATCTACAATAATGACACTCAATACAACCAATTATTTTTCACCACATCAGAACATCGAACCAATGAAACCTATTACTTAATTACACTCAAAGTCAAACCTCTGTTTATACTGACATATTGTGACAGCTGATATTGATCTCAAAAGACATTACATGTATCTATGTTTTTGTATATACATGTAACACAAATCTATTCTGTGGTGATCCTTGAAAAATGTTTTGATCACTGGAGTATATATTGAACCTATATTCTACACCAAGTTTTGGTACAGCCATCTGGTGTTATAAAAATTACCATTGTAAAAGAATACCTCTTTTATTGTCTATTCTATGTGTACAACAGAAAATTGGGCAGGGGGGTGGGATGGGGGATTCCTTTCACCATTTGAGAAAAACAGAACATTTCCTAAATATAGGAGGAATTCAGTGAAGAAATAAAGGCAGGGATTGCAAATATGATGCATAATTTTCATGAATTCTGTTGATTTTTCAGCATGATATTTTAGAACCGACCTTGCTGATCCACATCAATGTGTACTTACCATGGCCTACAGCATCACAAGCATTAAGTTTTTCACCTGAAGCTTCCTTTTCTAATTTAAAAATAAAAACAACTACATTTTCAAATGATTTGGGAGTGAACTCCTAATGTGTTTTATCATTATAGATTATCTAGTATTCTACATCCTTAAGATATCAGTTTATAACAATAGATAGGTGAAAGCAGATACTGTATATACTCATGTACAAGTCACATCCTACTGCAAACAAATACAGCCCCTGATGCCATGAGATCAGGGTCTATGCTGTTTGTTCTACACATTTGTGCTAACCAACTGCATAGACACTGATATGCCGGTGCACAATGTGATAGCAAATCAGGGTCGATGTTGGTTGTTCTACACATTATTGCTAACAAAATACCCTGATCTGCTAGTGCATAATGTGATACCAGACCAGGATCTATGTTGTTTGTTATATGCATTATTGCTAACAATCTGCATAGACTCTGATTAGCCAGTACATAATGTGAAAGCAAATTAGGGGCTATGCTATTAGTTCTACACATTATTGCTAACAAACTGCTTAGACCCTGATCTGCTGGTGCATAATGTGATAGCAGACCAGGGTCTATGTTGTTTGTTTCTACAAATAATTGCTAACAAACTGCTCAGACCCTGATCTGTTGGTGCATAATGTGATAGCAGACCAGGGTCAATGTTGTTTGTTTCTACACATTATTGCTAACAAACTGCTCAGACCCTGATCTGCTGGTGCATAATGTGATAGCAGACCAGGGTCTATGCTTTTTGTTCTCACATTATTGCTAACAAACTGCTTAGACCCTGATCTGCTGGGGCATAATGTGATAGCAGACCAGGATATACGTTGTTTGTTTTATGCATTATTGCTAACAATCTGCATAGACCCTGATCAGCGGGTGCTAAATGTGAAAGCAGATCAGGGTCTTCTACACATTATTCCTAATCTTACATAATGTACCAGGATTTTAGGGTCTATGCTTTTTTTACACATTATTCCTAATCTTACATAATGTACCAGGATTTTAGGGTCTATGCTTTTTCTACACATTATTCCTAATCTTACATAATGTATCAGGATTTTAGGGTCTATGCTTTTTCTACACATTATTCCTAATCTTACATAATGTACCAGGATTTTAGGGTCTATGCTTTTTCTACACATTATTCCTAATCTTACATAATGTACCAGGATTTTAGGGTCTATGCTTTTTCTACACATTATTCTAACAAGCTGCATAGACCTTGATCTACCCATGCATTATGTGATAGCAGATCAGGGCATACAGTGTAAACAGTTAGGCATGACTTACATACATGTATTCCAGGTTAATAGGACACCTACACAAAGTAGGTCTTGATAAAGACTGAGATCAGGAAAATTCTTTTGTTGCAGGTCAAGAATAAATATTTTAACAAATTACTTTCCAGAAGTTAATATACAGAGGATATTTGCTTGAAATGGGTGCAGAGGGAGAGCCTAGAAGGACAGATGAAAAGATTTTTTGGAGGCTGGGAGTACCTTTCTACTTCAGTCTGGCTGGAGCACGGCAAAGTACAGTCAAACTGTAACGGATATATTTCATCGAGTGGGTGAAAAACTCTGTATTTTCAAGAGTGGCGAAGCCATGAGTGAAAATACTTAAGTTTTTCATATGTGAGATGAAATATATGTTATTGACTTGGAGCAAGCATATTTTCTTTTTATTTTATGCTCATGCATATTTTCTAGCAATCTGTATAACAGACTGAAATAGCAGACCCCTTGTGATAATGTCTGTGGTTTACTGTTTATATTCTGCTCTATTTTTGTATATTTGCACAGAAAACATCAGTAGTAACATAATACTCCTTCCCAATTCAAGGTAAAACAGCAGAGACAAACAAAATGAAGAAAATGAAGAAAAAAAAATCTGTTCAATCCTGGATTTGAACCTGGTTTGTCTGGATGCGAGGCGGCCATATTTACCTTTACACCATGTAAGCATATTAGAACAGCTTGAAATTACTTAGTCATAATGTTATAAATATCTATGGACAGCCAGTGAAAAAGTATGATATTTTTTCACTCCAGTGAAATATCATAATTATTTCACTCAGAAAATCCAGTAATTCATGGCCTAGCATAAAATAAAATAAAACATTTTTAAACAAATTTATATTTCACATCTTGATACCTTCATGAAAGAAACTAAGAAACTACAGAATAGATTCATAAATTTATTTTATTCTTTTTTCTTTTTGGACAATCATTAATTTTTTTGCCATTTCAGCTTACACACAATCAAACCCGCCCTTAATGTCACCTGTATTAAGCAATCACCTGTCTTAAATTACCACTTTTTCAAGAACCCATAAGCCACAATATTGTACCAATTAACCGCTATTAAGCAATCACCTGTCTTAAGATACCACTTTTCCCAGGCATTCACCTTTACTGATCACTGATATCTCACCTCTATCCGCATTGGTTCGAGTCTCAGCTTGACCAATGTGGGTACGTGAGAAAGCTTGCCAGTAGCTTCCTGTGGTCAATGGCTCTTCCCAGGGTTTTCCTTCACCAAATATACTGGCTGCCATGTATATCATGTGCTGAAAAATTGCATTTTTTGTTGGCAAACCCACAAAACCAAACCAAACCAATCTAAGAGATGGCTGCTTAAATCCTATTTGACTGTACTTTGCCGTGCTCCAGCCAGACTGAAATAGAAAGGTACTCCCAGCCTCCAAAAAATCTTTTCATCTGTCCTTCTAGGCTCTCCCTCTGGACCCTCCCTCTGCAATTCTGGAAGTGAAAAGTAGGTCAATGTGACCTACTTTACCTGAGATGAACACACCCATTTCATTTTATAACTATATACAATGATGTCAGACAAACTGAGCTAATGAAAATCACTTTTTTGATCATGGTCAGTATAAGAGCTCTCCAAGATGAATATACCAAGTTTCATGCCTGTACATACAATGGTGTAAGAGAAACAAGCTAAATGCACAAACTTGATGTAACTGCATGAGCATGAAAGTAGGTCACCATAACTTGGTTTTGTCAATGGAAAGACAAAAAAGCATCCTTATAATAGGTATCCCCTCTTGTCCACCCCTCTGTACAAAATTTAAATCAAAAGGCAGCAGATCTACATTAGAAAGTACCTCTACAGAAGAGTAAATAAGAAATTCACTTCTTTTATTTGTAAATTTTCACAATCATCTGATAGGCTACATGACAAAATATAATAAAAACATAAATAAATATACTCAAATTAAACACATATACCTACATCACAAGACTATATAAAAATATGATGTCCCGACAAAAGCATGCAGGACAAAACCGCACAGGTTAAAACCCCCGACAAAAGCGCACCAACAAAACCTGAAGAGTAGAAGTAGACATGAAAAGTAACATAATTTCTAAGTTCCAAATATTACTTGAAGAGTCATTCTTCAAAGCTACTTGAGTACCTGAAACTGTATAAATAGCACACAAATATATTTAGGCCCAAACATTTGCAGTTATGGAATAAACCGAATCGCAGAAGCAGAAAGAACACATTTTATGTGATGGCTATCGGCTTCATAAAGATCGTATTCATTCGGATGGGAGTACGTCATGGAGATGTGTGAAAAAAGACTGCAAAAGTCGGCTTAAATTTGATGCAACAGATGCAGTAATTGTTGTTTTGGAGCATAATCATGCTCCACTCCAGAACTTAATGAAGTGACGAAGGCTGTGGTTGAGATACGTCGGCGTGCAGTGACGACTAGAAAAACCTCGGCAAATCATCCAGCAGAGCACAACAGGAGTTTCGTTAGCATCAGCCAGTATGTTGCTGGCGTATACTGCTTCTCAGAGAATGATCGAAAGACTGAAAAAGAAACGAGGTCATCCGTACTCTGACGTGAACGTGTTGGCTGATATAACCATACCAGAACCGCTTCAGCTAATGACCAGAGGTGCGAACTTCCTGTTGTGGGATTCGGGCGCAGATGACGGAAATCGCATTCTGATGTTTGGTACGAATCAGAATCTGCTTCTTCTTGAGGAACACGATCATCAGTTTATGGATGGGACATTCAAAGTGTCACTGAGCATTTTCTACCAAGTTTTTACTATCCACACATTGATAGATAATTCGGCATATCCTTTAATTTACGTTTTTCTACCAGATAAGACTGAACAGAGCTACGAACGAATACTACGAAAACTTCAGGAACTTCGTATATCCTTGCAGTCGGCAATGTGTCAACAATGGACTATCTGCGCCGAATCATGCATAACATTGCACTGTAGAAGACACTTGTAGTCATTTAACATTTTGCATATTGAGATATTAATGAATAGATGATGTTATTTGATCTTTAAGGCCATATTGAGATATTAATTGATAAAAGATGCTTAGTGATCTTTAATGCTGTATTTGTCAGTTTCTTTACTAGAGACACAAAATGGTAATTGTTGTAGGCTTTCGTCTTTGGGCGATTATGTCGGCGCTCTCTTGTCCTGCGCACTTTTGTCTTTGCGCACTTTTGTCCTGCGCGCTTTTGTCTTTGCGTGCTTTTGTCAGCGCGCTTTTGTCCTGCGCACTTTTGTCGGAGTGCCCAAAAATACAACTAAAACATAAAGATAAAAAAAACAAGTAAAAATTAGGTGATTCATATGTAATATGTTTAAAATTAGTCTACCTGGAAAAATGGCTCACTTACAGTTAACTAAAGTGTATCTGGCCAAAAAACATTCAGCTCCGAGCACGATAGAACCCAAACAAGTGATGAAAGTACCATTAAAACAACCAACTAACCAATATCAAAACATTCAGCTCACATCATAATACAGCCAAATAAACTGCTGAAATTACCATTAAAACAACCAACTAACCAATATCAAAACATTCAGTTTCCATCATAATACAGCCAAATAAAATATTGAAAAGAACCATTAAAACCAACCAATGAACAAACATCAATACATTCATATATGAATTCCATACAAGAATAAAATAGAGATTTCTTTTTCATTAATTAACTTATCTTTCACATTAACTATTATCAAGTATATTGTGAAGAAACTGCTTTCTTACTAAGCTTTATAAATTACATATCAATTAATGACCACAAAAAAAACTGGATTTTTGTAGAAATGAAAATTTTTGGAGGAAATTCACACTCTCTATTTTAAAAAAAGGGTGACATTTTCTGAATATCAGAGAAACTGAATGAAGATACAAAGGTAGGGCTTGAAAACCTGATGTCCAATCTGTGTGCATTAGGTTGATTTTTTTAAAGCAATTGTTTAGAAATTAGCGTAAATCCCATAATCCCATGCAAGATCCCTACCACTATAATGGCTACATTCAAAAAGGAAACACAATCACAGTACCAAAATTCTCTGAATCATAAATGTCATATAAGAATAGTATTTTTTTTTTTTTTTTTATGTCCCAAAATAACTCCAGCCATTATAGCAATATGGAACAAGGTATGCTTTGAAATTTGTAAGCCACAAAGAGATTAAATAATTTTCAGCTAGACTGTAATTGTGCCAAGTAAATACTTTTGGAGACAGAAGGTGGGGTACAATTCATTGTAGACCTAAGCTGACTGCAGTAGCAATGCATTTTTCAAAGCAATGAGTATATACAAAATGTAAATTTTATTAATGTATCTTGCATATGCATTTTGTAAATTAGTTTACAAAAAGTCATGATGCAAATTTTATATGCAAATTTAAATTCATCTTTTATCTATAATCAGTGTTGCATCCAGGATCCCAAGGGTTGGAGACACTGTGTCCCCTACCCTCCAAATCTGGGGGTCACAACATTTTAAAGGGACAAAGGAAATTGTAGTACTCAATGCAATAGTAGTGCCAAAAAATGTGATAATCTTATTTGCTTTAACAGTTTTTTTAACCTTAACTTTCCTGTCTGCACTGTACTATAATGATTTCCTTATACACTTACATTATTGCAATAAATGTTTGATCATGCACTCAAATAACATATGAAAACATTAACATGCTTGAATATCTGGTTAACCTGAAATGAGCTGCACCATGGAAGTTTCCGTTTTGGATCTTGCTCTCATTTAGGTTTAGCATTTGCTTATTACTACCAGCATGTATTATAATAAATACCCATGTTTTCTTAATTACCTTTCTTTCCAAGTTAATAACTCATTGTTTTAATGACAAATTATGTATTTGCATAAATTTAGTCTATTTTATCATTAATTCAACCTCAAAATAAATTAAATCTTCCTTGCCATAGGTGTAGCTTTAACCTCGAAAATACATTACACTAGCGGCCGTCAAAGACTTTATATTTCAACTCGGCCAACTACCACAAACCTTCAATGTTTTCATTGCGAGACACATTGTTCTAAAATGGGTATTCATTGCCATCTTATGGTTTTTATCACCTTTAGCGACTTTGGCTATTGCTAACACCAACATAAACATTGATGGTCATCCACTATTTCTGTGGGAGTGTGTATATTATTTTAGTACAAGGGTGTGTTGATATGTGCTTATACGCGTCTTTTTGTGTGTGAGAGAGAGTCAATGCAAGGGTCCCGCTACCAGGCGATGTGGGTGACTAAGTTGCCGAAAAAATGTAAACTTCGCTTTCTTGTATTAGGAAAGCGAAAACGACTTTGCCCTGTCATTTTAGATCTACACCGAGTGCCTGTAGATGCTCCCTCAACCGAGCCAAGTAGCGTTAAGCTGCAGGCGAAGTGGCTTGCGTGTTGCATTAGCATGTGTTCATATCAATTGCGCCGACAAAACAAACTCTATATACATGTTGCGTTTCTTGCATCGCTACCACTTCTCCCTGTTTTGCTCTCACTTCTCCCTATTCTGTCAGAAAGGAGAAGTCACTTCTCCCTAAAATTCAAGTCTAGCTTGACCCCTGCAATGGAATTGTGAGAAATGTGAAGTGTGGTTGGGTTTAACCTACTAAGAAGGTTTTTTCAATATGTTGCCAATATTCTACTTTATTGCAGAATCGGTAATAGAAAAGGGTCATTGAGTTATCTCCCCCATATTATGGTAACTCGACAAATATTTTTTTTATTCATCAAGTTTAATATAACTTAAACATGGATATATTTTGTACAAATAAGTTTATAAACACATATGAAACAGTTTTAATGAAGGTCAAAAATTTGTGTTACTTGATTTCATGAAAATAAATATAAGGTAGGGCAAAGGGTACATGCATTCCTCAGATGACTGCAGACAAATGTGTATAAGGTAGGGCAAAGGGTACATGCATTCTTCAGATGACTGCTTACAAATGTGTATAAGGTAGGGCAAAGGGTACATGTTTTTCTCAGATGACTGCTGACAAATGTGTATAAGGTAGGGCAAAGGGTAAAAGCATTCCTCAGATGACTGCTGACAAATGGGACTTAACAATATCTTTCATTCTTTGCCCTGATTAAAACTGAAGCTATAAACATGTTTTGTACCACAGTCAAGAGTTTTAGACTTTTTTCATTTCATTAATGTGGAACCATGTTTTTCTGAGATTTTTATCATTCTTGGACGCATCTCCATTGAAAATAGCTTGGTTTAGTTGCAAAGATGGTATCATTATTCATGTCCTATGTGTACAATATGATCTAACAGTGCACTGGGAACTTCATTTCCATACCAGTTGGAAATGGATGACGTTTGGTAGGCTCGGTATGGGGTTTACAGTCTGTTGATCTCTGATGGCATGAACCATGGTAGGACATGCATATCATAACAGGAGAAATTGGAGGTGGATGAGGCTGAGGAGCTGTGCTGTGTTTTCGAGCTTTCGATTATAGAAGTTAAAGACTTTAAAAAACATTACAAATAACTGCAACATTCACTACTAAATTAAGGTCTTAATTATTGTCTTAGATGTGTCCCATTCTCTTGAAAGAGGAAGAAAATCTTTACCTTTTTGTTTACAAAGACTGTCAGAATGTAATTCACTGACACGCGCCGGTTTTTGATCAAGCGGAAACTACATACACGTGTCTTACGCATGCTCTCTGTTTACAAGTTAGGTATAATTCTGGAATCTTTGTTTAGACTATAAATGGAACGAATATAACAACTGTTATTAACATACAATAATTTCTTTGAAAACTGCCTGCATGTGATTTTGAGAAAATATTCTTTACATAGTTTTATGTTGAATTTGATAGATAAATAATGTTAAATAGTTTTTTGTTGAGAACAACAAAGTTTCAACCCTGATACAATACAAAGGCCTTCCACGTCGTAGATTGACGTCACAGCGCCAACCCGATCGATTGCCAAATATATGAGAGATCGAAGGGCAGTGGGAAATAAACGAAAATAATTTAAAAACTACGTAAAAGTTCACATATTTTTTACAAGGTGTAGGCATCGTTTGCTTTCATTAAAGGTTCATATACTGATTTGCTGTTGTCAAAATTAAGCAAATATCTCCATGTTCAACACAAATTAAATTAAGAAAAAAAAAAAAAAAAAAAAAAAAAAAAAACCATATTGAGTTTGTTTTATTTATGGCAAGCCGTTTCCAGATCAATCATATTTTTTTTTCTTAAGTGAAATGTAGGCCCGTTGCGCCTTACTGCATGTCGTAAGAGGCGAATGCGTTCCGTGATGACGTTCCAACAGAGAAGGTATTGGACTTTTAAAATTAGTGCAGATTATATAAAAAATTTGACTTTGTATTTTAAGGACTATTAATCCTTTGTTGCTTTATCTTTTTTATGCCTTTTTGGGATACCTAAACTTACTCGGAACTATGTGGTCAAGATTGTGCTGATGTGCCATTAAACCGTACACTTGCATATACATACTTAAGTGAAAAATATTTCAAAGAATTTAATTTTTTTTTACTTAAATGAAATAAACTACTTTTGCACAAACGTGAAAAAGTTGTTCACTTCTGTGAAATTCTTTTCCACTGAAGTGATTTTTGTTTCACTTAAAGAGTATACATTTTAAACACCGCAGACTACATAGCAAATGACAGAATCTTAATTACAAATTATAAAAAAGGAATTTGTTCCAATTTTTTTTTCTTGAATCAATGTTAATTGAATTACTTTCTGCAATACCACCGTCAGCAATTTCTATCATATTAAAAAAAAATTACTTGACCAGTCAGTCTTGGGAGATTTATTTCACAAAATTAAAAGTCACTAGGAGAGTCAGATTTTGAAGACAATTAGTGACGTTGCTGTGCCTTGAGTGTAACACAAGAGCAGCGCAGTGAAGCGGCAAACACAGAATAATAATTTAAACTAAAGTCTATCTTTGCTACAAGCCTATATTTTCAAAATGCTAGGAAATCTCCGAATGGAGATAAATCCGTAGTTTGATGATAATGTTATTACGAGGAAGTTTCTTTCATTTCAACCATTAATAGTATCAGTGCAATAAATGCAAATTTACTAACACCAACAATATAAGCTGCGGTACAGGTAAAGGTTGATATACAAATCGAGAATATATGTATGTAGTCAATGCATTGATGTACTAATGAGAGTGGCCACCTGCTAATATAGTTGATGCAATTTCTTTGGCTTACTAATGGTGAGTTGCGAATGACTAACTTCTGCTGACGTTATGTCGCCAATAGTCGCAGGGGTTAAATGTCGGGTATTCCTGCCCTCAAGATGGCGACACTAGTGACTGGATTATTGTTCCTGGATTGCTAGGGAGTTAAAATAATTAGCAAGGCCAACCACCCGATCCCTCGTCAAAATATATGTCGATCCCTATATGTCGATCCCTAGGCTCGGGTTTTCGTCAAAATATATGCCAATGGTCCAAGATTATAATGTTAAACTAAGAATTCTACATCTAAAAAAACAGTAGCTAATTAAATTGAAATATATTCAGTTATATAAATCAACATAGAAAAAGCCAGAATGGCGAGTTTTATGCAAAGCACAACCATAAAGAGTGAATACTTCATTATTGCATATGTCAATATCAAAACCATAAAAGAAAAAAGAAAACCCTATTGTAAACGTCACACAGCTAAAAAGGAATTATTACGTATACACAGAACTTAACAGAATCATAAATAAAAAGACTTAGAGATTTGTTTAATTACAATGTAAATAAGGACAGATTCTACGGCAGCAACAATCAAGATTTGTATGGATTTTTCAATGACAATGAACACATTTTTATGAAGATTGTCATTCAAAACGTTCAACAGTTAGGTTCTGCGAAAGATCAATGAGACGTAACGATCATAATAAGCTGAGTATAGACATTTTTCGCATAGAATCAGACCTATTAATAAACTGAGGGAAAGTGGATTATTGCACTGAAGGTTTATTTTACATTGCACATACCAAATATTAACAAGAAAAAAAGCGAAAGTACAAGATGGATGTTTCACAGTATGGAATATTTAACAATACGTACATACATACATACATACATACATACATACATACATACATACATACATACATACATACATACATACATACATACATACATACATACATACATACATACATACCTACATACATACCTACATACATACATACATACATACATACATACATACATACATACATACATACATACATACATACATACATACATACATACATACATACATACATACATACATACATACATACATACATACATACATACATACATACATATATGTATAAGGAATATGTACAAAGGAATATGTACAAAGATGCTTGAACTAATGTAAGTAAAATAAAATAAATAATGACGGCAAATGTTTCTTGTATGGTGTGGAATCTATGTTAACATACTATGTGGTAATGTAAATAGAATATTAAAATGTAATGCATACAGTCATCGGTTTGATAGATGTCCTGCAAAATCAGATGATATTGTAAAATTCGAAAATGAATTTAACATATGCAAGAAATGTGTGCGAAATGTTAGACGAAGGAAAAACCAGAGCTGTGCCAAAGGAAACGTGCATTGGACGTAAAGATGATATACACTACATCAAACCTGAAAGACAAAGATATGTTGACATGTTAATCATATTTCAATATGGTGGTTCTAATGACTATGAAGACAACGATATGTTGACATGTTAATCGTATTTCAATATGGGTGTTCTAATGACTATGAAGACAACGATATGTTGACATGTTAATCGTATTTCAATATGGGTGTTCTAATGACTATAAAGATATACTGACATGTTAATCATATTTCAATATGGGTGTTCTAATGACTATAAAGATATACTGACATGTTAATCATATTTCAGTATGGAGGTTCTAATGACGATAAAGATATGTTAACATGTTAATCATATTTCAATATAGGTGTTCTAATGACTATAAAGATATACTGACATGTTAATCATATTTCAATATAGTGGTTCTAATGACCATAAAGATATACTGACATGTTAATCATATTTCAATATGGAGGTTCTATTGACTATAAATATGCAAGGTACCATTACGTTGGAATAAAAAGTTTTCAAGACTGGTGCCATCGCAAAAAAACAGTCATAATAAACAGAAACATACCGGTAAAAAAAATACTTGTCCAATACTCCAAAAAAATTTTCAGATAAAAAAAACTATGTAACAATGTATAGAACTCAGTAGATATGATGCTTGAAGAATGACCAATTGTAAACTTTAATAAAGAACTTTCAGCATCAATTAAAGTGGCATATATTATTTATTGTGATTTTGAAAGTATTTTTGTACCTGTGAAAGCAAAATTGACGCACAAACATATTCCATCGGGGTTTTGTATTAACCTCAAATCAGTCCACAAGATATTAGAACCAATAGTTTACGGAAGAACGGGTTGTATTCAAGTAGTTTATAATGCGCTGAGTAAAATTGCGAAACTTGTGAATGAAGAATTAAGGGTCAAAAATCTGATGGTGTTGATAGAGAAAGATGAAAAACATTTTAAACCGACAAATATGTTATATATACGAGAGAAAAGAACAGATCAAAGTGATCACGATCGTTTAACAGGCAAGTATAGAAGTCAAGCACATAACGAATGCGATTTTAATTTTAAATACACAGAACGCATACCACTAGTAATTATGACTTGTCTGGTCACTTATTCATCAAGACACTTTAAAAAAATATCCAAATGAAGCGAAAAAAATCATATAGATCGACGATGAAAAATATATTCCATTCAATAACGATTTCAAAGTTGATAGGGTCATGAAAGAAGGAAAAGAAACGACAGTTAAAACAACAATCAGGTTTGTAGATAGCCTTGGATTCATCTATAGAACAGTTGGCTACAAATGTAAATGATGAAAACTTTACAAAAACACTGCATCATTTTAAAGAAATAATATCCAAATATCTGAACAATGACATTTACCCATATGAATACATGTGAACAATGACATTTACCCATATGATGTGTGCAGTTTTTAAAGGTTTAATGAAACAGACATTCCACCCAAAGAAAATTCATGGTCAAGGTCATTCGCCTATGCCATCAATCTTTCTTGATGGGAGATATCTCAATAAACAATGAATGGCGATTAAAAAAAATTAAATGGCAACGGATGGAAAAATTAGACGGATAGAAAAAACCATACTTGAAACATCAGACGAATTTATTTTCTATGTATTCATGCTAAAACAAAAACTTTTACAATGACTGATACTGTTAGCTATGTATTCGTGTTAAAATAATTTTTTTAAAATTATAAAAAAAAAGAAAAACGTTTACAATGACATAAATGATTTATGAGAATTACTGACTATCCAAAGGAGATCATATCTGATTTAAATTTAGTCAACAAGAAAATTGTTAGATTATTTACAAATTAAATGAACGATCCTCATTTAAAAAAAGTATTGTGGTCTTCGCAGCAAGCATTACTTCTTTATAGCCCCCAAAGATGAAATTGAAGTCCGTAATGGAATTTACAAAATGTGTGATTAAAAAGATTTGTATTTGTACAAAGCATGCTTGTTTAAAGAAACTGAAAGTAACAGGAAAAATTAATTTATTCAGATCTCAGATCTTATCACCACAAAATTTACAGCATAAAAATGAATTTAAAAAAAGCATTGTTTATAAGTGTTTATTGGTTGAAAACATAATACATTCACGTACGGACATGTAAGCACAGTATAGTCAGAAGGAAACTAAAACATTACAAGTTTGCTTCTTTTGTTTTAGCTTTTTTAAAAATCTCTCGTTGTACAACATGAATAATGAGATTATTTTCAGTGAGAATAGTATGCGTTGACTTTTTATCTTTGAAGTAGAAGACCATTAAAGATCTAACTTTATCATGCAGGTCATTTATATAACAAAATTGTGGTTTTCTACAATCATCCATAAAGAAAATTTATAATGTCTACCACTATACGCTAGTTTCGTTTACAGTACAATTTGAAGATCTTGCAAGCTTTACAAGTTCAATATACATCAATTCAGCAAGAACAGAGATGGAATTTATGGAGAAGAAAATTATATTTAAAACAACAAATTGTTATTTAGTATATAAAGTAGCTGTTTTAGATTCAATCATATGAATGACAAAATTCGACATAAATCTGAAAGCATTCATATGTTTAAAAGAAATGAAGAAACGTTGTAAATCGATGAAACTAAAAGCATCTATTTTAGATAGTCCTCTAGTTTGCTTGCTGATAACACCTAAAAACAATTTATGAGGCATCAAGTATTTTCTGGTTGTTTCTAGCAATTTTTAAGAGTGGTAAAGATTTTGGGGATGTCGTTGGTTTTTTAGTGAGTTGTTAAATTTAAACTTATTCAATACCACATGAAGCGATGCCCCTAGGATAGCTGCAATTAACCGTACTTCAGGGTTTTCAAAATGTATACTACTGTAGTGTGCTCTTCCAAATGATCAAAGGCTTCTCCGATCGGTGTGTATTTCCAATTATCAGAGTCAAATTGTAACCTCTAATTGTGAATTATGTTGTGTGTGAGTGTGTTGTGCATAATTTTAATTTAAGATGTAGTAAATGAACTAGGCTAAAATATACGGGAAGTTATTGGACAGTCCGGTTATTTTCGCTGGTACCCGGGCTAAATTGTAAGGCCAATTTCATAGGTCGGTGACTAGTAAACTCTGTCTCCAGATTGGTTAGTCAGTGACGTGATTCGTATTATAGTTGCATCATTCTCATAACGGCTTATTTAGAAACTTCCCTTTGAACTGCAGTGGTTAGTTGGCAGCTTCACATTAGCGCTGTGCATCATGGGAAAAAGTACAGAGATTCCATACTTCCGCTAAGATGGAGGAGGACATTTATCTGCTGTCTCATGCGCACAAGAAGAGCTACGTAACTGTTAACGAATCCGGTTATTTTGCGGTGATATCTCATTCGGCTTAGATGAAAATTCTGTCTTTGTCCTTTATGAAATCATCAAGTTTAGAACCTTATTTCGAAGTACTGACTGTAGTATGCGCTCGCGCAATCTTTTTTAAAGATATTTCTGACATGTTTCTACTTAAATAGTTCAACACACTTACGTTCATTAATTAAGTAAAGTCACTTAAAACATGTCTCGAGATTGTTGTCCTCCTAGCATGATTATCATGCATTGTATGATTATCCTATATAGAAGATAGTCATACAACGACATTAACTTAAAGTCCACGTTGTAGTCAGTGAGATACTACTTTAACTTGTTGGTGTACTGCAAGGGATAAACAGGCCGAGGAGAAGTATTCCTATGCGCCTCATAGTATGTTACCTCCCCTTGGTAGGATAATGCTACTGCCAGAGTGCTGTAAACATGATGGTAAAATGCCACCTGGAGACACACGTACCCGTTGATAACGTTCGACGCCTAATTTAAGTTGTATTTGCTCTTATGTGTCTTTGGTGCAGAATCTTAAGAGTTTGTATAACATGCTGGGGAAAAAAGTACGATTCTTAACATTCAGTGATGGAACACAAACCGATGATGTTGTAAGATAGCATGTGAGCAGACGTCCTACTACACAAATGACGTCAAATGCAACGTATCTGACCCGCTACATTTAGTTTGGTTCACTTATCATCGTTCTTGATGGGGTTTCAATGCATGCATAGGGAACAGCAATAGGAACTAGTCAAGCTTCTCGTGTACTAATCCAGAGACGATGAATTAAGGCTTAGATGACCATCGTTATGGCGGCGGTATACTGTCCTTGTACGTTTTTCTTTCTGATGGGGTACCAGTTTTCGTGGTTGCTCCGAACCACAAATTGAAAGATTCAACGAAAAATGGGCCACTTGTGATACAGAGGCTCTCCTATCCCACAAAGCCCCGCCGTTTTTCTTACTTACACATTCATAGCGAATCAACAAACAACTCTCAGTTGCTTGATAATTAAACTTCATTAATGTAATACAATATTGTCTTTTATATGTGTTTGCTGTATTTTAGCCCTTTTGCAAAAAAATCATACAAAATTATCAAGCAATTTTTTTGCTTCAATGCACACGTGTGTATACAATATCTGGTAGTTGCCGATTGCGCTCATTGCCTGAAATCGATATGCGAAACTAGTAAGGATAGAAAGAAAAAAAAAATAAAGAGCGTAACTTATTTAAGAACTTGGATTGTTTAAAATTAACGAAAGAATGATCAAATGATCTCGGAAAAATAGATTTAATGCTTATTTGCATCGATCCTTCAAATGAAACTGCTGTTGAAAATTACTTGTATAAAAAGAATTCACTTACTTTATTATCTGCAATTCTCTGTAACTTAAGATTTACCCATAGTTGTAATGCATCTGAATTAACAATCTACATAAAGAATAGATATATGGAAGCATTTGTGCTTATAATTACGGGCAGGTCCGGCGCAAGGGTGTTTGGCGCCCTAGGCGAACCTTCAACCTTGCGCCCCCCCCCCTCCAATTATCTTTCGAAAATGAATATTATGCATTATTCTTTCCTTCTGTTTTTCTCTTTCTATTTTTAGACGCTTTTTTTCTTCTATTTCATGCTATTCTCTCTCTTTTTTATTCATTCGGTTTCTTGGCCGCCCCCCCCCCCCCCAAAAAAAAAAAAAACATCCCACAACAACAACAAAAGTTACATTTCTTGATCACAATGATATATGCCCGTAATCTGTGGTATGTATAAACAGTAAACAGTCTTGCTCAGAGCTCATGTAAAACTATCCTCGGGGGCAGTTTATAAAGCTATTTTAGAGACAATTAAAAGGTAAGGCGGTCATAGATAAACAGACACCTTTCAGTGATTTACTGAATTGGCTCACACTAGCTAGGTAGATGTGTCGGGTCAAATCCTTTGAGCACTGCTGAGGGACAGCCCATTAGGCTAATTTGCATAGGTAAAGTACACTATATATAAAAAAACCAATTTGTCTGAAGTTAAGTACATCAAACAGATGCGTGTTGAAAAACAAATGTTATTACACATCACTGACTGCACTGAATGAGAATGTTGAAGCCATTTTTATTAAAGTTTGTGATCAGCGGCAACGTTTCTTTGATGTCGGATTTTTGCTAAATATATAAAGTTCAAAACATGATTATTTCGGTAGGTTGAACAACAGCACTATTCAATCTCTAATGCGGTGTTGCACCTACGATCCAAAGTTATTTGAACACTGTCCCTCACCCTCCAGATTTGGGGGACACACAACATTTTAAAGGGAAAATGGAAAATTGTAGTACATAATGCACTAGAAGTGCTAAAAAAAATGAGATAATCTTATGTACTTCGACAGTTTTGCCACCTTAACTTTCTCATATTTTCCTTGGACATTTAAATTATTGCAATAAACGTTTCATCACGTGATCAAGTAACTCATGAAAACATTAACAAGTTTGAATATCTGGTTAACCTGAAATGAACTGCTCTATGGAATTTAATAATTTAAAAGTATGAAATCATTAATCAAATGACAAATTGTGTATTTGCATAAATTAGTACCTTTTTCATTAATTCAGCCTGAGAATAAATTAAATCTTCACTGCCGTAGGTGTGACTTTAACCTCGAAAATACGTTACAATAGCGGCGGTCAAAGACTTTAGCAACTCGGCCGACTACCACAAACCTTGAATGTTTTCATTGCCAGATTCATTGTTTTGAAATGGATATTCATTGCCATCTTAAAGGTTTTATCACTTTCAGCGACTTTGGCCATTACTTGCGCCAACATAGATGTGGATGCACATTCGCGAAGGAAAACTGTAGGCATATTTGTGAACACAAATGACACTTGCATTACCGTCAAACCAACAACTCAACTATTGAAAGCAGCAAAGACTGCATGTAATTAAAACTACATTCCACTGTCCAATGGACTTTTAAGGACAGTAACTTGGTGTATTGATGTATTTAATATGTCTGTGAGGTTGTGACCATGTTTGTGGTGATGTTATTTGACAATGCTAAGTCTACCATTTTGTTTGTTTGTAAATATATTAAATGCTTCAGAGAAAACAGATGGTATTTTCTTTTATTCAGATTTGAATTTCCAGTCATTTGCTATAGGCTGATTTGAAAAGAAATCTTATTCTCATTTGGATGACGTCGTTTTGGGGGGCTAAGCGCACTGACCCCCCTTGGGGTCTCAAAACACACTTTTTGAGTCTAAAAAAGACCCCCAACACTGTCTGGGAATATGGCAAGTATGAATAAGATCTGTGAGGAGCGTGAAGTATTCTATGTTAGCCGATATAGATTAATCACTATAAGTCAAAGATTATTTCTTTAATTACAATCAAAATGATTTCGTTAAATATTAGGAATTCATAGTTGTATTTTAACAAGTTCATTTTACCATCAGTAGTTTCATAATATTTGTCAAGCGTTACAATTTATCTTGTGTTTGCGTGCTGATATTTAAATAGAGACTGAATAGCAGCATAGGTTCTACGGAACGCTGTTTTTTGTCCAATGTCTTTGCGTGCTGCTATTTAAATAGAGAGAGTGAATACCAGTATAGTTTCGATGGAACACTATTTTTTGTCCAATGTCTTTGCGTGCTGCTGTTTAAATAGAGAGACTGAATAACAGCATAGGTTCCATGGAACACAATTTTTTTGTTCAATATCTTTGCTTGCTGCTATTTACATAGAGAGACTGAATAACAGCATAGGTTCCATGGAACACTATTTTTTGTCCAATGTCTTTGCGTGCTGCTGTTTAAATAGAGAGACTGAATAACAGCATAGGTTCCATGGAACACAATTTTTTTGTTCAATATCTTTGCTTGCTGCTATTTACATAGAGAGACTGAATAACACCATAGGTTCCATGGAACACTATTTTTTGTCCAATGTCTTTGCTTGCTGCTATTTAAATAGAGAGACTGAATAACAGCATAGGTTCCATGGAACACTATTTTTTTGTCCAATGTCTTTGCGTGCTGCTATTTACATAGAGAGACTGAATAACAGCATAGGTTCCATGGAACACTATTTTTTTGTTCAATATCTTTGCTTGCTGCTATTTAAATAGAAAAACTGAATAACAGCATAGGTTCCATGGAACACTATTTTTTGTCCAATGTCTTTGCGTGCTGCTATTTAAATAGAAAGACTGAAAAATAGCATAGGTTCTACGAAACACTGTTTTTGTCAAATGTCTTTGCGTGGTGTTATTTAAATAGATAGACTGAATAATAACATAGATTCGACGGAACACAACTTATTTTGTCAAATGTGGACAGGTATATTATTAACTTTACACGTGTTCTTATACGTGCGGGCGTGTGTGTATACTTTTAAAACGCTCACAAAAATCTTAATATTGTTGATAAAGCAGACGCCTCTAATGCGCTTTTCACACCTGAAAAAGAAAAAAAAAAAAAACACATACATCCACGTCTCGCTGACTGATAACACAAATAGGACAATAAGGATAATACTAATAATGGTGATTTTAACGACAAAGACGATAACGTTGACGATAATAATAATAATAATAATAATAATAAGTATTAGTAATAGTATTAGTAGCATACCTATAGTGTGTGTGTGTGTGTGTGTGTGTGTGTGTGTGTGTGTGTGTGTGTGGAAAATGGAAGATATCTAAAGGAAAATTACCAGAAATAGGGATATTAAACATTTCTTTCCTACATTATATACTTTGAGAAGTGTGTATAGAATAAACTGAAAAATGAATCGTTGATGTGATTATGTGGAGGTGAATTTGCATAGACATATGCTGGGTTTGGGTATCTGGATTTAAATTTTGAAAAAAAATTACAACAGATTTTTTAAATATTTCATTCAAAATATCTTACAGTAATGCTAATAAAAAAGAAATTACTGCACATTATTTGTAATTTTTGAGGAACTATAGCATATTTTCCGTATCATCTCATAATGAAACTTAAATAAATTGTCTCTGTATTCTAGAAATAACGTGAACTTATCTTAGGATAAAATCATCTTGCAAAAAACATATCCACAAGAATATTTGCTGGGGGGGGGGGGTTCATACCCTTTTTCATACCCTTTCTTTGCAAACATACGGAATATTAGTGCCAATCTGAGTCACTGAGAATATTTATTTATATATATATATATATATTTACACACACACACATATATATATATACATATATATATATATATATATATATATATATATATATATATATATATATATATATATATATATATATATACATATATATATATATTGGCAATACATTTTTCTCATTCACTCAGTTTGTCACTTATTGACTTTCGTTCAAACATACATATCGGTTATATTTTTTCCAAATCAAAGGGCTTCTGCAATGCGAGAGTTTATCATTTTCAGGAACATTATTATTTGTCAATACGTGAAAATAATATTTCCAAGTTTACCCTGTAAAATATTTGTCCTCTTCTCACTCATGATTTCTATCTTTCTACCTAGCTTTTATAAAATAAAATGTAACACTTGCAATTAAATCCAATGAAGAAGTTACATGTATCACTGTCTCTCTGTATTGAGTAAAAGCCATTATAGACCTGTACAATAACTTGCAATCATTCTTGCTTTCTGCATCTTTGAAAGCCTGAGTGAACACTTATATTTTTTAATCGATATGTAACAAAGGTGTCCATTCTTCTTACACAGAAGTAGTGTGAGAAATGAGTATTAAAAAACCACGGTAGAAGCCCCGGTCTCACATTTTTTTTAAATTATCTACCGAAGTATACATAGGTGCATAGAATGATGCCCAGTGCTGTGATCTGATGTTCGGTGGTACCTGGACTAAATTGGGAAACCAATATCATAGGCCGGTAACTAATAAAACCTGTGTCTCGCGATTAGTTAGTCGTGTAGCAGAGCGCGTAGCAGGGAGCATAATAATCAGGAAATCAGATTAATAGCCGCGGTGCATTTTGGGAAAAAAGTAATGAGCTTACGTACTTGCACTAAAATGGAGGATGTTAATTTTCTTCGATCTCACGAGCACCGGAAGTGTGACACGGTTGTGAGTCCATCTGGACTCAGGTCACAATTATTACCTCCGGCTCAGTATTCACGATTGTAGTCCCAATCTATTTCTAGAGCATTTTTTCCTCTCTCATTTTGGTGGTGATGCATGCATTAGATTTAGGCAATCTTGGTATTGATTTAAAGGAAATTGTGCATTCTTTAGAATATGAGCATTATGCTGTAGCTGTCTGTGTGTATTTTGGCGACAGTGCACAGTGAGTAATAAGGCATTGGTTCTGATCCGAAAGTGAAATCTGTCACCCATTGCACGTTGCTTCATTTACAGTCCAGCCTCTCAAAAGAATGCTGGTTAACCTATGATAAGAACTTCACCGTGAATTCATCTTTGAAGATACTTTAAATCAACATATGTTTTATTAGGATTTGGACACAGTGGAAAGTTCAGTACTGGTAAATAAATATAGAGACTATATAGGAAAATTTGTTGTGGACAGTGGCCATATTTGATGCTGCTTGCCTGGTGATAATTGAACGGTCATTAGGCTTGGGTGATCCCATTTTTGAACGAGTAATTTCTTTTGTTACATGAAACATGTAGAACTTTATTGCACTTAAATGATATTTTCTCTGAAGAAAAACAATACTTTTATTTCACTTAAGTGAAATTATAATTTTTGTCACCGATGTGACAAAGATTGTTGCTGAAGTGAAGTTCTTTTCTACTTGAGTCTGGAACTACATTTACACAGTAATATACCTCTCCTTGTCCGCATTATCAAATATCTCGTACCAGCAGAACTTCAATGCACTTGATACATTATGTTATAGTACCTGATTTATACACTACCCTGTGTCTTTACTAGTATCTTTACGTCTGTAAATAAATATGAAGATTTATTTATGTCATTTATTTTGAATTTGTGTGCTAGTTGTAATGAAAAATTGCAATGAAAGTAAAACCCTTTGAGTCAATTGAAACTATTGTTCATCAATGGCATATACCTTTTTTTGTAAACCACTTTGATTTTTTTGTATATGTAATAGAGTAATAAGACTGATATTGGTATTCAACACACATTTAAAATGTAATTATCTTATTTATATTGGTATATAACACGCATTTAAAATGTAATTATCTTATTTATATTGGAATATAATACGCATTTAAAATGTAATTATGTTATTTGTATTGGAATATAACATGCTTTTAAAATGTAATTATGTTATTTGTATTGGAATATAATACGCATTTAAAATGTAATAATCTTATTTATATTAGAATATAACACACATTTAAAATATGTCATTATCTTATTTATATTGGAATATAACACGCATTTAAAATGTAATTATCTTATTTATATTGGAATATAACACGCATTTAAAATGTAATTATCTTATTTATATTGGAATATAACACGCATTTAAAATGTAATTATCTTATTTATATTGGAATACTTTTTCACCGGTTTTCCATTTTTAAAAGAAGTAACATGGGGATAATTTTGATACGATTTGTTATTTTGTTGTAGATATTTTTTTTAAAACACAAATTGCTAAAAATAATATACCAAGGACTTAAACTTTTAACTTTCCCTTGATGCAATTTAAGGTGACTTTTAAAATTGTATTTCCCAATAAAAGCTGAGATTCAAATTAAATAAATATCCCCTGTATCACAACACCAAATTTCACATTCGGAAACCTCTTTGGGGGGTTGGTAATAAAAACCAGGTAAATAATCCAGGGAATAGGTATCCTGTTGTCCCTTGGATGGTCTCTTGATCTCAAAGGACCTCATTGGCATATCAATAGGGAGTCAGACGTAGGTTCAGAAAGGCTTTAGATAATAATCCCTGTGTATAAATATAGTATAAGTGAACAAAGGTTTACACTTGAGCAAAATAGCACCTTTCTTTCACCTCAGTGGAAAATATTTTAAATAAGTTAAATTATTTCTTTAATTGTTTCAAATTCTATTGCACTTAAATGAAATAATGAATTTAGGTTAGATCAGCAAGTCGTAGTTGTTACTCTGTTTACTATCCACGAAATCAGTCCGATTAAACTGGTACCAGGCGGTCTACTGCGTCTAGGATCAACACTACATCAACTTGACCGATGTGTCAAGGGCGGAAAATACGTTCCCCCCCCCCCTCCCTCAAACAAAATACAAACAAAGTACATGAAGTACTGTAGAATTTCGGTCATCTAAAGGTGGCAGGATATGGTTGGTTGAATTTTTATTCTAATCCTCAGTATGTATGCAATATTATTTTTTATTTTTATTTTTTAAAACAATTTTAAGAAATGAATTATTAAACTATTTGAAAAAGTTGCATTAACTTAGTCTCATATATTGTAGCCAAAGGCGCTCGCTTTTACAGATCCCTCACACATCTCACCTTTATCCGCGTGAGTTCGAGTCTCGGCTTGACCAACGTGGGTATGTGAGAAAGCTTGCCAGTAGCTTCCCTTGGGTCGGGGTTTCTTCCTCCACCAAATGTACTGTCTTGTGCTGAAAAATGGCGTTAAACTCCACAAAACCAAAACATTAGTCTCAGATATGCAGTACAGATCAGACTTGCCCTCATTTGTTGCACGACGCATTTAACTAAACAAGATGCAAAGAAACAGACTAAACAAAATTATCGAACAGATTTTGACCGTGTCCTGTCACAACTCAACAAAACCAATGTTTAATCTAATCAGGTGTCATTGAGGATCAGCACGTGCTCCAAGGTAATTTACATTCAGGGCCGGATTAAGAGCTTTAGAGGCCCTAAGCACTGAAAAGATTATGGTGCCCCCCCCCCCATATATAATTAAAAAAAACAAAACAATTCTAAACTGTAATTTCTCTCTTTTTTTTCTTTCTTTTTTTCTGTGTGCCCCTGCTTTGCTGGTGACCTAAGCACGTACTTAGTCTGCATATAGGGTAATCCAGCACTGTGTACATTGCTTAGTTTCTCTTGCTTATTATGCTTATCTTTGGTCGAATATAGCTACGTAGAGGCTATACAGTGATCTGAACATGGCTTGTAGTATTCTTGTTTCGTATCGACGTACTTGCTGTGAAGTAAAATCTGACTGTTATAATTGGCGCTAAATGTACAGTGTGACATTTGAGAAATCTTCAGCCTACGCCTGCCTACCACCATCTCTCAGTAAGCGTGTTTATTCAGCATTCCAGTGGTCCGCTGTCCACCGTTCAGCATTCCAATGGCCAGCTGCCCACCATTAAACAGAGCTCTGTTTGATTTATTACTTAATAAAGTCTTGAAAGCTCAGCTTAACAGTCTATAAAGTGGCCTGGTTAAGAGATAATCCGACGTACATGACTGCATGGTCAAAAATGTCAATAATTGAAGTCAAGCAAAAGATCATCTGTGGCCAATTCTGCATCATAACCCGTAAAAAAAAAATATTCAGTTATAATTTCAATGTGCTTAAGCTAATTTTCATTAAGTTTGTCACCATGAACCAAAAATTACTTTGCAGTGAAATCGTTACATTTTCAAACAAAAACCTTTAATTGAAAAGAAATTGCTCTGCTAATTAGTAGGCGGTGTTATCTCTAATTTGGCGATTCCTTTAATTGCCAATAGCCATGTTGGTACCGGAATACATTGTTTTGGTTTCGTTAGGACTTGTAGGTTCAGGATCCAGTTTATGTTAGCGTACAAGTATACTTATATCATTTGCATCTATAAATTGTTTTTTTTTTGAAAAACGTTAAAAATGTGGGCATAGTAGGTATGTTAAAGTGAAAAAAGTATGAACTTTCCGAAAATGTTTTGGCACTATGACCGTCATGGTAATAAGACACTTTTCATTGCATTTTACACAGAATTCGATGGGGCTTTAAACTGGATGATGCATTTTACATAGAGTTCGATGGGGTTTTAAACTGGATGATACATTTTACATAGAATTTGATGTGGCTTTAAACTGGATGATACATTTTACATAGAGTTCGATGTGGCTTTAAACTGTATGATACATTTTACATATAGTCCGATGGGGCTTTAAACTGGATGATACATTTTACATAGAGTTCAATGGGGATTTAAACTTGATGATACATTTTACATAGAGTCCGATGGGGCTTTAAACTGGATGATACATTTTACATAGAGTTCGATGGGATTTAAACTGGATAATACATTTTACACAGAGTTAAATGGGGATTTAAACTGGATGATACATGTTACATAGATTTCGATGGGGTTTTAAACTGGATGATGCAATTGTACATAGAGTTCAATGGGGATTTAAACTAGATGATACATTTTTACAATATTTTATTTATTTCTTACATACAGATTTTCTGAAATACTTGTAAGAGATATTTTGAATGACACATACTTTTGAAACACGAAAGAAAAATTTATAGGTCACAGTGCTTAACACAAGTCTACAGCAGTGTTTTTAAATATAGGTCACCGTGCTTGAAATAAGTATATAGCAGTGTTTTTAAGGATGGGTGTATACTGATAAATATAGGTTTGATCATGAGCATTCAGAAATTTAAAGTTCTTGAATTTTTAATATCATGGTGTATCCATAGGTTTACTATGGGAGCAATATTATAACCGCTAGACATTAAGTTCTTAACTGTTATGATAGGTGACCGGCGGTAATTTTCACTGCCCCAACGGATTAGTTACTGATGGGTTTTACTGATCCGCCTACAAAATCACTATCAGCGGGGTAGCGGATTAGCGTTAATGTCGAACCCTGTGAGTGTAAGAAATTCGTTTGTCAGTACAGGGACAGGGCAAAAATACAAAATTTCGTCTAGTTTTAAAAAGTATTTTTGCTAATTAACAAGCGGGATTTAAACGGGTGCAGAATAATTCTGACTTTAAAATACAATTAAATTACCGGGTTTTCTGTAAACTAATATAGAATTTCATTTTGAACCTTAAAGAGGTGAAGAAAATTCCAGTATTTGGCAGTTTTCACCCCAAAGATTGAACCTCCAGCAGACGACATACGTGTACAAAAGGGATTTTTTTTTGTTAGAAATGTGGCGCGTAACCTTAATGACATATTTCTGTGTCCAAAAGACATGCGAGTCTGAAAGCCACCCATATTTTAGACCAGATTACGGTATGTCGTAAAATGAATAACTTGACTGAAAATCACGTTCAATGGAGATTCGTATGAAATTTATTAGCAAGTTTTTGTGAGTGATTATTTAGGTTTAAAAAAATTGTGTCCATTTTTATTTACGTGGAAAAATACTGCCTTGATATGGTTCACAGTTTATACGTATTTCTACTTAAGACTAATACGACTTGAAATGACTAGCAAAATATAATCAATAAACCAAAATGTTAAATTTTTCTTAATACATTTTAGTCTAATATATACAGCTGTTTCTTTTTCTTCTGATTTTAATTCAAAGACTTAAACTTTAACCTTTAACCTTTATCCTTCTACAGACAAAAGATCTCTTTCTTTTGTCGCAAAATAATCATGGCAAACCTTTGATTAAATAGGAATTTTTGTTAATTAGAATCTGATTCAAATAAAAGTCTATAACGATATTCTGAAAACATCTGTCCGTCCATGTGTCCGCCTGTTTGTGCATATACATATTAGACAAATATTTTCTGTCTATAATTGAAACCTTATTAATAAGTTCCTTATATCAAAATATTCGTTTACATTCATTCATAAATTGTTAACATGAAAGTTCCATCAAAAAAAATGTTCATAAATAATTCGTGCGTAATATGGCGTCATAATATGCAATACCTGCTATTTGATCATATGAAGTGTACTGTAACACGCACTATATATATATATATATATATATATATATATATATATATATATATATATATATATATATATATATATATATATATTAAGAAAACGATATACTAATATGTTAAAAAAATTGCAAAATATTTAAATTTACAACACATGATTATGACAATGATTTCAATTTACTCTCCCTTGTTTAATACACTGAATATTGAGTTACTATATGAATTACTTGATGCGGCAAAATAATGTCACTTTATCGCTTTATTCTATGATAGCTCCTGATTTTCCTATATTAGCCTAACAATTATTTTCTTATAGTATATAATGCATATGACATATCTAATGGATAAAAAAATTAAAATATAACTTTTTTTTGTTGTTGCAGGATTGTGTTTTTAAGTCTTACTTAATTATAAAATTGTTGTCAATTTAAATGCTTGATAAAATCACTTCAAACGATGAGAGAGAGAGAGAGAGAGAGAGAGAGAGAGAGAGAGAGAGAGAGAGAGAGAGAGAGAGAGAGAGAGAGAGACCTCCCGAGGGTTCAGAGATCTAGAATAGGGGCGATGCGCTCTCCTGCATGGCGTGAGAAGCGACCAAAGGAGACAAGAGTCACAGTAGCTCTGTGGTTAGTATGTCAGAGTCACAGTTGTTCTGTGGTTAGTATGCTGGAATAATGACTGAAGGATGCTGAATCGAATTCTATTATCGGATCAGACTAAGATGGCAACCTTGGTGTGTCCTTGAGAATGACATTTTACTTCAATTTCCTTGGCGCTAAATAACCTATTTGTGTTGTTGTGCCGTAAAACACCAAACCAAACCCTTGTAAACATCAACACAACAGATTAATCTCCTCGCGCGGCCGACAGTGTTAAGTATTCGGACTGTATACAACTTCCACTAAAAGGCGACAAGATAGGAATTTACAACTAGACGTCAAGAATCAGTCAAGGTCGAGGCAGACTCCATGAGATATTCTCCTTCTCGCTTGTCGCAAACATGAAATGAAGCGACTAGTAGATGGCGCACAAATATATATATATATATATATATATATATATATATATATATATATATATATATATATATATATATATATATATAATAGTCAATCAATCACTCACCCCGCAGGCTTTACTTGAGAAACATATCAGTACAACAATTACATTCTTAACGATTAAAATCAAATTTATTTCATATCTTAAAAGAAATCGTCAAATTTATAAATAAGATCAATGAAAAAGATTTTGTCAAATAATCTTGCCACTTTTTTTTGGGGGGGGGGGGGGGAGGATGTCAGCGAATCCTTGCAATAATACGTATTGTGCGTGCAATACCTACCATGTTTGGTGAAGATCTATTAGCATTTGCACTTACCATGTTCAGTAGGGATAGTTTACCATGTTCTGCATTTGTACTTACCATGTTCAGTAGGGATAGTTTACCATGTTCAGTATTTGTACTTACCATGTTCAGTATTTGTACTTACCATGTTAGTAGGGATAGTTTACAATGTTCAGTATTTGTACTTACCATGTTCAGTATTTGTACTTACCATGTTCAGTAGGGGATTTACAAAAATAGAGGCAGAGATGTTCTACAACTCTAGATGGCGAAGCGGTTATAACTGAAGTCATGCAATGTTTTATCTCTCATCATATTAGCCTTGGTTGTAAACTGTTTATATATAGTCGTGTATTCAAGTTCGATATTTCGAATTTCCTTCTTAATCTGTTAGAGATATGTTGTAAAAAAATTATAAATCCTTTTTTTATATTAATTTGTATTCGTCGATATATATAGTTACGTGCTTATGTGATTATGAAATAAACAATAGAATCCTATCAGACCACATGTAACTGACCAATGGCAATCTCTTTCTGTTATTGCAAGAGTAATGTAGGCGGGGCTTAGGTGTACGATGTTTGGAATCTGATAAATATTCATGAAGGTATTGTAAAAAATGACTTAAAATTGACCTTTTAAGTCTTTTGACACTTTTCAATCGTTGCATCAAAGTTAAACTTCCATGGCCTATGTGCTATTCAGTTATATACAGGTTTGTGTTCGTTGCATGGATTTTGAACACAGGGAAGTTGTTAAATTGTTTATTATTATTAATATTATTATTATTATTATTATTTTGCAACGCACATATGATGATTTTAACCCACGAACTGGTGCTTTGTGTGTGTATGGGGGGGGGGAGGGCGGTTAAATGGTAGTTAGTAGCGTTTTACTTTGTAGTCTATTAGCTCTGAATCTGACATGCAAAAAATTATGAGCTCAGAAACCGGGGAAAATTATCTGTCGTTTCCATAAAATATTACACTCGATGTACCTTTTTTAAAAAACCCGATTCATTCCATTGCTTAAGTCAGATTATGAATAATATTCCAGTCGCTTACCTTAAACAGCACATCTTCCTCAGGACCTCAGGAGTAGGACGCCCCTCCCCTCCCCCCCCCCCCCATTCTTCCACTATGGCGTTATATACTTTTGCTGGACTAAGCCAATAATAATTCTTAATTTTCTTTGTGTTTTATCAGAACTTTGTTTTCAGCTATCCCAGCATATACTTTGGTTGAATATATGAAAATTAAAATTATCCACCAATGACCTGCGGCAAACAGAGGATAGTATTTTCGTTGCGAAGAAAGCCTTTACCGCGATGAAACTATTTCATCATAATTTTTTTTTCTTCATAAGTCCAAGTTAATTGCAATTTTATGTTTACATATAGGACTTCTATGAGTTTTACTTTATTTATTTTATTTTTACAATTTATTTTGATCTCGCAAGCGTTTCAGATTTCATTATTGATAGTGACTATTAACATTGTCGTAATAAAGATACAGCCAAAGTCGGAATGTCGCCAACAATAAATTCCGGACGTACTCAAGTCTTTCTTTCAATGAAATACCTAGGAATCGTTAATAATAATAATAATAATAATAATCATCATCATCATCTTTATTTAACATGGATAATACATTTGCTAATGAAAGACCCATCTGCCATGTAGTCCTCAATTTTTAACAAAATAGGTTATGTTATAAAAAAAAAGTAATTTACATACACTCAGGTATGCTCGCACACGTAATCACACAGATTTAAAATGGATTAATATATGTAACTACAGTGCTCAACAGGTATATATATATGTATATATATATATATATATATATATATATATATATATATATATATATATATATATATATATATGAACAAGATACTATACACAGATATACACATTTCAGCATGTTAGAAGTCGTATATACATGGATAGAATTAAACATGCACAGATTGTCTCTGGATACAATGATAGAATTAAACATGCACAGATTGTCTCTGGATACAATGATAGAATTAAACATGCACAGATTGTCTCTGGATACAATGATAGAATTAAACATGCACAGATTGTCTCTGGATACAATGATAGAATTAAACATGCACAGATTGTCTCTGGATACAATGATAGAATTAAACATGCACAGATTGTCTCTGGATACAATGATAGAATTAAACATGCACAGATTGTCTCTGGATACAATGATAGAATTAAACATGCACAGATTATCTCTGGATACAATGATAGAATTAAACATGCACAGATTGTCTCTGGATACAATGATAGAATTAAACATGCACAGATTGTCTCTGGATACAATGATAGAATTAAACATGCACAGATTGTCTCTGGATACAATGATAGAATTAAACATGCACAGATTGTCTCTGGATACAATGATAGAATTAAACATGCACAGATTGTCTCTGGATACAATGATAGAATTAAACATGCACAGATTGTCTCTGGATACAATGATAGAATTAAACATGCACAGATTGTCTCTGGATACAATGATAGAATTAAACATGCACAGATTGTCTCTGGATACAATGATAGAATTATGTAAGGGAGGCTTTAATACATCATTCCAGCTGGTCAAGAAAGAATTTCTTTAATGAGGTTTTAAACGAAGCAAGGTAATTTAAATTACGTATCCTCAGGGATGAGGTAATCTAAAAAGTAGGTGCTGATACAGTAAAAGAGCTTTTGGAATGGTTGGTTTTCGACCTCGGAATCTGGAGTTCGTTGTTACTTGTTGATCGAAGATTACGTATTTGATGATCTTAGTTCAGTCAGGTTAGAGATATAATCCGGAGAAAGATCATTTAGAGACTTATATGTCATGATTCCTTTAAATAAAGAATACGTTTTTGAATACGAAGCCATTGTAAAAGTGAAAAGAAAACATTCGAGTGAGTCTGGAGTTTGTCAGTTCTGGATAGATTATAATTGGATGTTTTTCCCCATATGGTGCAGCCGTAGTCTATCAGTGCTGGTATATATCCCAAACAGTAAAGTTCAAGCGACTGGGGAGGTAGAAATGTCGACAATAATTTTAAGAAAGCTATTCTTTTGACGACCATTGCACATATGTGATCGATATGTGCATTCCAGCAGAGGTGTTGATCAATGTAGGTACCAAGAAGTTTCTGTTTGTTAACACTAGACACGTTTAAGCCATTTTGAGTTAGAAGTAAATCCATATTAATGGATAGGCACTGCCTTGTTCAGATCGTCATACACTTCGTTTTAGATGCATCCATATGCATTGTTTTGTTGACACCAAACTGATATTTTGTTGAGGTCGATTTGAATTTTATTTTCAATGGAGTCAAGAGATTTACCAGATGCATGCAATGTAAAGATCAGTGTTAGAGTGCGCTGGATACAAGGCTAAGTCATTGATAAACAGTAGAAAAAGAATAGGCCATACTATAGAGCCTTGAGGACGACCACTTGAAATATGACTTGAATCGGAAGTATATTTACCCGTACAAACACATGGGGTCTGTTAGTGAGATACGACGTGAACCAAGTAACTAAGTTTGAAGAAAACTTGTAGGCTGATAGCTTTTTAATGAGCACTGAATGGTCAACCAAATCGAATGCTTTTTCAAAATCAATGAAGACTGCGCCAGTAAGTTCTCCCGATTCGATCGTTAGTAGCCACTGGTCTATAAGTTTCGTCAATGCAGTTTGACATGAATTTTTTTGTTGGAAACCTGATTGTGATTTATGGAGGAGTTGATATTAAGATATCCAAAAAGATGCTTGCTGACTTGTATAATTTTTGAAAGAACAGATAGAACATATATGGGTCTATAGTTAGATGGGTCATTCTTTTCATTTCCTTTATGAATTGCAAATACTGTTACTAATTTAAATGACTCTGGAAATTTACTGGAAGTGATCATACAGTTAATTACTTCTTTCAATGACTCAGAGATTGATAAGGCCGACATTGTCAGAATTTTGGGGTGAATTCCATCTAGACCCGCCGATTTGTTAATGTCTATTATAGTGATAGTATCAGTTAATGTAATTAGGGGGATATTAAAACTAACATGATCGGGTACCCTTTCATTCACGAAGGCAGTAAATTTATCTATGTTAGGCTCTGTACAATTAGACCTGTCAAGTGTTTGGGAAACATGAGTAAAAAAGAGGTCCAGCTGGTTTTCATACCAAACAAAATTCAGACGAGTCACAAAAAGCAGATTGTAAATTTATCGGATATAAATAAGTGACCGGTGACATGGTCATGAATTCGACACTCTCGAGGAGGCGAACAAACACTCAAGTTCCTTGTGTTCTTGGCCATGACCATATCATAATAGCGGTCGTTCCTCGCAGATTTTGTCCGCGAACGGCGATTTACAACGAACAAGCAATGTCTTAGGCAATTAAAGTATCGAGACGCTGGCTTTTACTTGCCTTATATTGGTTAGTAGAATATTTATCTTCTCAGATTAATAGTTTAACACATAATTTGTAACTTTAATGAGTCGACACATGAGCCGAGTATCCAACATTTACGAACAGTCTAATTTTTCATGCAACATTCTTTAGTCACGTGATCGCAAAATCTGTTTTCGATCGTAATTCTCACTTTTCTTGACAGAAGTTATTTGTATTACGTGATCCTTTGACCTCTGACGTCAATAAAATGTAGGCTTATCCCTAACCGCGAGATTTGGATCACGTGACCACTGACCATGCAGCGTAAAGAAATGGCAAAGTATGGTGGCTAGTTTTTACACGATGCAAGGTTCGTGCATCGGAGTATTCAAGAGACGAAATACGCTTTAATTTTTATAAACTGGAAGATAAACATTCTACTAGTCGATATCAGGCAGGCCGTATTTCAGTAGGGAATAAACTCTGATCATCCACCATAATATAAATGTCCACATATCTAAAACAGGGTAGGAACGGCTAGAGGAAACTCGGATTAGCTTTAATTTTTTTAAAACTATAACCGATTACCGGTCCTTAACAAAGACTCACTTTAATTTCTACGATTTCCACTCTTCTAAATATGCAGGAATGCAAGTGAAATGGCTCCTTTTAAATATTTAAACTTTAAAGTCAGTCACGGATACATTTTCAAACAGACAATAGCGTTTTAAGCCTTGGGAATGACTGCCAATCATATGCCAGTGTTGTGATACTATGATTACGCCAGGCGTTAAGTGTTCACAGTACATGGAACTCCCTGTCGCAGCAGTTGATAGACAGCGTCTCTACGGACCTATCTAATAAGATGATAGACAGTGCCTCTCTTGACCAGTCTACTATGTTGATAGACTGCGCCTCTGTTAACCTATCCACTATGCTGATAGACATCACATCATTTCACCTATCAACTATGCTGATAGATAGCGCCTCAACTGACCTATTTACTATGCTGATAGACAGTTCCTCTATTGACCTGTCCTCTATGCTGATAGACAGCGCCTCCATTGATCTATCCTCTATGCTGACAGACAGCACCTATATTCACCTATCCATTATGCTGATAGATAATGCCTCAACTGACCTATCCACAATGCTGATAGAAAATGCACCTACTGACTTATCCTCTATGCTGATAGACAAGACAGCCTCTATTGACCTGACCACTATGCTGATTTAAAGCACCTCTATTGACCTCTCACTATGCTGAGATATAACGCCTCTATTCACATATCCCCTATGCTGATAAACAGTACCTCTACTGACCTCTTCACTATGCTGATTGACTCCTCCTCTATTCACTTATCCACTATGCCGATAAACAGCACCTGTACTGACCTCTTCACTATGCTGATAGACAGTACCTCTACTGACCTCTCCACTATGATGATAGACAGTACCTCTACTGACCTGTCCACTATGCTGATAGACAGTAGTACCTCTACTAACCTCTCCACTATGCTGATAGACAGCACCTCTATTGACCTCTCCACTATGCTGACAGCAGTGGCGTAGTAACCGCCCAAGCAACCCCCGCAAATGACGCTGGGGGGAGGGGAGGCAGGCCCAGTGTGAGCCCAAAATTCCCATTAAACAACTTTTTTTATATTGGGAGAGGGACCCAGAATTAAGCTGGGGGGGGGGGGGCAGAATTTCTTGCTGCGCCACTGACTGATAGCACCTCTATTTACCTCTCCACTATGCTGATAGACAGCGCCTCTATTTACCTCTCCACTATGCTAATAGACAGCGCCTCTATTTACCTCTCCACTATGCTAATGGACAGCGCCTCTATTTACCTCTCCACTATGCTAATAGACAGCGCCTCTATTCACATATCCACTGTGCTGATAGAGAGCGCCTCTACCGACCTATCCACCATGCTCGTTTTACTCATCAGCATGTCGACTCTTTTAAATTAAAAATGTAATCGTACTTGTATGCATAATAAAGAGTACCATTCTTTATGTACTGAACATTTTGCCCAAATTAGACCAAGAAAGGAAAAGTTTATTCAAAATTAATCGATGGATGTTGATACAGGTGGAAAATAAAAACTCTTCAGGTACCAGAGTCCATTCAACAGAGTCCATTCAACAGAGTCCATTCAACAGAGTCCATTCAACAGAGTCCATTCAAACAGGGTAGGATCCAGATATATCGTTTTTTTTTTTTCTTGGATGGGGGCTGGAGGGGCGTAAACCAGTAGGTAATGGGTCTGTGTGGTGGAACCCCTAGTGTGGGCCCACGGGGCGAAGCACCCTGAAACTCCTGCATTATATAAGCGTTTCCAGTGCATAATTTTAACCATCTTACCATCTAACTGTAAAGAATACTTACTCTAGGAAACGTTCCGGTTGTTGTTTCGCGCTCATATGGGGGGGGGGGGGGCAAAATAATTCCCCTAAAAATGAACGCAAAACAACCGGAACGTTCCTAGAGTAAATTTTCTTTACAGTTAGATGGTTACATTTATGCCCTGAAAACGCTTAAAACGCAGGAGCTTCGCCCCCTGGGCCCCCGCTGGGGGTTACGTCATACAGACCCCTCGCCTATTTGTTTACGCCCACCTAAACGAAATTTCTGGATCCGCCACTGCACCTATTTTATACACTCACACGCATTCTTAAAGACAAACTTCCACACATACAAACAAATGAGGGAAAGAAGAGTTGTGCGATAGTCTCTAAGACACATAGTTACAATCCAACACTCACCATTACCATTCCACTTTACAAACAAATCAGACCAGTAACACATACTTACAATCGATCACTCACCCTTACAAATAAAACGGAAGAGGGGAGGTACGGAGTATGTAATTGTTACTAAGACAACTATTTAGCATTCAACCTACACACATACAATCAAAACGGATGAAGGAAAAGTGAGTTAAGTGAAGTTACTAATACACAGAATTACAACACAATACTCACCCTTACAAACAAAACCGAGGAGAGAAAGGGGATAACGGAGGGTCACTCACGCCTACTTATGGACAAATAAACACACGTCCTTATTAACAAAGAAACACATTCGAATTAACAAAACAGTGGAGGGAACTGGGATAGGTGAAGGTCATTCACACCTACATATGGACACACAGACACACACACAACACACATATACTCTCTCTCTTTCTCTCTCACTCTCTTACTATCCAGCACCACACATACAAACAAAACAGATGAGGGAATGGGGATAGGTGAAAGTCATTCCCACCTACTAATGGACACACACACAAACACTCGCTCTCTCTCTCTCTCTCTCTCTCTTACTATCCAACACCACACAAACAAACAAAACAGATGAGGGGAATGGGGATAGGTAAGTATCACTCACAACTACTTATGGACAACAATAACGCACTCTAATAATAATACTAATACTAAAAATAATCATTATCATCATCTATTTATAGAGGGTGACTCATTTTGTCAAGGACTATTCTCCCTTGAGGCCATCTTAAGAAGAAAGAATAACAATGTGCATCATACAAAAGACAATAGTAATTACTATTTATTTTAACATGTCTTTAATATAATAAATAATAAATTATATTATAATCTATTAGTAATACATACATACTCATTATATCTCTTCTTAAATATTGTAATATTTTCTGCAAATTTTACATGCAGTGGAAGCTTGTTCCACAGAACTGTATCAGAAAATTGGAAGCTTTTCTTAAATTGCTCTGTTCTTGGTTTTGGTGGATGAAGGTTGATCTCAACTAGTAAAGTGTTGAATAAGGCCTTAATAAATCATGAAGATACTCAGGTGCAGCTCCATGTATACATTTATATACAAGGACTGCCTTGTGAAAAAAAATGTTCTCATATATTGTGAACCATTTTAGTTCTGTAAACAATGCTTTTGATGAATAATCAATAGATGCATCTAAAATAATGCGTGCTGCCCTTTTCTGAAGTTTATAAATCCTGTCCAGCTGAGATTTGGCATAGTTTACTCATACAATTGAACAATAATCCATTGTTGGAAGAATGTATGAATTGTAGTATAGAATGCGAGTTTCTGTCGGTAAATATTTCTTGATTCTATTGAGTAGGGCAATTTTGGATGACATGGCTTTTCAATATGGTCATAATGTTGTAAATTTTTATCTACATACACATCTAAAAGCTTTTCATGTTTGACATTTTCTAACTGACAATTATTTATTGTAAGAGATAATTTTGTGTTCCCTAACGTATGTAGTTTTTGTGATGTCCCCAAAATCATATATTTTGTTTTTACCTTCATTAATTACCATCTTATTTTGCTGTGCCCAACTTTGAACTCTAATAAGGGCTGAGTCTAATCTTGTTTGGGTAACTTCAGTATCAAAACTAGATGTATGCAAGGTTGCATCATCTACAAAAATAAATCTGTATTTGTGGATTCGTTATTTAAGTGAGAGATCGTTTACATAAATAAGAAAGAGGGGAGGGCCTAAAACAGAGCCCTGAAGGACCCCTGAATGAATATTGCGAGTTAGTGAGCTAATATTGCCAATGGTTACTTGTTGAGACCTTTGGTTTAGGATAATAAAAACACCCAGTTACAAACAAAGCAAAGGGAATGTGGATACTTGAGGGTCACTCACTCGTACTTATGGACAACAAACACACTCTTACCATCGAGCACACACTTACAAACAAAGCAGAGAAGGAAAAGGGGATAGTCAAGGGTCACTCACACCTACTTCTGGACAAATAAACATTCACACTCTTGCTATCTAACAAACCACATACAAAGAAAACAGAGGTGGGAAAGGACATAGGTAAGAGTCACTTACAAACAACTACTTATCGAAAAAGAAAGACACATCCTTATAAACAAACAAACAAACAAACAAGCAAACACATCTTTACATACCAACACAGATTACTGTTTTAATAATACATAAATACATACATATATACCAAAAGGGGTGAGAGGGTAGGTACCAGCACTGACACAGACACACACACACATACACACGTGCAGACATATACAATCAAACTAGCTATTAATGTGAATTGGGTTACGCACGAAAATTGGAAAGCAAAGGTAATGAAATCAACATTTAAACAAAAACAAACAACAAAAACATAAAAAAAAAAAAAAAAATATAAAGAGCACAAATAAAAAAATGTAAAAGAAATTAGCAATTAGCAAATTTTTAAATTACAAAGAGATTGTTTACAAATTTCAAAGTTAAAAAAATTGTCCTTAGGGACCAACCCTTTAATTTTCTGCTGATAGAAAATGCACCTAGAAAAGTTAACTGTTTCGAAGGTTCTATGGTACAAAAGAAAGGTTCACTGTTTCGAAGGTTCAATGGTACGAAAGAAAGGTTCACTGTTTCGAAGGTTCTATGATACGAAATAAAGGTTCACTGTTTCGAAGGTTCTATGATACGAAATAAAGGTTCACTGTTTCGAAGGTTCTATGGTACGAAATAAAGGTTCACTGTTTCGAAGGTTCTATGGTACGAAATAAAGGTTCACTGTTTCGAAGGTTCTGTGGTACGAAAGAAAGGTTCACTGTTTCGAAGGTTCATTGATTCGAAGGGTCATCAGTCCGAAAGAGGGGTTCAGTGGTCCGAAAGCGCGAGAGTCTGAAGGTTCCGAAGGATCAATAGTCAATACTTTTCGATTAAATATAATTACCACCATTTTTTTAAAACCAATATTTGATGAATTCAAATTGAGAGATTCAGATTATATTCAAATACAAGGAAATTTATAAATCAATACATTCTGACAAATTCGGTCATTTTGAACAGTACAGTAAGTCTATATTGTCGGTAGCATTTGTTATGGTTTAGGTCATGTAAAATAAATCTTACAACAACTTGGTGAAAGAAAGAGCGCATGCTCACTACACCGCATAATACCGCCCTTTGATAAAAAGTAGTTTAGTCCATGTTTGTGAAGTTAGTAGTGGGTACGATATTCAATGTTCTATATTAGAATATCGAACTGACTGCCAGTAGCTTACGACGTGATCACTTTTTGGGGGTGGGGGTGGGGGTGGGGTGAGAGTAAATACTCTAAAGTTTTATTATTGTGATTTGCTGAAATATTATAGATTATGTTTATTTTAAAATTATATTATGGAAATATTTACAATTGTAGAGATAGAAATGTATTTTGAAATTCTACGTTATTATATGCACTTGTTACAATAACATGATCACCAATAATGTAAATTCCTTAAAAGACTTGTCTGTCGAGAACCACCATAACCTATGAATATGCCGTATTGATAGTCCATTAATTCGAACACTCAATAAAAATAATAGTTTTGAGTATGGCAACTCGTCTCTAATATTAGAAGATATATGTATGCTTCCACCTTTAGGTGGGCGGAAGACATTAGATTTTCCGTCCGTCACTCCCTCCCGCGTTTCGTGTCCGGTCCATAACTTTTCAATGGGTTGAGCGATTTCGATGAAACTTTGCACATATGTGTACCTCTACTAAACAATGTGTCGTGTACCAAACCCAGATCCTCGGTCGGGGTCACATATGGGGTTAAAATGTCACACCAAGGCCCATAGTTCCAATCTGGAGGTCAGAAACGAGGTTCAAAGGTCAACATAGGGATTTTTATGAAACTTTGCATAAATGTGTATCTTAATTAGACAAAGTGTCGCTTACCACACCCAGGCGCGTCTTCCCAAAGTCAAGGTCGTAGACAGGATTCAAAGGTCAACAAAAGGATTTTAGTGTCCACTCTATAACGTTTGAATGGGTTGTGGGATTTTAATGAAACTTTGCACAAAGGTGTATCTCTGATAGACGATGTGTCGCGTACAAGACTTGTGCCTAAGGTTAAGATCAGAGACGGAGCACAAAAGTCAGCTTAGGATATTCGTGTCAGTTCCATGCTTTTGTTAATATACCTCTGCCACAACAATTGGCTGCATGAAACATTTCCTTGATTGAACATTTCATTTAATACCTATGGGTGGGGGCTTTCATTTCTAATTGATGCTAGCAAGTCATTTGCTAATTTGGACAAATTATAAAGTGGTTTCATTATAAAAGAAAATGCTAATTTTTTTAAATGGCTTGCCTTTGAATAGAAACCCCAATATTTGTCCGTAACTACATACAATTTAAAAAAATGTTTTTGATTTTTGTTTCTTTACAGACGTGCACTATATTATGTCCTTGCCTCGTTATTTTATTTTTTTTATATGACGGAATGCAGATTTATTAGAAAATTATTTGATGAAAAGTAATACTTGAATAATACAACCAGTCTTTAATTTGAGCGTGCATTTGTAACATTTTCTGCTTTAGTACTCCAATTTTTAAAGAATAGTAATAAAGATAAAATAATTTTTTTTGATTGATTAATTTAAACAAAAATATATTGATTAATTTTTGTTGAAATATATAAACATGATAAGGACCTTTATAATGTAAAAATAGTTTATGCAATTAATTCTATTTTGGGACTCTTTTCAAATTAGTACTGCACAAATTAATCTCTTTTCGGATATATTTAGACTAATTACACCTCCAATTAACCTTCTTTCAAATATGTTCGGACTAATGACCCTTCGGACCAATACAAATGTATTCGAAATACTGAATCTTCGAACCAATGAGAGCATTTTCAAATACCTTTGGATTTGTGAATAATTTTTTACAATATTTTTGGACTAATAAACCTCTTGTTGTCAAATACCTTCGGTCTAACGAATTTCCTTCAAAGTTATGAACCCACGGATCAATGAACCTTTCGACTATTGATCCCAATATTTTTCGAATTTGCGAGACTTCGGAACAATGCAACTCCTTAGTAAATTGTTCGTAAAATAGAGTTCTTGTACAAAAGTATTTCGGATTTATGGGCCTTCGGACAAATGAACCTTTAGAACATCGAGTAGTTACAAGCTTAAAGCTTTTTTTTCCGAGAACCGTGTCGTAGTTTGTTTGTTTGTTTATTGTTTTTTTAGGTGTAGAAGTTTTTTTTTGTGTGACGTAGATATTTGTTGTCTCCCGTACAAAGACGGCTTATCTCGATTAGGTGAATGATTATCTTTTAACGGTATATGCACCACGAGTTTAGGTCAGTCACTATACATAATTAATCTACTTGAGCGTGTTTACGTTTTTGAAGAAAAGACCTTGAATAATAAATACCTTTACAACATTATTTAAGTCTATAGTACGGTCAGTAATGCAAAACAAGATCATATACTTCATGACTGCATAAAGGATAAGGACGAAGTATTTATCTAGCCGAATAGCGATCGCTTTAAAGTACCCGGATGTATCAACTACACTTTGTATTTTTTGTTGTTGCGGAGTTATCAAACAAAATATGGAAAAAAAACTTACAAGCACCGATAAAATAAAATAGAAAAGGTTCCATGCCTTTAATCTGAAAACCTAGGCACTATTCTTTTTAGAATAGAATTGCCATCCCATGAAGCTTACTTGATCAAAATCCAGTTAAATACCGTCAGTACTCGCGTATAAGTCTACTCTAACTGCAAACAAAATAGACTCTGATATGCCATCGCATAATGTTCAGGCAGATCAGGGTCTATGTTATTTGTTCTACTGATTACATCTAACAAATTGCAATATGTGACGGGAGGTTTGGGTCTGTGCAGTTTGCAATGGGACTCGAATTATAAGTGAGTACAGAAAGTGTCCTTGGCTTCAAAATGAGTTGTATACAATGAAATAGACCACGTTTAATTAATTAATTTATTTTAGTTGTTTCTCTGTTCATTTGCCAAATCTAAAAATCCATACAACTTTTATTGTTTTCCTAAAAAGACATCGGCTCCAGTACATACTCATACAATGAAGTATATATATATATATATATATAATATATATATATAAATATATATATATATATATATATATATATATATATATATATATATATATATACACACACACACACACACATATGTATAAAATTGGGGTGGAAACACACGAGTATTTTCTAAGTCTACAGTATGGTGGTAAGTCATATAATCACATACTCATGACGGAGTATATATATAAGGACATAATTTGTAAAGTATTTTACCTAGCTTGACGGCAAAATATATAAACTGTGCTGTTTTCTCATTACCTCATCGTATTTTTTTACAATGTAAATCGCAAAATATTTCATAAGATGGGTATTTGTAATAGTACTTTGGAAGAAACTTAAATCTTAATTTTGAGTATTTGTGGCATTTCAGTCAAAAATGGAATTCATCCTCAATTTCCCCACTGTCACATAAATGACATAATATACGTGCCCTATCGACATTTTTTTGTCTACCTGTAACTATATGAATTGGAAGTTCTCCTAATCTAAAGAGAATGTATAACCGTCTTATTTCGTTGTTTTCAACAACATATAAGTATTATTCATATTCTATAAGCCTTTCACAATTCTTATAATTAATTAAAGTGGTTAATCCATTTACTTCTTCGTGCCAATCTTACAAGTTACAATCCATAACCGTTGTCTTAATTGCACAATAAATAAATCAACATCGGAAATATCCCGTAATATCAACACAAAATCAAACATATATTTACAAAGTAGTTGTCTGAAATAATTTGCCAAAGTTATTCTCTCACTATCATCCAGTGCTTTTAGCATCAGGTAACATTTCCTGGGGTATCTATAGCTAGGCATATGCAATAATTTACACCAATATATACATCTAATATAATAGTCAATACACATCTAATATAATAGTCAATACACATCTAATATAATAGTCAATACACATCTAATATAATAGTCAATACACATCTAATATAATAGTCAATACACATCTAATATAATAGTCAATACACATCTAATATAATAGTCAATACACATCTAATATAATAGTCAATACACATCTAATATAATAGTCAATATGCATATAATATAATAGTCAATACACATCTAATATAATAGTCAATACACATCTAATATAATAGTCAATATGCATATAATATAATAGTCAATACACATCTAATATAATAGTCAATACACATCTAATATAATAGTCAATACACATCTAATATAATAGTCAATATGCATATAATATAATAGTCAATACACATCTAATATAATAGTCAATACACATCTAATATAATAGTCAATATGCATATAATATAATAGTCAATACACATCTAATATAATAGTCAATATACATATTATATAATAGTCAATACACATCTAATATAATAGTCAATATACATCTAATATAATAGTCAATATACATCTAATATAATAGTCAATACACATCTAATATAATAGTCAATATACATCTAATATAATAGTCAATACACATCTAATATAATAGTCAATACACATCTAATATAATAGTCAATATACATCTAATATAATAGTCAATATGCATCTAATATAATAGTCAATATGCATATAATATAATAGTCAATACACATCTAATATAATAGTCAATACACATCTAATATAATAGTCAATACACATCTAATATAATAGTCAATACACATCTAATATAATAGTCAATATACATCTAATATAATAGTCAATATGCATATAATATAATAGTCAATACACATCTAATATAATAGTCAATACACATCTAATATAATAGTCAATATACATCTAATATAATAGTCAATACACATCTAATATAATAGTCAATACACATCTAATATAATAGTCAATACACATCTAATATAATAGTCAATATACATATTACAACGTTCACATTCACCAACAGCTCCCATGTTTGAAGATTGTCTTCCAAGAGACAGATAAAATTTACAGAACCGTTGAAGGAATTTCTCTACAGATTTTCTATTCTTGTATCCCCAAATTTCAGATGAAGAGAGGAGAATGGACTTAATACAAGCATCAAATAAATTTGAATTCAATGTTCGGTGATGGAGATCCGAGTTTTCTTATAAATTTCTTTACTGAGATTAAAGCTTTATAAGCTTGTATAACAAGTCTTTCAATTGCTTTTTGATCAATTCATTCTACTAGGAATCATTACTCCCAAATAGTTGTAATAAGTTAAATTTTTGATATTCTCATTACAGTAAGTCCACTTTTCATACTTCTAAAGTCTGCCACCGTTTATAAAAACAACGATATTTTTCTTATCCATGTTTACAGTAAGACCCCATTTTATACAAAAGAGCTCCAGTATGTCTATCTTTCTTTGTAATTCTAAAATAGTACCGTAAAAATACACAAGTCATCAGCATAAAGTAACAGAAATGTATTCTGTAATTCATTGTCAACAACGATTCCAGCTCCACCAGTATTATTCATAACTGGTAAATACAAATGTTTTAGATACAAGAAGAAAAGGGGAATACTTAATATACAACCTTGTCTCACTCCAAGCTTACAATAAAAATATTCACTATGTTGATCTTGAGAGATCTTTACAGCTGATTTAATATCTAAATATGTATATATTAAAATAGCCAGCATCGTACCATGCACATCAGTTTGTAATAATGCATAAAACAGCCTCTCTATATTCACTGAATCAAATGCGGTTTTTAAAATCAATAATAATCGCAAGAAAATCTTTCTCTTTAATCCGAAAGATATTTCTGTATTACAGATTGCAATATAAAAATATTATCTATTGTGGAATAACCATCCCGGAATCCCGCCTGTTCTTCAGGTAACTTGTCATAGTTGGTGGCCCACGTTGAAATTTCATTTAAAATTGTAGTAAACAATTTGTTGCAAGTATCTGGTAAAGTGATTCCTATATAATTGTTTATATCAACTTGGTTGTTTTTCTTAAAAATGGTATGATTAAACCCTTTCTTCATCTATCAGGAAAGGTACCATTGAGAAAAATAACATTAAAGAGAGGTGTTTGGTTTGGTACTTTACAGCACAGCTGTACAACACAAGTAGGCTATTTAGTGCCGAGGCAATTGGAGTAAAGTGCCTTGCCCAAGGACACACCACGGTAGCTCACCCAGGTAGCTGATGGTAGGATTCGAACCAGTACCCTTTCGCTCGTGAGTCCGGCATGCTAACCAAAGAGAAGTGTACTGTGATAACTTTTCTACACTTTAAAAATTCTCCCGGAAGCCCGTCTACACCTGGTGATTTGCTACTTTTTAGAACATTTATTGCTTTCAATACTTCATTCTTAGATGTTTATGAGTTGAGAAGTTTGTTTGTGTCATCATCATTGCATATATCACAGATATTATTGTTATGATTTTCCATAATATTTCCAATAAATACAATAACATTTTCGTCTAATTCGCCTCTAGATGGATTCAGTACGCTTTTCAAATACTCGAACCATTCCAAATCTTACATTTGTTTTCTGGCATTTTAAAGTTTGGTACTCATGCATATCGAATTTACAAGAACCCAAAAATATTTTGCCTCATCACGCGAATTCTCAAGTTTGTTATTCAGAGCTTTGATCCAACGTTTCTTTTTATTTCTACATTCTTCTCTGTATTTATTTATGACTTCCAGAGGCTTTTGATAACACTTCGTAATACCTGTTTTCCTCAACTGGTTTGAGGGAATATATTTCCTTTGTTTCAAATCCATGCATTCCAAATCGTACCAGGACGCTTTAGGAATATTTGATTTTCTACAATTTACTTTAAAACTATCAGCTGCATTACATAATATTTTTAGAAGCATGTCAAGAACCTGTTCCATATTCTTTGTGACAGTGTTAAAATAATCATTAAAAAACGACTCTGTGAATAGCAATCCTAAATTGGTCCCATATACATTCTTTGCATTCTCATTCCAATTAGAGCGATAATAAGGTTTCATACCTAAATAATAGTTTTTAAAACCTAAATAATAGGGTTTTGTACCTAAAGAATATGTTTTGGTACCAAACTAATAGGATTTCACGCCTAAATAATAGGTTTTATACCTAAAAAATAGGGTTTTGTACCTAAATAATAGTATTTGTACCTAAATAATAGGGTTTTGTACATAAATAATAGGGGTTTGTACAAAAATAATAGGATTTGTACATAAATAACAGGGTTTTGTACATAAATAATAGGGTTTTGTACATAAATAATAGGGTTTTGTACATAAATAATAGGGTTTTATACTTAAATGTTCATCATTCAGAGCAGTATTATTTTCATATAATATTTTCATTGAAAATATTATCGGTAAATGATCAGATTCAGTTCTCGTTTCAACAATGAGTCGTTTCAATATGTGTAAATAAATCTGATGATAATATTATGTAATCTACTAGCATCCTTCCCACTTCTTCAAAACATGTAAAATATCCCTGATCATCAGATTCTACTAATACTTTATTTTGTAAAAATTTCAGTTTTAGTTTGCAAATCTATTTTAAATTTTGTATTGTAATGTTTGAGTTTTATATTTTATTTTATGTATTGTTATTATTGGACAAATTTTGGTTTAAATTTATTTTTTCTTTCAAATCTATATTTTTAATTTTTTGGGGTCAAGTAAGACTGTGTAATCTTTTGTCTTGAAATTTTTTTGTTTTAATTTTTGAAATTTAAAAAAAATTCTTATATTTTGTATTTAAAATGTATATTTTACAAAAATTTAAAAATATAAATTTCTATTACAATTTGGAAGTGTTCTGTTTTCTTAAAAGGTTAGTTTTACGGCGTTTTTTATGTTGGTTCTTTATAATTTTTATTTTTTTCCTCCTAATTGTCATAGTCTGGACGTTCACATTGGATCTAATGGTAGCCATGTTGGATATAAAGGAGCCACTATTTTAGAAATACTCTTCCTTTACCTACATAACCTCACTACAGCGGTCATTTTCAAATTCACCTAGTCACTTGAACTTTCAATGTTAAGTATTTGGCGCCCTAGTTACTCTATATCATAATGTTAGTAAGAATGTGTATTGGATTGACATTAAGTGTCTTAGATTTCCACCCTGACCCACAATGCCAAATTCCCATTAGACCATATCCCGTCCCATTTATTCTTAAAATGGCAGCCTATGTTAAATTCACGTTACCGTCAAACACGCCCAATTTATTCCTTAAAATGACAGCCCATATAAAATTCCCGTAGGGCCCCATACTGTCGTACAACGTTATACCTATGGACATTTTTAACATTAAATTGCCCTTGTGCCTATAGAATCATCCTCCATCTTTTTAAATTCGCCTTGTGACCATAGTAACCTACTCCATGTTAAAATGACTCTTTTGACAATTGTGTCCCCCTATGTAAAACGCGTGGACGTTTTTAACATTAAATTGCTCTTGTGTTCAAAGGGTCATATTTTGAAAATTGCGGCGTAATGTTAAATTCTCTTTCTTCCCATGGCGGCATTGTTGTACCCATAGTGCTCTCCATTACTACACACAAATGTGAAATTTCCGGAAGGCATGCTATTTGTCAGAAAATAGAAATGTTATCTAAGTGCTTCATAATGTTTAAACAGATTATATGCTTGAGCACTCTACAATGAACACTGTTGAATGAAACTGGACGGTAATTACTGGCCACTAATCTGTGCCAAAGACCAATCTGTTGCATTTTTGCAAATGTCCAAAGATCGTTAAAAAAAGGGCGTCTAGACAGTGGTGGCGCGATGGTCTGAGGCGCCCGGGGGCAATGTTCATTGGTGGCGCCCTTACTTTGCTACAGAGATCAGTTTTTGTCATCCCCCCCCCCCATATATACTGTACAGTGCTGGATTACCCAATAGACAGACTAAGCACGTGAAAAGCACCAAAAAATGAGAAATGAGCTTTTTTTTATTAATTCCATGGGGGGGGGGGTGGCACCATAATCTTTTCAGTGTTTAGGGGCTCTAAAGGTCTTAACCCGACCCTGATAATGTAACGTACTAACGGGGGGGGGGGGGGGGCGGGGGACGGAACGGTTGCCACTGGCGCCTGAGTCAAAACAGCTGATAAAAATTTGGGCCTCGTATTCTTGCCCTTTGGGCGATCATCGTCGCCCCGGGCGCCATTTACCCTATGTACGCCACTATATATATATATATATATATATATATATATATATATATATATATATATATATATATATATATATATATATATAAGTTTTGTGAAGAATTGCCCCCGTTACACTAAGGTGAGGGTGAAATACGATCAAAATTTAAACTGCAACAAAAAGAAGTTTCTGACTGCCATGCGCCCCTCTCCCCCCTTCCCTCCGCCGCGCCGCCACTGAGTGTTAAACTGGTGTAAATAATATATGTCATCAGGACCACAAGCTTTTGAAAAGTTTAAACACTGTTGCAACTTTCGAACTCCAAAACATGTTGCCACTATATTATTTATTTTTGGTACTTGTTGAAATATGCATGGTGAAGCAATGTCACGTCACCGAATGGGGTAAAAACACTGTAGAATTTTCAATTTTTCAGCTTTATCTTCATCTATTTCTGCTAATGTTTGTATCTGTTTTAAGCGGAGGTATGCCATGAGAATGTTTTTTTCCCCTGTGATGTATTTTACATACGTACAGAGAGAGAGAGAGAGAGAGAGAGAGAGAGAGAGAGAGAGAGAGAGAGAGAGAGAGAGGTGCAGACAGATACAAGCAGAGAAACATTATTTTGTTACTTATCATGCAAAAACAATTAAAACTTGGATATTTTACTGATATGAACACCTACAGTACAAGTTGTATTTATCATTATTTACTTGTGACAATAGTTCATTTAAGGCTCTATGCTGACGTAATAAAATTGCACTATCGACAGATAGATAAACAAAGGCATTCGCAACAATTGCGGGCTTAGAGTTCAGCGAGTATTATCGCACGTGAAGTTCGTTTCGTTCATAAAATTTTGCGTAAACTGAAAATCATTGGCCGCAGACGCTATCCCAAAATGGGGAAGACTATCTAGTGATGGAGTGATACAAATTAGTGTGCAATTCTGGGTGAGTGTAACTAAATTGCAGATGACATACTTATTTGCAAAATGCACATAAGCTAAGAATTTATCGCAGCTTGACCATTGATAACATGCGGCAGCTTTAGTGCTTCTTGAGGGGATTGTCACTATCGTTTGTACTTGTGCGTACATTTGACACAGTGTCACAGTGACATTATTATTATTTTTATTATTTATTATGTTTTTCTGTATAACAATACTTTTTTTCTTCAATAGTATATTTGTTTGAAAGTTGCCTCGATATACATAAAATATTAAAGATATTATTCACGTGACACCCTTTAATCTATACTGCACATGTGTACGAAAGTCAGAACAAGAAATAATTTGAATGAACTGTCCCGCTTCATAATAGGAATTTACAAACCACCCTGAACTAGATTTGAACACATGCTTTCACCTTCACCTTGCACTCTTGACCATTGGCCAGTAGTGTTAGTAATAAAAAGTGGTTGAAAACAACTTGGTCTATTATTCCAACAGAGCATCGTAAGACAGCACACAAATCAGTGAAGTGGAATGGTGACTTGAATTGGTAGGTTTTTTTCTTGATTTCGTTATCCAGTGTAAACACCAGTATGATAACAGTATGATAACAAAAGTTGATATGATTTGAATGTTGTTTATTTCATATCACAACTGTATTTTCCAACATTAGTTTAAGTTTGAGGAAGCAGTAAAACTCTTTAAACAACTGATAGGAACTTTGTCGACACCCTGTCTAGAAAAAATGTAATTGAATTAATGTTTGAAATATATTCAGTTGCATAATATATGCATTTCACTCTAGTTGTGCTGTTTAAAGAGAAAATTATAGAACTGCTATGCGCATCTTGACATCCTTATTCTAAAAATGTTTAGAAGTAGCTGTGCAACATAAGTCACTCATTATTACAGGTACCCCCCCTTCAGTGGCAGCACACAAGAGTCGGGGGGGGGGGGCAAATTGTCCCCGGGCACTAGGCAAAGGGGGGCGCCATCAGTATTTTGTCTTGCCATCTGACATTTTCATAGTATTTCACCTCACCTTAGTGAAATGGTGGCAATTCTTCACAAAACTTATAATTAGGAGGGGGGCAGAGGGAGTTTGTCAACTGAAAACACTGTTCTTTGTGTCAAAGTAGGGGCACCACTATAGAACATTGCCCGCAAGCACCTCAAACCCTTGCACTGCCACTGCCCCACCCCCCACAATTACAGAAACAGTGTTGTTTACCCCAAGCTTTAAAAGAAGGACAGGGATATTGTGATACAGTCTATTACACATAAATGTATGCATACACATGTAATGTCATTGAAGTCTTCCAATGTTAAGCTAGGCACTTGAAACTTGGGCATAGACAGTGCACACACTTTTGGATTTTTGACCTCATCTCTAAGGTCAGGCCTAGAGGGGTTATGGGTGATTTTAAATAAATTCCAAATAACTCCTGAGTAGTTTGTCTCACATATCTGAAATGGGCATGTATCATCAGTAACCCAAATGACACTACATTGCAGACTGGGATCTCTGGGTCATCTCCCATAGTCTTTTCCTTCTAGCTCCTGAGTCATAACATGGAAACTCTTGGAATCCCAACTCTACAACCGACATGTATACTTGCTGGGCAAGGGAAGAAATTTATCCATTTGACAGGCATGGACCCTAGGGTCCATCCACAACACAAGGTACTATAGGTAAATAGCCCCTGTTCCATAGTTTGAAAACCATTGAGATCCACACCATCCATTGACATACAGTACAGTCATGCAACACAGTGCATTTCCCAGTTCACCATGGTAACTGGATGACAAAGGAAGAAAATAGTGAGACTGATTGTATCACTTATCTCATGGTAAACCACCCCAATTATTACCTTCCTATGTATTGCTGTGAATACCACAGTGGAAAATGACCAGCAAGAGAAAGAGAAAAGCTAATGAAATCACAATATCACTCAAGAATATTTTTCTCAATATACTAGTTAATAAGATCTAATAACAAAAGTGGAGATAAATTTATTTACTATCTTCAAAAGTACACAACAGAAGGAATATGTATCTGCTTTCTACAGTAGTATCAATTTACTTATTTAAAATAAAGGTATTGAATATTGAATCTGAGTTTGTCTCCATGATTGATATGATTACTATTTATAAAAAAAAATATGTACTCGTGTATAAGTCGATACCAACTGCAAACTGCATAGACCCAGATCTGCCATTGCATAATGCGCTATGCAGTTTGTAAGGACTAATCGGTAGAACCAACAACATAGACCCTGATCTGCCGGTGCATTATGCGACAGCAGATCGGGGTCTATGTTGTTTGCATTTGGATCCGTTGTATACATGAGTATATACGGTAGGATTATACCTTATCTGATACCCTTTCATTGCCTTAGGCCCAGTCACTGTAGTAGGTTTTAACAAGAAGTGGTAAATGATTTGACATAAAATCCCATAATGTTTGTTGTAAACCATGTAATAATAAAGTGGTTGAAACATTTGCAAAAAATGTAACATCAGTATAGAAAATTTGTGTGATTTATTTGATACCAGTGATCTAGATGCAGTGAATAATCTAGATGCAGTGAATGATCTGGATGCAGTAAATGATCTAGATGCAATGTCTATGTTGTTTGTAGTTAGACTTGATTTGTAAGAATGTATAAATGGTAGATGAAAAGCCTATAAACAGGAACCATGTTGATACATGCATTTTTGCTTTGGTTTTAGATTTGGTCCAATATACATCCCTGTGCAGAACAGATTTGCAGTTTGGTGAAAATCTCTTTCACAATCTAATCACAATGCACTAGAATGTGATAGCTAGCATAAATTGCTTTTTTGAAATGTCAGGTAACATTGGGCTTTGTGTTTGTGTATATATCCCTTGTGTTGTAATAGCATCAATGCTGTGTGTATAAATGATGCATTTTCTTTGTGATTTTGAACATATAAATTTCACTGCGATAGGTAGAGCGGATTTGTGGTCAGGTAGAAAGTAATGGAAAATGTCTGAAAGAAACTTTGATATGGAAAACGATTAGAAAACACAGAATTGCAAAAAAAAAAGGAATTTAAGGAAGATAAGCCCTTCCAAATACATATAAAACACAAGGTAGTACAAGTTGAAAAGATGAAAGGTTAAGATGTTACAATTCTGTTAGAGGTATATCAGATAAAAGATAAAGGTAAAATGATCTTGTAATTATCATATACTTAGTTTACAACTCAGTGAGGACATTGACTTGGACGCTGTGTATGTACATTTTTACATAATTACCTGGGTACGTGGCTATCACTAGGTTCATCTGTCTAGTGCTGTGTCCATAAACATTTTGGCTTTTGGAACAGAACTCAACTGTTTTAGATATATCCATGAAACTTGGTACATCAATTAGACTAGTGGTATATATATATACCATTTGCTTTTTTCACAATTCTTCAGTTTAAATGTTTGTAATGCTTTTGTCAATTTCTTTCCACCCATCTATCCATTATCCACACTTTCGTTTCCAAGGGAAAAACTCCAAAAATGTTAAAGATATTTCTATGAGATTTGATGCATATGTCAGACTAGTGGTTTAAATGTGACTTTTGCTATTCATAATTCTTTATTTTCAATATTTTTAATGTTTTTGTCCATTTGATCATCCATCAATCCATCACAATTTTGTTTCTGAAGCATAACTCAAAAACTGTTCAAGATATCTCTGAAACTTTGTACCCATATTGGACTAATGGAGTAATATGTGCTTTTGCTATTTTTTAATTTGTTAGTTTAAATATTTTTAATATATTTGTCTGTTTGTCTGTTTGTTCATGCATTATCCACACTTTTTGTTTCTGGGGCCAAACCATTTAAGATATACTCCTTTTGAAATTTGGTACATAAAATGTATATTTGACTAATTATGTAGATGTGTCTTTTGCTGTGTAAAATTCTTGAGGTTCAGTATTTTTAATGTTTTCTTCCATTTCATCATTCATACATTCATCCATCACATTTTCATTTCCAGAGCAGAACTCCAAAACCATTCAAGATATCTCTTAGGCCCAAAAAAAAAATATGTGTGTTTCCGGTCGGCCGACTGTCCCTGTTTCACATTGCCGACCCTACCACCCCCACCCCCCCAAATTTTTTTTTATTTTTTTCTTTTTTATTATAAACAAAATCACATTGCCAAAATTGATTTGTGCATCTAATTGAGCTGGTTTTGCATGGTACTTTCAAGCGCTTTAAATATTATTTGATTTATATATAATGTTTTAAAAATTTTTTTAACAAAATACCTACCTGCCTACCCTAATTTTAAAACCAGTGCAATAGGAAACACACATTTTTTTTTTGGCCTTAAAACTTTCTACACATATAAAAGTTTGTCAATGTAGTCATGTAGGCGTATTTACTCATCTTAGATTAAATATTAACTGTTGTTCTAAAATTTAATACTGATATAGTTTAACCAAAGCCTATTCAATCCTGATTATTGAATGCTTTGCACCTTAACTGTCATCAAGAAACTTCCACACAAAAATTATTGATTGCTATGGACTTTTACAATGGTGGCCAGGTACTAACCTGGGTCAAGAAAAGAGCATGTCAGGTGTAATCGTCACAATATATGGTAGTGCACATTTTTTTTTTCAATATGCGTAGCTTTAATTGTGACATCACAGGGCAAGACATTCAATCTGGTTTGTACTGGATCACACCTTTCGGTTGACCTCGTCCAAAAATGTCCACATACTTGAACATTGAGTTTTGCTGTATGCATTTCTTGGGGCGTGTAAATATTGACCTTCCAAAGGAATATGGATGTATGAGGATCCGAAGAAAGTGAATAATTGCCATTTAAAGGTATGTGTTATCAAATTCTAAAAAAAACATGCGTTACTGAAATAGTACTGAACGCATACATGACCTATATGACTTTTACTATAGATTAGTGATCTAGATGTGTTGTTTGCTATTTACAGTTCTTCAGTTTGAATACTTTTAACGTTTTTCTCCATTTATTTTCTTATTCTCCAAAACTGTTAAAGATGTCGTAATGAAATAAGGTACATATTATGCTAGTGTACATTTGATTTTTGTTATTTACGATATTTAGTTTAATATTTTTAAGACAACTTGTCAGCTTTAGTACCATTTTGGTGAGGCAAAGTGATATAGATGATTCTTTCTTCTTGTTTGACTTACAGTAAATATAATTGCTGGGACTACATCACGATGAAATATGATAAAAATAAATATGATTGATGGGGCTTCATCCCAATGGAATATGACAGAAATAAATATAATTGATGGGACTTAATCATGATGAAATATGATAGAATTAAAAATAATTTATGGGGCTTCATCATGATGAAATATGATAGAAATAAATATAATTAATGAGACTTCATCATGATGAAATATGATAGAAATATAATTGATGGGACTTCATCATGATGAAATATGATAGAAATAAATATAATTGATGGGACTTCATCATAATGAAATATGATAGAAATAACAGAGGTTGTTAAGACAATTGAGCAAGTTTCATTTAAACATTTGCTATTGATCAACCATGTTGAAACCATATATTTAGCATCTGGTAATAAAAATATTTGTACTGTGGTTGCCTGTGGGCCATAGGCAGAAACTTACGTTGGATTCTGGGCTTCTGCCAGAAACGAGCTTCAAGGATGCAGTCATATTTCAAAGTCATGTGTAAACACATTGAATAGATTTGAATACTTCCATTGCATAAGTACTGAGATTACATGTATAAATAGTTAAGGAACCAGCCATTTAATTTTTGGAGGGTGGGGGTTGGATGGAGTGCTGGTGCTGGAATATTATTTTGAACGAAGCTATTTTTTTTCTTTTTCCTGAGGATTATTCATTTTTTCCAACTAATATAATGGATATTAATGGTTCTTTTGTGCTATAAATTAGAGCAAGAATATTTTTTTCAAGCTATTTTGGGGCTGGACATTTTTTTTTGGCGAAAACAATCTCAGGCCAAAACCATCCATTGTCCAGAAATTAAGTGGTCAGTCCCAACAAGGTATTCCAAGTAACATGAAGTTTGTGAAATACACACTCAACTAACTTCCACCTATTGCTACTGTAGCTGACCTTTAAAACAGAAGTCTGTTTGTTGGTACCAGGTGGCATTTGGTTAGACAATCACCAGCTGTTTACAGTAGATAATCCACTGTATCTACCTGTATGTTAGTGGACCTTCTAAAACCAAGACACAAGTTTACACTCTATATTTTTATGTACCTGTAAGGAACTGAAATTAGCAGTTGAAAAGATGAAAATAAATTGAAATATTTGGTTTCAAAAACAAATTATAATAAAATGCATACCTTATGAATATATATTTTTTATCCAAATTTTTTTTTTATTGTTAGTATAATTTTTTATTTAAAATCATTGTTTTTTGTTGTGATTACCAGTATTTAGCTGTCTGCATCATATTTTGCAGCATTATTGGCAAATCATAAACCTTTCAATTCTAACTGCATGAACTGTGACACTCTTTTTAAATGAAAATTTGTCCCCTAGATATGTAATTATAGGGGGATATAGCTGTCACTATGTATATCTCTCTGTCCATAAACATTTCTGAAACATAACTTTCAAACTGTTCAAGATCTTTTGATGAAACTTGGTATGCATGTCAAGCAAGTTGTGTAGAGGTGTATTTGATGAAGCTTGGTATGCATGTCAAGCAAGTTGTGTAGAGGTGTATTTTGATGAAGCTTGGTATGCATATCAAGCAAGTTCTGTGATACTTAGAATTTTTCCCATTAATTAATTTGTATCTTACCCTGGAAATAAAGTGTAGCATAAGTTGTATAAAAATTGATATTACTGGACCATCAGGTACTTTCAGTTGGAATCTTTGCATAGGCAGGGGTCATAGGAAGATATGTCATTGCTAGATGGCTCTAATGCCAAGAAGCAAAACTTAAGAATTTTTAATGTTTTAATGTTTCACTTCTGTCCATTGGACATTAATCTTTTCTATTTATTTAAGTTTTTACAGAATTTTCACAGAATTTTTATTTTTGCTGTAGACTAATTGTTTGCAAATACAGCAAAAATAAATACCAGTGAAAAAAACACACTGTACAAAATTCTTTATATTGGCTTGTCAGATGAGTGAATGAGGATCTTGTGAAAGTTACAAAAATTGTCATGATTTTTTTTTTTAACATAGAATTTAAAAAAGGTGAAAAATACCATAATTGAAAACCATAATTTTCCTACAAATCTTTGTCGTGTTATTAATATTGTGACATCATCTTTTTTTGCTGAGATATTATCTGTGTATTCAGTGCAATACAATTTTGAAAAATTACTGCTTGAACAGTTTCACTGCTCTATGATTTTTATGTATTTTTTGATGGAAAATTTGTGACTGTGAAATAGGGTTTACATAAAACTGCACCTGTATTAAATGAAGTCTACATAGTTAAGTCATTACATATGATGGCTTCAGGTGATGAAAAAAATGTAAAACAAAATCCCAGTTGCCTTTGCATGGGAAGTGTTCAGGTAAAATCCTTTGAATCATACAGGTATGAGCTTGGTAAAATCAGTGTGTATTTGTAAAGATTTTTCTTTTCCTGCCTTGGTGTTATTCAAGGAGACAACTGAGCGCAGCGTGAGTGGGTAATTGTACTATAATTGCTATATGGATATAATACTTTTCAATAGGAGAACTTTGCCATCAGTATGACAATGTAAAGATGTGTTAGTAGGACAATCAAGTGTTAGATGATAACATAGAGATAGATACAGTAGCACATAGTGCTGTCCTAAGTACTTAATAGTATTTATGGTTACTTACTATGTACTTGTAGGATATATCAATGACCTATTTACCATGCTCAACCAACTTCTTAGAATGTCAGCTTCTTTAAAATCACTAATTTTGTTGTGATAATTTGCATAAACATTTTGACAGCACTGCTAAGTAACTACTGAAATTTTCATCAAAATAAGACAGAATTGTTACGTTCTATAGGAAAAATTTCTAGGTATCAGAGTCGGTCAACTTGGACTTGAACAAAACACAGTTTGGGTGTGAATGTGTAATAATAATAATAATAATAATAATAATAATAATAATAATAATAATGACTTTATTTAAAGAGGGTGACACAATTAGTTGCATGGAACTAATCCTCCTTGTGGCCCTCTGTTATATGCATATTTACATACAGAGTACATGTACATAATTGCACACAATAATAATAATAATAATAATAATAATAAAAGCATTGATAATAACCTACATGTATATATGGACATAAACAGAAAGTTTTGTAAGAACATGCTCCAACTAGGTACATTAATTGTGTATATACAGTGCAAAAATAGTGAGACAACAAAGTGGAAGGTTTGAGAATTTATACTTTAAGTTGTAATGTATTTGTCAAATAAAATAGGTTCCACTTTTCATCCATTGAATTAGATTAAAGTTAAATGCATTTATATTTGTACTTTCTCTATATTCCTTTGGGATTCTATTCCAAATTAGTGACTCTGAATATTTAAAACTTTTCTTAAAGAGTTCTTTATTTGGTTTCGGAATGCAAAGGTGGTTAGCTGAAATTGATCTTAAATTGGGAGTGTTGCCTTGTTTTCTAGCATGAAATAGTTCCTTGAGATATAATTGGGCCATATTGTTTGAAACTTTGTGCACAAGTCTAGCCTTTCTAAAAAACATGCGTTCCCTTACTGTTAACATTTTAATATCATTCATTGCATTTGGGATGTTTTCAGCATTAAATATAATGAGTCTGCAAGCTAATTTTTGCAAGTGGAATAATTTGCAAATATTCTTGTCAGAAGTGTTTCCCCAGATAACATTACGGTAGTCTAGGTATGGTACATCTGTCAGTTGGCATGTAGTATGATTGGTCAGTGGTCCACTGGAATCACCAATTAAATTTAGTGATTGACAATAGGGCAGGTTATGAATTAGGTGGATGTGACACAACGTGTAATGACCTCATGCCTAAAAATAGCCTGTGTGGGTCTTAAACCCTATGGACGAACTTTGTAACATGGCGGCTAAGTTTTATTATTTTTAGAATTAACTGAAAGACAATGTTTCCGGGGGAAAATTACCTTACAGCGTTAAAGAAAGTCACTCAGTTAAACATCTGAAAGGGTGATTACAATGTCATCTCCCTACAAGTGAAAACCGAAGTAAATTTATATTTATTTCAGTAATTTAGGATACTTTTCTATAATACATACAAAAAAGGTCACTACATTGGAGCAAAGTGCACTTCTTATAGTATACATGTAACTGTCAGACATTAAGTATAGGTTTTTGTCTAGCTAATAAATGGTATGGTATATAAACTGGGGACTTGGAGATGAAATCAAGCTATAGAATTTTTCTAAAGATGGGCGGGCATGCCCACGTTTGTATTAATATTTGTTTTCTCAAATATCTTGGCAAATTAAAAAAATGCATATCACTTGCCAATACGGTGGTGCTGACGATGGAACATTTGGTTTGCTCACCTGCAAAGGAATTTACCCATAAGAGGATATGAGCTACTGGAACAAGTTTGCCAAAACTCGGTTGCCACCCATCAAGGCCTTCCATTCATCCCTGTCTTGCAAAGGTGTTTCCACCAAGAACTACACGCATGCAAACAATGTCTGGTCCGCTTTTTTTCTCAAAATCTCTGTGACTATCACAATCTGTATCTGTGCACAGATGTGTTGCTGCTCGAGGATGTCTTTAAGACGTTCTGCGATACTGCTGTTAGAGTTTATAAGCTTGTCCCCGCACACTACTTAGCCTGGAATGAATTGTTATCAAAAACATGCGTCTAGCTCGAGCTGTTAACTGACATTGACCAACATCTATTATCGAACGTGGTATTTGAGGTGGAATTTCCATGGCGAGTCATTGTTATGCTTGCACGAACAGTTTGCTTGTGGACAGATATGACCCGTTGCCCCAAACAGTTACATCATGTATCTTGACACCTATAACTTTTATGGATGTGCGATATTGCAGTCAATACCCGTAGGTGAGTCTCAGTAAATCAATCCCACGGATGTATACATACACATGCACGTACATGAGTAATACAGCAACAGCAACATTAGGTACTTCTTTGAAGTTGACCTGGAATACCCAGATGAGCTTCACCGCACCCACAACGATTATCCACTGGCCTGAGAAACACTGTCAGTGCTCTGTGAGTGGCTATCCCAGTATCAGTGTTAAATTGTTGATGATTCTGGACACAAGTTTACAGAATACATCAAGCTTGTCCTGAACCTGAGAACTAAGAGCTCATGGTCGCAACTAACGAATTTGAGAAATACTTTTCAAGCTCATGAACAATGCTGTGTTCGGAAAAATTATGGAAAACCTGCAGAAGAGAATCCATGTTGATCTTGTTCGGGACAGTGAGCAAGACAAATTCAACCGATTGATTGCGGATATGGCATTTTAGTCACACAAAATGTTTGATTGTGGGCTTATTGCAGTACATAGCAAGAAAGTTAAGCCAGTGTTGGCAAAACCAATTTATGTTGGTGTGTCGGAACTAGACCTGTCAAAGCTGCTCATGAATGAGTTCTACTACAACAAGATCAAACTGCGGTATGGAGACAACATCAAGGTGCTGTACATGGATACTGACTCACTGTTAATGCACATAACTACCAAATATGTCTATGCAGACATGGGTGCGGCGTCACTGTTAAATGAATTTGATACCAGCAAGTACCTGAAGGATCATTCGCTGTTCAGTAACACTAACAAGAAAGTTGTGGGAAAATTAAGAAGGCGGCTCCAAAAACATCTAGAAAGCAAAAGGAGTTCCTCTGGTTGTGGTCGCAAAAGATCTGAAGCACAACATGTATGTGGAGTGCTTATGCGAGTGGTGCCAATTCACACACACAGTCAATCATTTGGTCTAAGAAACATCACATGGGTGTGTATTATTGCACCAAGGTAAGTTTGTCTCCGCTGGACACCAAATCATGGATTTTCCCTGATGGTGTCACTACTTACGCATGTAGGCATGTGATTATCAGAACAGATTAGTCTAGAATAAATCTTGGCGGTAGTTCCGTATCCGCGAGAATGACTTGCAATTCCTCTTGCACAAATGCTCTACCAGGAGGCTTTGCCTCTCATGGTTGGCCTGGCGCCAAATGATAGTGTATTGGTTGCCCTGGAAAGTCAATCCGGTCTGCATCGACGGACTGTACTGGGTCAGTAGCACAATGTTGTCTGCCTTCAAGCTCCTTGGTGCATTCAGATACCTAATGAAATTGTTTCCAATTGGGGCTAACATGGGTAGTTATGAAACAGTTTTGTGGGTAATAGTGGCAGTCTTCTGCCGATCGCCTCAGTGGGTTTTTACCCAATTGCGTGTGTGGTTTCATTATTCAATGCTGCTATGATGAAGCGAAGCCGTGTCACCAACTTGCGAGATCGCTCACGATTCATAAAAATTCTTGCTTGTACTGATCTCTGAATAATCGTTCTGCAAATGTACGGTTGAATCCTTCCACAATAGACTGGTCACGATGTATGCCAACATGACCAAGCACCTTATGTTTTGCCAACAACGCAGCAACAGCTCCAAGAAATTCTTTGCCCAGGTCCACCTGAAAAGTCATGGCCATGTTAGCGGTGAACATATATAGATACGTTTCAATGCATCTGCGTCACTTGCTGAATCTTTGGATGTCAATGGCTCAACTTCCTTGTATCTGCTGGCAACATCTGCAATGGTTAATGTGTACTTGCATGTGTGTCCACATACCTGATCATGCGGGAGAAATAAAAGATCAGCTTGGTGAACTTCGTTGGGCATTCTCACATCATACCATCCACTGGAAATCTTCATTGGTACTGATAGGTACCGTATATACTCGATTATAAGTCGACCCCCCCCCTTTTCATGGCTGCAAAAAGCCAATTCAGCTATGACCCTCCTAATAGTCGAGGTGTTTTTTGCAAATTAAATCCGTCTGCAAGGGGTGACATGTCATCACTGAGTCAGAGCTGCACTTAGGAAAAATAAACGAGCCAAACTGCATAGATAGATAGACATATAGATAGATAGGACAAATAAAAACAAAAACCAATGTAGAATAAATACAATTGTATTATTTAGCTGAATATGTACCAATAAATTTACAACTTACATTTTGTCCATCTTCGTGTAATGAAATCCACATAGCTTAACATTTCTAATCCATTTATATGATAAATCCATGAATTGGATTATAGGTCACATACAGGTATAAAATTGGTATCCTATAAATGTCACTGTCTAATGTCCTCTGGTTCAAAGCCCAAGAATTCATCCTAATCATCAGAGTTACCAAATAAAGTAATAAATTCCTCCAATGTCATCCCGTCATCGTAAACATCGTCCGACTCCGAATCTATTTATATGATAAATCCACGAATTCAATTATAGGTCACATACCAGTATAAAAATAGAAGTTCAGAATGATCCGATTCACAATATCCCGTAATATATTAATTCTACACGTCATGCAAATAAACAATGAAAGTTAAGTCCACTTTTTTTGTGATTCACTGTATTCTATAAATGTCACTATCCAATGTCATCTGGTACAAAGTCCAAGAATTAATCCTCATTGTCTGATAAAGTTCTGAAATCCTACATCGTCGTCTAGTCATTGTAAATCGTCGTCGTCTGGTCATCGTAAATCTCGTCCGACTCCGATTTTCGGCTTTACTGTCATATGCGGGTGCTTATGCAAAGACTGAGCTTGGGCTCTGTGAGTAACACTTTGATCATAAAGTCAGAAATCTTTTAAAGGCTGCAACTGAACACATGTCAATTGTGCGGCAAGATCAGAGGGATTTCAAATAGCCTCCTTCTGTTACTTGGCACTGAACTCGCGGCTTGATCAAAGGGTTGTCACGTGGGAAAACAAAGAGTGTGGTGTGTTTACAAGCAAAGGGATTAAGGTCAAAGTATATGCACAGGAAGTTGTAGAACTCTACTTGGCACTGAACACGATAGATTGGCGGCTCGATCAAAAGGATTGTCAACTTGAAAACAAAGTGAGTCCCTTTACAAGCCAAAGGCTTATCGGCCCACGTGCACTGGCAGATAACTTGGGAAATATCACTTGGGAATTAAATCTGACTTGTGGAAAAGGAAAATACAAATTAAATCAAAACTTTTATTGCATCAAGCACAGTCTTTATACAGCAAAACACAAATATTAATACAAATAAAGGTTGTTCGGATTTGCACAAAAATGGAGGCAATATACTTACTAGTAAACACGCACGGTAAACATTGACGGACACTTCATTTTGCGGTAGGTAGTATTTAATTTACCGGTAATATTTTCAAATTAATAAAATCCAAATAACTGTAGATACATGTATTGTGTAATGAATACCGTCATGAAAACGTAAAAATAGATGAATTGACAGTATTTTTATGTACTGCAAACATCTAGAGTTTCCAACATTACCCCAAGATTTTTTTTATTTTTTTAATGTCGTGCTTATAAGACGACCCCTACTCTGTATGAGTCAAATTCTAAGTAAAAAACGTCGACTTATAAGCGAGTATATACGGTACATCTGCTTCAATGCTTGTTTGGCAAGCCACTCTCGAGTGACCCTGTGGGTGACTTTTGCTGCACTCGCTAACTTTTCAACTGCTGCTTCACCCTTCCAATACCCGCATGGACTGTAGTGTATCATGTCCAGTTTCTTATGCATGTTTGCTTGTGTGTTATATTACGGTTTTACCTAAAATGAGTGGACTTTTCCTACCTCCTTTGATGATCCATCTGGCGATTCTTTCTCCGACACCTGGCCCTGCAATTGCATTCGAGTCATGGATGAGACACAATGGCACACTGATGTGAACAGACATCACTTGATGCTTTATATGCAAGATCATGTCAGTAACATGCAGCATCAACACGGTTTACAAGTTCTTTTCTGGGCTTTGGTAGATTGTTAGAGTCCAGTCGTATATCCAGCCATGTTCCAGGCCCACAATAATTGTATCCAGGGAGATGTTTTTTGCCAGGGTATTTACTCCACGGTGTCCCAGGTAGCTTCATAATGCAGCAGCGATATCACTGCCAAGTTGTTTTAAACCCACAGCTTTCAGCTCCACCTGTAGTTTTAACAAATGTGAATCTTTGCTCCATATCGGACACAAGTTCCAGCGATTGCAGCTCTATTATTATGTGTTAGAAATTGAGTTTTCATGCATCATCGGACAGAATATGAAGGCGTGATTGAGTTATGCAACAATTGGTATTTAAAATGGCAATGCAAAAAAGAAAAATCATAGATGCTTTTACTGTCATTGACTTCTCTGCACAGGCAAAGCCTCAACCACCCAAGGATGGTGACATGTTTTCAAACTCAGTTCTCGTGTTGATCATTGGTCCAGCCAGATCCGGGAAAACCCAATTGTTGTTGAATCTGATCATGAGATGGTTAAAGTGGAATCAGCTGTATGTGATTGGACCATCCGCAGACAATCAGCAGTGTTATGTTGTACTCAGGGATTTTATAGAAGCGCTTCAGTCAAAGATGTCGTCGTTGTCCACGATTGATGAAGCCCCTGCCATTGACCACCTTGATCCTGGCGCAAATAATCTTGTCATGTATGATGATTTGATGCTTGAACACCAAGACAAACCTGTGAAAATATTTTCCCAAGGTTGACACAAAAACACAGACGTGATCTATGTGACACAATGATACATGCACATGCCTAATGTGATCCGAGACGGCTGTAACATGTTGATGATATTTCGTAGTGTTGACATGCATGGTCTTGCAAACATTCATTGGACCTGGTGTGCCACCAATCTCTTGTGGAAATCTGCCAGCAGAGCCTGCTGACTGATGCCGCAAAGCTGTGCACAATAAACTGGAACTTCTTCACGAGTACATAGGTGCACACTAATGTCTTAAAGATATGGTACAGTCATGACCATCTGCATGGGAAGACCTCACAGCAGGCTTTGAACAAATGTTTGCACCGCTGATCAAACCAACAAAAGAGATTGTATGTTATTCCTCTCAGTCATATATTTGGGTTTTGCAGAGATGTTCGTAAGGCTATTTTCGGAGCCAAACACAGTCACATTATACTGAAAACCCACTGACAATGATGCAATTTGGCATCATGGAGGTGCCACTGGTAAAGTTGTGTAGTTGAAATTAACATTGTGGATGCCTGTGATAATCCATCCCTTCAATGACTGCAGAAACATGTTTATTATCATTTATGAGTTCTGGAGGCACATCACTGCTGTCATTTCTTATGCTCACCACAGACTTGTATGAAGGCAACATTCAGCAGTTATCATGGGAAATAACTACCCAACAATGTGTCAGCGCACCAAGACATGTATTCATATCATTTCAAACTATAGTTTGGGCGCATGGTGTACAGGAGGTGAATCAAATGATATTTGAAAAGCTAGGAGTGTCAAAGTTTCTTTGCAGTTAAACAGTTGTCGGGAACCCTCTGAAGAAATTGTGCTGGACTTTGCAAACAGTCATGTCGCACGTGCATATCACAAGCTGTGGTCGTTCATCAATCAACACCAAAACATTGACACAGGTCTGCAGATTTCCCAAAAGATTTCACATTGTTATACCCGATTTATTACTTTTTGTTGCAACATCTGGAAATGTAATGACAGTCAATAATCAGTATGCACTTTCATGCACATGTTACTGAGATCTCCACTGCCCCCAATGTTAGATATAGATGTATTGCTGTGATTCTTTCCAGTAAGATGTTGTTAGAGGATATAGGTGGCTGAATAAGGGTCATTGAATCGCCTGTGGAAAACCTGTAATTGTTGCAGTTGTTGTAATTGAACAGCATGATTAAAAATAATGTACTATCATGAAGTTAAGGTTGGCCTTAGCCCAAAGCAGTTTGCGAAAATAAAGAGCGCAATACGAAATGATTGTGGGGTCACATTGAAACTTTCTCTGGAAAAGTTAACTGGAAACGTCCCCATGTGGTTGACCCAAACACAACTTGATCAGCTTAATGCTGCCAAACAAAAGAACACCTCATTGACATTTTTAATGTTATCCAAGCCAGAGGTGACACGAATGCAAACATTTAGTGGAATATTTCCATTCCTCGCAGCAGTTTCAGTGTTGTTAAAGGCTGCAGCTTGTGCTGTTGTAAAAGCGGCTGTGTTAGGGGCCGTAGAAACTGCATCCAGGGTGGCTTTGAAAAAGGCAGTCAGTGGATGCATATAGTCTCAAGGCTGCAGACGAATAAAAGAAGGAAAGGCAAAGGTCTTCATCAGTGATCCCCCAGATGTGGGAAACCAGCATTGTCAACCTGGATTTGACAACAGGACCTGGGAATCATTGGGTTGCATACACTATATGTGGTAACACCTCAACATCTTTTATATTTTGACTTATATGGGCTTGCACCACCACTTGAAGTTGTTGATTATTTAACCTGGGGTGGCAGAGCTTCAGGGTGAACGCTGTTTTATTTTACGCTGCTGTTGCAAACTCAAATGGACTGCTACATTTGTGGACATTGTGTTATTGAAGCACTGCATGCACTCTTGTATTTACCAACACCACACATGCTTGTTGTTTTTTTATTGTCACTTAGAAACTATGCTTAATAGCATACAAAATGCCTATTGACATTTACTGACACCCAACCACCCAACATCGCACCGATGTGGATCTGAGCAGGTTTGCCACCAAAGTGGATTTGACTGAGTTTACCAGCTGGGTTGTTATTGATGTTGATCCGGGCGAGTTTGTGATTTTTCAAGATAAAACTGGAAAACTTAAAATATCTAACATGGACATCAATGATGTTGTTTTGAAGCTGCAAGGTGCAGTTGTAAAGAACCAGGCTGAAATCAATGAAATTTGGGGAATAAGAGATGTCGTGTGTCAGTTGCTTTTATCAAAGACTCTCTTGATACTGCTAATGCTGGTATGAATCAATACTTGGATGTAAAGGTCGCAGAGATGCCCTCACCACCATGTATAGTAACTTCAAGGAGCATTGTTTGTGGATTATTAACCAAAGAAACAGAGGAAAAAACTGACATCATAACCTTAGCAAATGGTTGACATGTTTTCCAGTCTCTTGTTATGGCTTATACAGACTTAAATGCCACATCTTAAAAGTGTGCGAGTCCAGATCATACTTGTTTATCATAACCGGACGGAAATAAAGGTGGGTGGGCTCAAATGGCAATGTTGATAAATGATCAGCGGCATCTTTGAAAGATACTATATATATCACGTATCGACAAAATGGGTTTTGCTCTTGTAGAATTTTTCACATATACAGTACATGTATCAGCATCATTAGTCTCCGGAGATGAAATTCAATTCAAAGGACTCGACATCTGTCTGGAAGGGTACTTATCTGTCTTTGACGTTTGTGTTTAAGATTTGTTATTTCATATATGTAATGGATTCTGAACGCGATGACAATGTTGCAGAATTTACTAATTGGATCAGATAACAGCAGATGGTAGCATCAATAGTAATTTTGTTCCCTTTGTTGACTAATATCTGTTTCAGAGTGGTGGTATCAGGCCATCATATACGCTTAAATATAATCTAAGCAAGGGCAAGATAGAAATCGACTGTTGGGACCACCTGCCTGATATGCCACTTACCAACATGAGGCCAGCTTAGAGTCATAGCATTAGCATGCGAAAATGCTGGCAAAAAGATATATTACCGTAGGGTATGAAATCAGCCAAAGACTGTTTCTACAATGATGAAGTTAAATTCACAGCTGAATCCACATTCCCCATCAATTATGTTAAACCAACATTCACTTAACTAAGAAGAGAAAGATCTTGACTGTTATTCAACGAGGATGCACTTGTCTGCGTAACAGTTCTTGGATGAAAATGAGCATTAGAGGCACAAAGCAAAGGCATAATAAGTGTGTTTCTAAATGAATGTGGTGCCAAACCCCAGGCACAATCACTGGAGACCTAAATATTCCCCTGGAAGATATTTTCTATGATTGCACGATGGTTGTGCCTGTGAAGAGAAGTACTTGGTTGGAAGTGCGTGCATGTGTTGCAGCTGAGGCCAGCCTGTCGAGCAATTAGTCTCCATGATGACAATATTAAAAGAAGAACTATAATAGACCCTCAAAGCTACTGATGCGAGAAAATAATTGAAGCAGAACAACAGCTGTGGGATGAAATCAATAAAAAAAAGATTTTAGTCACAAAATACAAACGTGTGTGTGTGGTCATAGATGCTATTTGCGGAATCACTACCATGGACCTTGGTCTTGCTGGAATTGTGACTGTGTCAACTATCACAGGCATACCAGTCATAATTGTTGTCTGAGCCAATCGATAGTGACCGGTTTGACTGGTGGTGCTGGCAAAATAATTTTGTTACGGCAGCATTTGCAAATATGTGTTTATTTAGAACTTCTCGCAGTGGCACAAAATAGTCTCAGCACAATTGCCAAGCTGTACTTGTTAGCTATAAAAAATAAAAAGATTAACATGGCTGAGTTCAAGACCGTGCTGGTGGAAATGGAAAACCACCGACGTGACCCAAAACAGGTAGCTGATTTACAGGCAGTAAAAATCGAGTAAATGTTTGCCAGTGGGGGGCTCATGTGGGTACAATCGTGCAGATGTGTGTGCAAAAATCCCCAGTGGAAAAATTCACGGGGTTTATAGAAAGGATTTAGGGATCAGGAACCATAGTCGGCCGGCCGGCTCAAATCACTATTATGACACAACTTGAGTATATACAGCATTCATATAAAGAATAGTAGACTAGTGAACCTTTACAAGACATTACAGATGAGTAGCCATAGATTATATAGCATTGATGCAAAGAATAGTAATGAACCTGTTTGAGTCATTAAAGATGAGTACATGAAAGTATATGTGCATTGTTTTAGGGAAGTGCAGTACTCTATTGCACAAAATCATGCACATGATTGTTTTTGTAGATGTTGACTAAGATGCTTCTTTAAAACCCTTGGATGAGTCAGATGACTGTATAGTGTGAAAGGGACATCAAAGCCTTTCATATCTTTTACAAATGATACCCATGTGACATAAAATATGGCCACCATTTTGAAAAATTGAATAACCTTTAAACTACTTCTCAAAAGTCACAGAACAGAATTTGACCAAATTTCACATAAAGCATCCTGATATTATTTCAAATTTATAAAAATGATGCTGAGCTGTCAGCACATATGGCTGATATTACTAACAAACAAAAAAAGAAGCTTTAAATTACTTTTTCCCATAAACTGCTGAACAGAATTTGACTAAATTTTGACAGAAAATCTGTTATGAAGGTCCTTTGATGTTGTAGACATATGCCAATCTTATGTCACTTTTGGCTCCTATGACTAAAAAATGAGAAAAACCTTTAAACAGCCACTGAACAGAATAGCAAAGTGAATCCTTGCAAGAAGGCTTTTCAGTTGTTGCACAAATGAAGCAGATCCAATATTCAATATGACCACTGGTAATAAAAACAGAAACACCTTTAAATAACTTTTTCTCAAAAACTGATATAAGGCGTTTCAAAGTTTGCACAAGTGATTCTAATCTTTCATCCAATATGACTGCCATTACTGAAAAATGTAAAACTTTTAAATTTTTAAATTCATCATGCTAACCCAGATTTCTTGACCAACTGCTCCTGCATTTGTTAGGTGTCAGCAAGATGAGTAATCTTGGGCCCACTTTGGCCTCTGTTTGAAGAAGGTTCAAATTTTGCTATTACCAGTTGAAAGAATGATCCTCATTCATAACACTGTATTGATATTTCATGAGGATGAGTAGATGATGACCAAGGTTTTGGATACTGGATGCAACCCCAGGGATAGGACATAGGGGTTGTAGGTGAGTGGATCAGAATTAACTGTAAGTTTGTATCAAGCTCATTCATTGAGGGTGATCATGCTCAGTTTGATGTTTTAGGATCATGAGTAGATGCAACAATAGTTTCACATCCTCTATGCAGCCACTTGAGCCTGAAGGTGGTGATCAAGTGTCAAAAGATCTTGTATGCAAAATTGCTGATATCATCTCTGGCCACCATCCAATATTGGACTTGTGTGCTATGGAGGAATGACCTTTACATCTTCACATTTATATCATACAAGGAAGGTAACATATCGTGTGTAGTTAAGTTCAGTATAAATCAGTCATAGATAATAATTTATCATTGGAGGGAGTCTCACTAGGACACTTGTGGATGTAGGTCACTTAACGATTGTCAACTTGTTGTTTTGTTGATTTTCAATTCAAGGGTAAGTACTTTTAAGTTTATAATGAGAGGTCATCTAACCACAAAACTAACTGTTTGTTTAAGGTGAGTTGTTCATTGATGGTTAAAGGTGTTGGATGACGGCAATAGTGCTCGAGATTATTTGCTACTACTTAGTACCATGATCCCTCATTATAAAGCCACTGTTGTTTCTCTTATCACATGGGCATGGTCATGGATACAGTTAAGTTGGTTTAATTTGTTCAGTGATTTCTAGTTAATTTATTTTCCTTGATTTTAGTACTTGGTTGTTGAGTTCCAGCAATAATGTAGATTCATATACAGTCAAACCTGTCAATAGTGGCCACCCATGGGAATGGTTAAAACTGGCCTTTGTACAGAGGTGACCTCTGTATACAGGTTCACCTATCAAAATTGGTTTTTGAACAAGTAACATGCACTGATTATCATTATCATTATTATTATTATTATTATTACTATAACATCTGTGGATATTGTTTGCCTACACTATTGAACAAAATCATAAAATACATGTATATGTTGTTCTCTCCCAAATTTATGTTCCACACAATATTGCAGTATATCCTGTTCACTTTAATCCATCTTATAAATTAAGTCATCACTGACTCTTAAATTAATCACCAATCTTAGTTTGTTTGTGCACCATGACAAAATACTAATTTCACGACAAATTGACAGCTTACATATAACAGAGGACTGACTCTTTGGTCAGCCAGCTTGTATAAATTAGGATTTGGATTAGCCAGTTGCTCAACTCTCCAAGATCAAAAGACAGTCGGCTTATGTGAGAGGCCTCTGTTGAATAGGAAATCAAAAGAAGACGTATATGGCTATTTCTTTGTGACACATGAACCGAAACTATGCCTGCTTTCACAGACAAGATTTTAAATATTGAATGACCCCTGACCCTAATGAAAAGGGATGTATCTTTTTTCAAAGATGAACTTTGTTCAGTCAGACATAGCTTTAATTCAAAGGCAAAAAGATGAAGATACTGTATCGAACTATACGTGTCACACTGGCACAAGAGGCAACTTCCATTTCTGCTGTGATAACACAAGTACTTTTCCCACCATCCAGCATATAAATTGCTTCAACCCTCAACCCTAATGATAAAAACTGCCTTGCTTTTGAATTTAACATATTGACACCTTTGAGTGGTGTATATGAGTGGTCTATGTGTGTATGCCTGTCTGTGTGTATAATCGTTTTATCGTCATTGTACAGCGCCTCTGAAGATTCTTATCCTAGATCGTGCTATATCAAATAAAGTGAGTTGATTTGATTTGATTTGAGTTACATTGACAATGTGACTGGAGTACGATGAGTACAAGTGAGATAGGAAATGCTTGCACATTGGTTCACTTAATATTCTTTTATTTAAACTTTAATTTTTTATTTGCATACACTGAGCAGTCACTGTTGTTGTGCACCAGTGACTGCTTAAATCAGTGAGAAACCATTATTTGGCGAAGAAACACATGGCTGCTGACTGCAGAAAATAGGTGACCATTATATACATGACATATATATAGAAAGTGTTTTTTGTCGGGGGAGTCAGAATGGCTGTGGAAGCCAGGTGACTGCTATATAAAGGTGACTGTTCAGACAGGTTTGATTGTAATTAAATGCCCATTTTTTTTTGTTTTGAAAGAAAGCAACCTGGCATGAAGGGTTTTGAAATTTTACAAATAATGCTGATCTGCCATCAAACATTGCTCAACAGAATTCAACCAGAGTGTAGCATTCTGGCATGAAGGTCTTTAAAGCTTTTATGAATCAATCATAACTGTTCGTTCTAAAATAGAAAAATGTTTTAAAGACTTCTTCTTGAAATCCACATAACAGAACTTGACCAGCTTTGACAAAAAGCATCCTTGCATAAACGGCTTTCAGATTTGTTAAAATGATGTAGATCTGCTATCAAATATGGCTACCATGACTAAAAATTACAAAACAATTTTAGACAAAATTATTTCTCAGTCCATATTACAAGTCTAGATTTGTTTTTCTCAGGCTACATGTCTTGTTAGTTTTTGCTTCTGTGACAACAAGAAACGTTGTTATTTAGCAGGTAATGTGGCTGTTAGGAACTGTGTATACATGTACATATGCTTCCTGACAGATTATCTCTCACTAATCCCTTTCCCAGTAATTCCATGACCATGGTATTATGTGGGCAATTCAAAAATCACTATATATATATATATATATATATATATATATATATATATATATATTAAACTAATTTACATTCGCTGTTGCCTTAATTCACTGAATGGTTTCATTTGTTTTATAAACCATTGGTTGGGTGCAAAAATGAAAATTGGTGTGTGCGTTTTAATAAAGATAAAAATTTTTGTATGTGTGTTTTACTAACGATGAAAATTGGTATGTGTGTTTTAATGAATATGAAAATTGGTATGTGTGTTTTAATAAAGATGAAAATTGGTACCGGTATATGTATTTTAATAAAGATGAAAATTGGTATGTGTGTTTTAATAAAAATTTTCACACAGAATAAATCAAACAAGGATGGTCATTGTATCTTAATTCCTCTTACAGCTTTCTAAGAGCCAAAGTTATGTTTTTCAAATAGAGATCTTGTTTTCTATCATTTCTGAACACCTATGTTGAAAAGACAGAGAAAGTGTACAATATTTCTCCATTGATAGGCCCAGCTTAGTACAATAAACTGTTTATAACAAATCCGATTTTAATAGCAGCAATACATTTACCCATCACTATTATATAGCTTTATTCCTTTTTCGTGTCGAAAAACTCGTCCGTTCGATGTGAAAACATTCTCCCACTTAAAGTGGAGAATTTGTCAACAAGCCACGTCATGCCCGTGCATCTCTCTGCGCCTGCGCGAACATTCATCTTTTTCATGGACGCCATACCTGGTGGTTGTGTCGCAAAAACGTAACCTGAGGAAAATTGTCTGCTGCGGTTTTCAACTACACTTCGGACTTCCCTCCTTTTAAATTCATCTGTGTTACAGTTGTCCGTCTCGGCTATATGTGTTTTATGCCGCTATTCGTCAGTGTTTAGTTCTAGGAAGAGTTTTTCTAGTTCTCCACGTGTACTCTACCCTTAGAGGGGTTAGGGTAAACAATATATCTTGTTTCTTTTCAGGTACACGGTAAGTCGTCTATGTCATCACAACGCGACATAGAACAACTGTGATAGCGCCGCAATTAACAGGCGCATAATTTTACAGAATTAATATTTCATTTATATATTATTCTCCTACTATTTCAATTGTTTCTTTATTATCTACGCGTGTCGCGTCGCATGCTTTTCTTGTACTTTCCTGAGACCAATAAAGCTTGTCAAGTGAACTAGCTTCTAATATCTCTTGGGAAGAACATATATATGTATATTGTTTACCTGTAGCAAACTAACCACTGTGGTGCAGATAGCCCGCAAAGTATATGGTGAACGGGTATGTATAGAGTACGCGACGTACCAAAAAAAAGGTGAGTTTTCTACATGTAGATTTTAAAGGTGAGTTTACACGTTGTTATTATTATTGGTTGATATTTCAATAATATTTATTTCAGATAATATTTATTTCAGATAAAAAGAAACAATGCCAGCAAATCAGTCTGTAGGTAAGTGTGGCCATAAGAAGGCCCCATGGGATACACACTCAGACTGTCTTACCTGTTCCAAGTGTAAGCGGAACAGTCGCTGCAATATCTGTACAAATTGGACCAATGAAACCTGGAATCTTGCTGATTCCAGGCATACTTATAGAGGGCGGAAAAAAATAGTTAAATCCCCCTCATCGTCTGATTTCTCTGGATTTTCTTTTACAGGTACTCAGACTAAGGCAACATACAGCAAGAAGGCCACTCTAGTTCACAAGAACATTCCGGGGCCCCAAGAGCCTGCACCAGCCTCCCCGGACATAGTTGAGGTCCCTCCTGTAGGGGCCAGTGAACGCTTCAAGAGTAAATCGCCTCTCCCGGGAAGGGAGAAGACGAAAAAGAGCAGTAGTGTGTTGCTTCCTTCCACCAGGAAGGAAGTATACCACTCCAAACATTCCCAAAGTAGCGTGTCGCACCCTCTCGAGGAGGGGCTACACCGCACCTTGGGTAGTAATGAAGACAGACGGACATCTGAGATGTCGTCTGACCGGTCACTGACCGGTGACCGGTCCGGTCACCGGTCAGTGTCGGGTGACCGGTCCACCGGTCACCGGCCAATGTCTTGTGACCGGTCACTGACCGGTGACCGGTCCGGTCACCGGTCAGTGTCGCGTGACCGGTCCACCGGGCACCGGTCAATGTCGGGTGACCGGTCCGGTCCGGTCACCGGTCAATGTCGGGTCGCCGGTCACCGGGTACCCGGTGCCGGTCACCGGTCACCAGGTGCCCGGTGCCGGTCACCGGTCTTTGGTTGATCACCGGTCACCGGTCACATCGTTCCGGTGACCGGTCTTCTCGTACCGGCCACCGGTCTTCTCGTACTGGTCACCGACGTCACACAGATCAACAATCAGAGGCCTCGTCGTACGGAAGGTCGCAGACCAGGGAAGGGGATCGGATCGGTATCCCCCCTTCCCTATTATACCAATGAATCCGTACGGGATGTGGGGACCAACATCTCATAATAATTGACCCCTTATGCCCCCTTGGGCTACTGGACCCTGGACTCTGAGTAGAAACGATGTTGCGGCTCGTGTTCCGCCATCGCCTCCTCGCCAGGTAGCATCCACTAGTAGAACCCGACGCATAGCATCATCCACGAAAGACAAGCGGTCTCGTCTTTCTCCTGGAACATCTAGAACACATAGAGCCCCTACTCAGGATGACAAACAAGTATGGGAAATGGCGCATAGTGCACCTCTGTTACTATCTCCAAAGGACATTGTGTCGCCCGGCCACCCTCCTGCTCGGAGTGTTCTAGATGATGATGCATTATCTATCATCGTCGATTCCAATGAGTACGAACTGGAAGCAACTAGACCCAGCTTCCCTCAACCAGAGGAAGCGGAAGAGATATGGTCTTTTTGATAAGGCGGTAAATGAAGTTTACCGCCTACTACCTACGGATTTGTGCCCGAAACCGTCTGGTACACAGTCCAAGAAGATCCTCTCCAGTTTGGAAAAGATCTCCGGGGCTCAACCACAATCAGATCTTCTGCTCCTTCCGCATTCCTCTACAATTTAGGAAATATCACAGAGGTTCTCCTCAGGCCAGGACATCGCTAGACGGCGCAAAGGGTGGGCTGTCCCAGCCTCTACTTTAAGACCTATGGTCTCTGCCTCTAGTTACCGGGTACATTCCCCGAAGTGGCCTGTTAAACCTCCTCAATTGGATGCAGATGCATCTCAAGTCGGCTTGACAACGGGAACCTGGGCACGCCTTCCTATTAAGACGATCGAAGCCATTGAGCAGAAGGTCCGTCTTCTGACCACCATGGCTTCCCATGCGGACCTCTTCTCAGCTACGTCGTTTAGTATGCTGAGGGAGGCCTCTCTGAATCCAGCCACATTACAGCGTGTGCTGGAAGCTGTTGCCAAGACATCTCGGCATTCACTCGCTATTGCAATGGCCCTTTCAGCGGAACTCCTACACATCCGTCGTGATGTTGCACTGGACTCCTCGAGGGTCTTACTTAGCCACAGTAAAGACCTTCTAAGGGCTGCTCCTTTGGAAGCTGAGAGTCTCTTCGGAGGTCTCATCCCCACTGTGGCCTCACAAGATTTGAAGGACCATCAACATAGGTCCTTCACAACTGCACCTGGCCCATCGCAATCGGCCAGGAAGCGTACTAATGTGCATCGACCTCAGGGGTCACCTGCTAAATTCTTTAAGCAGGTACAGCCCCAATATAGTGCACAACCTCAATATAGTGCACAACCTAAAGTGAGACCTCCTCGTCAGTCAGGTCCTAGGCGTGGACCTAGACGCCGAGGAACCCCTAGGAAGAAGTTCTACAACCCACCTTCCTTTCCCAAGGAAGGAGGGGGGGGACGGCCCTAGGGACTCACACCCTCTCCTGCCATCCATTCCTCTCCCAAACATCCCCGTAGGGGCTCGCCTAGGCCTCTTTTCAGAGGCTTGGGCAAGTATCACGGACGATGGGTGGGTCCTTTCTCTTGTAAGCGAGGGTTACCGTATTCAGTTTCAGGAACAACCTCCACTATCAAGGACCCCGTATTCTTTCATCAGTCCAATCTGGTGAAACTAAGGGAAGAGGTAAATACCCTTTTACAAAAAGGGGCAGTTGAGAGGGTCCTGAACGATCAGTCTCCTGCATTCTACTCCCGAATTATCCTGGTCACCAAGAAAAGTGGGAAATTTCGCCTTATTATCGATCTCTCCCCCTTAAATCGTTTTATTTTGGAGAAACATTTCAAGATGGAGACCACCTTCTCAATCCGAAATGCGATGCGGCCATCGGATTGGGCGGTCTCCATCGACCTTCAAGATGCATATCTTCACATTCCGATTTTTCCACCTCATCGGAAATATCTCCGGTTTTGCTTGGACCAGGAAGTTTTTCAATTCCGGGTTCTGCCGTTCGGAATAGCTTCCGCACCCAGAGTTTTCACCCGAGTTATGGGAGTAATAGCGTCTTATCTATGAGTACGGGGAACCCTGATCCCCCAATACTTCGACGACTGGCTAATCCACAATGTTCAGGTTCAGTCCCTCCATCAGGATCTGTTCCGTTGTTGGTCCACAGTAACTCGATTGGGTCTTTTACCCAACCTCGAGAAGTCAGAACTGATTCCATCCCAAGACTTCGTTTGTGTAGGAATCAACTTCCTCACAAACCAGAACTTAGTCCTGGTTCCCGGAGAGCGTATAGATCGAATCCTGGCACTCTTAGAGACACTACGAGTAAAAACCGTGTTGTCTGCTCGCCTTTACCTATCCCTACTGGGAACCTTGAACGCCGCTACAGATCTGGTTCCCTTAGGACGGCTCCATATGCGCCCTCTACAGTTTCTCCTACTCGCAAGGTGGAAACCACACAAGGATTCTCTATCAGCTCTGATTCCTCTAGGACCAGGTTTCCATCATCATCTGCGATGGTGGATGAATCGAGACAGATTCCTAGCTGGGGTCCCCATGCACGCTCCGGATCCCCACTCCTACCTGTTCGCCGACGCGTCAGATTCCGGTTGGGGTGCTCATCTAGAGCCGGAGGGGATAACTCTTCAGGGCCTTTGGACCCTACACGAGTCGTCCCTCCACATAAACAACCTAGAAATGAAATCTGTCTTTCTAGCGTTACAAGGGTGCGTCGACAGGGTAAAGGGTCGTTGTGTCATGGTCCCCTCCGACAACACGTCCGTTGTAGCGTATCTCCGACGTCAAGGAGGCACACATGCCCCTTCTCTTTGCGTGGAGGTCTGGAACCTCCTCCGCTGGGCTACCTCGGAGAACATCTCCCTCCGAGTTCGCCACATCCCAGGGAAAAAGAACATCTTAGCGGACAGTCTGTCCAGGTCAGGCAAATCAGTTCTCACAGAATGGACTCTTCACCGCGAAGTGACAGAGTCCCTTTTCTCACTATGGGGAAGGCCCCTCGTGGACTTGTTTGCGACCAGGCTCAACAACAGACTCCCCTTTTACGTCTATGATGCCAGGTGGAGAATCTTCTGTGATTGGTGCAGTAGGAAACGTGTTGATCCCAGCTGTTCCTCTATAACTGCCATTGCTGATTTCCTTTTGTTCCTTTTCGAGAACAAAAGATGTTCAGTATCTACTATCAAGGGCTATAGAGCCGCCATTTCTAACACACTTAAATTCTCTCAGGGCTCGGAGATTGGTTCAGATCCACACCTTGCCGATCTCATTAAGTATTTTGAGCTACAGAGACCTGTCACTCGCTCTCTGACGCCTAGATGGAATCTATCATGTGTTTTATGGTCCTTAACGAAAACCCCCTATGAACCATTGAGTGAGGCATCCTTTCAGGATCTCACACTCAAGACGGTATTTTTACTCGCTTTGGCGTCTGCGAGAAGACGTAGCGAGATTCATGCATTGTCGGTGGACACTGGCTGTCTCCGTTTTGATGGCAATTTTGAATCCGTTTCCCTCCTTTGTCAGCCAGGATTTTTAGCCAAAAATCAATTACCTGCGGTAGCTCCATCACCTATAGACATCCCCAGTCTTAGTCGAATCTGTGCTCGGGATGATCAAGATAGGCTCTTATGCCCAGTTAGGGCACTGCGTTTCTATTTAAATGCTTCAAAAGTGAAAAAGAAGGGCAGGAAACGTCTTTTCCTTCCTCTTAAGGGCTCCGTTGATATTTTGGCCTCCACGATTTCAAGGTGGATTGTCACCACAATTAAAAGAGCTTACCAGTCCCTTACTGATAGAGACCTTCCCTTTATGAAACTAAAAGCCCATGAGGTTCGAGCCGTCACTGCCTCATGGGGCTATCTAAATCACTCGTCTCTGGAGGACGTCATGAAGGCAGCATTTTGGCGATCCCATACTACCTTTTTCGTCCTTCTACCTCCGCTCATTAGCACATCAAAGCGCAGGCATATTTTCTCTGGGTCCCATAGTTGCGGCACAACATGTGGCCCAGAATGACTCCAGCAAATAGTAAAGTGGACATCTCCCCTCAAATGGTGAGTAGTTTACATTTTTCCTCTGTTTTTGATCAGTTTAACATCAGCCGACCCACCTAACTGACAAATTCAGCTATATAATAGTGATGGGTAAATGTATTGCTGCTATTAAAATGTAGTTTTTTGGGGGGTAAAACTAATTTTAATTATGCAATACTTACCCATCACTATTATCAAATGCCCTCCTCCCACCCCGCTCTGATGCCCTGGCGTAATTTCGTCTATGAAAAAGATGAATGTTCGCGCAGGCGCAGAGAGATGCACGGGCGTGACGTGGCTTGTTGACAAATTCTCCACTTTAAGTGGGAGAATATTTTCACATCGAACGGACGAGTTTTTCGACACGAAAAAGGAATAAAGCTATATAATAGCGATGGGTAAGTATTGCATAATTAAAATTAGTTTTACCCCCCAAAAAACTACATGTTACAAAATGCATGTATCAGATATTACAAAGTTCACTGCGGTGTCACTTTTTGGTGTTTTATATAATATTTAACATTGATTATAACAAAATTTGGACATGACAATAAGATTTTTCGATCACGTGTACTTTGTTATATTGGGTGTTTACTGTGAATTGTAAAAATTGACAATTTGGAAACTTGTAATAATTTACATAATTTTTATACACATCTTTTTTTATTTTATTTCATTGTAGCAAGAAAAACTTTTAATTTTTCATTTTTGGACCATGACGACATAAAAAGTTCAGAGAATATTCAAATCCTTCACAAATAGAAATCAAATCATTTCACTGAGTTATAACTGGTTCTCAGATTATTGTACCAAACAAGTGGCTTTAACTTGTGGAAATCTGACCATGTAGAAAATGTATGTGAAGAAAAAATTTTGGCTGAGTAATTAGGATTTTAAAAAAAATAAATTAAAACAGGTCATGTACATGTAATTAATGAGAGAACACTTTGGTTGTCTTGATCAAATGGTGGTTTGGTAAAAACAAATGATCCATGCAAATATGATAGCATCAAACTTGTGTTGTGTATTGTAAAGGAATTTCATTTTTATCTTCTCATCTTTATCACATAAGAATTCAACTCAGGCTAAGTCATTTGACAGTATATGCTTGTCTTTAATGTGTACCTACTGCAGACAACACTGACCCAGATCTACTATCATGTAAAAGAGGGACAGGTCAGGGTCACTTATACTGTTTTTCTACTTTGTATATTTAGCAAATAGTATCTGCTTACATGTTGCGTGAATTGTGACATGGATAAATCTGTTTAGCTGGCTGAATGCTGTTATGCGTGTAATTATGGTACTTTGTTACAGGTATAATACATTTTTAGCAAAAGATTAGCAGTACGATCACAGTTGTGGTTTAACAAGATCTGTTGATAATATTACAAAATATGTCAAACTTTCTGTTTGGGTTGTTGGCTTCTAAAGCACAGCAAGGAGAGTCAAATGCCTAGTCTGGTGACACACCATGGTAGCTGATCCTGACTGATCTGATGATGAGAATTGAATCCGCACCCTTCTGGTCATGGTTCTAAAGCCTTAATTACTTAAGCCACTGTGATTCCTTGATATGATTTACAAGCATGCTAGATGATGGAGATAGTGATATTAATATGTTGTCACAAGTCCATACATTTTATAGCAAAGCATGCATTTAATGCTTTTTGCTATAATGTATCTGAATACTTGATGAAATAATTTGAGAGAATTTAGAGAGGAAACAAGGCTGAGATATATATGAAATTTATTGGAATTTCTTTGTGAGATGGATAATGTGTTTTCTCATTCAGCAAATAAGCTTATCATTTTGAATGTAATTTTCTTGTAATGCTTTGTACCTGCCTATGGACCTGTCATTGTACTTACTGTACATGCATTTAAAACTACCTACCTACTGATCCACCCATCGATCTGTCTGTTTGTTTATACGTCTTTCTGTCTGTCCGTTATTTTTTGTATGTGAATCTATTTGCTTGTCTTTATCATGAACCACACAGGGTTTATATCTGAATAGAGAATGGAAGTGGTGTCAGTCTTTGCCAGATCTACCTCCCCTGTTGTTAGGTCCCTATTTTTTCTACAGTGTTACCAGGCCAGTATTATCTGCATTAAATTTGTAAGGCATGCATGCTTTTTCCTGTGGAACCTATTGTATATTTTGGGTTGTGGTGGGGTGGAGAAGGGAATGAAGGTGGGAACAGGAGTATGAGTTCATTTGCCTGTACATTTTGAAAGACTCCAGATAAAGGGTTTCAGAAAACTACTCTCAAAACTTCAATTTTAATAAAAATGTTTTTTTGATCACTAGAAAGGGTAAATCTGTTTGTACTTCAGTCTAGCTGACTAACAAATCAAGGAAAAAAAATTATATGCCTTTATCCAGAAATTATTAAAAAGTACATGCTCAATTCAGATTAAGACCAGTATCAAGAATGAAAGAATGAGTGATGAGTGATAGCTGGCCATCTCTTTTTTACCCCCCTTACCCCGCCCTGGTCTGGAATCAAACAGCATGGCAGCTAGAAGGAGGATTATAAATTCTAAAGAGCTATAGGGCCACTAAAAATATGTCAACTTCAAATGGTGTTTGATTTTATATACAGCAGTATTGTTACAGTTGATTTTATATTTTCACGAGTGTTTAAATAGTTTATACTGTTATGGCATTTTAGTCATTAGCAGACTAGATGTAAAACGGTAGCAAAATACCACAATTACAGTGTTACCTTATATGATGCAATGTTTGCATACACAAATATTTGGAAAGGTCATGTGTCTGGGGCATGTTAATCTGGTTAGGTCAGGTTATGCAACAGCTGAATAAGCCAGTTTAAATACTGCAATTGTTAGTTACAGCCTGTCCAGATTATAATAATAATAATAATAATAACTTTATTTAAAGAATAAGCTCATTTGGTCAAGTGACCAATCTTCCATGAGGCCTTCTACAATTACATGTATATGTTGTACAATTTTTACAAGTTGTGGTGTCTTTAGACAACAATGCTATTAAAATCAAAATAATTGATCTATAGCTAGTATAAAATATGTACAAGGCATTAAAGATAAGTACATATAGGATTCATATAAAGATTAGTAGTGAACCTGTGTAAAACATTACAGGCGAGTACATAAAGAACATTGTTTTAAAGAAGAGTAGTACTGAATTCCACAAAATCATACAAATGATTGTTTCTGTAAATGTTGACTTAGAAGCTTCTTAAAATTTAGGGAAGAGTCATCTGACCTTATCTGAATAGAGAGTTGCAGGTATAAGTCTGGGAAAACTAGTTGGGGGAAAATAACGTAAAAACTGCACTCTCTTACGGATTGTTTCATTATAATACCATATTTCATAACAATCCTGTAACTGGGGATTGAACTTACAATCACAGAGGTGCCAAGCAGTTGCATTATCACAGTTATCCAGCTTCAATTATTATTATTATTAATGTACTTGGTAAATATAGCAATGTTTATTGTTTCTCAGAAAATATTTAAATGCAAAATACATGCAGATGCTCTCCTTTCCTTCAATATTGTTTCATGATCATGACCAAACATATTAATATCTCTACCAACTTTATTGGGGACCAGGGTGGCTGAGTGGTCTAAGGCACTTGCCTTTACAGATCACTCACATCTCACCTCTGTCCATGTTGTTCGAGTCTCAGCTCAGCCAGCATGGTTATGTAAGAAAGTTTGCCAGTAGCTTCCCTTGGGTTGGTGGTTCTTCCAGGAGTCTTAACCGGGTTCTTCCTCCACCAAATATACTGGCTGCCATGTATAGCCTATCATGTGCTGAAAAATGGCATTAAACCCACAAAATCAAAGCAATCTACCAACTTTATCAATGGCAGTAGTTATCTTTCCACTAGCAAACATATTATTTAAATGTTCTTCTTTGGTGACTAAGCAAAAGCTCATCACAGGAAACCAAATTTCACGTCTTTTCCTGGAATTTTTGTAACTGCCATCAAACATTAAGCTAATATTGACTTGTTCGGAGTGGGAATGTTAGTCATGGCCTGCAGGAGATTAAAATCACCTTTCACTGGTTCCTCATTTACTATCATGTACATATTTTTAGGTTCACTTATAAAATGTATGAAGCTTATATTTAATGATTTTAAGCCTGTTTTTAATTATTGTTTTCATTTCTTCTTAGCTATTCCACATATTACAAAGTTTTTCAGGCTGAAGAAGGAGCAAGTCTAGGTAGAAAGATATGCAAAGGAACCGTTATCCTGTGAAAGTAGATCTTGTCCCCTGCCCACAGGCACCTTCAGATAGCAGTTCTGTGAAATATTTCCAAAATGCATCTGAGAAGGATGTCTTTTTTTTATATTTTGAAGGAAACATTGGCTCTGTCTCTCCATCTCCTTTCTGCACTGATTTGGTATCATTTGTGTATAAAGGTTTTATTGTACTTGTTGTTAGGATAGTTTTCACTGTTTTCTAATTCTATTTTTGTCCCTCTGTTTTTCTCTTTGCCAGAGTTATTGCTCATTTTACTTGCCTTTCCAGCTTTCTCTGGATTTCTTTGTCTGTTAGGCACATGCATCCACAGTAAGTGTCCTTTGTAATATCATGTACACCAGCTTTTAGAAATAAATACTATCATATCAACAGTGTTACCAGGCCAGTATTATCTGCATTAAATTTGTAAGGCATGCATGCTTTTTCCTGTAGAACCTATTATATATTTGGGGTTGAGGTGGGTTGGAGAAGTAAATGAAGGTGGGAATGGGGGTATGAGTCAATTTAACTGCTTTTTTAAAGACTCCAGATTAAGGGTTTCAGAAAACTACACTCGAAATTTCAATTTTAATAAAAATGTTTTTTTGATCACTAGAAAGGGTAAATCTGTTAGTACTTCAGTCTCTAATAACTGACGAACAAAAGAAGGAAAAATATTACATGCTTTTAGCTAGAAATTATTATAAAGTACTTGTTCAACTCAGATTAAAACCAGTACCAAGAATAAAAGAATGAGTGATAGCCGACCATCTCTTTTTTACCCCCCTCCCTTCCCTCTCCCTTGTCTGGAATCAAACAGCAAGGCAGCTAGAAGGAGGATTATGAATTGTTAAAGCTATAGGGCCACTTTAAATATGTCAACTTCAAATGGTGTTTGATTTCATATACAGCAGTATTGTTACAGTTGATTTTATATTTCCACTAGAGTGTTTAAATAGTTTATACTGTTATGGCATTTTAGTCATTAGCAGACTAGATGTAAAACGGTAGCAAAATACCACAATTACAGTGTTACCTTGTATAATGCAATGTTTGCATACACCAATGTTTGGAAAGGTCATGAGTCTAAGTATTGTTAATTGGGTTAGGTCAGGTTATGCAGCAGCTGAATAAGCCAGTTTAGTACCCAATTGTTAGTCACAGCCTGCCCAGACTATAATAATAATAATAATAATAATAATAATACTAATTACTTTTTTTAAAGAATAAGCTCATTTGGTCAACTGACCAATCTTCCATGAGACCTTCTACAATTAGATGTATATGTTGTACAATTTTTACAAGTTGTGTTGTCTTAGATAACAGTTCATTTAAAAACTAGATCATTGATCTGCTGCTAGTATAAAATATGTACAAGGCATTAAAGATGAGTACATATAGGATTCATACAAAGATTAGTAGTGAACCTGTGTAAAACATTACAGATGAGTACATAAAGAACATTGTTTTAAAGAAGAGTAGTACTGAATTCCACAAAATCATACAAATGATTGTTTCTGTAAATGTTGACTAAGAAGCTTCTTAAAACCTAGGGAAGAGTCATCTGACCTTATTTGAATAGAGAGTTTGCAGGTATTAGTTGGAGGAAAATACTGTGAAAACTGCACTCTGATGGATTGTTTCATCATAATACCATATTTCTTAACAATCCTGTAACTGGGGACTGAACTTAAAATCACAGGGATAATTATTATTATTATTAATGTTCTTGGTAAATATAGCAGTATTTATTGTTTCTCGGAAAATATTTCAACGCAAAATACTTGCAGATGCTCTCCTTTCCTTCAGTGTTGTTTCATGATCATAACCAAACATATTAATATCTCTACTAACTTTATTGGGGACCAGGGTGGCTGAATGGTCTAAGGCACTTGCCTTTACAGATCACTCACATCTCGCCACTGTCCACGTTTGAGTCACAGCTCAGCCAGCATGGGTATGTGAGAAAGTTTGCCAGTAGCTTCCCTTGGGTTGGTGGTTCTTCCTGGAGTCTACCCGGGTTCTTCCTCCACCAAATATACTGGCCGCTGTGTATAGCCTATCATGTGCTGAAAAATGGCATTAAACCCACAAAATCAAAGCAATCTACCAACTTTATCAATGGCAGTAGTTATCTTCCACTAGCAAACATATTGTTTAAATGTTCTTCTTTGGTGACTAAGCAAAAGCTAGTAACAGTAAATCAAGTTTCACATCTTTTCCTGGAATTTTTGTAACTGCCATCAAACACTAAGCTAATATTGACTTGTTCGGAGTGGGAAAGTTAGTCATGGCCTGCAGGAGATTAAAATCACCTTTCAATGTTTCCACGTTTACTGTCAAGTACATATTTTTAGGTCCACTTATAAAACGTATGAAGCTTATATTAAATTATTTTAAGCCTGTTTTTAATTATTGTTTTCATTTCTTCTTAGCTATTCCACATACATGTACATGTACTACAAAGATTTCTTCTTAGCTATACCACATATTACAAAGTTTTTCAGGCTGGAGAAGGAGCAAGTCTAGGTAGAAAGATACGCAAAGGAACTGTTATTCTGTGAAAGTAGATCTTGTCCCCTGCCCACAGGCACCTTCAGATAGCAGTTCTGTGAAATATTTCCAAAATGCATCTGAGAAGCATGTCTTTTTTTGATATTTTGAAGGAAACACTGGCTCTCTATCCATCTCCTTTCTGTACTGATTTGGTATAATTTGCATATATCGGGTAAAGGTTTTATTGTACTTGATGTTAGGATAGTTTTTGCTGTGTTCTAATTCTGTTTTTGTCTCTCTGTTTTTCTCTTTGCCAGAGTCATTGCTTATTTTACTTGCCTTTCCAGCTTTCTCTGGATTTCTTTGTTTGTTTGGCTCCTGCATCCACAGTAAGTGTCCTTTGTAATATCATATACACCAGCTTTTAAAAATAAATACTATCGTATCAACAGTGTTACCAGGCCAGTATTATCTGCATTAAATTTGTAAGGCATGCATGCTTTTTCCTGTAGAACCTATTATATATTTGGGGTTGAGGTGGGTTGGAGAAGTAAATGAAGGTGGGAATGGGGGTATGAGTCAATTTAACTGCTTTTTTAAAGACTCCAGATTAAGGGTTTCAGAAAACTACACTCGAAATTTCAATTTTAATAAAAATGTTTTTTTGATCACTAGAAAGGGTAAATCTGTTAGTACTTCAGTCTCTAATAACTGACGAACAAAAGAAGGAAAAATATTACATGCTTTTAGCTAGAAATTATTATAAAGTACTTGTTCAACTCAGATTAAAACCAGTACCAAGAATAAAAGAATGAGTGATAGCCGACCATCTCTTTTTTACCCCCCTCCCTTCCCTCTCCCTTGTCTGGAATCAAACAGCAAGGCAGCTAGAAGGAGGATTATGAATTGTTAAAGCTATAGGGCCACTTTAAATATGTCAACTTCAAATGGTGTTTGATTTCATATACAGCAGTATTGTTACAGTTGATTTTATATTTCCACTAGAGTGTTTAAATAGTTTATACTGTTATGGCATTTTAGTCATTAGCAGACTAGATGTAAAACGGTAGCAAAATACCACAATTACAGTGTTACCTTGTATAATGCAATGTTTGCATACACCAATGTTTGGAAAGGTCATGAGTCTAAGTATTGTTAATTGGGTTAGGTCAGGTTATGCAGCAGCTGAATAAGCCAGTTTAGTACCCAATTGTTAGTCACAGCCTGCCCAGACTATAATAATAATAATAATAATAATAATAATACTAATTACTTTTTTTAAAGAATAAGCTCATTTGGTCAACTGACCAATCTTCCATGAGACCTTCTACAATTAGATGTATATGTTGTACAATTTTTACAAGTTGTGTTGTCTTAGATAACAGTTCATTTAAAAACTAGATCATTGATCTGCTGCTAGTATAAAATATGTACAAGGCATTAAAGATGAGTACATATAGGATTCATACAAAGATTAGTAGTGAACCTGTGTAAAACATTACAGATGAGTACATAAAGAACATTGTTTTAAAGAAGAGTAGTACTGAATTCCACAAAATCATACAAATGATTGTTTCTGTAAATGTTGACTAAGAAGCTTCTTAAAACCTAGGGAAGAGTCATCTGACCTTATTTGAATAGAGAGTTTGCAGGTATTAGTTGGAGGAAAATACTGTGAAAACTGCACTCTGATGGATTGTTTCATCATAATACCATATTTCTTAACAATCCTGTAACTGGGGACTGAACTTAAAATCACAGGGATAATTATTATTATTATTAATGTTCTTGGTAAATATAGCAGTATTTATTGTTTCTCGGAAAATATTTCAACGCAAAATACTTGCAGATGCTCTCCTTTCCTTCAGTGTTGTTTCATGATCATAACCAAACATATTAATATCTCTACTAACTTTATTGGGGACCAGGGTGGCTGAATGGTCTAAGGCACTTGCCTTTACAGATCACTCACATCTCGCCACTGTCCACGTTTGAGTCACAGCTCAGCCAGCATGGGTATGTGAGAAAGTTTGCCAGTAGCTTCCCTTGGGTTGGTGGTTCTTCCTGGAGTCTACCCGGGTTCTTCCTCCACCAAATATACTGGCCGCTGTGTATAGCCTATCATGTGCTGAAAAATGGCATTAAACCCACAAAATCAAAGCAATCTACCAACTTTATCAATGGCAGTAGTTATCTTCCACTAGCAAACATATTGTTTAAATGTTCTTCTTTGGTGACTAAGCAAAAGCTAGTAACAGTAAATCAAGTTTCACATCTTTTCCTGGAATTTTTGTAACTGCCATCAAACACTAAGCTAATATTGACTTGTTCGGAGTGGGAAAGTTAGTCATGGCCTGCAGGAGATTAAAATCACCTTTCAATGTTTCCACGTTTACTGTCAAGTACATATTTTTAGGTCCACTTATAAAACGTATGAAGCTTATATTAAATTATTTTAAGCCTGTTTTTAATTATTGTTTTCATTTCTTCTTAGCTATTCCACATACATGTACATGTACTACAAAGATTTCTTCTTAGCTATACCACATATTACAAAGTTTTTCAGGCTGGAGAAGGAGCAAGTCTAGGTAGAAAGATACGCAAAGGAACTGTTATTCTGTGAAAGTAGATCTTGTCCCCTGCCCACAGGCACCTTCAGATAGCAGTTCTGTGAAATATTTCCAAAATGCATCTGAGAAGCATGTCTTTTTTTGATATTTTGAAGGAAACACTGGCTCTCTATCCATCTCCTTTCTGTACTGATTTGGTATAATTTGCATATATCGGGTAAAGGTTTTATTGTACTTGATGTTAGGATAGTTTTTGCTGTGTTCTAATTCTGTTTTTGTCTCTCTGTTTTTCTCTTTGCCAGAGTCATTGCTTATTTTACTTGCCTTTCCAGCTTTCTCTGGATTTCTTTGTTTGTTTGGCTCCTGCATCCACAGTAAGTGTCCTTTGTAATATCATATACACCAGCTTTTAAAAATAAATACTATCGTATCAACAAGAAATGATAAAACTTGTTTACACAGTGTCTACAATTTGGAAAGATTAATATAGTACGAGAAGTGAATTAAATCCCAGGAACTGCTATTTGACCACATGTCCAGTGTAACCAGTGGAATGTATCACCAAGAGTAATTTTTAAAAAGTTTACAATATCGTTTATGAACGGCAAGAAAACTTACAAGAAACTTTGAAAATACTCTGTACAGGTCTGTGTGATCTACCTTTTGATATGTGTGGCATTCATATACTGATGTACATGGATGTTCATTGTAGGAAAGTATATGATGTACATGGATGTTCATTGTAGGAAAGTATAGATGAAATGAAGAATTTGATTGAAATTCTTGCATACCCTAAGGTATATTGTGTTGGAGTCATTCTAAAAACAGCAATGTACTTATCAATAGTAATTGACTTTTAGGAAACCAGAATGACTTGTGTTTCATGAACTACAGCTTTCCCATAAAGTATAATGCTTAAAGGAAAAAAGTAAGTAAATTGATGGTCACTTAACCGTGTGTTTGAAACTTATTCCATCTTAGTAATTTTATCTCTACAAAATCTGTGGTTATTCCTGGTGGACACAACAGTTTCTGAATTAACTTTTCCTTGCTTCATTGATGTCCATGGGATTCCAAGTGTCTCAGCATATGTTAAAATGTTTTATTGCCTGGTATTATTTTTGCTGTCATGAACATTGGGACATCTCTCAAATACACCAATACTGACTAGAGGGATGAGATCAAAATGTAGCCACTTGACGTAAACAATCTGCAAAGGGGTACAGTTTTTACTGTTTTCTTCCCCAAGCTGATATCTGCAAATTCTCAATGGAGATCAAGTCTGGGCGAGCCAAGACTAAATTCACCAGCCATTGTTTTCATTGGTCTTAGTGTGATGTAATAGCTGGTAACATTTAGGATCGGATCAGACACTTAAAGCCATGTGATACAATGATTACTTATGTCTACCTACCTGACCAATCATCTCATGAATGACATCGGCAGTGCCCATTGTTAAATTAGAACCATTTTAGAAATATGCATTCATTCACTTGTATCAAGAAATGAACATACCTTAAATGTAAGTCTCAAAGCTTTTTAGATGTAAAAGATTAGAAAGAACATGGATGACTTGAAAATGTCAGGTAAGTTATGTCTTAATACTGAATCTCACCTCAGATATATACACTTTATATGAATTTATATTGCCACAGTATGATGTATACCTCATGAATTTATATTGTCACAGTATGATGTTCACCTCATATGAATTTATATTGCCACGGTATGTTGTACACCTCATATGAATCTATATTGCCACAGTATTATGTACACCTCGTATGAATCTGTATTGCTAAAGTATGATGTACATATGCCTCATATGAATCTATATTGCCACAGTATGATGTAGATACACCTCATGAATATATATTGCCACAGTATGTTGTACACCTCATATGAAACTATTATGGAAGAGTATGATGCACACCTTGTATGAATCTATATTGCTACAGTATGTTGTACACCTCGTATGAATCTCTATTGCCAGGATTTACACATTTTTATAAAATGCAGCCTGCCCAGGGCAAGCTTAATGGAAAATTGAACTTGCCTTTAGGAAATTTGAGCTTGCACCAAACATAATATGCCAGTATGAGTAAAAAAGAATGTTGCAGAACATAAAGCATTATGAATAGAACACAACCCCTTTCTCTCTCTCTCTCTCTCAATATTTTGGACTTGAGTGCAGGCAAGTACATTGGAAACTTGAGCTTGCCTGAGCGGAATTTGAACTTGTACCGGGAGTCGGGCAAGTGGATTTGTAAATCCCTGTATATTGCCACAGTATGTTGTACACCTCATATAAATCAATATTGCCGCAGTATGTTGTACACTTCACATGAATCTATATTGCAGGAGTATGATATATGTTAGAAACTACCTGGAATCTTTTCATTTACTACATTCATGACAATAGGCTTTCTCTGAATGACATTCATGGTACACTAACTGGAATGGTGGATGATTGGTTAACAGCAATAGATCAAGGTAACTTGGTAGGTATGGTGTTATTCATCTCACAAAGGCTTTGACCTTGTGAATCACAAAATCCTGCTGGAAAAACTCAGCATATAAGTTAATCATGAAAGTTTAACTTGGTTGTAATCCCATCTTCAAGGCAGACAACATTAAGTTTCTAGTTTAAATAAACTTTCAGACAAGAAACTCATAAAGTCAGGTGTTCCACAAGGATCAGTTCTTGGACCATTACTCTTTCTGCTTTATATCAATGATTTATCATATCACATCGAGCTATCCATCACTAACATGTTCGCAGATGACACAACATTATATATATCGGATCACTGGCTATGAGCTTAGCACTAAATTAAATCGGAATTTGGTTAAAGTAAACAACTGGTGTGGGTATGATGGTATGAAGATAAATGCAGCTGAGTCAAGACCATGATCATAGGTAGTCAAGCCAAAGTGAAAGCTGAGAAAGATAACTTCAAAGTAATGCTAAAAGAAATAGATATAGAACAGTCTGAAAATGATAAACTACTTGGCATCATGATTGACAGTATATTGAGCTGGAAAATGCAAGTTGATAAGGTCATTATAAAATTAAACTCACTGCTTTATCTCGTGAACAGAATAAAATCGTACCTTCCACAAGAACAGAGAAGGATATTGTACAATGCCAATATAATGCCACATCTAGAATATTGCTGTTGTATCTGGGGTAACAGTTATCATGAGAGACTACTGAAATTTCAAAAAGAGAGGCTAGGGTTATTCTTGATGCTGATTTAAATACACCATCAACAGGTATTTTTACAATCCTTAATTGACTTTCATTTCAGCAGAGAACTCATCTTCCAAAGGGTTTAGTAGTCTACAAATCCTTAAATGGCAGGCTCCTGATTATCTTAAAAGTAATTTTAAGTTCATCAAAAATTTACATATGTATGAACAAAGATGCATGTAAGACAGTTTATATTTACCTAAACCAAATTCAGAATTTTTATAAGAGTTTTGCTTTTTTTCTGGAGCCTGTCACTGGAATTCCATTTCACTCTATATAAGTTCAACTGACTCATCCAAAAGGTTTTAAGAAGCTTCTTACCAGTAGTCAACATCTACAGAAACAATCATTGGTATGATTTTGTATTATTCAGTACTGCTCTTCTTTAAAACAATGTTCTTTCATGTACTCGTCTGTAATGCCTTGCACATATTTTATAGTAATAGTAGATCCATTATCTAGTTTTCAATACAATTGTTTACGGCCTTATGGAAGGGTGGTCATTTGCCCAAAATAAAATGAGCTTTTTTGGTGAGTGCCATTCCAGTGAGTTATTCTTCTGCTTTTTCTTATTGAAAAGTGCAAATTAGAGGTTGAGAATCAAGGTCAGATAGATTTCAAGGGCATGACAATATTTTGCCAGCAACATGCTGTCTTCTCCTCTGTATAAGTTGTATATGTGCCATTTTTACTTTGAAGAGTGTATGGGCAGTAAAAGTATTCATTCATGGCAAGATGTTTTGACTTTGACAGGGAGCCACAGTAGCTCATTTGGTAGAGTGTTGGACTTGTAATTCAAGTGCTGTTGGTTTCGATACCCACTCAGGCCAGGCTGGTTGGCTGCATCAGTATGTCCTTGGGAAAGGCACTTAGCTCCCATTTCCTCAGCATGATATAGCCAATAAATGTTAAAAGCTGCATTCAAACAAAAAATGGTATAATAAATAAATAATAAACTTTGGGTAACTCACTGTTACACTTAATCCAACCATCCTTGTATGCTAATGCAATGATTCTTATAAGACCACTGGTACCTAGATAAATATTGAAGATAATAGCAATATAACTGGTGTTTAGGTCAATGAACTTGTGAGGTGTTGATTTCCAACAGCTTATTTACTCTCTTTATAACATGAAATAATTCATAAATTGAATAACTGTTTTCCATTTCCCCCTAAAACAGCCCAGACAACTTTGTATTTATGTGTAAACACTGCCCTTAAAATTGTCTAATACTTGTAACCAATTCAAAGACTTAGTTTTCAGAAATATGAAGATTTTAGTTTTATTAGTGGTTTGTTTACTTAGAATCTAGGTCAAGGTCAAATGTGTATAAGCAGAGAGCTTTTCCATATTCACCTTTTCAAAAGAAAATGATTCAAATAATTCAGACAATTTTATCTTAAAAAAAACAGTCATCTGAACAATGAATAAAAAATTGCCTTGGTTGCTTATCCAAGAAAATCTTGGAATTTTTAAGGGAATGCGGTTCATACAAAAAAATTGTATCATATTTTAAGGATTTTACGTGTTTCCTTTATCTGTTATTTTATATACATTTTACAGAATTTCAACGTCTTTATGTGTAATATTTTATTTTGTTATACTTAATATTTGCATTTATTTAAAAGGGTTATTCTTCCTAAATTTTTGTGCAATTCATTTTTACATTTTTTTAACTTTACCTTTGGTTGGCACTACATTTGGCACTTTTGTGCTAGGTGCTGTAAAACACTACTGTATACATGTACATACATAACATCTTGGAATGAATTTATTTTGGCAAATAACTACCCCATGTAATAAAATTAAAAGTTATTGCATTATTTGCATTCAATTTCTGTGGGAAGCCACTGTAGCTTAGTTGGTAGAGAGTTGGATTAATAATTCAAAGGTTGCAGTTCAATACCCACCCAGGCCAGCCTGGGTCGAATACATCGCTGTGTCCTTGGGAAAGGCACTTAGCTCCAATTTTCTTCTTCTTCAACACAACAGTGTGTTGAAAGTGCCATTAGAAACTAACCAACCATTTCCAAGTCAAGCTTTCCTTAATGTCAGTTTCTCTTTCAGTGTACTTTTGAGTTTTTCCATGTTCTTGTACACACTCATTGTTATTAGCGTAACATCCTGATTTTTTGAATATTTCAAGCGAAGTTAAAGCCTCTCAAAAGGTGCCAAATATCTAATGAAATTTCAAAGTTAGTAATGTGTTCACTTGAGTTTAATGAATAATAATAATAATAATAATAATAATAATAATAATAATAATAATGACTTTATTTAAAGAAGCTCATTTTGTCAACTGACCAATCTTCCATGAGGCCTTCTACAATTACATGACATGTATATGTTGTACAGTTTTTACAAGTTGTGGTGTCTTTAGACGACAGTGCTATTAAAAACTTGATAATTGATCTACAGCTACTATAAAATATGTACAAGGCATTGAAGATGAGTACATACAGGATTCATACAAAGATTAATAGTGAACCAAAACATTACAGGTGAGTACATAAGGAACATTGTTTTAAAGAAGAGTAGTACTGAATTACAGAAAATCATACAAATGATTGTTTCTGTAAATGTTGACTAAGAAGCTTCTTGAAATCTAGGGAAGAGTCAGCTGATCTTATATAGGGTGGAATGGAATTCCACGGTTTGGCTCCAGAAATAGCAAAACTCTTTTTTGAAAACTCTGAATTTAGTTTAGGTAAATATAAATTGTTGTTTGAGATTGATCATAGTTCATACGTATGTACATTTTCCACAAATTTAAATATGCTGGTGTTACATACAACCCAGTCAGTGTGGTATGAGGTTAGGATAACAATCATTTTTCAATCTTATGCTATACAGATTTGTTACAGTACCAAGTCATACTAGACAACTGAGATGAGATAAAAGTTATTACTCTGCCAGTATTTAATGGCAAAGTCAAAGGTTTAGTGAAGTGTTTATTATTGTATGCATTTAGGAGTAGACAATTGAGATGAGATAAAAGTTACTACTGTTCTCTACCAAGATGTAATCTCAAAGTCAAAGAATTAGCAAAGAGTTTATTGTCTACATTCAGGAGGGTACAGTTTTTCTTGCTTCATTGATGCATGAAATGCATGCTTGATTATTAAACAAATTGACTGGATTAGCTCCTTTTTTTTTCTTTTTTTTTTTTTGCGGTATTACTTTAACTTGATTCTGAAATTTAATGGGCCAAATGCACTGTTGTTGATTCTTTATAGTTGTTTACTTGAATATAAAGTTCTGCATATGAGATTTATCTTGAAAACATGTAGGAAACCAGGTTAATACAATTATTTTACTAAATGAAACCTGCTTATTATTGTTTGATTTGCTATCCTGTGGAAAGTTAGTTTTTGGTTTTTTTTTCTTTTTCTTTGGTTTCTAGAGATCACTTTGGTTCATTGGGTCTTCCACCAGAAACAGACATGTTAGCAGCCATTTTTCATTTGCAATAACATGTTGAATATATTTACATATTCCATAGTATGTTTTGATTGTGATGTCACTTTATGCATAGCCTAGTCATGTGACATTACCTCAGATAAACATTTCAGTCATTGTAGAGCCTTATACAAATGTTTCATGAGCTGAAGCATTACAATTTGATTTCTTATTCACTGTCAAATAATTTTGAGAGGAAGTGACAGAGTGCTCATGGTTTCTTTCGTCAGGGAACTCGGAGAGGAATGTGATCAAGTCCAGGGGAAATTCCTCTGGTTGATACTGAAACAGCTGGCTCATTTACTTCCAATAGTGGTTTATTTTGATACTTTTAATCAAATCAGCGATTTTTAATGTGACCCTCAGAACTTTCAGGATGTGATTTTATTGCATCAGGGATGCACAATTATATATTAATGGAAGCCCTAATGTTTTATGACATGTATAAAAAGGGTTTTGAACTACAGTGTTCCCCATTAAAACACTTTTCTGGGTAGCCATAAAATGGATCTAATGGACAGATATAAAAATGACCTGTGTTAAAATTGCGGAATGTTCCAACAAGGCTGAGTCATAATAATACATAAAGCACACACAATATGGTATTTTATTATGTGAAACAATATAGTAAAAAATAAATTATAGAGCAACAAGATATCCACAGAATGCTATTTTTCAGCTGTTATTCAAAATTTTATTCCAGAAGTCCACCAAATTCACTGAAGCATTAAAAGTAGGTCACTGTGACCTTTGACCTGTGAATCAAAAGTATTATCCTCCATAAAGTTTAATGTTTCTACACGTGCCAGAAAAACTGAACTAAATGGGAAAATGAAACTGCTATAAAAAAGGTGATATCTATGTCTTGTGTATGCTTGCAGGTGAGACAAAAATTAACCAATGAAATGGAATCCATGATTATACCAACATTATAAGGGGGACATTGGCATACAGAGAATAGGTTTATAACCATGCCTATATTATAACTTATAAGAAAGACAGTGGTATACACAGTGGGTTTATGATCATACATACATTATAAAAGGGACAGTGTTATACAGAGATTGGGTTTATAGTGAGGGACATACATAATAAAAGGGACAGTGTTATACCAATTAGTTTTATAGTGAGATACATGCATTATAAAAGGGACAATTTTATGCAGAGATTGGGTTTATAGTGAGATACATGCATTATAAGATGGACAGTGTTATACAGATTGGGCTTATATTCAGGGATATACATTATAAGATGGACATTGTTTTACCGATTTTTTTTATAGTAATGGACATACATTTTAAGAGGGATAAAGTTATACATAGATTGAATTTATAGTGATGGACATACATTTTAAGAGGGACAGTGTTATACAGATTGGTTTTATAGTGAGGAATATGCAATAGAAGAGGGAATATGTTATACAGAGATTAGATTTATAGTGAGGGATATACATTATAAGAGGCAATGTGTTATACAGAAATTGGATTTAAAGTGAGGAATATATATTTTAAGAGGGACAATGTTATACAGAGATTGTATTTATAGTGAGGAACATGCATTATAAAAGGGACTGTTATACAGAGATTGTATTTATAGTGAGGAACATGCATTATAAAATGGACAGTGTTATACAGAGATTGGATTTATAGTGAGGGTCATACATTATAAGAGGGACTGTTATAAAGAGATTGTATTTATAGTGAGGGACATACATTATAAAAGGGACTGTTATACAGAGATTGGGTTTATAGTGAGGAACATGCATTATAAACTGGACAGTGTTATACAGAGATTGGATTTATAGTGAGGGTCATACATTATAAGAGGGACTGTTATAAAGAGATTGTATTTATAGTGAGGGACATACATTATAAAATGGACAGTGTTATAAAGAGATTGGATTTATAGTGAGGGACATACATTATAAGAGGGACAGTGTTATAAAGAGATTGTATTTATAGTGAGGGACATGCATTATAAAAGGGACAGTGTTATACAGAGATTGGATTTATAGTGAGGGACATGCATTATAAGAGGGGCAGTGTTATAAAGAGATTGGATTTATAGTGAGGGACATACATTATAAGAGGGACAGTGTTATAATGAGATTGGATTTATAGTGAGGGACATACAATATAAGAGGGACAGTGTTATTAAGAGATTGGATTTATAGTGAGGGACATACATTATAAGAGGGACAGTGTTATAAAGAGATTGGATTTATAGTGAGGGACATACATTATAAAAGGGACAGTGTTATAAAGAGATTGGATTTATAGTAAGGGTCATACATTATAAAAGGGACAGTGTTATAAAGAGATTGGATTTATAGTGAGGGACATACATTATAAGAGGGACAGTGTTATACAGAGATTGTATTTATAGTGAGGGACATGCATTATAAAATGGACAGTGTTATACAGAGATTGGATTTATAGTGAGGGACATAAATTATAAGAGGGACAGTGTTATAAAGAGATTGGATTTATAGTGAGGGACATACATTATATCAGTGTTATACAGAGATTGGTTTTATAGTGAGGGACATGCATTATAAGAGGGAAAGTGTTATAAAGAGATTGGATTTATAGTGAGGGACATACATTATATCAGTGTTATACAGATTGGATTTATAGTGTGGGACATACATTATATCAGTGTTATACAGAGATTGGATTTATAGTGAGGGACATACATTATAAGAGGGACAGTGTTATACAGAGATTGGATTTATAGTGAGGGACATACATTATAAGAGGGACAGTGTTATAAAGAGATTGTATTTATAGTGAGGGTCATACATTATAAAAGGGACAGTGTTATAAAGAGATTGTATTTATAGTGAGGGACATACATTATAAAATGGACAGTGTTATAAAGAGATTGGATTTATAGTGAGGGACATACATTATAAGAGGGACAGTGTTATAAAGAGATTGTATTTATAGTGAGGGACATACATTATAAAAGGGACAGTGTTATACAGAGATTGGATTTATAGTGAGGGACATGCATTATAAGAGGGACAGTGTTATAAAGAGATTGGATTTATAGTGAGGGACATACATTATAAGAGGGACAGTGTTATAAAGAGATTGGATTTATAGTGAGGGACATACATTATAAGAGGGACAGTGTTATAAAGAGATTGGATTTATAGTGAGAGACATGCATTATAAGAGGGACAGTGTTATAAAGAGATTGGATTTATAGTGAGGGACATACATTATAAAAGGGACAGTGTTATAAAGAGATTGGATTTATAGTGAGGGACATGCATTATAAGAGGGACAGTGTTATACAGAGATTGTATTTATAGTGAGGATCATACATTATAAAAGGGACAGTGTTATAAAGAGATTGGTAGCGAGGGACATACTTTATATCAGTGTTATACAGAGATTGGATTTATAGTGAGGGACATACATTATAAGAGGGACAGTGTTATAAAGAGATTGGATTTATAATGAGGGACATACATTATAAGAGAGACAGTGTTATACAGAGATTGTATTTATAGTGAGGATCATACATTATAAAAGGGACAGTGTTATACAGAGATTGGATTTATAGTGAGGGACATACATTATAAAAGGGACAGTGTTATACAGAGATTGGATTTATAGTGAGGGACATACATTATAAGAGGGACAGTGTTATAAAGAGATTGGATTTATAATGAGGGACATACATTATAAGAGAGACAGTGTTATACAGAGATTGTATTTATAGTGAGGGTCATACATTATAAAAGGGACAGTGTTATAAAGAGATTGGATTTATAGTGAGGGACATACATTATAAAAGGGACAGTTATACAGATTGTATTTATAGTGAGGATCATACATTATAAAAGGGACAGTGTTATACAGAGATTGGATTTATAGTGAGGGACATACATTATAAAAGGGACAGTGTTATACAGAGATTGGATTTATAGTGAGGGACATACATTATAAAAGGGACAGTTATACAAATTGGTTTATAGTGAGGGTCATACATTATAAAAAGAGACCATGTTATACAGAGATTGTGTTTATAGCGAGGGAAATACAGTGAGGGACATACATTATAAGAGGGACAGTGTTATACAGATTGGTTTTATAGTGAGGGACATGCATTATATCAGTGTTATACAGAGATTGGATTTATAGTGAGGAACATACATTATAAGAGGGACAGTGTTATAAAGAGATTGGTTTTATAGTGAGGGACATGCATTATATCAGTGTTATACAGAGATTGGATTTATAGTGAGGGACATACATTATAAAAGGGACAGTTATACAGATTGGTTTTATAGTGAGGAACATACATTATAAAAGGGACTGTTATACAGAGATTGGATTTATAGTGAGGGACATACATTATAAAAGGGACAGTGTTATACAGAGATTGTATTTACAGTGAGGGACATACATTATAAAAGGGACAGTGTTATACAGAGATTGGATTTATAGTGAGGGACATGCATTATAAAATGGACAGTGTTACACAGAGATTGGATTTATAGTGAGGACATACATTATAAAATGGACAGTGTTACACAGAGATTGGATTTATAGTGAGGGACATACATTATAAAATGGACAGTGTTACACAGAGATTGGATTTATAGTCAGGACATATATTATAAGAGGGACCATGTTATACAGATTGGTTTTATAGTGAGGAACATACATTATAAGAGGGACAGTGTTATAAAGAGATTGAGTTTATAGTGAGGGACATGTATTATAAAAGGGACAGTGTTATACAGAGATTGGTTTTATAGTGAGTGACATACATTATAAGAGGGACAGTTATACAGATTGGTTTTATAGTGAGGAACATAGATTATAGAGGGACAGTTTTATATGGAGGTTGGGTTTATAGTGAGGAACATGCATTATAAAAGGGACTGTTATACAGAGATTGTATTTATAATAAGTAATACATTATAAGAGGGACAGTTATACAGAGATTGTATTTATAATGAGGGACATACAATATAAGAGTGACAGTGTTATACAGAGATTGTATTTATAATGAGTGTAATACATTATAAGAGGGACAGTTATACAGAAATTTTATAATGAGGGACATACAATATAAGAGACAGTTATACAGAGATGAGATTTATAATGAGGAACATACATTATAAGAGGGACAGTTATACAGAGATTGTAATTATAATGAGGGACATACAATATAAGAGACAGTTATACAGAGATGAGATTTATAATGAGGAACATACATTATAAGAGGGACAGTTATACAGAGATTGTAATTATAATAAGGGACATACAATATAATAGGGACAGATATTAGATTTATAGTGAGGGATATATGTTGTAAGAGGGAATGTGTTATACAGTGATCTGATTTATTTGAGGGGCATATATTACAAAAGGGACAGTGTTATACAGATTGGTTTTATAGTGAGGGACATAGATTATAAGAAGGAATAAAGTTGTACAGAGTAGATGTATAGTGAAGAACATTATAAGAGGGAATGTGTTATACAATGATTGAATTTATAGTGAGGGACCTACATTATAAGAGAGAATGTGTTATACAGATTGGATTTATAGTGAGGGACATATAATAGGGGCAATGTTATACAGAGATTGAATTTATAGTGAGGGACCTATATTATAAGAAGAACAAAGATTTAACGAAAATGGATTTATAGTGAGAATATATTACAAGAGGGACAGTGTAATACAAAGATTATAAGAGGGACAGTGTTGCACATATTGGGTTTATAGTGAGGGACATACATTATAAGAAGGACAGTGGTATAAAGAGAGTGGTTTATAGTGAGGGGCCACATTAAATTGTATCTATTTGGAAAATGAAGATCTGTACTTGGGTATCTGTGTATGGGTACTAGTACTTGGGTACCTGTGTATGGGTACTAGTACTTGGGTATCTGTATGGGTACTAGTATTTGGGTATCTGTGTATGGGTACTAGTACTTGGGTATCTGTGTATGGGTATCAGTACTTGGGTATTTATGTATGGGTACTAGTACTTGGGTACCTGTGTATGGGTACTAGTACTTGGGTACCTGTGTATGGGTACTAGTACTTGGGTATCTGTATGGGTACTAGTATTTGGGTATCTGTGTATGGGTACTAGTACTTGGGTATCTGTGTATGGGTATCAGTACTTGGGTATTTATGTATGGGTACTAGTACTTGGGTACCTGTGTATGGGTACTAGTACTTGGGTATCTGTATGGGTACTAGTATTTGGGTATCTGTGTATGGGTATCAGTACTTGGGTATCTGTTTATGGTTACTAGTACATGTACTTGGGTACCTGTGTATGGGTACTAGCACTTGGGTATCTGTGATTGGGTACTATCACTTGAGTATCTCTGTATGGGTACCATTACTTTGGGTACCTGTGTATGATTACTGGTACTTTGTGTATGTGTGTATGGGTACAGGTACTTTGGGTACCTGTGTAAAGGTACCAGTACTTTGGGTGTCTGTGTACAGGTACCATTAGTTTGGGTACATGTATATGGGTATCAGTACTTTGGGTACCTGTATTTGGGTACTTGTGTAAGGGTACCGGTACTTTGGGTACTTTTGGGTAACTATTTATGAGTAACGGTACTTTGGGTACCTGTGTATGGGTACTGGTACTTTGGGTACCTGAGTAAGGATACCGGTACTTTGGGTGTCTATGTATGGGTACTAGTACTTTAGGCACATGTGTATAGGTATCAGTACTTTGGGTACCTGTGTTTGGATACTTTTACTTTGGGCAGTTTGGGTACCTGTGTTTGGGCACCAGTGCTTTGGTTACTTTGGGTAACTGTGTATGGGTAACAGTTCTTTGGGTACCTTTGTTTGGGTACCGGTAATTTGGGTAACTGTGTATGGGTAACGGTTGTTTGGGTACCTTTGTTTGGGTACCGGTAATTTGGGTAATTGTGTATGGGTACCAGTACTTTGGGTACCTGTGTATGGGCACCATTGTATGGGTAATAGTACTTTGGCTACTTGGATATACATATATGGGGACTGGTACTTTGGGTACCTGTGTACTTTGGGTACTTACGTATGGGTACTGGTACTTTAGGTATACATGTATGATGACTGGTACTTTGAGTACCTGTGTATGGATACTGGTACTTTGGGTACCTACATGTATGTTTGGGGACTGCTACTTTGGGTACCTGTGTACTTTGGGTACTTATGTATGGGTACTGGCACTTTGGGTATACATGTATAATGACTGGTACTTTGAGTACCTGAGTACGGATACTGGTACCTTGGATACCTACATGTATGTTTGTGGACTGCTACTTTGGGTACCTGTGTGTGATGAATGGTACTTTTGGTACCTATGTATGGGGACTGGTACTTTGGGTACCTTTGTATGCTGGCTGGTACTTTGGGTACGTGTGTATGGGTACAGTACCTGTACTTTTAGTACAATAGTGAGCAATGTATCAATTCACATGTACTGGTAATTATTTTACATTGCAAAAACATGCTATTTGCTTGAATTACAGAAAGTAGAAGAGAGGGGCAGTATAATATGGTGACTTGTTGAGAGAGGAAGTTTATTTAGTAATAGATGATTTTTGTGAGGTCACTTGCTTAAGACGACTTTTATTAACTTTGATAAAGAACAAGTTTTACATTTACATGAGCTCTTGAGTATTTTGTTTGGCTCCAGATAACATGCAACATTTAATGTCATTATTGCATGTTATAAATTTTATATTGGGTATTATGTTATATCACAACATTGATGTGGATTTCTTCATTGAACTTGGATAAATGGGATTATTGTTGTCTGCAGTGTCATTTGTATCATCACTCCATCATAAGGTATTACGGCTGCAATGATACAGTGATATCTGTCAATATTTTTAGGGCAATACAATGTATCATATTGCCACCTCCTTGTATCATGATACTAATGATATAACCTGAGAACTGATTGTAGTTATGTAACATTGTAAAGTGTTTTGTATGAGGGATTTTTGTGTTTTTTTTTTTTTAATAGCAACTTTTAACATATTATTGGCTATATCATGCAGAGAAAATGACTTTTGTAAGTTGCTAAAAGTTGTTAGTGTTGCAGACTGGGTTTTTTTTAGCTCTACTGGTCATTGACTAGAAGAGCTTATGGGATGGTCTGTTGTCCGTCATTTGTCTTCCATCAGTTAGCACAAGTTTATTATTGATACTCCTAAACTACTTGGACGATTGCCATGAAACTTGACACACACATTCATCCCAAGCTCTAGTTGGTCATAGATGAAAATGTTGTTGCTTGCACATCCAATATGGCTGCCACAGTGGCCATCTTGAAAATCATGTTATCGCTACTACTCCTGATTGGGTTTTCACTAAAAGACTTCTTATGATATTTAGCTTGTCCTAAATGAAAATTGTGCCAATCTGACATCCAATATGACATTCAATATGGCCACCACGGCTGCCCTGTTGAAAATCTTGTTATTGCTACTACTCCTGAATGGATGGGTTTTCACTAAAAGACTTCTTATGATGTCTAGTTAGTCCTAAATGAAAATGGTGCCAATTTGATGTTCAGCCATGTTGAAAATCTTGTTATCACTACTGTTCCTGAATGGATGGTCATATCAGCATGGAGTTTTCACTTAAAGATTTCTTATGATGTCTAGTTAGTTCTAAATGAAAATGGTGCTAATAATATAGCCACCACAGTAGCTATATTATTGTGGCTGTCATGAAAATTTTGTTATCTCTACTCCCAAATGCATGGCTATATCAACATTGGGTTTTAACCAATATACTTCTTATGTTATCTAGTTGGTCCTAAATGAAAATGGTTCCAGTTGTACATCCAATATGGCTGCCATGATGGCTGTCCAGAAAATCATGTTTTCACTGCTCCCCCTGAATGGATGATTATTATGACATGGGGTTTTGACCAAAAGACTTCTAATGATATCTACTTTGTTCTAAATGAAAATGATGCCAATCTGACATTCAATATTTCCACCACAGCAGCTAATTTTTTGAAAATCTTGTTATCACTAAAGAATATCAGAAATGGTTTCAACACTCAGCAGTTTAAAAGAAGAAATGGTCTTATCTTGAATTCCAGGAATTTTTTTTTCCTAGTAGAGCATCAGTCCCTTCGAGGGACTCTTGTTAATGCCTGTTCTTAAATTTATGCTAGTTTTCATTTTCTGACAAGATGTTATAATATGTAGTCATTGTAGTCATAGTAAGATGCATCATATATGTGACAGATTTTAGATCACTGTCTGGGAGGGGTGAGAACCAAAATGGGGGTATATTGAGGGTGGGTGGGGGTGAAATATGAAATAAAAAGCATGGGAATTTAGAATTTCAGTTGCTCTAGTTTAGGATTTGTAGCTAACATTTTTAAATAGGTCAAAGTCATTGAACGTCTGGTACCTACTATACCAAGCAGTTTAATTTGTTGTTAGGGTACTAATTTTGAAAGACTATAAAGTGGCATGACTAAGTGATGGTCTGTCACCATGGCCAGTTCTACTGTGTAACATGTACAAATTAAGACCATTGTTAATTAGTTTTTTAACCAATTTTCATGAAATTTTCACAATGAAACAAAAAATCACATTAAGTAGTTAAGATTTTAAGAGAATTTTTTTTTATTTTAAACAATTTGTTCTGCTAAATAGTAGGCATAGTAATCTCTGATTTGGTGATTACTTAATTGTCATTAGTATGTCAGATTTGTGTTGAGCTGAATGGAGAACCTAGCTATTTACTCAGCTGGTAAGTATAAGCCTTTTCAGCCAACACCTGGCATTATTCAATTAACCAGATTATGGATTAACAGTCATATAAGGGACATACAGAACTAGTCATTCTGGTACCGACGTACATGGCCGAATGGCTGTGCACATCGTTAATCTAAGATAAGTAAGTAAATCATTCTGGTTGAAGAAACTAACCAAGTCCTTGGAAGAAGTTCACATTTGAGTAAAAGTGTCCCAAAAGTTTCATTTTTAATTAAAATTTTTGAAAACTTTTGTTGCATTAAAAAGTTATTTTTAAAGATAATTTAGGGTGTCCCAACTTTTATGGTGTCCCAACATATATGGTGAATATGGTATGAAACGTGTCAGAAAAATGCCATTAGATCAAGCATACCAGAATAAATTTTTTTACAAATCAACATTTAATTTCATAATTTAATTTCATAACAAGTTACATAACTGCTTAGAGCAGTATAGACATGACTTTTCTTGAATTGTTTCTCTTTAGCAGATCATAAAGACATACAGCTTGAGAAATTAAAAGTGGTCTAATGTGGGAGCACTAGATATTTATTTCTTTTAATCAAAACTGATTGTATAAAATGACATACACTCCCCACAGGCATACATTTCAGTCTCGGGTCTAGTCTAGTTTTAGGAGTATATCCATAGGAGTTTATAATGCAGGTTTTTCATGCTGTGGCATGTTTAGGGCAAGCAAAGATGTCTTTGTTGTTTGTTGTTTTGTATTTTTATCTTGTCATGTGAAAAACAAACTCCAGGTTGGTGATGGCACGATACATTGTATATGTCAGCAATCATTACTCTTTCTGTTACTTTGGCACCTTTTATGACATAACAAATGTGCTTAAACCAAGTAAAAGAAATACCATGTTTCCTGTAACTTGATTGACTCTTACAAAAATTCATTGGACTAAGATTGTATTATAATGGAATCATGCCTGAGGAAAACCACTTGTGCTCTCGTCCTGCCTGCATAAAAATTGGTTGGGCTGAGTAAAACTTTACTGTGTACTCATCTCTGTGCCAAGTAGATGCAGATTTGCACCTTGAGAATAAATCTGAGTGCATTTTCTACCCTTAACAAGCATTGAAGTTCAACATCGCTTAAAAGTTGACGTGAGTCAATTATAAATAACACTTGTCTAATTTCCGTACTTGTTGTCAGTCTAGAACGTTGTTGCAAAGGAAACGATTTCGTTTTCTTTTACACAGTTACCCAGTGTAAGATTGATACTAAAATGGGTGAATATTATGAACATATTATGTTGCAATTTCACATCTAGCACCCTATTTCTAAATGGTGTTTGCATTTATAGTGATACTTTTCAGTAATTTAGGCATCAATTTGATGTGGAGAAAGTTTCCCTTTCAACAAGCTATCACACATCTTTATAAATGAGACTCCTGGGAAGTTAAAGAGATACAGTTCCAAAATTGTTGTGATTTTTCATCAGGTCTGGCTATGCTACAGTTGCCTCATATAACCAGTATTTCCAAGTCTGAAGCTTTATTGATACATTGTCATGCCAAAGTGAAGATGCCAGAAGATATTTATATTAAGTATGTAATTACTTTTCACAAGAAAAATGTTCACTTTCATTCGAATTGAATATTTTAAGTGTCTCAGCCAATGCACACCAACTTTCACACATTACATGTTGTTCTAATCTATATCTTTACTTTGGTGTGTGTATGCAGAGGTGTAGCGAGGGGGTAGGGGGCGAAGGGGCGGCACTTTCTAGGGGGCGGCAATTTGGTAAGAGTTCCGTATATATCATAAATAATACGAATGGAGTGGGGGCATAATTTTGGTAGTTGGCCCTGGGCGGCACTTTGCCTCGCTACACTACTGTGTGTATGCATTAATAAAGCTGCACAGTCTTGAAAATACTGGTGATCTGGGGCAAGCGTAACAATGTCTGAGCAGATGAAAATCATACCATTTTGACATTCTCTATCTCTTAACTTCTCTCATATCAAACTCAGAAAAAGATGTGTGATAGCTTGTTGAAAAGGAAAATTATGACCATTAGATTACTGAAACGTTTCACTGTAAATGCGAATACCACTAAGAAATCAAAGCTATGTGTGCAACTGCAATTTCTTGAGTAGCGAACATTGTTTCATATTATATTTTTATCCAAGAATCCATGTATTAGAACATAATATTGTTATGGTCTTGACCCATTTTAGTATCAAGCTTGCATGTGGTTTTTTAGTAAAAGTGTAAGCAGTGTAGTGGAGATGTGTGCTGTGTTGAGTATAATGAGGACGGGGATGAGTAACTCTTGCAACTCACTCGTCCCAGGGACGAGTGCTTGGGAAAGTTTTTCCTGAGCCCTGAATGGAATACTTGATAGTTGTTTAGTTTGACAATCAGAACTGATTAAGAATATATGCATTGATAGATTAAAGAAAATTAATAAAAGAAAAGTCTATCTAATGATCCAATTTTTTTCATGCCTGTGAGAGGAAACACATAATTTTGTGAGCTAGGCCTTATAGGGTACTTTTGCATATTGCTTGGCCTTAAAGGGTACTTGTGCTTGTTGCTTGACCTTATAGGATACTTGTGTATATTGCTTGGCCTTAAAGGGTGCTTGTGCATATTGCTTGTCCTTATTGGGTACATGTATTTGTGCATATTGCTTGGCCTTATAGGGTATTTGTGCATATTGCTTGGCCTTATAGGGTATTTGTGCATATTGCTTGGCCTTATAGGGTATTTGTGCATATTGCTTGGCCTTATAGGATACTTGTCATATTGCTTGGCCTTACAGGGTATTTGTGCATTTTTCTTAGCCTTACAGGGTATTTGTGCATATTGCTTGGCCTTAGACTTAGACCGTACTTGTGCATATTTTTGCTTGGCCTTAAAGGGTACTTGTGCATATTGCTTGGCCTTTTAGGGTACTTTTGCATATTGCTTGGCCTTAAAGGGTACTTGTGCTTGTTGCTTGACCTTATAGGATACTTGTGCATATTGCTTGGTCTTATAGGGTATTTGTGCATATTGCTTGGCCTTATAGGGTATCTGTGCATATTGCTTGGCCTTATAGGAAATTGTGCATATCGCTTGGCCTTAAAGGGTACTTGTGCATATTGCTTGGCCTTATAGGATACTTGTCATATTGCTTGGCCTTATACGGTATTTGTGCATATTGCTTGGCCTTATAGGGTATTTGTGCATATTGCTTGGCCTTATAGGATACTTGTGCATATTGCTTGGCCTTAAAGGGTATTTGTGCATATTGCTTGGCCTTATAGGATACTTGTCATATTGCTTGGCCTTATAGGGTATTTGTGCATATTGCTTGGCCGTAAAGGGTACTTGTGCTTGTTGCTTGACCTTATAGGATACTTGTGCATATTGCTTGGCCTTAAAGGATACTTGTGCTTATTGCTTGGCCTTAAAGGATACTTGTGCTTATTGCTTGGCCTAAAGGATACTTGTGTATATTGCTTGACCTTAAAGGATACTTGTGCTTATTGCTTGACCTTATAGGATACTTGTGTATATTGCTTGACCTTAAAGGGTACTTGTGTATATTGCTTGGCCTTAAAGGGTACTTGTGTATATTGCTTGACCTTAGAGGATACTTGTGTATATTGCTTGACCTTAAAGGGTACTTGTGTATATTGCTTGACCTTAAAGGGTACTTGTGTATATTGCTTGGCCTTAAAGGGTACTTGTGTATATTGCTTGACCTTAAAGGGTACTTGTGCATATTGCTTGGCCTTAAAGGGTACTTGTGTATATTGCTTGGCCTTAAAGGATACTTGTGCTTATTGCTTGACCTTATATAATACTTGTGCAAATTGCTTGACCTTAGATGGTACTTGTGCATATTGCTTGGCCTTAAAGGGTGCTTGTGCATATTGCTTGGCCTTAAAGGGTACTTGTGCATATTGCTTGGCCTTAAAGGGTACTTGTGCATATTGCTGAAAATGGTAAGCAAGATTTGCATATCTAGTATATATTTTTACATGCAATATACCGGTAGTTTGGGCCTTTAAGGTCAAGTAAAAAAATTTGTTGGGTCAGTTGGTATACTTTTTTCTTGCTGTTGTTAATATATGAATTAGTATATATATACTTAATTTGTTCCGATTGTCCAACTGAGGAAATGCAAGACATTCTGAGTGGTCAATACTAAATATCCAAATGACAACAATATCCAGAACAGACCAGATGTGAAAATTTCCAGAAAAACATTTTTTTTTAAAAATGTCTTAAAAAATGGTGTCAGCAGAATTTTGGAAAGGTCAGTCGGCTTACAAGAATTTTTTTTTTTTACTTGGTTTAATCTATTTGTAAGCCTTGATATATTGTAACCCCCTGAGCAATGGAGGTAAAAGATTATTATGATGAAGCCGATAATAAATGTCCCCAGTTCTAGGGCTTTTTTTGCCAGCATTTCTATCCCATTATTGTTAGATATCTTATCCAATATTTCATATATTTTTTTAGGTGCAAATAATAACATTTAGAATTAGTGCCTTGACTTTCAAAAAATAGGATAAAAGAACATAAATGCAGTTTTTGGGGGTAAAACAAAGCTTAATTATATAATACTTACCTGTTATTATTACATTGCTATCATTTTTCCCGATTCAAGTCCCAAAGTCCAAGTTAAATTCCGTCCTAGAACAAAAATAAACATAGTCCATGTCTGATACCTTTGTCACTTCTGTCATTTGAAATATTGTCCTCCTTTGATTTGGATTGAGGCTGAAACGACATCAGGGTGGGAGGGGAGGATGGAATTTGGCAATAATAACAGGTAAGTGTGGTGGAGCCCATAAAGAACTTAAGGGTATTGGAGAGTGATACTATAGAGCACATTATGGTGGAGACTGAGCAGATTTTTTCTTTGAAAAGGAAGCAAAGAAAATCCACAATTGCGGTCAAAGAGTGGCAGATAAGATCAGTGTGTTGCCTAAACCTTGGAGGTTGATTGCCTTCTAGCCTGGGCAATGCTGCAGTCTGCAAACCTGCTTGAGAACTATGAGCCAGGAATGAAGGTGGAGAATCTGTTGATTGTTTTGCAGGAAGGACCTGTTATGTTGCAACAGCAGATTCCTCAGTGATATACTGAGGCAGATTCAATATAAAAACTACATTTATCCAGAAACTGGGACTCGTTATCATGCTCGTGTTATATTGGGGACTGTGATATGCTGTGGTAGGTTCAATATAAAAAAAAAAAATTGTTCTCCAGAAACTGGGACTCATTATCATACTTATATTATCATACTTGTGTTATATTGGGGACTATGGTATACTAAGGTAGGTTCAATATCAAAACTACATTTATCCAGAAACTGGACCCATTATCATACTGGTGTTATATTGGGAACTGTCATATACTGTGCTAGGTTCAATATCAAAACTAGATTTATCCAGAAACTGGGACTCTTTATCATACTTGTGTTAGCATACTCATGTTATATTGGGGACTAGTTTACTGAGGTGGGTTCAATACCAAAACTATATTCATCCAGAAACTGGGGACTGTGGCATACTGCAATATGTTCAATATAAAAACTGCATTTATCCTGAAACTGGTTTCCATTATTATGCTTGTGTTATATTGCAGACTGTGGTATACTGCGGTAGGTTCAATATCGAAAGGACATTCATCCAGAAACTGGACCCCTTGTCATACTCATGTTATATTGGGCACTGTGTTATACTGCGGTAGGTTCAATATAAAAACTGTATTGATCCAGAAATTGGGACCTATATACACTGTATCATACTTGTGTTATATTGGAGACTGTGGTATACTGCAGTAGGTTAAATATTAAAACTACATTCATCCTGAAACTGGGACCAATTATCATACTGTTATTATATTGGGGACTGTGGTATATTGCGGTAGGTTCAATATCAAAATTACATTTATCCAGAAATTTGGATCCATTACAATGAACTTTACAAAAGTAAATAACAAATATTTACATTTTTGATGCAAAGCTGCTATGGGAATTGATTACCTTTGGGTAAACAAAGTTTGGAGATAGAGGTTTCAAAAAATCTTTTGATGCCCTGTATAGGAACCAAACCATCTGTTGTGATTTTTTCAATAGTGAATGGAGGAAAAGGTTAGATGTATAATCTAATTGAATCAGTCAATTTCATCTTGATATGGTTGCCAACATGCAAAGATAATGATAAATGTAAAAAAAAAAAAAACGACTGAGTAATTCAGGGTCTACTCAAGGACACGTGATTGTGGGATTAACACTACCAGTAATTTTAAAAAAAATTGCATTAAAAATTCAACTGAATGTGTGCAGATTGCACATAATTAGTGGCATGCCCTATCTTTGATTACATACATTGAGTAAATAATCTGACAGACATCAATCTGTCTGTCCTGATTTGTTTAGAATATGAAAATTTGATGTATAGACTGATACTTGTATCCAAATAAAAGAAACATCACACAAGGTATCAAGTATAGAGAATCAACCAGGATAAAGTGTTTGTTCTCTGATGAATATGCTGTTTATGGTTGACTCGTGCATACCACAATCGCTACATTCAATTTCCTGCTATGTAATGTAACATACACCTGATTCAACTTAAAGTTGCACACATGGCAGACTAAAGTTTTGGTTCCCTTTAACATCAATAATAAAAATATGCTCTTGAAAGGAAAATTACACATTTTTTTAAACCTTTATCTTCATCTAAGGAGGTGGCCTTTGATGAACCCAGCACATCAGAAGCGCATGGAGATACAGAAGTGGGAATCTCTTCCAAACTGAGCAAATGATACTCAGAATCTCCCTTTGAAAATGACCCAATAAGGGACATACCATTTAATTTTTGGGGAAGGGCGGCCTGGTATTTTCTTTTAAACCAGGATATTTTTTCTTTTACCCCCCAAAATTTGTTATGAACTAATGGATAGAACTAGTTCTTTTTCAGCAAATCAGACCAAGAGTATTTTTTTCAAGCTGTTTGGGGATTGGAATATTTTTCCCTTCAAAAAAAATCCATTCCCCTCCCCCCAATTAAATGGTCAATCCCTAACTGTCCATTATGACACCATTAATTTTGATGACAATGAATGACTTGGATGCTTAGAAAGCTATTCAGGAATTTAAATAAGAACAACAGGCAAGTCTTTCAGAAATTCAAATTTGACTAACTGTAAGTCTGTTGAATTGTGTGTACAGCTAATTCCCATCCACAAAAGGGCCTGTAAATTTATGATGTTTTACAGTTTAACTTCTTGTTGAATTGCCCCCCTTTATTCAGACCCCCCCCCCCCATTTTTGAAATGGAGGCAAATTTCTCCCATCAATTTTCAGTTCTAGAATAGACCCTGTAATATGCTGATTACTTCCCTATGTTCTATTTGTACTGATGTATATTATTTGTCTGAAAAGCCATTGTGCATCAACATCAGAACTGTTAAGAGTACAAATCGCACCAGTTATAAAAGCTATTTGCATAACCAACATACTTATTTTAAAATTAAATTCTGTCCGAAACCGGTGAAAATGTTAAAGTCAAATACACAGGTAGTATCTTATTGATGGTCAACTTATAACAAATGGATTCACGCTATTCTAGTGTGGAGACTGGTTTACAATTCTCTTGTTCAAAAATGCAAAAGAATTAGGTAAAAGTACTTTACAAAAGATGATGACTATTAATGAATATCTGAGATGAGTTGGTATTTTTGATCCAGACAATATGAAGGATGGATTCCTTTTGAAACCACACTAATCTGGTTTGTACTGAAATCTCTTTTTGTCATTGAGAAAGGTGTTTTTTTTTTTTTTTTTTTTTGTTGCCACCATCTTATGCTAATGGCTCACATAATGATGTAGGTTGGTTATGCACGAAAGAATTCAACTCGAGATTCAAAATTCCTGACCTCTGCTGCATTGTCCAACAACTGTAATGGCGACTGGAGAATTTGGGGGCTTTTTGGCTGACAGTTTTTATCAAAACTGATTAATATGCCAGGAATAGATGTCGTATAAAGAATCAGTGATGTTTGTCTGTTGAGGCTAACTAAGAAAATATCACTGTCCTGTGAAATTTAACATGTCCGTGTATCAGTGTACGAACTTGCAGTATTAAAGCTATCACCAGTCTGTCATTTATGATAATAATAATAATAATAATAATAATAATAATAACGACTTTATTTAAAGAGGGTGACACAATTAGTTGCATGGAACTAATCCTCCTTGTGTCCCTCTATTATATGCATATTTCATTAAGAGTACATGTACATATATTTGCTTGACGTTTCCAAGTGATTCATCATTTCTGAAATTCAGTGGACAGTCGAGAGATGTTTGAATAAGATTTCTCAATGAGAATGGTTAGTCAGCTCATAAAGAGGTTAGTGATTTTCAGATCTACCTCGGTGCATTGTCAATTTCTGTAATAAAGTATTTTGGTGGCAGTCTTGTTTTAATCAAGTTAAAAATAGTGGACTTGCTGACCCAGTTTTTTTTTATAGCTCTACTGATCATAGAACAGAAGAGCTTATGGGATGATCTGTTGTTTGTCATCCGTCGTTCATCATCTGTAAGTCTGTTATTGTTACTTCTCCTAAACTACTTGGAAGATTGCCATGGAACTTTACACACACATTCATCCCATGGTCTAGTTGGTCTGAAATTATACTGGCCACCATGTATAGCCTATCATGTGCTGAAAAATGTCATTAAACCCACAAAAACAAACAATTAAAATGGTGCCACTTGGATATCTAATATGGCTGCCACAGCAGCCATCTTGAAAATCTTGTTATCGCTGTTCCTCCTGAATGGATGGCCATATAAATATGGGGTTTTCCCTAAAAGATTTCTTATAATGTTTTGTTTGTCCTGAATGAAAATGGTGCCAATCTGATATCCAAGATGGCCACCACAGCAGTTATCTTGATAATCTTGTTATCTGTATTGAATAGAAAGCTATATTGACATAAGGTTTTCACAAAAAGACTTCTTATAATGTCCAGTTGGTTGTAAATAAAAATGGTGCCAATGTGATATTCAATATTTTCACTATGATAGCAATCTTGAAAATCTTCTTACCGTTATTTCTCCAAAATGGAATGTCTTATCAACATGGGTTTTCCATTAGGAGACTTCTTATGATGTCTTCTTGGTCCTAAATGAAAATGGTTCCAATCTGACATCCAGTATGTCCACCACAGTAGCTAATTTGAAAATCTTGTTATCACTGAAGAATATCAGAGATGGTTTAAACTGGGGGTGAAACGATACACCTCTGCCACGTATTGATACGATTCACAATACACAGCTTACGATACAATACATCATTGATACACATATCAACTTGATAGTTTTTTCATCTTTAGAAGGTCTGTTAGTGATAGGGTGGTGCCAGTTAATATGTGTTCACATATTGGTTTTATTTCCAGTATGCAAATTACAGACAGACATAGACTTATCATCTGTTAATATGCTTTTCTCATCCTTAATAAGATATTTAAAAAAATACTTCCAAACAGACTACCTGTTAGTTGTCAGTGTCTTTAATTCAACTTTTGAGGCAGTTTCAGGCTGTTCCATTTGATCCGATGCAGGAGTCATCTTGGTCACGAAGCCATTTGTTTTGCATGGCATGAATGCTTAAAAAACATCTTATTACCAATTACATATCTTCACTTGAATTTTTAAGGTATTTCAGTGTTACATGTATCTTCAAAACGGAAGAAATAGTGTAGATTTTGAACCATGTGAGTTAGTCACCTTGTGTTCGTTTGTAGAAGGCCAGTGGCTGTTGTCAATAGTTTTTATTTTCTACTGACAGAAATGAGGGCATATGCCTGCTACAGCTGTCTGAGATGTATTCTCAATTTAAAGAATAAAAAGGCAAACAAATAATAATTATTTATGGCTGCTGTAGATTAAAGTAGCTTGTATAGGGTAAGTATTGTTTTGTATCGATTCCTCACCTCTTGTATTGATATGGGTATCGATATAGAAAAATTATCGATACATCAATATATATCGATTAATTGTTTCACCCCTTAGCAATTAAAAGGACAAAATGGTCTTATCTTGAATTCCTACAAATAGAGAATCAATCCCTTCAGGGGACTCTTGTTTTTCCAAATTGCAATGACATTCCAACAGCAGAGAATTGTAGTCTTCAGACATAAAAATCATGATGAAATTCCCCACAATATTTATCATTTATGCTTCAAAAATCAGAACTCGCTGACATGTATCATACTATACAATTCAGGTTTTCCCTGTGTGACAATCGTAGAATGCAGGGTTTTCCCGGTTAAATTTAAAAGTGCAGCTTGCACACCTTGATGCTTGAAGTCCTTCAGTATTTTAAGAAGTGTTCAAGTCACCTAGAGAAAACTTCAAAAATAAAAAATAAAACGTGTATTTACTAATGTGATGAACAATGTCTTGTAATAGCAAGAATTATGTAAAAAAGATCAAGAAATGTAAAACATTGGTATAGATTTCTTCATCTCAGTACCTCAGACATCACTGGTTACCATTGTAAACAAGCAAACTCATTTAACTGTTGATTAATGCATGATATGATCATGTAACAGTGTTTTTATGTAGCTTAGATGTTCAGAAACAAGAATTTTAAGGTTTTATAAAGTATTTTTTCCAATTTAAGGAAAATACAGATACATTTTTTTCAGTTTCAAGCTAGAGTCCTTTTTCCCAAAAAAAGGTGGAAAAATCCCAGGGTTTCCACACAATAACTTCATTTCGCCATTGTATGCAGTTACCAAATTTTGTGGATGGCTTGCACTTAGAGAAAGAAGAACCCTATCTATTTTGGGGTCAGTGGTCAAGGTTACTGTGACTGAAGGAATACAAATGGTTTCTGCACAATAATATCAGTTTTACATTGCATATCTAGACCAAGCTTTGTGGATGGATTGCTTTTGGGATAAGGAAGAATTCTATCAATTTTGAGGTCAAAAGTCAAGGTCACTGGCTGAAAAAAGAAAAATGGTTTCTGCTCTATAACTTCAGTGCATAATCACAGACCTGGACCAAACTTTGTGAATGGCTACACTTGGGGTAAGAAAGAAGAGGCTACACTTGGGGTAAGAAAGAAGAGTATTGATTTTGATTTCAAAAGATCAAAGATCAGGGTCATTCTGACTGAAGAGCACACAAATTTCAGTCACCTACATAGATGACTATGAAAAACAGAGTTGGCATATAATGTGTCATCTACACTGTATGTTACTCTTTGTTTTTACTTGTCTTAATCTTGTTATGAGCTGTGATATATTATAACACAATATGAATGTGGGTAAAAGTGTATTGGGGTGAGCCTCATAATAAATTTTTTTTGATTCTATGGCTTTTTTGCTAGTTTTTCTATCCCCTTCTTGTTGTATACCTTATCCAATATATCATGTTTTTTTAGGTGCAAAGATTAAACCTTCGAATCGGTGTATTGATTTTTATATGCATGCCACAAGGCAGAGTATATTATGTTATGATGTTGTCCATCCATCTGTTACCAGTTCTGTTTCTGCACAATAACTTTAGTTGTCCACCATATACACTAACCAAACTTTGTGGATGGCTAGTACTTGGGGTAAGGAACGACCCTATCAATCTTGGGTTCAAAAACTTAAAGGTCAAGGTCACATAAAAAAAAGAGAAGGTTTCACACAATAACTTGAGTTCTCCACCATCCACAGTTACCACACTTTAAGGATGGCTTGCACTTGGGGTAAGAAATAACCACATTGACTTCAGGAGCTAAAGGTCAACAGTCAAAGTCACTGTAACTGAAAGAAGAAAAATGGTTTCCATACAATTACTTGAGTTCTCTATTTGTGGTTACCAAACTTTGTGAATGGTTTGTACTTGGTGTAAGGAAGAACCCTATTGATTTTCGAGTCAAAAGGACCAAGGTCAAGGTTACAATGACTGAAAGAAGAAATAACAGTAGTTCAACATGACATACCTCAACCAAACTTTGTGGATGACTTGCACTTGGAGTAAGGATTGTTTTTTGGGTTTTGTGGGTTCAATGCCATTTGTCAGTTCATGATAGGCTATACATGGCGGCCAGTATGTTTGGTGGAGGAAGAACCCAGGAAGAACCGCTGACACGGGAAGGTTTCTGCAATAAGATTACTTTTACATCACAGACTTAGCCCGAGCTTTGTGAATGGCTTGCACTTACGGTAAAGAAGAAGCCTACTGATTTGGGATCAAAAAGTCAAAGGTCAGAGTCACTCTGGCTGAAAGAAGAAATATGGTTTCTGTGCAAACATTTTAGTTATTGACATAGAGGACTATTAAACATGGGGTGGGCACATACTATATCATTCACAGTACTCTTGTTAAAAAATAGGATGAAGCGACAAAAAAAATTCTTCATTTCTTCTAGCCAAAGCAATCAAGTCTTATGTGAACAAGCAACTAAATGATGCTAATACAGCATTATTGCAAGGACCCTTTGAAGAAATCATCCAAAAATTCAATGCAGCTTGCAAAATTAAATCAATTGAGAGAAAAAAAATTGGCATTTGATTCATAATCTCTTTAACATTTCCGTGAAGGGACAGTCAGCCATATAAAAAGTACATTATTTTTCTTTCTATTGCACACACAACATGTACAGAAGACAACATCCATGCTACATGTATACAGCAGTAGACTCAATTATAAAAACTACATTGATCCAGAAACTGGGTTCCATTATTATAACTGTGTTATATTGGGTACCATGTTGTAATGAGGTAGACTCAAATATCAAAACTACATTGATCCTGAAACTGGGTTCCATTATTATAACTGTGTTATATTGGGTACCATGTTATAATGAGGTAGACTCAAATATCAAAACTACCAGTACATTGATCCTGAAACTGGGTTCCATTATTATAACTGTGTTATATTGGGTACCATGTTGTAATGAGGTAGACTCAAATATAAAAACTACATTGATCCTGAAACTGAGTTCCATTATTATAACTGTGTTATATTGGGTACCATGTTGTAATGAGGTAGACTCAAATATCAAAACTACATTGATCCTGAAACTGGGTTCCATTATTATAACTGTTATATTGGGTACCATGTTGTAATGAGGCATACTCAAATATCAAAAGTACATTGATCCTGAAACTGGGTTCCATTATTATAACTGTTATATTGCATACCATGTTGTAATGAGGTAGACTCAAATATCAAAGGTACATTTATTCAGAAACTGGGACCCTTTATGATACCAGTGTTATACTGAGGTAAGTTCAATATTGAAACTAGATTTAGAAACTATCAAAACGTGTTATATTGGGGATTGCATTATACTGTGGTAAGTTCAATATCAAAGCTACCGAAACTGGGACCCATTATTATACCCGTGTTATATTGGGGACTGCACCATGGTGTATTTTGGAACCCTTCTAAATAAAAATGGAGGAGTTTTCTAAATATGGGAGGTATTTAACAAAGAAATAAAGGTATGTCTACCAAATATGATGCATGATTTTCGTGGAGTCAGTTGATTTTTTGGTGTGAATTTTGCAAAATTAGTGTGGATCTTGCAGTCGTCTGTCCTAGAATAGACACTGCTGCATTGCTGCACAGCATCAAGGTATATGGTTCAATATGAAAACTACATTTATCCCAAAACTGGGATCCATTACCATATTTGTGTTATACTGGGTATCAAATTATACTGAGGTAGGTTAAATGTCGGAACTATATTTATACAGAAACTGAGATCCATTACCTTGAACTTTACAAAAGTAAATGAATGATATTGACATTTTTTATGCAAAACTAGAACAGGAATTAATTGCCGCTGTGAAATCAAAGTTTGGAGAGAAAAGTTGCATCAGATCTTTTGATGCTTTATATGGGAACCAAGCCATCTGAGGTGATTTTTCGGTAGTGAGGTGATTTTTGGTAGTGATGGGAGGGAAATCTCAAATGTCTAATGTGATAGAGTCAGTCAATTTACTTTTGGTATGGTTGTCAGTGTGCAAAGATAATTATAAATACTTATTAAAAAAAACAAAAAGACTGTAATATGGTAACCAATTCCCTATGCTCCATTTGTATTTTTGTTGTTGTGTTTTTTTATAGGTTTTATTGGCACTTTTAAAACATTATTGGCAATATTATGCCAAGGAAACGGAAGCAAAGTGCTTTTCCCAAGAACACACAGAGGTAGCCGACTGGGCTGGCTTGGGTGGGTATCAGATATGACCCTTGGATTACGAGTCTAATGCCTACAAAATGAGCTACTGCGGCTCACAATACTCTGCTGATAATGACGTATATTATTTGTCTGAAAATCCATAAGCATCTGAACTGTTAAGAGTACATTTCATAGGAGTTGTAAAAACCATTAGCATAACCTACATATTGTATTAATTTGTTGTTGTACCGGTATTGTGTACTTCAAATAGGAAATCTAAGTCTATTTTCATAAACATAACAAGTGAAAACCAGTCAAATACACAGGTAGTACCTTATTTATGGCCTGCTTATAACAAATGAATTCACACTATTGTAGCGTGGAGACTGGTTTATAATTCTCATGTTTAATGCAAAAGAATTTGGTTAAAGTACTTTATGAAAGTTGTTGACTATAAATGAATATCCGAGATGAGTTTGCATATCTGATCCAGACAGTATGAAGGCAGTAGCTCCTTTGAAACCACACTCATCTGGTTTGTACTGAACTATCTAAATTAATCTCACTACAGTGAGATAGGGATTTTGTTGTTGTTTTTTTGTGGCCATTGGCTTATGATAATGTTGTACATCATGATGGGACTGGCTGCAGACCTGATAATTCAACTCTGGACACAATACCCTGACCTCTGCTGAATAGTTCAACAACTGCAGAGGTGACTGAGAAAGTAGGGACTTTTTGGCTGACAGTTTTTATCAAAATTGATCTATATACCAAGAATAAAGATCACACATGAAGAATCAGTAATGTTTGTCTGTGCCGGCTGATGAAGAAAGCATCACTGTCCTGTGAAATGTAACATATCGGCATATTAATATATGAACTTATAATATTGAAAGCTGTCACAAGTCTATTTATACCTGTGGCAAATCTAAGGTTTCCAAGTGATATATAATTTCCGTTATTGAGTGCACAGTCGAGAGGTGTTTGAATAAAGATTTCTGAAAAAGAACAGTTTGTCAGCTCAAGATGAAGTTATTGATAAATTCTGGAACCGTTTTCAAATATACTGCCTGGCAGTGTCTTTTTCTGTAATTTCAGTTTATACATATTTATGGCAGTGTGCGGCATGTCTTGCTTTAATCAAGTTCAAAAAGGCAAACTTGCCAACCCATTTTTTTTATATCGTGGAATTATGTGTTTACACAAATATATGAAATGAAATGGTGATGCAGTGATGTATTACTTAAAAAATAAAATTTCAAAGCATTGCCACACCCAATTAGATCAATGGAAGGGCTATTTAAATCTGTAATCTCTTTGAATTATTCTTGAAGAGATCCATCTGTACTTAGAAGATAGTGACCACTGTTGGGATAGACTTTTATTCCACCAATTAAAGGCCCTTTCGGGCAGTATGATTCCAAGACACTGAGATCAGTCTTAAGCAAGAATCACTAGAACACATACATTCACTTAAAAAAATAAACTTGCACACATTAATTTTGATCAGTAATGCCTAGAGCATCCAACAAAAAAAGATGAATATATCATTTGTACAGTGTGTGTGTGTGTGTGTGTGTGCTATCCTTAAGATTACTGTTAAGTTTTGCTCTTGCTTTCTCATACATTTTTCAGTCAATATTTTGCCTTCTGTTACAAACTGTGTCATGTTTTTGTGCAAGCGATGTATGTGTATATGAACCTATCTACTGTATAATCTTCTTGTATAGGTATGAATTTATGTACAGAAAATTCTAATAGTACTTGGATATATTGTTGCCATGAGTCTGAAAAAGGCCCTGCACAGCTTTTCTACTGGCCGTAAAACACCAGACCGAACAAAATGAATCATGTCTTTACATGATTGATTTGGTTTGTCAAATTCTAAAATAGGTTTACATGTAACTAAAACTTTGAGGTCTAACTTGTATTGGTGCATGTTTTGTGAAATTGAAAGTTCCATTTCAGATCGCTAGTAATTGTGATGTTTACGTTAACATTTAATTTGGTGCAGATTTTCTAAAGTTCCTTCAGAGGAATATGACATGCTGATTTTAGGAGATTTTTTAAAAATCACCAATATTTGAATAAAGCAGGAAAAAAGTTATTGATGAATTACTACAATTCAAGTGTATGTCAATGTGGTAATCTACGCACTTTTACTCATCTTAAATTAAATATTAATTGTTGTTCTAATATATAGTACTAACAAGTTTAACCCAAGTCTATTCAATCCTAATTATTGAATGCTCTTCACGGAAACTGTCATCAAGAAACTTGTAGATGAAAATTATTGATTGTTTTGGACTTTTTCAGTGGTGGGCATGTACTAAACTAGGTCAAGATAAGAGCATGTCGGGTCTAATTGTCACAAGTTTAGTAAAAATAAAATCTGTTTTCAACACGCGTAGCTTTTATTATGACATCACAGCATGCGTCATTCAATCCGGTTTGTACTGGATCACACCTCAAGGTTGACCTCGTCCAAAAATGTCCATGTACTTTAACATTGAGTTTTGCCGTATTTGTGTCTCGGGGCATCTAAATAATGACCTTCCAAAGGAATATGGATGTATGAGGATCCAATTAAAGCGAATAATCACCATTTAAACGTATGTGTAATCAAATTCTAAAAAGTGACACCCGTTACTGAAATAGTTGGTACTGAATGCATACATAAACTGTATGACTTTTACTGTAGAAATTTCACAGTCAGCCCAGATGATGTCAGAATGTTAATCAGTGGATGGCAAAAGATGTAGAAGATGTGAGGTGTATTGGAGAGAAGATTAAAATAATTAAAAAATGGTATAAAGTTTGGCATATTTATTATCATAGTGTCAAATTAGAAAGTTTTCGCAGTTTTTGCATGCATTAAAGAATTGACAGACTTGTTGATTTTGATAAAATATATAAACAAATTTTTCACTGCTCAACACTAAATCTATTTTATTCTGCTGTACTGGTAAATATGTTCCAAATGACCATTCATATGATATATTATATAATAAGGGAATTGACTGAATGGAGAATGGAATGAGATTTGTCTGCTTGTCGTAATTTCCGTAAAGCAACATACATTTTGAAAGATTATAGACTACTGCCTACATACAGAATTCTAAAATTATACAGTTTCTGGTTTGTTTCAATGCATGTACACTTATTTGAGGTACATTCTCATAAATAGGAGATCCTGAGAAACATCTTACTTGATAGTAATTACATGGGGCAGATAAGCCATTTTTACAGGGAGGCTCAGGAAGGAAAACTGTGGCATAATTAGCAATGTTGGCATGTCAAGTTTTACATATTAGGCATTTAAAAATATTGAGCGATTGCATTTTCTTTTCTTACCATGAAGTCTGGATGTTTTGCATGGGAGTTTGGATGGGGAGGGGACAGATATAATTCCCCCAAGTGCCTTGTGAGACATATTGTCTGTATAATAAAGGGAAGTCAAGTCAAATCAAATCAACTCTCTATGCCACTATATGAATAATAATGGCAGTTTAAACATGTCATTTGTAAAACAAACACATAAACAGAATTGTATAGACTGAAACTTGGTAATGGTATAATTGTGCGGATGGACCTTTCTTTTTGCTCAAGCATGGTTGGCTTGACAGGTGTCATTTCATTATCATGCCAGTAAAATTAATGTGAAAAACCTATTGTTTGTTTCTCAGTCATTTTGTGTTCAACACTGTATACTAATTTACATATCAACGACTCTCAATAAGTATTTATTGGTGATTGTTTGTACCACTGACCAGTCATATTGCAAGACGTGTGAATTGCCTAGAGATTTCTCAAATTGCACCAGTCCATAAATATTTCTTGAAATGGCAACTGAACTGAAATAACAAATTAGATAGCAAAAAGCAATGTTAACTTGACAGCGGACAGCGTTAAAATGAGACCAGATGCTCTAATACGGATTGTTAAGATCCTAATTTTCCTAAATGGATGGCAATAACTACGTTGGGTTTTCACCTAAAGACTTCTTATCATGCTTGGTTGATTCTAAATGAAAATGATGCCAATCTGACATACAATATTGTCGACTTAGTGACCATCTTGCAAATCTTGCTGTGGCTACTTTTCATAGACAGGTGACTATAGCAACAGGGTTTTTTTTTCACTTAAAGGCTTATGATGTCTATTTTGCCCTAAATGACAGTGGTGCTGATCTGACATCCAATATGGCCAGTATGGTGGCCATCTTGAAATTCTTGTTATAGCTACTTCTGATGAATGGATAATTGTTGTTACATTAGTTTTCACTAAAAGACTTCTTATGATACCTAAATGGTCCTAAATGAAATTTGAGCTGATCTGATAGCCATCATGTAAACATGTTAATTCAAACAGAAGAAAAAAGTTTTTTGTACCAAATTTGATATGTTGGAGTTTGTCAAGAACATCAGAGATGGCTTCAATACTTGGCATTTAACAAGAAGAAATGCACTTATTTGGGATTCTAAGAACTTTTCTTTGGCCAGTAGAGCACCTGTCCTTTTGAGAGACTTGTTATTTTCTAACTAAAAGGTGGACTCGGTAGAAATTGTTATTTTATGTATTGATAAGGTTTTGAATGAAATTTTGAGCATTCTATATTGTCATTAGGTCTCCTGCTCATCAGGACAAATGAGCTCACAGTATGGACCTGGAATCTGGGCTTATATCATCAAGATCTCTTACAAGTTCAATAATGAGTCAGATCTGCACATATTAAAGAGGTGGTTTTGCATATGATTGGCTGAGTTTGTTACCATTTTGGAGACCATATTTCTGATCCAATTTTGATCAATTTGGAATCTGGGCTTATATTATCATGGTTTTAGATTAGTTTGACAATGAGCAAGATTCATGTATATTGATGAGATTTACATCTGATTGGCTTAACTTACTATCTCAGGAAACCATATTTCTGATCTGATTTTGAGTAAACAGGGAATTTGGGCCTGTATTGCCAAGATCTCACAAGAGTTCGATAATGAATCAGATCCATGCATATCAATGAGGTGATCTCGTATCTCATTGCTGAGCTTGGTATCACTCGGGAGAGTTATATTTAGAACTATTTTTGTTCATAGGGCACAATATGGCAGTCATTCGGCCACCTTGGCTATTTCTGCAGGACAAAAATATGTCTCAGATATATGTCAGTGCAGTATATTTACAGAAAAATCATACATTTTGTTCGCCAGAAATTTCTTTGCAAAAAAGAAACAGCAATCTATTCGGACCATCTTTGCTATTTCTGTGATTGGATTGACCATAGGATTGACCAAGAATTTGCAAATAAAGCTTGCAAAAGATAGAAATCATTAGACTTGTTTCATAAATTTCATTTGAAATGAGCACTTATGTTGAATCATCTATTTTATACAGACAAATTGAATTTTAAAAAATGTAACAAAATTTTTTGTGCTTTCAAATTATGCAAAACAATTTAGCTTTAAGCATTTAGTCCAAAGTGGTTGGGATATTGCTCCTGCCATAAGCAAAATCCAGGTTCAAGTTCCAGATGTTCTGTGCACATTTGAAATGATAGTACTTGATCATTACGAAAACACTAACTCAAACGGAGTCACATAATCAAATGCACCCTGAATCAATATTAGTCACTGGCATCATTAATATCTTGATGATTAAGACTCAGTCTGGTAACATAAGTTTGTATCTTGAGCATTTTGTGATGTTCGCAAAATGACCCACTCAATTTGAAGAAAATAAACAGTTCCTAACCAGAGAGTGAATGACCCAATTTATTCACTCTTATCTAGATCTTAAATTTGCCATCACTATAAGACTGTTCAAGGGAGTCATACAAGTGTACTATATTATATACGAGTTCACCTTATACTGATACTGGGGTACATTTCACATAGTATTAGTTTACATAATCATCTTATAAGAGGAACCATGTTGTGCTAAGGTGCCTTACAGTGAGGGAGCAATTTATAAGGGAGTCTCACTTGGCCCATGGTTGACTTGTATGGTTCTCCAGTACAGAATTAGAGTGATGAAGCACTTTATAAGGTAGTATCACTTACACCATGGATGACTTTTATGGTTCCCCTGAACAACATTTGAGTAAAGAGCCCTTTATAAGGCAGCATCACTTACACCATGGATGACTTTTATGGTTCTCTTGAACAACATTTGGGTGAGGGACCACTTTATTAGTTTGCTTCACTACCAAAATAGAGGGGGGGGGGGGGGGAGGGCCTGCATATTAGTGACTGCAGTATCATGGTGAAATGAATTCAATACCTTCAATTATACCCCAGCTTATTTCTGTGTGTAATTGCATTAGGCATGGTGATGAATTTTATGTCTCCATTTCCAGATAAATATCCTTGAAATACAGAGATAAAAATATAAATTTTCATTTAAATCATGCACAGTAAAATTGGATCTTATACCTATTGCTATACTTAAATACATTTATGTGCAAGCATATTGTCACATACTTATCTTTGTATATTATCAGTTGAAGTGTGTAAACACAGGTGAAAATTATGCATCTGTTTGTCTGTGTATGCAGTGTGTAAATGTGACTGTGACATTTATATACATTTATTGTTTTGTAAATATTGCATACAATAGAGCGCATCAAGGTAGATTAGTTTCTAGCTCAACTGGTCATAGGCCAGAAGAGGTTATGGGATTGTCTTTGGTCTGTCGTCCATCTGTCCATTAGTTAATGCTACTCCAACTAAAATTTTGGGATGATTGCCATGAAAATTTACACACACATTCATCCCATGGTTTAGTTAGTCCTAAATGAAAATGGTCAGTTCTAGTGAAAAGATTTGAATACATGTTGGCACGTTTCACTCAGCCGAATAAAGTACCGTATTGATTATGGGGCCAGTAGCTCCAAGGGCATATTCTGTGTTTCCGAAAATAGATTTTGCCTTTGCATTTCCCTCTGGAAGAGAACCCAAGTTCAAGGAACAGACTTCAGCACAGCTTGGTAAATGTGTATCCCTTAACATAAGAAAGAACTTTATTGATTTTGGGGCCTTTAGCTTTGATGTCCATGTTGCTCTTTCTGAAAAGAGATTTTGCCAGTGCATTTCATTTTCAGATCATAATTTAAGTACTTGTGAGCAGATTTTAATGCATTAACATGGTATATGTGTTTACCTTTACATAAGAAAGAAACCTTTTGATTTTGGGCCCAGTAGCTGCAAGGTCAAGGTCAGTTTTTAAAAATAGATTATGCCTATGCATTTTATTTCAGGATGATTTCTGAAGTTCTAATGAACAGATCCCCTTTGTCCAAGGAAGAACCCTATTTATTTTCAGGCCAGTGGTTTCAATGTCAAGGTCACTGTTCTTTAAAATAGATTTTGCTTATGTATTTCTTTTCTGGATGATAAGTTTTGGGAATCAATTTTGATGCAACTTGGTACATGCATTCCCCATAGCCCAAGGAATAACCAGATTTTGCAGCCAGTAGCTTCAAGGTCAAGGTCACTGTTCCTGTAAATATATCATGCACATACATTTAATTTCAGGATGATCTCAAGTTCCAGTGAACAGATTTTAGTGCAGCTTGATATGTGTATTTTGCTTCGCCCATTGTTGATTTGAGGATCATTAGGTCTAAGGTCATGTTTCCTGTCACTAAAAATTGTTTGAACTTGTAATCCAAGGGTTGTGGGCTCAATACCTGCCCAGGGTTAACCCAGATTGACTGCTTTGGTATGTCCTTAGCTCCCATTTTCATGGCATGATATAGTCAGGAATGTATTAAAAGTTATAACCAATAAAAACAAAACAAACATCAGTGAGCATTGCATTTAATTTCTGGTCAATAAGTTAAGCACTAAACAATGCATTTGTACAAAATGTTGTAAATGTGTTCCCATTTGACTAGGAAAAACTTATAGTGATTTGCGAGTTGTACCTTCAAGGTCAAGGATCTGTTACTGATAATAGATTTGACATTGGCATTTCATCCCACACCAGAACTTGAATTCTTTTCAAATAGTTTCAATAAAATTGGTACATGCATTGTAATTATTTTACCCAAGAAAGAGTCTTATCGATTTGGGATTCAGTACATGAAGTTGCAGGTCAGTGTTACAAAAAATAGATTTCACCACACACTTCATTTCAGGACAGTAACTGAAATCTTCTATAACTGATTTCAAGAAAACTTGGTACATGTGTTTCCCTTTGCCCTAAAAAGAACCCTGTACAGCTCAAGTTTTGGAAAATTGGAGGCCAGGTACAAATCCCAAATGGGTGAAAATTCATCTAGGAGTCGGAACCATGTCTGTACATGTCTTTTCACGTGTACTCAGTATACTGTAGAAAATACATTCAAAGAAGTAACCTTATGTTGATAGGGTATCCTTATGTTTGATGGTGAATCCTTACATGTATGTTGATGGGGTATCCTGTGCTGTTTTGGGTACCCTTGTTTTTTATTATAAGTAAATATCTATTCAGAGATATTTTGAGCTGACATGCAATTTGTGACGGAGCCGTGGTAGATCAGTTGGTACAGCATCGGCCATGTAATCCAAGGGTTGCAGGTTCAGTACCCACCCAGGCCAGACTGGGTTGGCTATCTTGGTGTGTCCTTGGGAAAGCCACTTAGCTTCCATTTCCATGGCATTATATTGCCAGTAGTAGTATGTTAATAGTGCTGTTAAAACCAACAAACATTACCAAAAAAAAAAAGCGATTTGTGCATTCTCTAATGGCACACAATTTATTGATGGCCTACATGGCATGGTGTTACATGGTGTCAAAACAATTCGCACAAATTTCACACATCTCCATACCTATTATGTTTCTGATTGTGAGTTCCACCCTTTACCAGAAATGTGCATTATGCAAATGAGCTTATTATGGTTCAGCTAGACATATTTAACATATCAATAAATCATAAAAAGTTTATACTTAGAGGCAGACGGGAGGCTTCACAAGAGGTGATTCGTGAAAAGTTGATTACTTTTTTATGGAAAATCGGCCAGATTAACAAATGAAAAAATTATTTTCGAACTAAATTGCTGAATTAGGCCTCCCTCTTTTCACCCAGTTCACTATTGGAACTGAATAAAATGAACTTTTGGAAAGAAATTTGAGTGGTAATACAGTCAGCAGTACATGCATCATGGCTTGGTACGACCATGGTAAAAATTTGTCAGAGTCAAAATTTATATACCTCACTCTCTCAAGATAAAGACGGTGCAAAAAAGTATTGGTTATTTTAAACTATAGACAGATATACAAGAAATGAATCTCATTTACATATCATTACATGTTTGTTTGTTTGTTTGATTGTTTGGTGCTTTACGGCACAGCAACACAAGTAGGTTATTTAGTGCCGAGGCAATGGGAGTAAAGTGCCGTGCCCAAGGACACACCACGGTAGCTGATCCAGGCTGGTCTGATGGTAGGATTCGAACCTGCACCCTTTCGGTCATAAGTCAGGCATGCTAACCACTGAGCCATCGCGGCTCCCCCAACATTACATGTAGATGTTTGCTTTGTAAAACAGATTCAGGTTGCTATTTAAACCCTTTGTGTTAGTACAAGAACACATTAGTGAGTAAATGACTGCAACATATCAACTGGCACAAGAGTAAGGCACATTATGTAAATTCCATTTAATATAAGAGTTGGAGAAACTTTTTGACTTAACTGCATTATGCCTGACTATCTCTCACAGTCGATCCATCATTAACATCTAATTTTTTTTTCAGTTGCTATAGTAAATGGAGGATATTTCCTTTTGTTAAATATGGCGGAGAGTGCAAATGATATCTGAGATTTGACTCAGATGAAGAAAGAATTTTTAATGTTGATGTATTTACATTCAGTATTATGAATTGCATAGTCTCAAATGACTAAAGAAATAAACACATATTTTTCCTATTAATGACCATAGTCAGGATAAAATGGGTTAAGAAACAAAATATCGTTCCATCTAAACCATTAGCAAAAATCAAAGGGCCATTGACCCCATAGTCCTGAATTCTAGATTAAAACCTGTAGAAGATTCCAGCACATTTGTATAATATAGCTCTGTTGGTTTTTAAAAATGGATTTTCAGGACCACTTTTGATGTTTGCTTTAATGCTGTAAGACCAGAACCAGAGTCATTTTCATTATTAAGTTCTGCTATAACCATGTCTATAGTACTCACCTATTTATAATAAGGTTTTTGTATATATTTATAAGTCAGTTCCAACTACAAACAACATAGACCCTGATCTGCCATCACATTATGGGCTAGCAGATCAGGGTCTGTGTTGTTTGTTTTACTTGCTTCTCCTAGCAAACTGCATTGATCCAGATCTGCTGCCACATTATGTGATGACAGATCTGGATCTATGCAGTTTGCAGTTGGACTTGACTTATAAATGAGTATATATATAGTACACTGAAAACATCCTATAGAGGACAGACAATAGACAAGACACTTTTCCAATTTTAGACATCTATCCTTTATCTTAAGGGAGTGCCATGGTAGCTCCATGGCTAGAGTGATGGACTAGTACTCCAATGATCGCAGGTTTGATACCTTCCAGGCCATACCTGTTGCCTCAGTGTGTTCTTGGGAAAGGAACCTGGCTTCCATTTCCTTCACATGATATAGCCAAGTAATGTGTTATATGAGCTATTAAAACCAACCCCAACCACCCAACCTCCCAAATTATGTTAAGCAGTCTCCAGGAAGATCTCTTCATATGCATTTCATTAACAAACAAGCAAGTATATGTTCTTTTCTCAAATAGTAATAAACATAACATCAAAGAAATTCTCATGCATAGATGTATTTATAAGGAATTCTTCAAATTCAGCTCCCTTACATATCATTGGGAAAGAGGTGATTGTTTTGGTTTGATTTGATGTTTTATGGATCAGCAGTACAGATAGTTTTTTGGGGGGGCTGAGGCAATTGGAGTAAAATGTCTTGCATAAGGACACACCATGGTAGCCGACTTGGGCTGATCTGATGGTAGAATTTGAACCTGCACCTTTTGGTCAAAAGTCTGGCATGTTGACCACTGAGCAATTGCAACTCCAGGGAAATAAGTGAGCAGGTATTTTAAAACAATCTACTGGTGAGATAGCTCAAATTATTATGTGATACTGGTAAGTTACATTGTCTTGTATATGTTTTGAAAAAGGAAATTTCACCTAATTACTAAGAGCAACTTTGATGGGTGTCACAAAAATACAGGCTTTTTATTATCTAATCTAACCCACTTAATTTAGACGAACAAAATTGTCGAAATAAGGTATATCCCTTATCAGGGATTGGTATCTCTTTTCTAGCATGTTATGACATTTCTTCCTGTCAAATGTTGGCGCCAAACTTTAACATTTAGAATTCTTTGTGGATGTAAGAAAAAAGATGTGTTGAATGGATCAGATTCTCTTAGATTTTTATGCCTTTGTTGCCCGTCCATCTGTCATCACTCTCTATCTGTCACCATGCTGTCTGTCCATCTGTCATCACTGTCTATCTGTCACCATGCTGTCTGTCCATCTGTCATCACTCTGTCTATATGTCATCACTCTGTCTATCTGTTATCACCATCTGTCCATCTGTCATCACTCATCCATCTGTCATCACTCTGTCTATCTGTCATCACTCTGACCATCTGTCATCACTCTGTCCTGAGAAGTTTGTTATCAAGATTGCACAAAACCACTGGGTGTAGACTGATGAAATTTTGCAAGCATATCTTTATCCAGATGTAGATGGCCTGCTTAGATTTTCAGGCCATTATACTATTTTTAATAACACCTTATGACAATACAAATGATGTCATTAAGTCAAAGAAGGCAAAAGCATAACAATGAAGATGTCTCAGTGTATTTTTAGGCATTTTAGTACACTATTCTGCAGTGTCATTAAATAACATAATTATTTGTCATCATGTGAAAAAAAAATCTTACAATTGAGCTTATTTCAAATCAGATTTATTTTAAAGCAATTTATTGCAGGGTCAGTAACCATGGTATCTAATTCTTTGTCACTAATTCTCAGGGACAGTAACAGTTCTATGGAGGGAATGTGCAGGCATATTTTTTTTCTCTCAGTTAGTTGCTGTAAGCAAAATGTCGGGGAAAAGGTTTGTTTCCTTTACATCGAACTTTAGTAGCTACACGTTTTTTTTTTGCTGTTAGCATGCTTCTGTTAAGCTTATGTACAGTAATTTCTCTCATGCATAGTGCAGATGTTAGCCATGTGAGCAATCTCAGACCAACTTGGGCCTCGTTTTCCTGTTACCATGCTTTTTTTAGGCTTGTGTACAGATTTTTTTTATATTGCGGGTGCTGGTATCATGGCCACGGATTCATAGTGCAGATGTGAGCCAGGTGAGCAATCTCAGACCAACTTGGGGCTCGTTTTCCTGTTACCATGCTTTTTTTTAGGCTTTTGTACAGATTTTTTTTATATTGCGGGTGCTGGTATCATGGCCACGGATTCATAGTGCAGATGTGAGCCAGGTGAGCAATCTCAGACCAACTTGGGCCTCGTTTTCCTGTTACCATGCTTTTTTTAGGCTTGTGTACAGATTTTTGTTATATTGCGGGTGCTGGTATCATGGCCACGGATTCATAGTGCAGATGTGAGCCAGGTGAGCAAACTCAGGCCCTTTTGGGCCTTATCTTTTCATGTTACCTTGCTTCTGTTTGGCATTGTGTACAGATTGGATTGCAGGTATTGGTATCATGGCTACCAATCTCTCTCATGCATAGTGCAAAGTTATGTCAATAAAACTGCGAAGGTCTGAGGGACCTTTCCGGTTTTGCATGAGAAGGATCACAAATGCAGACATTATATAATGATTATCCTTTAAGACGGACATTTTCTTGTTAAAGTCTAAAAAGGTGATTGAACCTGTTTTGATACACTTGCTGTAAGGAAGAACATATTATGATGTCTGTCCATCTGTCTTTCTGTTACCAATTTAGTTTCAGCATGATAGCTTGAGTTCTCTATCTACAGTTGCCATACTTTATGGATGGTTTGCACTTGGGGTAAGGAAGAACACCATCGATTTTGATATCAAAAGGTCAAAGGTCAATGTCACTGTGACTGAAAGAAGGAAAACAGTTTTTCACATCTGGGTTAAAAGGGCAAAGATCAAGGTCACTATTTGAAAAAAAGTAAATGGTTTCTGCGCAAAATTATAAATTACCTATGTACATGTAGAGGACTATTAAACATGGGTTGGGGATATAATGTGCCGTTCTCTTGGTAACTTTTCATTTGTTAGCTCTAACAAAATGTCTAAATTCTAAATATGAAGATTTATTTCTCATAAAGTGAGTTGTATCTGATAGAATATGTACAAGAGGTAACAGATCTGTATATAATGCTTCAATTCTCTTGTGTATATTCTATCATATATGACTTTTCTTCCTGGCAAATAGCAGCATCAAATCTTAACATGTAGACTTTTGTTGAGATAGCAAAAGAGATGTGATGAATGGGTCCAGTCACATTGATTTCTTTGATTTGTATGTCTTCGCTGCTTGCAGCAGGGTTATGTCCATCCATTTGTCCATTCGTATGTCCGTCCATTTGTCCATCAGTCTGTCTATCCATCTGTCTATCAGTCTGTCCATCTGTCTATTAGTCTGTCCATCCATCTGTCTATTAGTCTGTCGGTCCATCAGTCTGTCCATCCATCTATCAGTCTGTCCATTCATCTTTCTATTATTCTGTCCATCTATCTGTCCATTAATCTGTCCATCCATTTGTCCATCATTCTGTCCATCCATCTGTCTATTAGTCTGTCCATTCATGTCTCTATTAGTCTGTCTGTCCATCAGTCCATCAGTCTGTCCATCCATATATCAGTCTGTCCATTCATCTGTCTATTAGTCTGTCCATTGGTCTGTCCATCCATCTGTCTATTAATCTGTCTATCCATCTGTCCATTAGTCTCTCCATCCATCTGTCTACCAGTTTGTCCATTGATCTGTCTATCAGTCTGTCCATCCATCTGTCCATTAGTCTGTCCATCCATTTGTCCATCAGTCTGCTCAAAGAAACTTGTTTTTAAGATTGCACAAAAAACACTCAGATTATATTTTGCATGCATATTTTGATCCATATGTAGATGACCTATTTAGATTTTAAGGCCATTAGTTATTTTTCAAATTTTTTTTTAACGCATATTTGAATTGTTTGGACTTTGTTATGACAGTTTGGTGGGCATATATGCATGCATATATGACCTGATTTAATTTTCTTGCCATTATAGCACTTTTGTAAGTGTTCTGCTACTTTTTTGAACTTTTTTGACTTTTATCTGTATTGGAGGCATGTTTTGCAAACACAGATCTACTTGAAACTTGATATGTAACGAGTGTTTGATTTCCAAAAAGCTTGAAATCTCTGCAATATTCAATTTATTGTTTGGTTTGGAAAAAAATAAACTTGAAAAAAATGTAGTGGCAAGGGGCAGGAGAAGTAGGTCAGGAAATCTGTTTAAAGCGGGAATATTCTTTGTGTGGTAAGTAGGTTTGAGATAAGTTAAAGGTGGAATTTTTTTTATGTCTTGTCACTGTTGAGCATGGTTGGAATTCGAGGACTTTGGAGACCCCTGTATCGTTAAATATGAATGCACTGATTGGCTTTCCTCTCAAGTAAAAATTTCACAAAGTAGCCGACTTCTAGTCACATACATGCACTTTGGTATGACACAACTAATGCAGCATGGTTTCCTGGTGATTCTCAAAACATGGCTGACAGAACAGGACTGTGCCCATACCCAGAGTTTTGAAAAGGGAGTGCAAATTTGAGCAGGCAGGTTCCATGGGTGGGGTGGGGGATGCTTTGGATTGTTGCTGGTTGGATTTTAACAGGACTTTTAGCACACTTTTGCCTTTATAATGTCTTGAAAATGGAAGCTAAGTGTCTCTCCATTGACACACTGAGGTAGCCCAACTAGGCTGGCCTGGGCAGGTATTGAACCCAAGATCCTTGGATTACGAGTCCAATCCTCTTACAGCTGAGCTACCACGGCTCCAGGGTACGTTGATGTTCAGGATCAAAGTCATAATTGCAGCCCAAGATGATGAAAAAATTGTGACCTAAATCAATAAATGAAAGCTCAGTATAAAAATATAATTCATTTTAACGTCGAAAACAGCAGTTAGTGCACAGAAATTTGGCATCATCATCATGAAAATAGCACATGTGTTTAATAAAGAATCATGTTAGGAAGAATATATTTACAATAAATAACACCATATACAATGAAATATTGATCAGTGTAAATGTTGGGAAATGCCTACTGGTATCAATGCTGTAAAAAACAAATACCAATTAAAGAAGTCTTGTCCAGTGAAATTAGTGTTGTTAAATTTATCTCTTAATTTGGTTTCAATGTAATCATTATAAATGTGATATGCTCCCAGCTATTCAAACGTGGAAAGAATCCATCGACTGTAGGCAGGCATTTTCATGAGAAACCTGAACGAGTGCTTACTCAGAGGCTGGGCTAACTTTATTTTGACAGCTGTTGAGAACTTAATTGGCCTTGGACATGATGACACAAGTTAATTAACAGATTGTCTCCAGTAGCTGATTACAATACATGAAAGGTGTTGCCATAACAGTAACATCCAGGTGTACATGTAGGTCAGATTAATTTCATGTTAAAATCACACACTGTAGACAACTCCAGTTTTGCCTGTGTCTAGTCTGTCAAATGTTAAAAATTTGCAGTGATACATTTGAAATGGACTTGAAAGTTCCAATTTAATTACATCTTCTTGTCTTTTTTCTTTCTTTTTGTTTGATATTTTTTTTCCACATCTGGATGTGGTGTTTCAGAACAGTACGAGTGCTGACTGTCTTTATTAGTACAAACAACTGAGTTACGTACATTGTCATGCGCTGTCAATGAAGAATTGTATGGTGACCGTTGAAATCACTATCTTTAGATTAGCCAGTGCAAACGTTATGATGGCTTTTGCACCGGTGGTTTGAGTGTAATTCTAGCTATAAAGGTGTAGTTCATTTTTGTTTGCTTTTGATGAATACAAGTGCTGATACGGAGAGGGAGGCAGCTCAGACTCTACTGGTGCATGAATTTGCAAATGCTGCATGTCAGTGTGATTTATATTAAAAGTCTGTCATCAGTTTATTAACTTCAGTTGACTGTTTAATATCCGATATCCGCTAATAAATCCATGATATGAATATTTATGTTGGACTGAGATGATAATTCTCACATATGAACGAAAGTTGCTAGGCCCCCCCCCCCCATTAGTGTTAACTTAAATTTGTTTCACTTGCTTGTGCTGTGGTTACTTGTTATGGACCCCAAGTTTTCGAGGGAGAGGCATATAAGACATATTGGTGTGTACATAATTTGTTTCTGCACTGGTCTGTGATTGACACCTTCACCAACTGAAACTGTTGTAAGAAAAACCTGCATGCCCTGCCTGCACCAGAATCAGACAATAATTTAATGGCACACAGATATGTCATTGTGTCGCTTCACCCAATCCAGTGTCATTTCTTTTATGGGTTTTGGATACATATCCCTCAAAATGGCTTATATACCTTCAGAAATCAGTATACTCCACGCCCAGTTGCAAAACAAATGAGAAGTGTTTGCTTTATTTTTGTAAACCAGTTGTATCATTTTGTTTTCTTGATCCCTTTCATGTGTAACCTGAATGGTCCTTATTAAAACTGTATTGGACACAACATCAAGCTGTGCGTGAGTGAGATTAGTTGCTGTGAGTATGCCATTTGTTTGATACCAATTCAGGTAGTAAGATAGTGTAGTGACGATCGAGAACCTTTGATGACTGTCCAATATATTTTGACAAGTGTTCTTTGATGACTTCCCAATTTAACTTGCTGCACAAGTAATAACAAAGTCATTAATGCATATTATAAACTTAAGTATAATGAGTGGTAACTTTACAGACACCTTTAAATGTGCAAAGGTTACACCTATCTTTAAGAAAAGAGAAAAGGAGGATCCAGGGAACTACAGACCAATATCCATTCTTCCTATATTATCAAAATTATTTGAAAAGTAAGTAGCTATGCAGGTCTATACATATATGCCAAAGAAAACTGACCAACAGATCTTTGGCTACAAGAAATGGATAATGATTCTTTGACTGTGTCGTTTTTCTTGACTTTAAGAAGGCCTTTGATCAGTTGTTAATGAAATTCTGCTGCAAAAGCTGAACTGCTATAGGTTTGACAAGTCTTCTTTAAACTGCTATAGGTTTGACAGGTCTTCTTTAAACTGCTATAGGTTTGACAAGTCTTCTTTAAACTGCTATAGGTTTGACAAGTCTCCTTTAAACTTCTATAGGTTTGACAAGTCTTCTTTAAATTGGTTTAGATCATACCTAAGTCAAAGGTCTTAACAAGCAACCATTGGCCATATTAGCTCACAAACTCGCACTATTCATTCAGGAGTCCCTCAAGGGTCTGTTTTAGGTCCTCTCCTCTTTCTTATTTATGTAAATGATCTTCCATTAAATAACGAATCCACAAATACAGTTTTGTTTGCAGATGATGAAACCTTGTATACATTAGTTCTGATCCTGAAGTTATCCAAACAAGATTAGACTCTGACCTTATTAGAGTTCAAAGTTGGGCACAACAAAATAAGATAATAATGAGTGAAGTTCAGACAAAATGTATGATTTTGGGGACATCACCAAAACTACATATATTAGGGAGCCCAAAAGTATTTCTTACAATAAATAATCGTTAGTTAGAAATGTCAAAAATGAAAATCTTGTAGCTGTATCTGTAGATAATAATTGACAGTGGGATGACCATATTGAAAAGATTTGCAAAGCACTGAAATCCCAAATTGCCTGCTCAGTAGAATCAAGAAATATTTACCTACAGAAACTCTCATTCTGTTCTGCAGTGCATATATTCTTCCAACAATGGATTAGTGTTCATCTATATATGGAAACTGCCGAATCTCATTTTGACAGGATTTATAAACTTTGGAAAAGGGCAACGTGCATTATTTTAGATGCAGCTATTGATTATTCATCAAAAGCATTGTTTTACAGAACTTAAATGGCTTACAGTATATGAAAGGATTGATTTTCACAAGGCAGTTTTTGTATATAGATGTCTCATTGGAGCTACACCAAAGTATCTGCAGGATTTTTTCAGGTCTTATTAAACACTTTAACAGTTGAGATCAACATGACATGGAATCCTTCATTCACCAAAATCAAGAACCGAGCAATTTTAGAAAAGTTTCCAATACTCTGGTACTGTTATGTGGAACAAGCTTTCACTGCATGTAAAATCAGCAGAAAATATTTTAAGAAGAGATATCATGAGTATGTATGTGTTGCAAGTAGATTATAATAGAAATTAATATATAACACCATGGAGTTTGCACCAAAAGACATCATATGATGTCTAATTGGTCCATATCATGAAAATGATGCTGAGATGACATCCAATATGGCCACCAGATTATGGCCATCTTGAAAATCTTATGATTACTTCTCCTGAATGGATGGTCTTATCGACATAGGGTTTTCACTTAAATGCTTCTTATGGATTGTGGTTGATCCTAAATGAAAATGGTGTTGATCAGACCTCCCACTTGTCTGCCATGGTGGCCATCTTGAAAATCATGTTATTGCCACTTCTCCTGAATGGATGTTGTATTTACATGGGGTCATCACCAAAAGATCTCTTACTTTATCTAGTTGGTCCTAAATAAAATTGGCGAGGATTAGACCTCCCACACAAAGAGAACTGTAGTTGGAACTTAGGTCTAAATAATTACAATCTCATTACCTATGACCTTGTATAGCTCCTGTGCTTGAACCATATCATTGGATGTGGCCATTGGGTCAAAGAGCATGATACTTTTTTGGTATAGTTTTTGCCTCTGGTTTACAACATATTTGAAATTTATAACAATATCATATACTGTATATACTTGCATATAAGTTGAGTCCAACTGCAAACTGCCCAGACTTCGTTTGTTAGAAGTAATCAATAGAAGAAACAACATAGACCCTGATATGCTCGCACAGTATGTGATGGCAGATTAAGGTATATGTTGTTTGCAGTTGGACTCTACTTATACATGGGTATATACAGTACTTCCCTTTCTTCCTGTGGCATTTCAACTTTTGGATCATGACCTGTTTGGGATCATGTGGTCAGGGTGTTAAACTGATATACCAACAGCTCTGTTCTATTTTATGCCCCACTTGCATGTAGTATTACCCTTGTCCATCTATCTGAATGTCCTTTACATAATGATTAAGGTTTGCATTTAGTTCTTACAACCCACAGGTCACCCATTGGATCCTTGACAGAATGCTTTACCAAGTCACATGTGGGGAAACAAATGTTATGTAAACTTCAAGGTAGATGATTGGATTACTGTATATTTTTGCTTATAAGTCGGATTAAGTTGCAACCTGCAGAGTCCCAGATCTGCTGTTGCATAATGTACCAGCAGATCTGGGTCTCTGCAGTTTGTTAGGAGTAATCAGTAGAACAACCAACATGGACCCTGATCTGCTGGTGCATTATGCAATGGCATATCAGGGTCTGTGTTGTTTGCAATCAACTTGTACATGAGCATATATGGTAGTATGTTGGTCATTGTAATTTTTGTTATGTGCTGCTTATTGATTGACAGTAGTTACACAAGGGGAGAGTTCAGTTCATGATACAGGTTAAATATTCAAATATTTATATTCTTGGCATCTAACTACAAATAGTCTTGATCCAGATCTGAAATTAGTTGAATGCATTGACAGTTCATGGTCAGTGTTGTTTGACAGTGTAGACTGTGATTTGATGGTATATTATGCAATGACCATTCATAGTCGGTGTTGTTTCACAGTGTGGACTGTGATTTGAAGGTGGATTATGTAATGACATATAGGTTTTATGTGGTATGCAGTTAGATTCAAATACATGTATGAGCTGAAATGGTCATAAAAGTAGAAAAGTTTTAGCATTATCAAATGCTCATTAGCATACTGTAGCAAGACTGTTTCAGTTTACATTTATAATCCTGAATGAAATATAAATGTGACAGCATTTGTTACCAGTAAAAATTTACTTAACATGTTGTATGGGGTGATTTTTTTAAAAATGTTGATAGCATATTGATACAACTGAGGGTGTGTTTTGATGGTTGGTTTTTAATGGCACTTTCAGCACTTTATTTGGCTATATAATTCCACGGAAAGGGGAGTTAGGTACCTCTCCCAAGGACTTAGCCGAGGCAGCCAGCCTAGGTTGGCCTCTGCAGGTATTGAACCCATGACCCTTGGAATAAGAGTCAGATATGCTACCAACTGAGGTACTGCAGCACCCAGGTGTTTTTTGACACTATGACAAGAATACTGGTTCATCTTTAATTCGTTGTTTGGGTGTTTTGGTAACCATGGTTATGATGAAAAGAAATGGATTAATGATTATAATTAAGTGGAACCAATGTCACCAAGACATTCGAGTTTTGATTTGGGCTGAACCATATTTTTGGTCACACATGCCAAAATGTGCCCCCTGGCTTGAGGGATGATCCCTTAACCAAAAAATGGATATGTGATCTCTTGGTAGAAGACATCATGTTGTATAACCAAGTAGAACCATGCATTAAGAATCTGGTCCTAAAAAGTGATAGGTGGTCTCACAAAATAGTGGTCTTTAAAGTCAGGTCACTGTTTAGGATTTATACATATTGTCCTCTGCTTTCTTTAGGTATTGTATAATATATTTTTAGTTATTTTTTCTGTGTCTTTTATGTGTCACAATATGTTTTTCTTCCAGATTTTACAGTCAGAAAATCTACAAGAGACATACGCCTATTTGTGTCAGAACATTTACATTTCATCCTGACAGGAATTATCTGAGTGGTAAACAACATAGTGGTGTGGTATTCTGTGCATGGTAATGATGGAATTCAGCTGAGATACTTGACAATTTTGCACCCGACATCAAGTAGTGAGGAAATAAGATAGTTAGCAGCTGGGTAAGTCATAGTCTTTATTCTTTTTTTTTCTTGTCAATTTATATTTTAAAAACTTTTGTCATAGTGGTTTTTAAAAAAATACTTTTGAACACATAATGTTCACTTAACTGAAAGAGAGAGAAAGAAAGAGAGAGGGAGAGTTGTACATGTTAAGAAAAGTTCAGATTTCAGTAATACTCTAAGATGCCTTACCTTGGTTATGCTATGTTGTTTTTACTTAATAGTGCATAACTTAAAAATTACATCTTAACATGGTTATGTTATGTTGTTTTTACTTAATAATGCAAGACTTTTAAATTGCATCTTCCAGTTCATGTTAACTAAAGTGGGTTTTTTGTGTGTTTTTTCCCTATAATATTTCACTTTACAAATTGCACAGACTGGACTCTTTCACAACATTGCAACTTTTGACAGTATGAACTCCGAATATCACTAATGAAGGGTTCTTTCTAGGGTGATTGAAAATGGAACCCAGGTGGTGTGTGTGTGTGTGTGGGGGAGGGGGGGGGAAATAAAGTTTACAGTCACACAGCTTTACAGAACATGTTCGTTAGTACTAACAGTGGGATTTCCACAGGATTTGCCAGACTGATGATTTAATGCAAGCACTTTACATACATTTACTGACTGATCAATGCTATCACCTTATTAACAAAAGCATCTTAGAACTATTCTAATCCTTTCATTACAGTAAAACACCAGTTACATCATAGATGCCAAATTGCCAGATTTTATGATACAGGCCAATGGAATGGCCTTTAAGACATAATTTATTATATACAGCACTCACTCACTATAAGGCTGATCATTATAACACTGTTTAAATCAGTATACTTCATGGCTACCATGGAAACCATTACAATGAGGGAGTACTGTATATGTATTATGTACTTTATTATAAGGCAGTCACACTATAAATTATTATACTTTATCGCTACCATGGAAAACATTATAATGAGGGAGTACTATATATCATGAACAGTACTTCATTATAAGGCAGTCAGACTATAAATCAGTATACTTTATAGCTACCATGGAAAACATTATAATGAGGGAGTACTATATATCATGTACTTCATTATAAGACTTTCACTATAAATCAGTATTCTTTATAGCCACCATGGAAAGCATTATAATGAGGGAGTGCTGTATAAATTTAAGCTATCCAAACAGATATTTATGTAGACAAAATCTGTGTCTCCTAATGGGTCAGGATAATTACAATTTTACTATAGTTTAATCATTTAATAAGTCTGATTAAAATCACATGATTAGATCTGATTAAAATCACATCTCCATAGATCTATGTCATGATAAGATCTAATTAAAATCGCATCTCCATAGATCTACATCATGACGAGATGAGATTGGGGATCATGTTCTGATAAGCTTACAGTGGGCTGATTAAGTTGGAACTTTCATCACACTGTAAGTAATTCAAGCGGTTAAATGTAAATATTGCCACTAAATATATAAATATCTAAGTACACAAATGATTAAGCCTAAAGATGTTTGAAAGGGACTATCTTGTTTGATAAATTAATACATTATAGAAATTAGAACACAACTTCTGATGGGTGCCTGTCGGATCAATATTCAGGGTAGGTTGTGGATATTGATTTAATCAAATTTGTAGCAAGTCCTTTGATTCATGTTGCACTTTGTGATTTTTAAAATGGGGTCAGGCTTTCTACAGGTGAATTTTCATGGTTTGCACATGTCTTGAAAAACTCTTTAATTGATGTCTTGTCTTGAAAAACCATTGAAAATTAGAAAAGTGGAAAAAGCCTTTGAAAATCCTTGTATTTGCTTTGACAGCCCTTTCAGAATCCTCAAATTTTGCAAATATTTAACTTATTGGTATTAAGTAATTCATTTTTATCTATTTAATTATTCTTGGGGAAAAACTGAGCATTAACAGTTTATTTGGATCCCTTCATTTTTATCCCTTGTGTTATGGTCAGACTATGATACGTTTTTACTCAAATTTCCCAGAGCATGGTTTAGGTGTCTCAGTCAGTAAACCAGTCAGTGCAAATAGCGAATGGAGCACGGTGAATGTTGGCTTTGTTTTTTGTGCATTAATGATGGGGAAATTTGTGCTCCGTTACAAATGGATCACAGGTCCCAAATACTCATGGATTGGAGAGTTCAAAGGGGCCATTTCTTTGTGTAATAAGTTAATAGATCTGGGGGAAAATGGTGAATATGCCCTTTCCTTACATATGAGCATTTTGGAATCCTCCGAAGTGTCATTGATGACTTTTATTTGAAGACAGATTCTGAGAAAAATGATATCAGTCAGCCCTACCCCTCCAAAATGATCAAAATCTGTATGTGGGCCAGATTAACATTTATATTTCACTCAAACTGTCTTAGGAAAAGATCTAAAGAAAAGATCCAGGAATTAAATAATTTGGAAGAAAGATTAAATGATGTGGTAGAATCCCTGAAGAAGTAAAATGTAGAGATTGGAAATAGCTTGGAACCTAGAATACAATGATTTGACAAAGTAGACATGCAACTGGAAAATTAGTAATGACAGTAATTGTGGTTGGCATTGCCATTATTGTATATATGATGATGTTTATATTTTAAGAGAAACTTTTCACACTTTATTTTAAAATTTGGAAGCTGGACTCAACATAACTACAGTAAAAGAGGTTTCAGAATTTGATTTTGAAAGTTGGTGAGTTAATTTATAAAAGCTCTTGAAAAAATTATAATAAGCCGTTGAAAAGTTCTTAAACTTGGTCATGCGATTTTTGTATGAACCATGATTTTGGTATAAATATTGTGAGCCAGCAGTAACCACCTTTAAACCAAAGAACCTCTAAATTCTCTACATTACCTCACAAGTACCGTCCATACTTGCTTATAAGTCTAGTCCAACTGTAGACAACATAAACCCGGATCTGCTGTCGCATAATGCACTGGCAGATCAGGGTCTTTGTTGTTTGTTCCACTGATTACACCATAGACCCAGATCTGCTGTCACATTATGTCTATGCAGTTTGCAGTTGGACTTATAAGTGAGCATATACAGTAGTATACAAAGCCTGCAAAACTTTTTTTCAAAATTGTTGACCTTAGTGCAGATATGTTTTCATAAATGAACTAATAGAATATAAGATATAAATTCTCATAAAGGGACAAACATAGGAAGTTTCATTGGAACTAAATAGTAAAAACTAATGAGATTGTTATTTATAGCGGTTGTTTCTCCCTCTGGATCCGATTTTTTTATTACGGTACCAGAAACCTCAATCCAAGGGTCGTAGATTCAGTATCTGCTCAGGCCAGCCTGGGTCAGCTGCTTCTATGTGTCCTTGTGTAAGGCACTTAGCTCCCATTTCTTTGGCCTGATGTAGCTTATAACGTGTTCAAAGTACCATTTAAACCAACAACAGCAAAAATTGAAAACAAATTGATTACAGTGTATTTGGTTGTTTTATAACATGGGCCCACCTCCATAAAACTTAATGATGTGCTGGCAGATAAAGGTCTTTGGTGTTCTTTCTAGCTAAGAAGGGTCTATTTTAGAACTGGAAATTTGTCTGAAAAAAGGTTGAGAATTTTCTAAATATTAGGAGGGATTTAATGAAGACCTAAAGGTAGGGCTTCAGAATATATTATGCAAGATTTTAGTGTGATTTTTCTTCACAGCTTTTGAGAAATCAACATAAAATGTATTTTGTGGGGGGGGGGGGGAGGGAGGGGGTAAAATTAATTTTAACAGAAATTACCCTCATCCGTATGATGAGAATTTATCCTCCCATAGGGTGAATTCCAGAAGATTCTTGAAGTCGGCCATAACAACCCAGCACATGCCCAGTAGTCCTCATCCTTTTTCAAGGATGTAGACCACTAGCAGGACATCAGTGCAGGGTGGGAGGAGGGAATCTGGCAATAGCAAAAGGTAAGTATTACATCATTAAAATGAGTTTGACCTCACTTGAAAATACATTTTAATATCAGTAATACGTCACCTGTTGCTATTGGATAGAAAAACAATGAAATACTCAACCTTTTGGTAGAAGTGGCCATAAGATGGTATCTGCTTTGTCCACTTTTTTTGTGCCTCAATAATGGGCCCTAGAAGAAACATGCCTTCACTTTGGTGTGCCAAGGAGCAGAAATAGAAGGAGAAGGTAGTGTGAGATCACCAAAATGTGGCTTTCATCACCTTGTCCAGAGAAAAAGGAGTTAGATAGCCCTGTGAGGTAACAACGGCTCGAACCTCGTGGGCTTTAATCTTCATGAATGAAAGGTCCTTCTAGGTAAGGGAATGATAAGCACCCTTGATTGTTGCAACAATCCACCTTGAAATAGTGGAAGCTGAAATATCAGTTGAACCCTTTAGAGGGAGGAAATAAAGGCTTCCTATGCTTTCTTCTCCCTTTAGAGGCCGCCAAATAGAAATATAAGGCCCTAACTCAATCCTGGTCATCCCCAGCACAAATATGACTGAGACTAGGGATCTGTATAGGGAGTGGAGCTACAGATGGAACCTGATTTTTTGCTAAAAACAACCCTAATTGTCAAAGAACTCATAACTGCACTGAACCAGAGATAGCCCTGTTCTGTGGATAGAGCATGAAACTTGCTCCTTTGTCATGCAGATGCTAAGAAGAGCAAGAAAACAATCTTGAGGGTAAGGTTCTCGAAAGAAGCATCACCCAAAGGTTTAAAGGGTGGTTTTGTTACAAACCACAAGACATTTCATCTAGGCATTAGAGAGTGAGATTCCAGTCTTAACAGTTCGAAATACCTGATCAGGTTGGCAATATGAGAATCTGAACCGATGGCCAGGCTTTTAAAAAATTTGAGTATTTTGGAAAGGGCTGCCCTATAGCCCTTGATAGTAGAAACCAAACTTTGTCTCAGTTCAAAAGGGAAGAGAAGAAAATCAGCCAATGTGCTCATAGAGGGACATATAAAATAAATGTTGTTTCCTACCGCACCAGTCACAAAAGATTCTCCACTTGGCATCATAGACTTTGGATATGGAATGTCTCCTAGCCTGAACAATGCACTTGGCAACTTTGCACATAAACTTCTGGTGGATAGATCATTTGAGATGAGACAGACATGAAGGTGAGAATCTGTTGGTTGTTGTGTAGGTGAGAGTCCCTGTGCTGTGACAGAAGGTCTCTTCTCTGGGGCCATGACATGAGATGGTCTAGCAGTAGGTCGAGAAGATACTTGAACCATGATTGTTGGGACCACAGAGGGGCTATCCAAAAGAACTAAGCAGTAAGATTCTTACTTTTTGAAGAACTTGTGGGATCATCTTGAAGGGTGAGAAGGCATAAGATAAAAAGAAGATCCCACTTCAGGCTGAAAGTGTCCACCACCCAGGTTTTCTGGTCTGGGACTAGGGAAATGTAAAAGGGTGGCTTGTTTTTAGCTTTGTTGCAAACAAATTCACCTAGGGTCTCCCCTAAAGTCTGAATCTGCTACAGATTGTTGCAGAGACCATTCTATGAGGACTATCTTGCCCTTCCTGAACAGACTCTCCACCAAAATTTTTATTTTGCCTGGAATGTGGCAAACTAGGAGGGTAATCCCTTTTGAGATTGCCCAGCAAAGGAGGTTCAAAACCTTCATGCAGAGAGAAGGGGCATGTTTGCCTCCTTGTCGCTTGAAGTGTGCTACCTCTGACATGTCGGAGATCTTCATGCAGTGATTTCTTATTTTGTTGACGAACTCCTGAATGGCTAAGAACACTGCCCTCATTTCTAAATTGTTGATATGTAGGGCAGATTCTTCTTGGGACCACGTACCCTGAAGAATTAGCCCATCTGGTTCAAGATGAGCACCTCACCTGGAATCTGGCACATCTGTGAACAGATAGGAGTGGAGTTCGAGTGTGCGTATGGGGATTCTGGCCAGAAACTGGTCCTGATTTGTCCACCAATTAAGATGATGTTGAAAATCTGGTCAAAGAGAAATCTGACCTGTCATAGGATCCCTATGCGGTTTCCAATACGCCAGAATGAAAAACTGGAGGGGGCACAAGTGCAATCTGCCTAGGGGAACCAGGTTTGCCATGGAGTTCAAGATTCCCAGAATGGATAGCTTATAGATGAGCCAACAACGAGGTCTGGCCTCTCAGCACCTCCAACAGCAGCAGGATTCTGTCTACTCTGTCCTGTGGGATACAGGCTAATCCTTTTTTCATGAGGAAATTCATCCCTATATAGATGAAATCTTGAGATGGAACCAACTCCGGTTTCTCTAGCTTGGGTAAAAGGCCCTGTCTGGGTCTATGCAATTTGAGTAACCCTTAGCCAGTGTTTGCTGACAAGAGATTTGCCGTTAATTGCTGTGAAGCTACATGTTGATGGATTTTTTATATCACTGGAAGCTGTGTACCTTGGAGAAACACCCCTTTTTGGGCTCCTCTGCAGTGAGTTAGCCATGTGTGACTGCAGTCACTTCAAAGGGATGGAACTTAAGTGTTCGTCATGTGACCGTGACTTTCCAGACAAAGCAGTACAGTGCATACAGATTATTCATGCAGACATACATGATAGATTCTGATGTGATTTTGAATGCATTCACTGTGTTTGAGCTTAACACTTTCTGCAAATGTTAGTAACATGCCACATTTTGGTTATGACCACATGGGCACTTTGATTGTTCATTGTTCATTGCAGTCAACCAAGAGAGAGCAGTCATGAAGTCATCAGTGTCAACGAAGTAATGAGTGGGGTATTTTCAAGTATATTGTTGTAAAATGATTATAGAGTAGAGGACTGTCAGCAGCTGAATTACTGATAAAACTAGTTCCAATGAAAGGACAGTACCTGATTGTGATTCATTTGATACTAATTTCACTGGTACTTCCAGTGTCAAATGTGGAGTGTGAGTGTGGATTTTCACACCCAAATTTATCAAAACAAAGCTGCAGTGCAGGATGATTGTTGATACTCTTGACGAACTTGTGAGAATAAATCTTGTTGGTGCTGATATTAAAGACTTTGATCTGGTGGCAGCAGTCAGGAAGTGTAAGGTAACTTGAAACAGTCATATGTATCAACAAAACAAAGAGAATGTTTTCACCAGACTGATGAACTTTTAGTGGATTTACCATAGTGCACATGTTGCGACATTATGATCAGTGACAAGAATACTCTGTAAAAACATTTTGCTTAAAGAAAACTTGCATGGAAATCCAAAGCAAATCATAAGGATAAACTTATGGTTTGCTGCTACCACCTGAGGAGATCTATGGAGAGGTAGAAACATTTTTTTTAAAATGAATATATATTACAAACAGCAGATTCATGTTTGTCTATGAAAGTCAAAATGTCCAGTTGAACTCGGGGGAAAATTTAAGGATATCTGATACATACATACATACATACATACATACATACATACATACATACATACATACATACATACACATACATACATACTGAACTAATGTATTTGACACAGACAGTTGACTGCTTAGGCTGACTTCAGTTATAAGTTCCAAGTTTGGTTTTGACAAAATTATCACAATGGTTCAAAGAAGGAGTTTGTTTGCTCTTCTACACTTGTTACAAATATCAAACATTGACCCAATTACATGTTATCAGACTGAAAGAAGAAATGTTCTTCAGCAGTGTATATCATTTAAAACTGGCTGCCTAGGTCTGTTAATAAAATATTTTTATCAATGAAATTACTTTTGTAACATTATGACATAATCAATGATACAATTACCCCTGTGATGCTTTGATGTTTAGATTGGGCAGCTAGAGATGTATTCTTTTCTTCAACTAGAAATTGATAAAATTTACACTCCAGACAGGGGCCTGATTGTAAATTCTTAATTTAAAATAGACAAAGATTACAGTTTACTCATATCAATCACAAACACGGAAGAGAATCAGAGGCAATTGAAATTAGTCCTAGTCCACGAATTTATCTTAGACACTCTTTATGTAATAAAAAAAGATGACAAGACCTCACACAGGTAGGCAAAGACTTTGAAGTTAGATCATTGCTCCTACCGTTACAACACCATAGATGTGACAGAACAGAGAGGTCAGCTAAGGACAGATCAGGAGATTTGCAAAATTTGGTCAGGAGTTTTGACTTCAAATCAGGAGGATTTTCATTGACAAGATTTTTAGCATTCAGATGGACAAAAATGACAACTATTGAATACATTTCCTTCTTCTGCATTAAAATATGCACATCATCTCATTACATCAGTCCTTTCACAGCAACTTGTTGAGTTTTACAATATCCTTGTATGTTGCACAAGAATTTTTATTCTTTCGTAGTAGATCATTGCCTGGATTAAATATGTTGCAGTCCTCTTTATTGTTGATCTCAACACTTAGGAGATGATGTATTGTTACTGGATCCAAGTTTCCTCTGGAGTTGGTCTGAACTTTCCTCAGAATGGAAAATGTCTTTTCATTGTCTGTTTTGGAATGTAGCAATGTTAATATAACTCTACCTAGTCCACCAAGAAGTTGAAATTGTTTCCTTTGTCACTTTGAAACAGCAAAAATCAGTGTTAGAAATATTTCAAAAATTCTGTATTCCCAAATCACCACCATGGTTATCAAAACCTCCCAAAATAATATTTGACCCTTGTGAATTCAAAATGTCCTCAGCAACCGTCTCCTTTGCTAGAGTAAATTTAGTGAATCAGAGCTCCTATCATAGCTATCTGCCCCTGAATACAGATGGTTTGAAAGATGGTGACAATGTTGAAGCTACTGGCATAAAGGATAATTAATCCAAGTGCAGATAAAACAACCAAAGCTCCCCTGCAGTCACCCATTTCTGAATGGTAGATTCCGTATGCTGACTTGAAATATTGTATGAATTAGCATGTTCATCATACTTGGCAAAGTATGTGGAATGAAAACTCCACAAACAAAACTTTAAAAAATCCAAACCATTGTTGGAGGGTGGCTTCTTTCCTATAGGACAAATCGGAGAGATGAGGGGGTATTGTGCCAATCGCACATTGGACATACATACCTGACTCTTGCATACCTCATGAAGGGTGAACCTCGACCAGAGTGTGTACACTGCCAGTGATTGTGCAGATGCCAGCCTGCAAGACAGAAGTATTTTGACTTTTAACTGCTTGAAGAAACTGTATGAGAACATACCACCTGAGAAAATCTTGGACTTTTTAAGGGAATGTGGTTTATACAGGAAATTTTAATAATGTTTTAAAGATTTTACAGTTTTACATGTGTTACCTTCATCTTTTGTTTTATATACATTTTACAGAATTTTAACATTTTTTACATTTTATATTTTGTCTTGATGTACATCACGTTTACATTTATTTTGAATGATTTATCTTCCTGAGGTTTTTGTGCAATTCATTCTTACATTTTTTAAACATTTACTTTTACTTGGCACCATATAGCCACTATTGTGCTGAGGTGTCATAAAGCACAACTACAAACATACAATTTCAGTTGTTTCCTGCCTGTGAGTAGATTGAGGTTGCTGACTGCCTGCTAGAACTGCACAAGATTGGTGCTGTCTGGGTCAAAATTAGGAAGTTCTTCTTAAAATCGACTTTACAGGAATGGCAGAATGTATATTCATGTCCCTTTGAACTTAATTTCAACCACTGAAATTCTTGTTTACATCTATTCTTGAATTTCGAGTGAATATTTCAGTTGTTTAGATTTTGGCAATTAGCATTGGGAGATATTGCACACTTAGATATCTTGACAAACTTCAAATGACAAAGCCAAACCAATCTGTTTTATGCAATTTGAGCTCTTCAGTAATGGCTAATCCCACTATAATCCATTACTTCTGATCACACATAGAGTAATCCATCTCGACAAACTTTAAACACCAAAGTCAAACCGACTCTGCAGAAAGAATCCAAGTAATGTTAGTTGTTTTATGCTGCTTGAGCTCTTTAGTAATCCAACCATAATCCATTAACATATTCAATCCTTTCTAAGATACTACTGATCACACATAGTATAATCCAGTGATTACTTTTAGGTTATTGTTTCTTGAATTAGCAATTAAAGTGTCATTCTTGTAAGCTAATTTACGGTCACATGATCACAGGAAGTCTTTACCATAGATATACTAATTTGGAAGCAAGGTGTAAAAAACAAAATTGGAATTTTTTTTGTTCAGGAATCTTTTTAATGATAATTTTGAGTATGCAGGACATTCCAGTGAGGGATGGGAGACACCCCTCATCTTAAGATGAAAATCCTCCTGGTCAAGAGGTTCACATATATATGAATCTTTAATTATTCTTGATTAGTTTGTATGACACATACATATTTTTATAGAGGCACTCACTTGGCCACAATCTGGTGCAAGAATAAAATTTCTCTCTTTGTATCTCCCTCTATCCCAATTATATATACTTTTTACTTGAAAAGATAATTTTGTTATTTATAATACCATTGTAATTAAAATTAAATGAGAATTTACATTTGATTGTGTTTCTGATGTCATTTATTCTGTTCTGTGTTGGTATTGTGATTGACAAATTAGTTCAGTTTATAGAAGTACATTATAATTAGTACAAATTTTGGATTGGGGCAAGGGGCACAGTAATAGTCCATACAAGCGAAAAATCCAGATACTCAATATTTTACTGTACTACATTGTTTACAGACTGTTGTTAGTTCTACTGGTTATAGACCAGAGGATGGATGGTCTCTCATCTGTTGTCCGTTGTCTGTCATCTGTCCGTCTGTTTGCACAAGTTTGTTACTGCTACTCCTCCTAAACTACTTCATGATTGCCATGCAACTTTACACACACATTCATCTCTTGGTCTAATTGGTACTAAATGAAAATGGTGCCACTTTGACATCCAATATGGCTGTCACAGCAGCCATCTTGAAAATCTTGTTATCACTACTCGTTCTGAATGGATGGTCATATCAGCATGGGGTTTTCACTAAAAGACTTTTTTTGATGTCTGGTTGGTCATAAATGAAAATGGTGCTAACCTGACATCCAATATGGCCTCCATGGCAGCCATCTTGAAAATCTTCTTATTACTACTCCTTCTGAATCAAAAGTCACATTGAAATGGGGTTTTCACCAGGAACCTTTTCATGAAATATAGATCCTAAATGAAAATGTTGCTGATCTGCATTCTAATGTAATATGGCCACTACAGTGGTCATCTTACAAATCTTGTTATTGCTACTCCTTCTGAATGGATGATCATATCAACATGGGGTTTTTACTAAAAGACTTGAGATGTTTAGTTAGTCCTAACGAAAGTCTTGCTGATCTGCTGTCTAATATGGCCACCACAGTGGCCAGCTTGAAAATCTTGTTATTTCTACTCCTCCTGAATGGATGGTCATATCAGCATGGTGGTTTTACTAAAAAGACTTCTTATGATGTCTAGTTGGTCTTAAATGGAAATGGTGCTTCTCAGATATCCAATATGACCACCACAGTGGTCACCTTGAAGGTCTTGTTATTACTACTTCTCCTGAATGAATAATCATATCAGCATGGGGGTTTCACTGAAAGACATCTTATAATATCTAGTTGGTTGTAAATAAAAATGGTGCCAATCTGACATCCAATATGGCCAGCACAATGACCATCATGAAAATCTTATTATGGTTATTTCTCCTAGATGGCTGGTCATATTGACATTGTGCTTTCACCAGAAGACTTCTTAACATGTCTGGTTGGTCCTAAATGGAAATGGTGTGCGTCTGCAGTCATCTTGAAAATCTTGCTATTGTTACTCCTTCAAAATGGAAAATACAAATCAACATAGGGTTTTCACCAGGAGACTTCTTATAATATCTTGTTGGTCCTAAATTAAAATGATGCTGATCTGATGACCAATGTGGCCACCATTATCACTACTCCTATTCGATGGAAAGTCATTTTGACATGAGGTTTTTATCAGAAGAGTTCTTATGGTGTCTAGTTGGTCCTAAATGAAAATGATGCAAATTGAGCCATAATATGGCCATCATGGTGGATGTCTGTATCAACATGAGGTTTTCACCAATAGATTTCTGATGATACTTTGTTGGTCCTAAATGAAAATGGTGCCAATCGTACATTGAATACAGCTCCCACAATGGCTGGGTTTTAAATATTGCTGTCGCTACTCCCCCTGAATGGATGGTCATATTGAAATGGGGTTGTCACTGAAAGACTACTGATGATGTCTGCATGGTTCTAAATGAAAATTGTACCAATCTGACATCTAATATGTCCACCAGAGCAGCTGATTTGAAAATCTTGTTATCGCAGAAAAATATCAAACATGGTTTCAACACTCAGCTGTTAAAAGTAAGAAATGGTCTTATCTTTCAAAATCAAAGCATCCCAATTATGTTTGCAAGATTGCTGCACCACCTTTTTCAGGTTCAGACCTTGTCTGGATCGCGATGCTCTTTTTAAACCATATTACAATAGTGTGTTGTCTGGAATTTACTTCTAGCATGTGCACAGGAGTTTGACATTTTATCCAGTCAAAAGAAAAATGACAAAAAATGTAACAAATAAATACCAGTATGTATACTAATAGGAGTTTGATGTTTCAAATATTTAGAGCACAGATACTAATATTTCATTTTCTGAAATATTTCGTGATTTTTTGTCAATGAAACATTATACTCCTGTGGTATGTGCTGAAATGGCATGGAAATATGACTTTCCAAACTCAACAAAAGATGTTTTTGTGCAGATACATATTGGATTAATTTATCAAGATTATAATAAAATGAATGTTTTAATAAGGTACAGGTAAGTTAGCCCATTATCAGTGTTGTATATCCAGGCTCAGATTTATTCTAAATTGCAGGTAGTAAGCCAGATTGGTAATAGTTGTTTCATTCAAAATAGCAAGAGATTAAAGCCTAAATATCCCCAGACCATTCAATTTATCCCCCCCCCCCCAATTTAGTAACATTAAAACCCATTTTTGCATTTCATCAGTGCAATTTCTGAGTATTCTAAAGAATATAAGGACTTGAGGTATCACAAACCATTTCCTGAAAGGGGAAGCCGCGGTGGTTTAGTGGATAGCATGCCAGACTCATGACCAGAAGGCTGCGGGTTCAAATCCTACCATCGGACCAGCCTGGGTCAGCTACCGTGGTGTGTCCTTGGGCAAGGCACTTTACTCCAATTGCCTTGGCACTAAATAACCTACTTGTGTTGCTGTTCCGTAAAGCACTAAGCCAAACTAAACCAGTCTACTGAAAAGGTACAGAAAACTTTTTTTTATTCAAAATTTAGAAAATTCTAGATATATAAGAGTATGATTGTAGATTTTTTTCTTGATGATTATTTAAACATCTTAAAAATTAATCAATTTAAGGTGCATGAAAAATTACAGAACACACTAAATGAAAATTGTGCACTTCAGTTTTAGAATTTACTGCAGGTTGAGTGTGCACAGTGTTGGATTGACTCTTTTAGCATCACAAGGGTTGTTTCCCTTTCTATCAGGGAGTTACCTGTCCATGGTAGGTATTTTGATAATAATGCATGGTAAAACTTATGAACTCTTTATTCATTTTTAGCTGATATTAGTTATGATAAATCCTAAAAGAAACACTACATGGTTCATTTTTATATAAATACACAATTTTATATGAATTCATTGAAAACTATCTCTTTACAGTTGGTTTATTTTTAAACTCATAAAAGTTCTTATTAAGCTATATACTGTATAGTAAAATACCTACCATGGGGAGGCAATCCCCTGCCAGAAAGGGAGGTAACTTGTATAATACATAAATAAGGAATTAGTATGCACACATACACTTAACAGGCACAAATCCTTCTTGCAGGGATGAATCCAAGAATACATTTTCAGGGTCCCAATCCCTAGAATTGGGAATTTTTCATCGCAAAATGAGGTTTTTTTTGGACTTTTTAACACATAGGCTTATGGTTTCTAACCTCCTAAACCTCATCACTTGTAAAAAAAATTTACAATTTACTTTCAGATGCCCCTTTATAGCAGGTGCAATGCCCATTTATAGCAGGTGCAAAGATTAATATTATAAACCAAAATTACTGTAGCTATATAATTTTGTCCTTAATATGAAACAAATTTATCTGTTTATTCATCTAACATAATAAAAATTAAGGCTGTATGATAATAATTCTGTTTGTTACTTACAGGTATTATAGGAATAAATTGCCCTATGTCATATGGTACCATTAGTTATATTCACATCAAATTGAAGTTCTGTGTTTTAAAGGATAGGAATCTTTGCAGCATATTTACCAAGCAGACACAGGTCAGCAAACTAGAATACTGAACACCGCCGGTATTTAAAACAATATTCCATTTTCAATTGAAAAGAAAGTATGAAATAAACTGTCATTAAAAAATGATTTGGTTCATTAGAAGTAAAGTAGTCAAAAAGTCATTTAGTATTTCACACTGGACCAAGCATACCATGGCAAATGAATCTCTGGCCTTGTGTTGAATAAAAGCAATTCAAAGCAAAAAATGTGTATCAAACATTACAAATATGTACTGTCAAGTGTCCAAACAGCTAATTAAAATTTTTTTCTTCTAATTATGGAAGGAATACATAGCAACATATGTTGGAGAATCCCAGTACTTACATGGACCATGCTAGGATGTGATTGAGGCAAAAAAGTCACCTTGGAGTTCGTCATTTCACCTAAACAGGCCCAAAAGGCGAAGTTAACTTTGTCTTGCATTGATTTCTAGACTTTACCCTGACTCCACTTTGTTTCAGTGCAATGCATTAATAATTAAACTACAGCGTCAACTTTTGCATCAATATTCCCTTCAAGGAGGAAGGTGGAAAGATAGGAAAAAAGTCTTATGTTCTGTAGTCAAATTTGGTGCTAATTTGATGATCGTAAATACCAGAAATTACATTGCTGTCTAAGGAATTCCTGCCAAAAATGGACACAGGAATCTTGAAAACAAGTGAAAAAGAATTTTTTTGTGCCCAATCTGAAATAAATTATGGCTCAGTGGACATATCCAGGTTCATTACTAATAAAATTAATCAGTTTATCCAGTATTGATCATCATATAAACATATGAAAAAAGGACATCTTCTACTGTAGATATGCCAATTTTAGACTGTAACCTATTTTTGACGTTGCAGTTTTAGGTTATACAACATCTGTTGTGAAGCCAAACAAGAACAGTTTTAATATTCTTATAAACTGTAAGAAATATTTCATCAACATTTTAATGATTGGACTTGAAAATATGCAAAAACATTAGTTGAAAGTGACTATTTTGAAATCAACACACCCACTTCACCCTATTTTTTCCAACTTAGCTTATTCTTGCTCGAGAGATAATTTTGTCTAGATATTTGGGTCCAGCTTGGACCATGGATTATTTTGAGTAAAGCATGTGCCAAGCTTTTGTATGATTAAGTTGACTTCTGGTGAGGAATAAAAGGTAAAATTATGGTTCTGATTCAGTAGCATGCGTAACAGATATGAATGGAATGAGGGAAAAGTTCTGGCAGGCAAGGTTTACTAACTTTCCATTGGGATATTTTTAAAAAAAAACTTCTGGGGCTGCCAATGGAAATTGGGGCCACCTGGCAGACCTGAGTAGTACAGCAGAATCATCTATGGCATGCCTTGTAAATTTAATCAATTAACACAGATAAAACCTTATGTTGCCAAAGCAATTTCCCAAAACAAATCAGGGTAAGCAAACAAGTGATAGAAAAATAATACCTTTATTTTAACACTCTTTGGACTGTAATATGATTTCTGATTGGTAAAATGTCAAAAATTATGGTAGTAAAATTGATGATTTTCAGAAATTTTGATGTCATTGTGACTCTGGTGTCTCACCTTGTGACATACTGACACAATTGACCTTGATGTGACATCAGGCCTCGCCCAGTGATATACTGATGCTGAGAATTGACAGTGATCTGGTATCATGTCATCATGACATAGTGACTCAGAATAGACAGTGATCTGACATCAGGCCTCTCCCTGTGATGTACGGATGCTGAGAAATTACAGTGATGTTGCATCATGTCACCAAGACATACTGACACAGAATAGACAGTGATGTGACATCAGACCTCACCCTGTGATATGGCATCACCATGACATACTGACACAGAAAATTGAGAGTGACATGTCATAATGACGTACTGGCACAGAGAATAATACATTTTGCACATTTTTTGCCAAAATTTTGGAAAATGTGATCCAATGGGGATAATAGTGTCATAGACTCCTGCTGAACTGGCTGTGCACTGTAATTAGGGGGATGGAATGTGTGTGTGGATATTTACTATAGCATGTGAAATCTCTGTTTATATGTGATCAGAGATGTTATTTGTTTTAAGATACAGGCATTAAATATTTAGTTCCTTGGACCTTGGGTAGCAAGAGATCATGTGGTAGTGGTGAGTTAGTTGCTCTCTGATTACAGAAGTTTTATCGTTCAATCACTTCTTCCGATTTTCTATAATAAGTCTCTTAATTAGCCATATTCTCAAACTTCCTGTGGTCCATGGAGTCAAGTTATGCTCAACTATATGTTGACTAATCCCATATATATATTACATACACTGTATGTAAGAAATCTTTTTTTAACGAGTTTAAGCTATTACCATGTCGCTCATCGTATTTTATCCACACATATACCCCGCAGAAATTCACTAATTGTGTAAAAAATATTTTGTATATCCTGTCCATGCTTATACCCTGCACAAACCCTAACATAATCTCACATGAACCGACCATATGCCGGCCAGCATTGTCATCCACTACAACAAAAAGGGATTGATGAACACCAATGTGATGAAAATCTGGATAGATAAATGCTACAGAACACGTCCATAATTCATTTATTGCACTTTCGGAACCTAATATTGTCTACTAAGGGAAAATTCATTTTCCCTATTTTAATAACTGCTCAAGTTAGTTTTCTTTTGGACTAGTTCAAGTTCATTTCTCAAGCACATTGGAGCAGCAATTTGGAGCAGCTGTCTGCTTTAGAGAATGTGCTCTTTCCTTAATACCCCGTATATGCATCAAAGTAACATAGAGGTGTGTCGACATTCTTTCCATTGTGCTTGTTGCAAATGCACACAACTTCAGCTTGTACCTCTCCTGTCAGAAGTACCTCATAACTGTAGAGTGGAACGTTGGCACAACTTTATCTAAAAAAACTGCTGAACAGAATTTGACCTACTTTTTGACACAGTGTGTCCTGGCATAGGGTGCCTTTCCATATTGGACAAACAATGCTGATGTGCCATCAGGTATGCATGAAGATACAAGAATAAGAGCAACCTCGAAATAACTGTTTTCATAATATATGCAATCAACAGCAGTGAAGGTATGAATCAAGGTCAAAGTTCACAGGGCTGGGAAAGAGGGAACAATGCTGGTTGTATAAATGACTTGGCCTTTGTATGCGAGACAAAAGAAATCCAATAAGTCAGATTCACTCAATTGATTTTCAAAGGAGTAAAATCCTTATATACATATATTTAAGTTGCCAATTTGTTGTGCTGTTACACACACAGACACAGATGTTCTCTCATAATTACTTTACCTCACTCTCTCTTTCAAGTTACATAAGCACTTATACAAAAAAAAATTCTTGACATCCGCAAAATCTTCAGTAAACAAAAAAGCTCTCAAAACTTAAAATTAAAGTTAGTCCCAAGGGTTTTTGGTTTTGAGGGGTTTCACTGTATGTGTGTGTGTGTATATATGGTCTAAGAATGAAGAAAATCCCCAGCATTAATAGACAGTCTAGCATGAATGTGCTTCAAGCTTTTTTTTCCCTTCAAGTTTCATTATGTGTGTGTATTGGCATTCACAAGCTGACATATAGTCACTGTGAGGTGAGCAATGTCAGGCCCATTTTGGCCTCTTGTTTACATTTTCATGACTGTTAATATTATTGTTGTTTTTCTTTCTTCTCTCTATATTTCTTTGTCCAGTTGTGCATGCACACACAGGTGTACAGACATAGTATATCAACATGATAATGTATAGAAATCTTTAAGCTTGATCACATGTACAATGGGTATGTAAACAATGACCAGTTTATCTTACTGGCCTATTTAAATGATTTTGGTAACATTATCAAGGTTACACTAAAATCCTAGCTTGCTTCAGCATTAATTTATGCTCACATTGTCTCCTGCCAGTAATACATACAGGTAAAGAATCACCTATTACATGACTTCATTATACTAATACATTTTTTGTACTGTAACCTAGATTGTGAATTAATTTATTTTTGAGGATCATCATTTTCAAGTTTTTTTGCAAAAAGTAGCAATTTTTTCTGGTAGATAAATTTGAGAATATACCCAGGGTGCAACTTAAACAATTTAAAAGACATGTGCGTACATGGATTTAAACACTGATTGGGATAGAGTAATATTTTCTTAACATGTCAGAATCTTATGTTGATAGTTGTGGTTTGTAGCAATCATGAAAAGCAACAAAAATTAGAACCCAATAAAATATAGCGAACTCAGTTCTTGATCAGCTGTGACTGTATTGGGGATTTTATAATTTAAAATTTTATGATCATTTAAGATTTTAGAACTGTGCTGACCTTTATTAATGTCATGACATCCTATCATAAAATTGTTCAGCACACTGTGGCATAACACTTATCAATGTTAAACTCGTGTTCATTTTACAGGAAATTTATAGCACTCTTTGAATAATACAATATTGTACCTCATACATTTTAATTCTTTCTTTATCGCTTTTAACCGAACTGGTTCAGTGTGTGATGTGGACCAGTCAGTTTATGTATAAAAGTCATGTGCTGAGTGCATTCATTACTAAATTACTTCCCCATACTATTTGGTTCCATGATGTGTACTCGTGGTTACCTTATATATGTATGTCTGTAGAAAGAGGGTATGTGACCTTCAGAAAATTGTAATAATGTCATCAAGAAGATTTGTCTCGCTGGATAAAAAGATTTGAACAAACTCACATATGCCAGTGAGTTCATTAATACGAAAAATGGAACAAAGTATGCAGTGAAGATATTTAAGGAATACCTCAAGCAGAATAACTTATGGGAAGAGTTTGAAAATGACACTTCAGGAACTCAAGAAGGCACTGTGCCATTTTTATGCAGAACTTAGGAACACTAAAGGTGGACTGTACATGCAAACCTCTTTAAATGTTATTTGTAGTGAAATAGTGTGGTATCTTAAGAAAACTCAGGCATTCGACATCACAAAATGATCCTGAATTTAAGTCATCAAATAACGTGGTGCATCAGTCTGTAAAAGCATTTATAAGAAACGTCAAAGGAGAACTGAACACAAAAATACCATATGTTGCAGTATGTAAATGTGAAGGAATTGTAGACAATACACGTAAACTTATGGAAGTAACCTTTTAAAGTATGTAGTAGGTTTGTAGATTTATATGACTACAAAGTAAATGTTTGAAAATAATTAATTCTGTTGTGTCCTTCATTTAGGTCAATGCTATTTCAGCATGTACTTTGTAATGTTCATCCAGTGAAACAAACCTTCCAGAAAAAGAAAAAAAAAAAACTTTGCCTAATCATTGTTTTCAAATTATGCATCCTCAGTAAGATTTGTTATTTACCAGGGTTTATTATACTAGATTTTGCCTGTATTTATTTATTTGTATTGTATAACTGATTGTTTTTGTTGGAAGTAAATATTATTACCGTTTTAGGATTTTCTTGGATAAAAATTGTGTATCATAATATTTATGAATCAAATATATTTGTATATTTGAAACTTTTAAATACACATGTAATAGAATTCTTTTTTGTGGTATAGATGGCTAAAAGATTATCAGAAATGATCAGTTATTTAATACATATATTTGCTGTTCTCAATTTTTTCACCTGTGCACATTTTTCTCTGTCTATAATTTATAATCCATATATTCTCAAGTGTCTGTATATTAATATCTATTTTTCTCCATCTGTCTATCTCCTCATTATCAATCATTATTTCTACTTTTGTGCATCCTTTCTTCCAGAAAACAATCTGTCTCTGTCTCTTTGTCTCTGCTTTCTTCAGAGCTGCTATATAGTTCACAAAAGGATCAACACTTAATATAACCAATATTGCATTGTGCTGAGGTCAATATGGCAGTTTATGGTCTGGTCATTCACCCCAAAACAAATATGGACCATGACTTCGCTTTGATCTATAAACCTTTTGGGAATGACTAACTGGTCCATACGGCCCTCAGCACCATGCAATATTTGTTAAATAGGACAATTGCTCCAAGCAGCTCGCTATAACAAGGCTATTTCATAATTGTGCATACAGCACAAACATTAGGGTATTTAATGATGTCAAAGCACCGTTATAGTTGATTTTCAATAGTCAAGGACTAAATCAAGTGAAATAAGTTAACATTCAATTATCGGACAAAATTTAACCAATTAAAGGGGATCCACGACCATGACTGTGTTGTATGAGGTACAGCAGATGCTGAGACTTGATAGTGAGGGACCACGGTATGGTGATTATGGTGCTGATGTGTTGTTTAGTGAGGGACCATGGTATGGTGCTTATGGTGCTGATGGGTTGTTTAGTAAGGGACCATGGTATGGTGATTATGGTGCTGATGGGTTGTTTAGTGAGGGACCATGGTATGGTGATTATGGTGCTGATGGGTTGTTTAGTGAGGGACCATGGTATGGTGATTATGGTGCTGATGGGTTGTTTAGTAAGGGACCATGGTATGGTGATTATGGTGCTGATGGGTTGTTTAGTGAGGGACCATGGTGTGGTGATTATGCTGCTGATGGGTTGCTTAGTGAGGGATCACAGTATGGTGATTGTGGTAGTGCTGAGGTGCTTTATAATGAGGGACCACTGTATGGTGATTGTGGTGCTAATGGGTTCCTTAGTGAGGGATCACAGTATGGTGATTGTGGTGGTGCTGAGGGGCTTTATAGTGAGGGAGCACTCTGTGATTGTGGTGCTGCTGGGTGGCTTTATAGTGAGAGACCACTGTATGGTAATTGGGGTGGTACTGAGGTGCTTTATAATGAGGGACAATGGTATGGTGATTGTGGTGCTGATGGGTTCCTTAGTGAGGGATCACAGTATGGTGATTGTGGTGGTGCTGAGGGGCTTTATAGTGAGGGACCACTGTATGATTGTGGTGGTGCTGGATGGCTTTATAGTGAGATATCACTTTCTGATAATTGTGATGGTGCTGTGTGGCTTTATAATGAGAGACCACTGTATAGTGATTGTGGTGGTGCTGAGATGCTTTATAATGAGGGACCACTATATGGTGATTGTGGTGGTGCTGTGTGACTTTTATAGTGGGAAACCAGTGTATATGATTTTGTTATATACTTATGGTGGTGTCCAATGTACTCAGAATTAAACACAACACATGTCTGGAGAAATTCTAATATGGTCTGTTTGCATGGAATGAAATTATATATAAAATTTAGGGCAAGTGACAGAAAAGATTACTTGCCTAGTAAAACTTTAGACCTTTTTTGGACTGCCAGACAATGGATATTTTTAAATGCACCACCAAAGAAAGTGGAATACAGTATTAAAGATTCTTCATTCTTGTACATTGATTTAAGCAGCTGCTGAATGCCCAAGCGGTAGGATGATATAACAAAATATCCATAAATTTCAATGATTTTATGTCACAGATACGATATTTCTTAACTTGATTTGTACTTTATCATGTAATTTTAAACCACACAGTTTATAGGTGAAAAGAAGAATAGAATAGTAGATGAATGATAATGAAAAAGATGACTGTGTCACCTTTCCTTTTCTTCTCAGTGTCAAATAGACTATTAAAATTTGCATTTAACTGCCAAGCTACTGAATTGGAATGACTTATTTCCAGTATTATAAATTCATATTTCCCGTACTCACAATTGTATGTACAATATACCAGTAATTAAACACTGATCTACAGCAATCAATGTAACCACAGAAAATAAATGACAGTCACTTATTGCATTTCAGTTTCATGAAGATATTTAAATAAAGCTTCTGTTCTATTACAAAATCCTCATGGTCTGCAGCAAGCACACTTGCAGAATCATGTCTTGTAAAAAAAAAATAACATGTTCTACAAAGCTGGTGTCTCATTTGTGTCTCTGTACAATGTCTCTCCCCCCCCCCCCCCATTTTGTGTAATTCTAGAGTTGGAAACCATAACAAATGTCCTAATTTTTAGCTCACCTTGCCATAAGACCAAGTGAGCTTATGGTCTGTTGTGTATTGTCCATCTTTTACTTACAATGTCTTCTTAAAAACCACTTGGCAGAATTTGACCAAATTTGTAAGAAAGCATCCTGGCATGAAGCTCTTTCAGATTTGTTCCAATGATGCCAATCCATCATCAGTATGGTCACTGTTAATAAAAATAGATAAACATTTAAACAACTTCTTCTAAAAAAACTTTTAAGCAGAATTTTATAAAAAATTTTGAAAGCATCCTGGCATAGATGGCTGTCAGCTTTGTACATATGATGGTATTTGATCATCAAATATTACCAGTAGCTGCTATTACAAAAAAAAAACGATAATGACTTTTCTCAAACACTGGTCAATAGGATTTTACCAAATTTGACAGAAAGTATCCTGATATAAAGAACTTTCATCAGAAGTTTTTTAAAGGTCTTTCTGTTTTTAATAATGGTGGTCATATTTAATTTCTATGAGCAACAAAACCCATGGTCTTAAAAAAAAATGCTGAGAAATTTGGTTGTCAAGTCAGGCTGATCATATGTTGGGACTTGGATCTGCAACATTTTGGTCATGTGTCCAGTGCCTAAACCACTGAGCCAGCATAGGTCTCTTGGGTTCTGACCTCAGTGGTGTCCAAGTTATGATTCCAGGGAAAGTATCCCAGGGTTAAGGACAGACCAGGGAATTCAAGCCGACTGTACAGTTTAACTCGCCTTGCAATGCCAAGTAAGAATATCAAGTATATTTTAAGGGTGGGGATATGAACAGTTTCCAAGTTTATTAATTATGGCTAAGCCCTTGGGCTGGGAAGATACAGGTAACAGTGTTGGTTGTATAAATGACTTGACCTTTTGAAAGTGATCCTATATACTGTGTATGTTCTAGGAAAGAAGATAAATGACACAAGCATCAATAGACAATGTAGCGACTATGTGCTCCATGCAGCAGCTATGTGCTTCAAGCTTTTCTTTCCCTGCTATACAGTTTTATTATGTGTGTGAATTTACATTCACAAGCTGACATTTGTTAACTACCCAAATAAGATGAGCTAACCTGGGCCTCTTGTTTAGTTTTGTTTCTGTCCCCCCCACCCCTCACCCCCACCCAAATTCAAAACCTTCATTGTCAACTACTTGTCCTACTGAAACATCATACCAGATATGGTCACCCTCTCTGATTCCCCATGGGAGCTACATCCCAAATAAGAAACCTTTGTTATCATCAACTCGTACTCCATAGAACAGCGTACAGAATTTGATCTCTTTTAGTCTGTATAGAATGCATTCAGGTTATAAGGAAAACAGTGATGGATTGATGGAAGGATGGATGAACATGGACTAAGTGAAAATATCTGCAAAAGTGTGTTTATAAAACAATTCATGAAAAGTATGGCGAGTACCATGAAAACTGTTAACAGTTTCATTTACAGTTTTAGCAGAGTACTGGCAGTAATACAATTCATTACAAGCATGACAAGTACCATGAAAACTGTTATAGACTCATAAACACACATGCCTGTAGTTTCTCTACTATATAGGCCAGAGCTCCACCTAAGAAACAAAAGAATTTATGTCCATAGGGCTTTTGGGGTGAGTGTGCTGTAAAGATTCTGCTCGTATGTTTTAGACTGCAAAAGCAGCACATTTCTTGAAATGTGTCTTCTAATCAGTGTGACTATACTACGACTAGAAAAACTGGAAACAGTTAAATCACTTCAGTTGTCCTTACAACAGTAATAGAACAATTCATTACAAGCATGACACGTACCATGAAAACTGTTATAGACATAGTGACAGAGCTTTAGCAGAGTAATAAAACAATTCATTACAAGCATGACAAGTACCATAAAAACTGTTTAGACTCAGTGACAAAGTTTCAGCAGAGTAGTAAAACAATTCATTACAAGCATGACAAGTACCATGAAAACAATTCATTACAAGCATGACAAGTACCATGAAAACAATTCATTACAAGTATGAGTAACATGAAAACAATTCATTACAAGCATGATGAGTACCATGAAAACAATTCATTACAAGCACGAGCACCATGAAAACAATTCATTACAAGCATGACGAGTACCATGAAAACTGTTATAGACTCAGTGAGAGTTTAGCATAGTAAAACAGTTCATTACAAGTATGACGAGTACAATGAAAACTTTTAGACTTAGTGACAGAGTTTTAGCAGAGTAGTAAAACAATTCATTACAAGCATGATGAATACCATGAAAACTGTTATAGACTCAGTGACAGAGTTTTAGCAGAGTAGTAAAACAATTCATTACAAGTATGACGAGTACAATGAAAACTTTTAGACTTAGTGACAGAGTTTTAGCAGAGTAGTAAAACAATTCATTACAGGCATGACGAGTACCATGAAAACTGTTATAGACTCAGTGACAGAATTTTAGCAGAGTAGTAAAACAATTCATTACAAGTATGACGAGTACCATGAAAACTTTTAGACTTAGTGACAGAGTTTAAGCAAAGTAGTAAAACAATTCATTACAGGCATGATGAGTACCATGAAAACTGTTGTAGACTCAGTGACAGAGTTTTAGCAGAGTAGTTTCTAGATTCTCTTTTTTTTTAATGCTGTAATATACATCTTAAGTCCCTTGTTTTAAATAAAGCTATTTCTTTCACCAGTACGAGTTCTTTACCAATGTTTGCTCTGGATTTTTTTTGTATTTCCCTTCTGTTACTTTTATAACCTTTACAGAAATTATAGAATGAGTTTCCTTTTGTTTTTCAACTTGATAGGGTTTGCAATATATCAGATGACTTTCTGCTTGACCAGACTGTGACAAGATTAATAGAAAACATATAACTGCATGCAAACATTAGTGGATAGTACAGTGACATATGCAGTTTTATTACTGAATAAATGCTAATGATACACAAAGTTTAATTTGTATCAAAGTGAGAGATCTACGTTTAATTTTTTAGAATAAAAAAATAGCCTTTCCGAACATATTTTTGTTTTTAAAATGTGCTCAGTATTGACATGAAAATTCATACTTCTGATGCAATACATATTTCTCAAGAAGTTTATTAGTTATTTACCTCATTGGGCGAGTGTAACATATCTGTAATTTATAGAAAAGTGGGTAAGGTTGAATAATTTATTGTATTTTATCAGAGAGCAAAGCTAGAGGGAATTCATTACAGATTGATTTTATTCATAGGTTGATTTTTGAAGAATGGGTAAAATAAAAGCATTGCAAGCATGACTTTTATTTTTTCAAATTACCATGGTCCAACACGCCTCTTTTACAGAAGAATGAACCTCAAAAGCCTTCTACAGTTAACGTGGACATTGATAGAAAGCATAATTGCTCTAAGTGCTGGCGGTTAAATTCTTTTATATTATCTTGCACCTGAATTGCATTTCCTTTATAGATGTAATCCTTTTGTGTTGTGTAATTTTGTGCAGCCATTTAAACCGGAATGAAGTGTTACAATTGACTATGATATGAATCCTTGCAATCTCTGGTCTGCAGAGATGTCAGATATACAGTGCATGTTTGATTATCTAGACTTTTATGGAGATAAATGTGTGCTGATAATTGGTCAAATTCTGTAAAATATAATATGGTGAACTAATACAATTTGATAACTAATAAATGTAATAACTTGGCAATATTTGTGAAATAATTTTAGTTTGCAATCCTGTAAAAAGTTCAGTGTGTTGGCAACATGATTTTTTATTTTGCTCATCTGCCTTATCCATTTATCTATAGTCAAAACTCAATCTCCAGAGTTCATTTTTTTGGGGGGTGCTGCTGCAGCAATTAAAACAAACAGGCCATATAAGTTACTTGAAGTGCTGGAATTCTGATTTGGTTATATCCTCCCATATGTCTGTACTGAGAAGCTAGTTAGCAAGATTGCACAAAAAACACTCAACATTGACAAGTGAAATTTTGCTAACAACCTTTCCTTACACTAATGATTATTATTGACAGGTATTTTGTGTCCTTCTGGCAGATCAGCTTTAGGCATGGTATCAATACTTACACAAAAAGAAATGCATTACTCTTCTAAAAATCTAAGCTTTAAATTCATACTTCATACTGTCAGAAAAGGTGAATAGAATGAGAAATTTATTGTCACTTTGAAGTTTTTCTAAAAGTTAAAAAAAGTTCTTCGAGTTTTCAAGACGTTAAAAGGGAAAGGGGCTGAGGGATATAACAGTTGTACATTCTTGATTAAGTTTTTGCATTTAGCTCAGGTTTTTTGCACACTGTATAAATAATGTTGATATATCTTGATGAGTACTAGATAATCATCACAAAAGTATGTAACTGTGACCTATGTTTCATGCTTCACTGACTTTGCTTTAGTTTTGTGGTTTTAGTTTATTTCTCAGCTGTGTTCATGCTATAATTTTTTATTTCTTTTGTTTTGTTTTAATAGCACTTTTAACAAATTATTGGCTATATTATGCTAAGGAAATGGGAGCTTAGTGCCTTTCCCAAGGACACACCAAGGCAGCTGACCTGGGCTGCCATAGGCAGGTATCAAATCCACGATGCTACAATTACAAATCTGACACTCTACCATCTGAGCTACCATGGCTCCCTGCTATAATTGTGTATATCTCTCTTAGTAACACAACCTTTCCATTAAGGACGGTCATTGTGACCTACATTTTGCATTGTACTAGCTTATTTTAAGCTTTTGCATTTAGAATTATCAAGCTGGGTGATTGCATCTCTGGTTCCACACCCAAATAATAAAAGGTCATTGTGAACCACATTTTACTGGCTAATGTTAATTTTTTATAGACCAGAAAAGTGTAGGGGATGGTCTTTCATTCATTGTCAATCATCTATCTGTTGTCTGTCTGTTTGTTAGCACAAGTTTGTTATTGTTACTTCTAAACTAGTTGGAGGTTTGCCTTGAAACGTTACACAAACACTCATCCCATGGTATAGTTGGTCCTAAATGAAAATGGTGCCGCTTAGAATCCAATATGGTTGCCACAGCAGCCATCTTAAAAATCTTGTTATTGCTGCTCTTCCTGAACGGATCATTATATCAACTTGGGGTTTTCACTAAAAGACATCTTATGATGTTTGGTTGGTCCTATATCAAAATGGTGTCAATCTGAGATCCATTGTGACCACCATGGCAGCCATCTTTAAAATCTTGTTATTGCTACTTCTCCTGAATGGATGGCCATATCAACATGGGGTTTTCACTGAAAGACTTCTTATGATGTCTAATTGGTCCAAAACAAAAAAATGGTGCCAGTCTGGTGTCCAATATGGCCACCATGGCAGCCATCTTGAAAATCTCGTTAATGCTACTCCTCCTGAACAAAAGCCATGTTGACATGGGGTTTTCACCTGAAAACTTCATTTGATGTCTAGTCGATCCTAACTGAAAATGGTGCCGCTTGCACATCCAATATGGCTGCCACTGCTGCCATCTTGAGAATCTTGTTATTGCTACTTCTTCTGAATGGATGGTCGTATCAACATGGTGTTTTTACTGAAAGACTTCTTATAATGTCTAGTTGGTCCTAAATGAGAATGGTGCCACTCAGGTATCCAGTATGGCCACCAGAGTGGCCAAATTTAAATTTTTTTTATCACTGGTTCTCCTAAATGAATGATTATATCAGCATGGGGGTTTCACTGAAAGACTTCTTATGATGTCTAGTTTGTCATAAATGAAAATGGTGCAATCTGACCTCCAATATGGTCACCAAAGTGGCCATCTGGAAAATCTTATTATGCTACTTCTCCTGATTGCTCGTCATATTGCATTGTGCTTTCACCAGAAGACTTCTTATAATGTCTGGTTGGTCCTAAATGGAAATGGTGCACATCTGATATCCAGTAAGGCCACCATGGCAGCCATCTTGAAATCTTGTTATTATTACTCCTCCAAATTGGAAACTCATATCAACAGGAGGTTCTCACCAGAAAACTTCTTATAATGTCTTATTGGTCCTAAATTAAAATGGTGCTGATCTGACATCCAGTATGGCCAACATGATGGTCATCTTGAAAATCTTGTTAACACTACTCCTCTGAAATGGAAAGTCCTTTTGACAAGGGGTTTTCATCAGAAGAGTTATTATGGTGTCTGGTTGGTCCTAAATGAAAATGATGCAAATTAACTCTTAATATGGCATTCATGGTGGCCGTCTTGAAAATATTGTTATCTCATCTATCAAATAGATGGCTACATCAACATGGGATTTTCACCAATAGACTTCTTCTGATACCTAGTTGCTGTTGCTGCTTCCACTGAGTGGATGGTCATATTGTGGTGTTTTCAATAAAAGACATTTAATGTTTACTTTATTCTGAATGAAATTGTGCCAATTTGAGATCCTGTATGTCCACCACAGCAGTTAATTTAAAATCTTGTTATTGCTGAAGAATATCAAAAATTATTTCAACACTCAGCAGTAAAGAGGAAGAAATGGTCTTATCTTGAATTCCTGGAATTTTTTTTTCCCGCAACAGAGCATCAGTCCCTTCAAGGAACTCGTGTCTGCTGTATAATACTGTTATACATGGAATCATGAACTTGGAAAGAGGGTGCATATTGATGAATACTACATCCTCATCTTAAAAGTTGGTAACTGTGACCCATTTTTCACATTTCACTTACTTTGGTTAAATGTTATGCTTTTACTGTTCATGCTTTAGTCATAACACTAGATGATTGTATACATTTCTCTTAGTATTACACCCATGCCCAAAAAAGGTCAGTGTGGCCCAGATTTCACATTTTTCTGGCTTAGGTTAAGTTTTGCATTTAGCTCATGTTTTGGCATGCTTTGTACATGCTATCCTATCTAAAATAATGAAATCGGGGCATGCATCTTGATAAGCACTACTCCCTCATTTCAGTAGTAGGTCATATGTCCTGAGGGAGTTGCAATAGCTCAGTTGGTAGAATGTCAGACTTGTAATTAAAGGGTCACAAGTTTGTTGCTCACCCAGGCCAGCTCAAGTCTGCTGCCATGGTGTGCCCTTGGGAAAGGCACTTCACTCCCATTTTCCTTGCATGATATAGCCAGTAATGTGTTAAATCATTGTGGCCCGTATTTTATGCTTCACTGACTTGATAAAAGTTTATGCTTGTTCATTTCTCATGTACATTTGATGCTAGTATCATGAAATTGATGATCTGCATCTCTGTTACTTGAGAGGCTTATCATGGCCTATATTTGATTTTATACTGGCTTTTGCATTTAGCTCATGACCACGTGAGGTTTTGGCATGCTATATGGATCCTATCCTGCCTAGAATCATGAAACTTAGTGCGTGGATGCATCTTGACAAACTCCTTTATGCAAAGAGAGGTCAATATTTCCTGCTTCATTGACTTTGTTGAATTTTTTTTTTAAGTTAATTTATTGGGTGCTGTTTCTGTTCCAATCATGAAATTTGATAATTGGATGCATCTATACCATTAAAACCAAAGGTTACTGTGACCTACATTGTATGCTTCAATAATATTAGTCAAGTATTTGCGTTTATGATCATGTTAATTCATCCATGCTAGACCTACTCAGAAGGCCTATTCTGACCAATGCAGTTGGAAGTAGGAATAAATATAGTTATTCATTGGTAAACTTTTCATATTAATGACTCTGCATTGTATATTGTGGTATGTTACCGGTAGCAAGTTAAATGTGTATTGTACTGTGAATGAGGATAGAAATTAGATCAGTGCACTGGATGCTTTTTATGTAGTGGTTATTAAAGGCAATTATTAATGCATGAATTATGTTTCTACTGCTGGTTCTCAGGTTACTCCAAGCCAGCAACTTTCATCCAGTAAAATCAGGCTTCTGGGGGTGGAAAATGATAATAGTTTATCAAGACTATTTTAAAAAAAAGTTTTTAACAAAAATTAATACAAAAACATCATTAATCTCAGATTTTTATCAACTCCTTATCATAAAATAGTACCTCTATTTTGCTATCATAGTAAAGAATATTCATTTTTTTAATTATGTTTTTTATGCCCTGACACAGTAGGTAGATGGGTATGTGGGTGGGTAGGTCGGTGGTTTCACAATATGTCAGCACAGAAATGGCTATATAGTGCCAATTAAAAGTTCAAATTCTAAATTTTAAAATGACTAAATATTATAATGTACAATTCAGAGATTGAAAAAAAAAAATTTTGGTTACAAAAGGGGCCAAGATCACTTTGCTCTTAATTTAGATTCTGCATGATAATGTTTACCATGGCTAATGTAGACAAGTAAAAGTAGAGGTGAGCCATGTAGTCATTAATTACACTCTGGTTTTAATATGAAATTTGTAAAATAATTATGTTTTATTCTGTATGAATTACAAACAATAGCAATATTTCATGTTTTTTTTTCATTTACCTCATATTAAAGGAGAGCTCTATATCTGTTATAAATTTATAAATTCTTCCAATTTTTTGAGCATCATGCTGACCACATATATAGTTTTGTTTTATAGGTTAAAATGGACTTGTCTTCATGGGTATGGGTGTATGGATGAACAATTCAAAAGTACAGATTTTTTTATGTTCAAAATTTACATTGTTGAGTAGACCATTTGTTTTGAATGTATGCATCTACTGCTTCATTATCCCTTTGGCAACGAAGTTGGGAGGGGATATAGTGTTTTGCCCATTTGTTCATGTGTTTGTTCACATGTCATGTCTTTGTTCCTTCATTTGTTCGTTTGCCCTTCATATATTGGAACCTACTTCGCCTGCATTTATGAAGATTATGTGGATGCATATCTCAGTAAGAGTAACTCAGCCATACCAAAACTCGATCTTGGTGACTTTCTTTTCACATTTGAGCGACTTCTTTATTTTCAGCTATTTGTTACATCCTCAATATCTTGGATCCTATTTCACTTACATTCAGGAAAATTGGTATGTGGATGCATCTCAGTGAATGTAACTCAGCCATACCAGAGCTTGGTCACTGTGACCTAGTTTTCACACTTGGGTAAAATGTATTTTCTGCTAATTGTTTGTAACACCTGCAATATCTCATACCCTATGTTATCCTCACAGATGATGATATTTGGATGCATCGTAACAAGATTAACTCAGGTGTAACAAAACTAGGTTCTGTGACCTAATTTTCATACCTAAATGACATGTATTTTCTGCTAATTGTCTGTAGCACCCTCAGTAACTTGGACAATATATTACCCTAACTCATGGTGATATTTAGATGCATATTAACAAGAGTAACTCGGTTGTACCAAGACTAGGTTACTGTGACCTAATTTTCACCCTTGAGTAACGTTTGTATCTTCAGCCATTTCTGTATCTTTAACCCTGTAACATCATGATTATTGAAACTTTGTTTTGACCCTACATTGATGAAACTTTGTTGATGAATCCTAACAATAGTTTCTTCCTGCATATGGTGGCTTAAGCCAAGATTCCATATGTATGGATGTGTATGCAAATAGGGCATGCAGATGTGGCATGCAGACAGAAAGGATATTTGCTTGAAATGAGTGAATAACAGATGTATTTCATTGAGTGGGTGAAAAACTCAGTATTTTCATGAGTGGCGAAGCCACCAGTGAAAATACTTCAGTTTGTCACCCACAAGATGAAATATATCTGTTATTCACTTGGAGCAAGCAAATATTCTTTTTATTTTATGCTCAAGCGTATTGTCTAGCAATTTGTATAACACACTGAAGTAGCTGATTTCTTACTGCATCCCGCGCGATAATGTCAGCAGTTTACCGTTTATGTTTTGCTCTGTTTGTGTATATTTGCACATAAAATATCGGTAGTTACATAATGCTTCTTCCCAATTCAAGGTAAAACAGCAGATAAAAAGAAAATGAAAAAAAAAAAATTTGCCTGTTGCTGGATTTTAACCCGGTTCACCTTGATGCGAAACAGTCATCTTAACCTTTACACTATGCAAGCATATTATAAAAAAATTTCAATGTCTTAGTTATAATGTTATCAATGTCTATTGATGGCCAGTGAAAAAATATCACAATTATTTCACTCGGAAAATCCAGTAATTCACTGCCTAGCATAAAATAAATGTTGTTATAATGTGATTCCATATATTCGGAGTGGAATCCATTTAGTTGTAGCCTTTTTTTTAAGCAGCACGTGGTTACAAGTTTGAGAAATACCTAATTTATTACATGTCTGGAATTGTTACAGGGAGTGATTGGAAAATTGTATACAAATCTACATATAAAATCACATCCGTATCCGTACATATGGAATCATATGCAGTCTTTTAGAGTTATCATGATTTTTGCCTTATCTGTATTCGCATCCGTACATATGGAATCTTAGCTTTATTCATTAGCTTAGACTCACATCCATTAGGTAATGTGTTCAAATTCTGTTCAACCAGCCAGTATCAGCTGTCACAACATCTCTCTTTGGAAGCCTTTCAGCTCCTATTGCATCAACATCAATTCTTCATACCAGTCTGTGTATTGTCTAGTATTCCAAATGTGCTACTTTTGGCAAGGGAATTGGTTCTTGCAAGTAAACACTTTTGTTCCTTTTTCAAAAGAGTTTTAATACTTGAAAATATTGCAAGCTGGACTGGAAAATTACAGAGAAATATCATGAAAATGAGAGATACCTTGATTTGTATGCCCCACTGCAGCAGCAGTGGTGTGTTACCCATGTCCATCTATTTGTGTCAGCTTGTCACAAATTTCGATGTGGATTTTGTTCCTTAACTGTGGATGAAAGTATGGATTTTTTTGCAAAATCAGTGTGGTTACCCTGGAGAAGTAATACTTGCGCTAATTATTGTTAAAAACAAAAAACACTATACAATTTGATATACATGTACTGTTATGTGAATTCCATACGTTCCGTAATGTCTGGTCATTTTAACAACTGTAAATCAATGTATATAATTGTGTGTGTAAAGTATAGAACAAAGATAAAAAGAAATTAGAACTTATTAATATCCAGGTTATTTAAACCGTGGTGGATGAGAGGTTAGCATCCCAGACTCGTGACTGCAAGGGTGTGGGTTTTAATCCTACCAATCAGATCATCCCAGGTTGACTTCTGTGGTGTGTCCTTGGCCTGAGCACTTTACTCCAATTGTCGTGGGACTAAATAACCTGTTTAAGTTGCTGTACCATAAAACAGCGAACCAAACCAGGTTATTTATGCCATATGTACTTTTGAGTTATAATAAAATGGTTCTTTGGGTGTCTTACCAGAACACCAGAATCGAGTTTCCTTTTAATGATGTAACATGATCTTTTTCTGTGACTAGAGCCATTCTGTCACTTAGTCGCTCCTCATTGTACACATCCTTAGAGATTCATGAAGATGTAAAGAATATCATACTGCAGAAACAAGTAGTAAATTTGAGGTCATTGTCCGAAAATGAAGTCAGGCAATTACAACTCCACAAAAGCAAAGTTATCTATTTTTTGAAGGTTTAAAGTTGGATGTCCTAATAAGAGGCAAGAAGTAGGTCCAACATGAAAGGCAAAATGGGTGTCATATAAACATTTCACTCTGACTGTCCATCACTTAAAGTTTGATTAGCTACACCCAACTGACACAGGTATTCATATGTAAAAAGAAAGTTGGCGTGCACCCGATTAAGTAGGAAACTGGAGAAGCCATTTGTGATAACCTAGTTACCTGAGCAGAGTATATATACTGAATTTAGAATCTTACCTGAATAAAAAGTAGACCATAAAAAGCTCACTATGCCTTCACCTGTCAGCTCAGAATAAAGACACAGGCTTGGAAGACAGGAGCATCCTATGCCAGCTAAAGTGAATTTTTCTATTACTGTGATGTTAAAGGTGAGGCTTTAGCTTCAGACATCTCAGAATCTAGCCCTGGTTTCACTAAAATAGGCAATTTGTTTTAAATATCAGATTTGAATTTTGATGTTTTTGTATTTGATACTCTTGACATTCTGGATATTTTTAGAGTGTTCTTCAGTGTTTGTGGTTTTGCAAAAATATGACACTTCAGTTGATACTTAAATTCATGGATTGAGGAAGTGGTTTATTGCATTCACAGAAGGATCATATTTGTTATGTCTTTATTTTCATGGTTTGTGGTTTTCACAAAAAAAAAAAATGGGTATGCCATGAATGATAATGAATCCAGAATATTCATTGTGAGGTGAAATCCCAATTTTTTGTATAGATTTTTCACTGGTTCACTCTTCGAGTTAAATTTCCATAGAATTTTTTTCTAATATAATCATTTCGCCTGTGATAAGCAAGACATGGGTATCACTTTTCTTGTGGAAATGGTAATGGTGACATGATGGTGATGGTATCATAGTAGCAAGTGTGTTAAGGTCTGGTGTTAAAGTGTTTGAAAATCACATCTTTTGCACAAGTTGAAGTATTCAACTGAAATTTCAGGACAATATTACTATAGTTTAAAGTTTGTATCCTGATATAGTAGTATTGCATGTGTCTTACCTGTGGCATCATAATATTCCAGGTGTCTTACCTGTGGCATCATAATAATGTTCATAGGTGAGACACCACATTCCTATTAACACTTGTGCTTAACTTTTTGTCATTTTTAAAATTGATAGACACACAGTAAGTAAATCTGCGGAAAAGCTTATACTATCCATGAATTGAAAATGTTTTTATAACAAGTTCCAGCTTCAGTTACTGAATTGTGTTCTCACCACTATAGATAGCCGTGGTATTAAAACAAATAAAGAAACAGGTGATGTATTTCAATTGCATATGATGGAGGGGTGGGTGGGTGGGTGATTGTGGGCTTGGTTAATATTTTGTTGTGACTTTAAATTTGTGGTCTAGCTCAGCCACAAAATCCACGAAAATTGGAACCTAATGAATTTAAAGTGTTTTACAGTTATGCATAAATACAAAAAATGAGTCATTGAGTAATTTTTCGTATATGTTAATAAGGGCATTCAGATATTGGAAAATTCAGGTAAACTCAGACATAGAGATGTTTTTTGATGATTTGTACGAGACCACTCCTTACTGTTTTCTAAGGTCCATGTACATATACTATGATCTAGGCCATTTCTGGTTGAATACAGCCAGCAAGTTCATGGATGTACCAGATTTTGGACCATACATATACATGTTCAGATGCATGGAAAATTATCCAGCTTTGAAGCAGAGTGCATTCAATCATTTGCAAACAATGTGCAGTTCTGTGTAAAGGTTCCTTATTCTTGACTATAGCAAAATTACCCCACCACACACCATCGCTGTACTGTTAGAGCCCGGGTGCACCCAGGTTGGTCATGCAATTCTTGGTTGGTTTGAAGAACACAATTGTGTGAAGATGAAGAAAACCATATAGTTGTGAAAAGAAAAGGTGAGTATTGGGCTTATTTTATCAGAAAATGAAAATCATAGATGGAATATTTTTGATCATGAAACAATGTCATGTCATTTTGGAGTTCAATTGTTTCATAAAACTTAAATGTATTAGTTAAAAATGAGTATTGTTTTGTGCCCACTAAAAAGAAAGCCATGCTTTTGTGTTTGTTTCTTCAATTTTTGGAGCTTGAAATTTATTAATGTTTATTTCAAATGTGGATGGAGACATTGAAAGTTTTGTTGTTGCTCAAACATATCAGTGATGGTTTCAAAGCTCAGCAGGCCACTACTGTGTCACTCCCTTCAAGTGACTCTTGTTTGATTGGGAGAGAGAGTAGGTTTTCTGCAGGGGCCAGTTGATTTCCATTTTAGCTAGCCCTGCTGGCAAATGGAAAAATCTGTGTTGAATCGACCCAAGGCATGATGCATAAAGCATATATAGACTTAAAAATATATGTATTCATGAAAATATGTGCAAAGTTCAGTTGAATCTCTCTTCATGATCATAAATGTTTTATTATAAAATTGCTAACTTTTCTGAAGTGAATAAATATTGCAACAACTATAACCTAATTCGTATCATAACCCTGACCAATCTGCATCCAAATAAACAATGGGGTGGGACCAAACCTGTTACCGCTGAGCTACAACTTCATGTTTCACCTATCATGTACATATACATAATAATAATAATAATAATAATAATAATAATAATAATAATAGTAATAATGACTTTTTTTAAAGAGGGTGACACAATTAGTTGCATCCTCCTTGTGGCCCTGTATTACATGCATATTTACATAGAGTACTTGTACATAGTTGCATAATAATAATAATAATAATAATAATAATAATAATAATAAAGCATTGATAATAACCTACATGTATATATAGACATAATCAACAGAAAGTTTTGTAAGAACATGATCCAACTAGGTACATTGTGTATATACAGTACAAAAATTGTGAGACAACAAAGTGGAATGTTTGAGAATTTATACTTTAAATTGTAATGTATTTGTCAAATCAAACATGTTCCACTTTTCATCCATTGAATTAGATGATAATTAAATGCATTTATATTTGTAGATGATATGAACTGGAAATTTCTATCTAGCTACAACTTCATGTTTTCATGTTTCACCTATCATGTACACATACATGTAGATGATATGAACTGGAAATCTGGTCACTGTATAATGGATAAAGTTCAGAATTATCAAATGAATAGAGCCTGAACATAGATCACAATCAGAAATGTTACAACGTACGAAAAATATTTAGTTTTGTTTTTTGTTTTTTTTTTGCATATAAGGTTCTCTCTATTGGTATTTTCACAAGAAATAGCCAAAAGATTTCAGAGATAGGTCATTTCACACGGAACTGGAACTGCTTGAAAGATCCACTGTTATTCTTTGACAGATTTTGTCATTTTAAATTCGCTTTGTTATGCGTAAAATTGTTCATTTCCTTAATAGTCACCACTTGATGTTCTTGAACCTCCACCATTTTGTTGCACAAGCCAACCTGGAATTGGGTGACCAACCTGAATGTGCCAGGGCTCTTACAGTCTATTGACCATTGTAGGTATGGAATAGCTGCAAGAAGAGAAATTAGGCAGCAAAGCCCTGGTCACGATACTCCTTCTACAGTACTCCCTGACTATAAGGCCCTTCATTATAATACCATTCCTCTTATAGGAGGGTGTGGTCATGGCTCACTTTTCATTATGTAGTAGTGAAATTAATCTGTAATATACTTCAATATTATAGTTGATTTTTTCACACAATTGTCAATGTCCCGCTAAATGTTTGGTAGGGACATGTTGTTATTCTTGTTTGTCCATATATATGTCTGATCAGGTTTTATGTTTAGACCAGTTTCTCAGGTATTCATGTTCAGAAACACAATTGTTGTTTAATCAAATTGTATATTTTCTTTTTTAAATATTCATTTTGCTGCAAACACCTGAATATTTGGCAAAGAAAGTGTGCCAAATTTTAGGTGTTAGTTTTATTATTAAAACTGTATTCATGATTATTTACTGTTAAGGTTGAGCAAATTTAGCCGACACTGACTTGGTAGCTGTTGGAATTTAGCTGAAGCTACCACATGAATCTAAAATCTATCCAGTCGAAAACCACAGTCACTAAAATCATTGGTGGATACATGTATATGAAAATCAAATATCAGAGTCACATAAATGTTCGCAGAAAGAGTATATTCAGCAATACAGTGTCTGAGACTTAAGTTAGAAAGGCAGATATTGAAGATTTGTAAACAGAGCTCTAGGTAAAAACTTAATAAGTTCGGTATTTTAATCCATGGTTTGGAACTAAATGCGTGTTTTGAAATTTAGTGGAGAGTTTTGTGAATGCTACAAAACACAAAGCATAGCTTGATCATCAAGATGTTAATCATGCTGTTTAAATGCTTCAAACATCTTGTCGACCAAGACTGTGTTTGATTATTTGGTTCTATTCATAGGTTCTCAAAATATGGGTTGTAGCCCACTTGTGGGCCGTAGGCTTGTTGCAAGTGGGTCGCTTCAGTGATAAGAGTGCTGTCAAGTGGGTCATGGTGCAAAAAGTTTGAGAACCCATGTTCTATTTGCATGAGTGTTCTCACAGTTCTCACAGTGATCAAGTACAGTCATTTCAAACGTGCATGGAACATCTGGAACTTTAATCAATATTATTATTTATATTGAGTGAATGTGCCATTGTACAACATGGACTGCTTATGGCAGGAGCAAATACGATGACAAATTTGGGCTAAATGATTAAAATTAAATTGTTTTGCATAATTTGAATGCATTCAACAAAATTCTGTATTTGTATTTAGTTGAATTGTCAGAATAAACTATGTAAACATGCTTTTAATCAAGTGCTCTGTGTAAAATGTGTCCATATTGTGATGGATTTCCCCAAACCCCTCGCCAAGAAATAAGTGAGATATTGAACATTGTTTGAAGCCAGATTTATGAAACATGCACGATTAATATCTATTATGAGCCTTGGTGAGTAAAAGATTGAAATTATTCAGCCAGTTTCATAAATTTAAACAAAGAAACTTTATTTAAATAAGAAAACTCAGTTACAAAATAGCTATTCTCCCCATTGACTTTCCCCCCCTCCCAAAATCAGTTCAGTGTTTTTAGCTCACCTGGCCATAAGTCCAATTGAGTTCATGGTATTATCCTTTGTGCTAGTATGGTAGTATTCATTGTGCGTCGTCCAGTCGTCCATCATCTGTCATGCATGGTCTATGAGCCATTCACAGCTGTTATTTACAGCTTCTCATAAATTGTTTGACCAATTTGTACATAATTTTAGAGGAAGGATTCTGGCATCAAGGCCTTTCAGATTTGATCAGTTGATGCCGATCTGTCATCCGATATGGCTGCCTTTGCTAAAAAAAAAGAATTCTGTCAAATTAGACAGTAAGCATGGTGGCATAAAGGTCTTCAGATTGTTTAAATGATGCCAATTCACCATCAAATGTGCCCACCACTACTAAAAGTAGCAAAGCCATGAAATGACTTTTTCAAAAGAATTGGACAGACAGAAAGCAAACTGTACAAATGAAACGTTAAAAATTTGACACGTACATCCAATCTGATTGTACCCAAACACATGGTAACACACACATACAGTAACACACACAAGAGCATATACACTTCAATTTCCATTTAAAAAATAAACAAAGATGATAAATACACTTTGTACAAATTACAGTAAGGACTGCTTTTGCAGGCAATATACAAGTAACTTCTCTTTAGAGTTCAGTATGCGAGAGACATTTAAAAAGTTATGAATATTAGTGCACTGTACAAAAAAGTTCTTTATTAGTGAACAGTATGTCAGTACATCCCCTCAAAGTACTACCCACCGCTACACACTTTCTCAGTCTGATTATCCAGTTATTAAATACCATTTTGTATTCATTTTTTCGTATGTTGTTCATACACTGGAAGACTGCACTTCCAACCATATGACGGCTTTTAAATCATCTTCCCCTTAGCGAATCTTTGATCATTGTATTCAGCCAAAAATCACTTGAAGCTAAATCAGAACTGTATGGAGATGTGGCATAGTTTGGATGCTGTGGTCCTTCAGGAGGTCAGACTGTCATGATGGTGGATGTATGTGCTGGTGCAGTGTCATGGAGTAGATGGATACCTTGGGTACCGGTGCGCAGACGGGTCGTTCAGGAGTGTTCCGCAAATTTTGGCAATATTTTGGAGGCACACAAGCAGAGTCATCACATGTACCCAGGTAATCGAGACTTTTGCATCGAAAAAATGCGCATAAAACTCTCTTGACAGTCCGACTATGCAGAGGAATTTATGGTTTCTGGTCATTTTTTCCGATACAAACTTTATTATTTTCTCTTGAGTCGGGTAAAAAAAATCCATGTTTCATCACCAGTGACAGTCTCATTCAAACGTCTATGGTCACTCTTTTCATGTTTGGCAAGTAGCTGTTGGGTGATTTCAACCTGTCTGTTTTTGATCAGCCGTCAACAAATGCAGGACCTATATTGCACAAACCTTTCTGAGCTTCAAACGATTCTTCAGTATATTAAAACAGCTGATGAATTATTGTCTGTGATAATAGAAACATCTGTATTTCAACCATCTTCATCAGTTGCTTCCTTCACAACAGCTACTTCCCTCTCACCTGTTGCAGACAGCGGTCTTCCAGAATGTGGGTCATCTTCCATGGATTTGTGACCATGTTTAAATCGATGAAACCACCTCAAAATTGTAGGATGTGACAGAGAATTACACCCATAAACTTTATCCAAGTCAGCCTTGATATCAGTCAGAGCATACTCTAAGAGTGCCTGAAATATTATTGTATGCATTTTGCCGAGTAGCAGAATTGTTCTCCTCCTCTGACATTTTTAGATCACTGTCATTTACGTATGTTACATCACATGTACATATCTGCAGGTGTCTGGTGTGCTGCACGTGCAGCTGCAGAACATTTTATAGAATGTTATTTTGCCTATTGATTGGCCATACATTTATTGACAGGTTCAAAGTAACAAAAATGTTAGAATAAAATATTCAGAACTTTTCAAATACCACACCTATTAATCTCAGACCTAACGCATGTACTATAAATCCATTTATTTTTGTGGGTATCAATTTTTGTGCTATTGAAAAAAATGAGATCTAAGTACATAAATGAATGGATTGATGTTCCTACTGTGTCCAAAGAAGGATCATCGTTTGTTGAATCTTTAAACTGGTGGTTTTGTACAACCATGAAATCCATGAAAATTTGTACCCAATGAAAAATATCTAACTTACTGATATGATTTGGGCATTTATTGAAAATAGTGGCACCGGAGAATTGAAATAATGTAAGATTATATTTATCATATGAAGAAACACACATTTTTGTTCTCAGTAAATCATTAAAAAATTGCACAGGTTACAAATTCAATTAGGTACTACTTGTCTTACATGTTTACAAGTTGTCTAATAATAGAAAAACCTTTAAATGACTTCTCAAAAACAGCTCAACAGAATTTGACCAAATTTGACAAGAAGCATCTTCAGAAGTTGGTTCATTCAGTTGATGCAGATCTTCTGTCCAATATGGCTGTTGTTATTAAAAATAGAACAACTTATTCAGTGACTTGTGAAAAGAAATGCTCAACAATATTTTTTAGCAAATATTGCAGAAGGGGTTTTGGTTTTTAAAGGCCTTTAATTTTCTGTAACAAATAATGTCATTAATTATGGCTGACGATAGTAGAGAAACTTGAAATAAATTTTTTCATAACCAGTCAACTGAATTTTGAAGAAATTTTGTCAAAAAGCATCCTACTAACCCAGATCTCTTTGCAGATGCTCTTGTATTAGACTTTTTAGGTAGATGTCAACGGATGAGTGATCTCGGGTCCATTCAGAGTCAGTTCTAGAACCGACAGTTTGAATGAATGGGAAATTTTATAAACATAGGAGGGATTTTATGAAGAAACAAATGCATGATTTATACCCATTCTGTTGATTTTTGTAAAAATATGATGAATGATTTTTATGCATTCTGTTGATTTTTTGAAAATATGCATAATTTACACCCGTTCTGTTGATTTTTTTGAAAATATGATGCATGATTTTTACCCATTCTGTTGATTTTTATCAAATATGATGCATGATTTACACCTATTCTGTTGATTTTTTTAAAAAAAATATGATGCATGATTTACACCCATTCTGTTGATTTTTTGGCACACTTTTTATAAATCAGCATGAATCCCTCTTGGTCGACTTGTCACCAAATGGTATGTGTACTTAAAAGCCCATTACTACCAACTAGTAAGAGTGTTTAACTTGAGTCATTGAGGGACTGTTGTATGCATCAGCTCCTGTTTAAGTACGTCAGTACTAGGGAGTTATATACTGAACTGTTATTAATACTCACAAGGATTTTAAACATTGATCCAAATATATAATTGGACTTTTAAACATTGATCCAAATATATAATTGGACTTTTAAACATTGATCCAAATATATAATTGGACTTTTAAACATTGATCCAAATATATAATTGGACTTTTAAACATGGATCCAAATATATAATTGGACTTTTAAACATGGATCCAAATATATAATTGGACTTTTAAACATTGATCCAAATATATAATTGGACTTTTAAACATGGATCCAAATATATAATTGGACTTTTAAACATGGATCAATATATAAATGGACTTTTAAACATTGATCCAAATATATAATTGGACTTTTAAACATGGATCAATATATATAATTGGACTTTTAAACATTGATCCAAATATATAATTGGACTTTTAAACATGGATCCAAATATATAATTGGACTTTTAAACATTGATCCAAATATATAATTGGACTTTTAAACATGGATCCAAATATATAATTGGACTTTTAAACATGGATCAATATATAAATGGACTTTTAAACATGGATCCAAATATATAATTGGACTTTTAAACATGGATCAATATATATAATTGGACTTTTAAACATTGATCCAAATATATAATTGGACTTTTAAACATGGATCCAAATATATAATTGGACTTTTAAACATGGATCAATATATAAATGGACTTTTAAACATGGATCCAAATATATAATTGGACTTTTAAACATGGATCAATATATATAATTGGATTTTTAAACATGGATCAATATATAAATGGACTTTTAAACATGGATCCAAATATATAATTGGACTTTTAAACATGGATCAATATATATAATTGGATTTTTAAACATGGATCAATATATAAATGGACTTTTAAACATGGATCCAAATATATAATTGGACTTTTAAACATGGATCAATATATATAATTGGACTTTTAAACATGGATCAATATATATAATTGGATTTTTAAACATGGATCCAAATATATAATTGGACTTTAAAGATTTATTTATATTTTGGAGATTCACATAATCATAGGACATTTTTTTTGTGGGAGAGAGGTGCAGTAGCTCAGTTGATACATCATCTGACTTGTAATCCAAGGGATGCAGGTTCGATACCTAACCGAGATGGCTGCTTTGGTGTGTACTTGGGAAAGGCACTTAGCTCCCATTCCCTCAGCATGATATAGTCAATAATGTGTTAAAAGTAATCTTTATAACTGTTTATAGGAGTCATAAAAGTGACCCATGTTCTAAGTTGGTTTATCCAGTCATTGATAAGTTATTGTGTATTGCGTCATTTTACGTAGATTACCACTTGAGAGTACTCAGGATAAACACTGAATCTGATGATTGGCCATCACACAATTTTAAGACTTAATTACTGCATATACTCATATATAAGTCAGATCCAGCTGCAAACAATATAGACCCAGATCTGCCATCACATAATGCTTAAAGAGCTGGGTCTATACAGTTTATGTTAGATTAATCAGTAAAATAAACAACATTAACCCTGATCGGCCAGCACATTACACAGCAGCAGATCAGTGTCTGTGTTGCTTGCAGTTGGATTTATATATAAATATATATGGTAGATGTAAGTTACCAAATAGTCTTGAATTTTTATTGTACACCCTCTATGTGTAGTAGTTAAAATGAATTTTGCCTTAATTTTTTTTGTACACTCTCAATCTGTAGCAGTTACAATGAATTTTCCCTTGATTTTTTTGGTATAGAGAACTTTACATATTATGAAGATTCTGTAAATGTTTGTACTTGTCAGCCGACAAATATAATTTCGATTTTTTTACTTCAAATAATTTATACATAATAATAATTCATTATTTAATAATAATAATAATAATAATAATAATTCTTTATTTAGCGCAGGTAACTTGGTAATAACTCATCTCCCCTCAGACCCTCTACTATGCTAGGTACATATACAGATTAATCATAGAATTCACTGTTATTAATATGTATTGCTATAACATGCATGGAAAAAAAAAGAAAAAAACAAAAGAATGTTAAATAAACTATGTGACATAATATATTTCATTCCACCATTAAAGAAAAAATCACATAAATCAAGTACAAATTGAAACAAGTACTGTGTGCATGTTAATTTAGTTGACATAAAGTTGTACGTGTATATACAATACAGTAAAACCTGTCTTGAAAGAACACTTATGATAGACCACCTGTCTTGAGAGACCAGATTCTCAATTAAAATATTTATTGATTATATAGTGTTTAGACATGTTATGGGAGACCACCTGTCTTGAGAGACAATTTTTTTTTGGCAGAAGGGGTGATCTTTCTAGGGACGGGTTCAACTGTAATAATTTGCAAAACAGTGATGTACTCAGAAATTTGTTGTATACCAATAATATAGAGGGCAGTTCTTCTCACTTTCTATTTTTTTATAGAGGGCAGTTCTTCTCACTTTTCTATTTTTTTTATCTTTTGCAGCAAAACTCGTATCAAACTTGTAGGGACTGACCATTTAATTGGGGTGGGGATGAGATTTGTTTGAAGAAAAAAAACTTTCTGACTCCACAGATAGCTTGAAAAAAAATATTCATGCTCGATTTATAGGGAAAAAAGAAAAAAACTTATTACATCCATTATATTAGTTGAAAAAAAATAAAATGATCTTGAGATGAAAGAAAAAAATATGTCTTGGCTCAAAAGAAAATTGCCCCCCCCCCCCCCCCCCCCCCCCCCCCCCCCCCCCCCCCCCCCCCCCCCCCCCCCCCCCCCCCCCCCCCCCCCCCCCCCCCCCCACCCCCCCCCCCCCCCCCAATCAAATTGTCAGTCCCTTACTCATTTAAACTTTGGGAAGCAACTACTTTCAAGGCTAACTATTTGTGCTCAAAGTTGACTCTATTGCACGTTATCAAGATACATTTCCTAAAGCTATCAACACAGCAAGAAATAAGAAAAGTATTTAATAAATATTATACCAAATAGTTACTTATCTCACTGTCTTATATAGTAGTAAAAGGCAGTGATGACATATCCTGGTTTCATGACTTAAGTGGTACATGACCATGAATTATATATAGGTTTGTGGGTGTATTTATTGTCTGATTGCCTGCATTGTTTTCATGCTTAAGTTATTTTACCCTGACTGGCAACATTCAATACTGCTATTTAAGATGGTATTATGGCTTATCTGATTTCACCACAGGTCACTTTCAGCAAGAAGTAATTGTTTATTTAGGTTAGTACTGTTTTTCTAATACTTTTTTTTCACAGCAGCCCTATCAGGTATGAAATTTAACATGGTGGATTGTAATTTCCAATGTAAATTGTTTTATTGATAGAGAACAAATAATGCCGAGGGTCAGTACATGTGATCTGTAATATATGTAACATCAGATGTTTGTAGTGATAGGATATCTTTTAATATTATGTCTCTCTCATCTTTAAAAAAAAACAAAAAACTGGCTATATATTTGTTCATTGATGAAAGCAGACTTTTCAGTTATGATCAACTGAAATAGTGGGACCTGATTTATTGTACCTTTAATGCTTTAAGAAATGCTTTTTTTCATCTATTAATTATTTATCTCCTACCTAATTTTGGCAAGGTATCGATATATTGATGTGTTCTGTCTGGATACTTTCATTTCTGGTGCACAACTCCAAAACTGTATGGGAGCTGCAGTGGCTCAGTGGTTAGCGTGCAAGACTCACGACTGAAAGGGTGCAGTTCGAATCCTACCAGTGGACCAGCCTGAGTCAGCTACCGTGGTGTGTCCTTGTTCAGGGCACATTACTCAGATTGCCTCGGCATTAAATAACCTACTTGTGTTCCTGTGCCATAAAGCACCAAACCAAACCAAAACCGTTCAAGATATCTCAATGAAACTTGGTACACATCTGGATTTTAGACTTTTTGGCCTTAGATCTAAAGCAGACCGGTCCGAACTGCACACGGACAGATGAACCCTTGCAAAAAGTAGGATAAGTTTAAGATTTGGAGTAAAAAAAAGGGGCCAGTAAAAAAAAAAAAAAAGTCAAACTTTTGCCTTTTTGCACATGCACAAGCGTAATAGTCAATCAAAAACAATGTTTTTGATAGACCTAAGGATCCGGCTAAACGAAAAACTCTCTTAAGCAGATGTGCTTGACTGCATTCAGAAGTAACCCCAAAAATGCGTTTCCTACCCCCATTTCAGGCGAAAATGAAAAGAATCTCCAGGGGTTAATGAGTTAAAAGCTATTACATAACATACATATTTTGTATCTACATAGAGTCCTGAAGTTACTGCATTTATGTTTCAGAGATCCAAGATTGTAGGGAAATTACCGCTTTAGACAATTTTCTAAACATCAATTGCTACAATATTATCATATATCTCAAGGCCTCTCCATTACTGTGGAAGAAAATTGATTAACTTAGGTTAATTTTTATACTATTAAATTAACAAGGTTAATTTTTATACTATTAACAAGTTTAATTTTTACACTTTTAAATTAACAAGAGTTTCAATAATAAATGAAGTAGCAGGAGAAGTTGGATTAGTAGCTGGAGGTGGAGGCAGGGGGCAAAACCACCCTCTGGAGGTATTGTGGGCAGCACTACTGGTTGAGGGTATGGGGGTCTTTGCATGCTGAAATGGCGTTGGTGTGTTGACTAATGTTGTAACATCTTTCCTTGATGAAGAAATATGAAATTTGTTTGAAAATAAATTTGTTGTATTATATAATTTTGTATAAAATTCATATTGATAATTTATATCCCTTGGGTTTTTTGTTCTGATGATCTTATGGGTTCCATCCTATTTAGGGGCCCTGGGTGACTGAGTGGTCTAAGGTGCTTGCCTTTACATATCAGTGACATCTCACCTCTGTCCGCGTGGGTTCGAGTCTTGGGGTTTGGTCAACGTGGTTATGTTTGAAAGTTTGCCAGTAGCTTCCTGTGGGTCGGTGGTTCTTCCCGGGGTTTTCTCGGTTCTTCCTCCACCAAATATGCTGGCCGCTATGTATATCAGGTTCATTGATATTGATATTGAACCATTGCAGTATGTTCATAGTTCTTTGAATGAAATGAATATCTTTTAATTACTGATAGCTGATAAAAAGATCTGTATTTTAAAATAGTGTTAGAAAACAAGCCTGGAAGTTGCCATGTAACAGAATAATCAGGAAAATAAAATCAACAATAAAAAAAAATCAACTTAAGACGAGGATGTATTGTGCTGTGGACAGGGTCCTGGGCAGAAGCTACTGTATGCCTGCTATATAATACTGCATGTGTGCTGAAAATTTATAAATAAATTACAGATTTGTTTCAAACAGAATCGAAGGAAGTGGACTCAGCTTCAATAAATATAAAATATATGTCACAATATGTGTGTTGTATTCATGATGTATTCTGTGTTCACCATGTGCTTTTATCTGTTGTATTTTGGTCAAACTGTAAGCAAAATGTTTGACATGTCGATCATTGCTGGTTATTGTTTGTATATTGTATCAATAAACGTTAGCTAGCTGATCTTATTATGTTTCTGTTTCATGCTATCCCTCCTTACTGCATAATTTATAGAACTCGGTGACAATTTGTTACAAACCACTGTTTGATTCGTTATTTAGCCAAAAGTTAAGAGTGTTCCTCACTTCATTATTATTAGCATGTTATGACCACTCCTGATCATGAGCAATGGGGCATGAAAGAGACTGAACATTTATGCTCTTGTGACGTAGATTGAATCCATGTGTCAGGCAAGTGCCTTCAATAGTGCTAAATCAGCGAAAAGAAACGTTTTCTAGGCATAGATTAATCTGTATCAAATGGAAGAAGATGCTAATCCTAATTGGATGAATCATCTCTGATAAAATATGCGATGGATTATATATAAAAAATTAAATGTACTTTTTAAAATTCTGGGATTTTAGGCAGCAATTCTTATACAAATATATGGCAAAAAAACGCCAGCTACTGACCGATATTGAAATTTATGCTATTATACCATAATGCTTCCATGATAAGGCCTTCATTAGTCATATGCCTGATCCCAACTTCTACAACATTTGGGCAAATGTTTGTTTAAGAATTAAAATGTTTTCTGATGATAAGCCCACCATGCTGTTCAGAATATTTATAGGGTAGTCCCTCAGGGATTATCAGAATATTTACAGGGTGGTCCTTCAGGGATTATCAGAATATTAACAGGGTGGTCCCTCATGGATTATCAGAATATTGACAGGGTGGTCGCTCAGTTATTATCAGAATATTGACAGGGTGGTCCTTCAGAGATTATCAGAATATTGACAGGGTGGTCCCTCAAGGGTTATCAGAATATTGACAGGATGGTCCCTCAAGGATTATCAGAATATTTACAGAGTGGGCCCTAAGGGATTATCAGAATATTGACAGGGTGGTTCCTCAGGAATTATCAGAATATTTACAGGGTGGACCCTCAGGGATTATCAGAATATTTATAAGGTGGGCCTTCAGGGATTATCAAAATATTTACAAGGTGGGCCCTCAGGGATTATCACAGGACAAATACTTGTTGTGTAAGAGGTAACTAATGGAGGCAGGAGCCACAGTGACTTAGTGGTTAGCATGCCAGACTCCTGACCAACAGGGTACAGGTTAAAATCATATCATTTGATCAGCTTGGGTTGGCTACAACAGTGATTCCTTGGGGAATGCACTTTACTCCAATCGCTTAGTACAAGAAAACATCCTAGTATTACTCTGCACACTAAACAAAACCAATTAGTTTTAGATGAATGTCTTAGAGGGTTAATTAATAGTGTCGGAAATCAAATAAATTTGTCTTTAATGGGTAATTATATATTATGTACATAACACTTCCACTTTAATTTATTTAATATTTGTAGATTACTTCAGATCTCACAAATGCCACAGTCACCTCTTCACTGACAAATGACAAGGAAAATTCCTCAGACAAGGGATGATGAAGTGACATGCAAAAAATTGCCTGCAGTTATTATTTGGGGCAGCAGTTTAGGTGTTGTACTAATGACTGACTGTTGGATTACGTGTCATGTAATTACAGCTGACAAAACAAGTGTAAATCTAGCCATGTTATATCAGCTCTACAAGTCTGTTGTTAATGTGGTGTGAACCCCAGGCCATATGTAAAATAAGAAGTGACTTGTAGTTTCTGTTTGGTGTCCCTTGACAGGCCATAAAATTCTGTTTTCTTCAAAATTTTACGGTTGTGAGCCAAATCTATTCAGTTATTCTTGGATGATCTCCTGAATAAATCATGGTTCATACAACCGTGAAATATTCTTGAATTTGAGGAGTTGCCTTGAAAACTCCTTCAGTTTTGAAAAAGTTGGTTTTATCCTTGAAAAGTCCTTGAATTTGTTTGAGAAAAAAAATTCCTTGAATTTTTCCCAAAACTCCTTGAATTTATTAGAGGGAATACAAATGTTAAAGTTGAATAAAATATATCACTTTTTAAATTCAGAATTTTTAATATTTATGTATTTTTAAAAAAAGTAATTAATAAATAAATAAATAAATAAATAAATAAATAAATAAAATAGAATAAAATTGTGTGGATCAAATGACACATTTCATTGGTAGTTACAAGATAAGTAGCTTACCTTTTCTGATGTGGCATGATAATTACTGATATGGCATGATAATCACATGTTTTTTTTTCTACTTTTGTACCTATTTATGCAGTAATAAACAAACTAGTACATGTATATGGAGAAGTTCAATTTCCTTGAGAAAAAATAATCCTTGAAAACTTTGGACAGTCCTTGAAAACTTTTGGCAGTCCTTGAAAACTATTTGAAAAACAACTCTCTGGAGCTGTACCAAATATGTAAAGTTTTCAGAATTTTTTTCGGTATGATTTACATTTTTTTCTAATACAGCAGTAGTTAAAAAATAAGTGTTGCTCAGTAGATTTAACAGCATATGGTCAAGCTGGAATTGGCTGCTTCCCAGGATTGACCTGTCATGACCTGCAAGAGATTGTTGTGCAATGACCACTGCCCAGTTCACCTACACCCAGCATATGCTTACTATTATTAGATAGGGTAACCTTTGTTATATGCTGTTTCTGATGTACAGACAACCAGTTGTGATAGATAGATGCATATAAAACTATTGATAACATAACAAAAAATTTTGACTTGCAATTAAAAAATTGCAACATGTGTATACCAGAGTGCGTAATGTTTATGACACTCAAGTTATCATGAACATTTTTAGATTTGTTGTGTAGTTTTCATGCTACTCTCTATTTCATTTTTTATGGCTTGTCAGTGTGCATGAAACAGACTATAGTGTTAAGGTTAACCCTCGGCTAGTGGAAAGCCTTATAGTCTAATAATGAGTTATACCGTATATACTCTCTGTGTTCCCATTCACGTAAATATGTATGTGAATCACACATAAATAATATCTTGCACGTAAAATAATTTTATCAAATACATACATTGCATGCACAGAAATTGTGTATTTCACACTAGAATTTAATCCCTAATTGCACAAGTTTGTGTATACAGTGTACTGCTGGAAATTCCAATATCACATTATGGTAATCTCTACCAGTCACAACCAGTCACGCTTCACTTATGATCACACCAATCGTACCATAAAAAGCAAAATAAATACAAAATGGCTAGGTCACCTTGCACGAGTTCATCAGTTTGTCAACAGGAGTAATAGGTGCACACAAAACAAAATACAAATTATCAATCTAGAGCCATAATGACGAGATTAAAATGTTCCAGGATAAATACTTAAAGGAGTTCAGTTGGTTACATGCCGACGATTCATGAATGCATTATCTTGTGTGCGAACAACACTCACCTAAAAATAAACTATCAGCTTCCCAATCAGCTTTTATTCAGGGGTACTACTAATTACAAATGGTCTGCTCTGCTAAGACACTAAGATTCAGATGATTGCATTATCGCCACTCAAAACAAGTCACAAAAGCTATACATGGATGCCACCAAGAAGTGCATAGGAGAGAAAATTGCCCACCCTTGATGCCTAACTTAGAATAGCACTATGGATGGCATAAGAAAATATAGCTAAGAAGAAGTTTTGCAACCTTATATACTTTCAGATAGTCAATATTTAAGTATTTTATTTAAAATAAAGCTATGATGAAAATAATCATAATTCATATAATTTCAGTCAGCCATGATGAACAACAAGAATAGTATTATAACAAGTAATGAGGGCTTTGGAATAATAATAATAATAATAATAATAATAATAATAATAATAATAATAATAATAATAATAATAAATCAAACAGACTTCAAAGAGGATGAGGTGGTTAAGAGGGCTCATCAAAGAATTAAAAACTGTTACAGTAGTCTGTTGTGTCTCTGCTAAACACAGATCAGTCTTTTGCGCTGAATAATGTCTTCATCTAGTTGAATTTAATTTGAATTAGTATTCGTATCTTCTTTCTTTACAAATACGTACGAGTTTTAGATACAGTGTCAGCTTTGTTTGCTTTATTTTCCCAGCTGTAAATTTGCACCCCCAGTTTTTGGTGCTGCACACCCAATTTTGGGACATATTGGGGGTACAAAAACTTCAAAGTGTATGGTTGGATTACTGTATATTTTTGCTTATATGTTGAATCCAATTGCAAACTGCAAAGACCCAGATTTGCCATTGCATAATGCACAGGCAGATCTGGGACTATGCAGTTTGTTAGGTGCAATCAGAAGAACAAACAACGTAGACCCCGATCTGCGAGCGCATTATGCGACAGCAGATCATGATCTATGTTGTTTGCAGTTGAAAGCAACATATATACGAGTATATATGGTAACCCATGTTTAGCAAAACCAATTAAAAATTATATATTGGATATTCAGGCACTAAAAGGTTATTGAATCATTCCGTACTAAGTATTTTTGTTGTAAAAGTAGGCATAAAATTCTGTGTCATGTATAGTCTTCACTGCAACCATGATGGTTTGTTGTTTCAACAAGTACTAGTGCCACCTTACTAAAATCTATTTCAACACAGTCTAATAGATATACCCTTCCTGTTGTTAGCTTGACTGGTCATAGACCAGAAGAGCTTATAGGATGATATGTCGTCTGTCATCCACCTGTCCGTTAGCACAAGTTTGTTATCGCTACTCATCTTAAACTACCTGGAGGATTGCCATGAATCTTTATAACACATTCATCCCATGGTCTTGTTGGTCCTAAATGAAACTGGTGCTGCTTGGACATCAAATATGGCCACCACAGTGGCCATCTTGAAAATCTTATCGCTAAAAGACTTCTTATGGTGCCTAGTTGGTCCTAAATGAAAATGATGTCGATGTGAGGTGCAATATGGCCACCACGGCATCCATTTTGAAAATTGTGTTATTGCTACTCTTCTGAATGGATGGTCATATCAGTATGGGGTTTTCACTAAAAGACTTCTTATGATGTCTGCTTGGTCCTAGTTTAAATGGTGCCAATCTGGTCCTAAATAAAAATGGTGCTGATCTGACATCCAATATGGCTGCCATGGCAGCCATCATAAAAATCTTATCACATCTCTACTTGAACAGAAAATCATATTGACATGGGGTTTTCACCAGAAGACTTCTTATGATGTCCAGTTGGTCTTAAATGAAAATGGTGCCGATCTGATGTCCAATATGGCCACTCATCAGCCATCTTGAAAATCTTGTCACAGCTACTCCTCCTGAATGGAAAGTCATATTTTGAAAATATTGTTATCTCTACTCATCTCAAATGGATGGCTATATCAACATGGGGTTGTCACCAATAGATTTCTTGTGATACCTAGTTGGTCCTAAATTAAATTGGTGCCAGTTGTACATCCAATATGGCTGCCATGACGACTGTCTTAAAAATCTTGTTGTCACTACTCCCCCTGAATGGATGATCATTATCACATGGGGTTTCCACCAAGTCCTAAATGAAAATGGTGCCAGTCATACATCCAATATGGCTGTCACGATGACTATCTTAAAAATCTTGTTGTCTCTACTCCCCGTGAATGGATTATCATTAAAAGATGGGGTTTTCACCAAAAGACTTCTAATCAGGGGTGAATCGATATGTGTATCGATATGGCAAAAGTATCGATGCATTGATATATCGATGAATCGTTTCACCCCTACTTCTAATGATGTCTACTTTGTCCTAAATAAAAATTGTGCCAAGCTGACATCCAGTATGTGCACCACAGCAGCTAATTTGAAAATGTTGTTATCGCTGAAGAATATCAGAGAGGGTTTCAACACTCAACAGTTAAAAGGAAGAAATGGTCTTATCTTGAATTCCTGGAAATTCTTTTCACTCAGTAGAGCATCAGTCTCTTCGAGGGACTCTTGTTTGATAATGCACTTCACCAGATTAAAAGTCATAACTTCAAACCTGGTTCAGTTATTTTGAGCAGGTAAATTAATGTCAGTTTTATTTAGAAGTGTAATTTATAGCAGATGATGGTGGACATGAAAATTCCCATACAATTCTGCCATTTTTGCAAGTCTTTATGGGAATTTTCAGCAAGGTATTGTGGGTAAAATTGGTACAGTGTTTTACTTATACAAGTTCAACCCCTATAGCAATTAAATTTTTTGTATAAAAGAAATCTAATACCAGTCATACCCGTAATATTTTTTAAAAAATTACCCACAGTGACTTGCAAAAATGGCGATGGTATGCATCTCTATAGTACTACGCCCATACAACAAAAGAGGGTTGCTGTGACCTACATTCACATTTATTGACTTACGTTAAGTTTGTACATTTAGCTCTTGACCACATAGGTTTTTTTGCATGCCTTATGTTTACTATCTGCTAGAATCATGAAACTTGAGGTATCTTGACAAGTACTACACTGTTAATACAAAAGTTGACCACTATGCGACCCATATTTTATGCTTCACTGACTTTGGTTGCATCTTTTGTGTGAAGTTTATTTTTCAGGCACTGTTCATGCTAGAATTTTGAAATTTTATTATGGTATGCATCTCTGTTAGTACTACATCCTTACAGTAAAAGAAAGTTGCTGTGACCTATATTTGGTTAAGTTTTTGGATTAATTATGTATATGCATGTACCATCCTTTCTAGAACCATGAAATACAGGAAAGAATGCATCTTGATAAGTACTCTACCCGTATTTAAAAAATAGGACCCTGTGGCGTATATTTAATGTTCCAGTCACTTTTTGAATTTTGCACAAGATTACAGTTCATTTCTTGGGTATTCACAGTATTATAGCCTTACAAGAAAAGAAAGTCACTTTTCATTTTACAATGTGTACTGTGGTGGCTTAGTGGTTACCATGCCGAACACACAACCGAAAGGGTGTGGGTTAGAATCCAACCATCAGATCAGCCTGGGTCTGCTACTGTGGTGTGTCCTTGGGCAAGGCACTTTAATTCAGTTGTCTGGGTACTGAATAACCTACATGTATTTGTGTTGCTATGCCATAAAATACTAATAGAAATCAAAATCATTTGATGCTTTACTGAATTAGGTTAAAAATTCAGAGCTAGAGATAAGTAGCAAATTTTAATATTTTATGTAGACAATTTGGATCAAAACACATAAAGACATTTTTAATGCATACAGATTATGCAAAACAATTAAATTTTAAGCATTTAGCCTAAAGCTGTCAGCATTATTGATCCTGTTTTAAGCACAGTCCATGTTGAATGATAGCACATTTGATCAATATATAATATGCTGTTGGTTCAAGTTCCAGATCTTCAGTGCACATTTGAAATGATAGTACTTGAGCACCATAAGAAAACTCACTCAAAGAGAACCATATAATCCAACGCACCATGGATTAGTCTTGGTCACTAAGCTGTTTGATACATTTCAGAAGGCATGATTAACATCTTGATGACTCTGTCTCATAGCGAAGGTTTGTGTTTTGTGGTGTTCACAAATTAATTAGTTCCAAACCAAGGATTAAAATACCCAATTTATTATATTCTTCTTGATAGCTCTGGTATTTATGTTTAGCTCCTGACCACATAGGGTTTTACTTGCTATACATGTACTAGCCTACATGGAATGTCCTCTCTGACAAGTACAGTACAGTTCAGAGAGTAGGGAGAAATTTATTCAGTGGTAAATCTTCCATATTAATAACTATACATTTTATATTTTGATATGTTACTCTCAACAGGTTAACTGTGTATTGTACAGATGAATGAGTAGTCACTAGAACAGTGGACTGCATGCATTTCATGTGAGATCTCAGTTGTAGTGACTGATCAAAGAAATTACTGATGCATGAACTATGCTTGTAAAAGTGATCATTCTTACTCCAAACTTACTCACAGCCGGTGACTTCCACCAAGTCAAATCTGGCTTCTAGGGGAGGACAGTGATAATAGCATTTTAAGTGGATTTTATCAGTAATTGATTTGAAAAAGATATTTAGCAACTCATCATAGTATACCAGTGTGCATTGATGTCATAGAAAAGAATGTCTATTCTCTGTTACAGGGGCCAATATTTCTTTGCCAAGATGACTTTTAGTAGGATTTTGTATCCCATGATAATTAATGTTTACAGTAGCTCCTCAAGGCTACTAAAGACTTCTAGATGTGAGGTACCTACAATATATACTCACCTGTAAGTCCAGTGCAACTGAAAGCTGCATAGACCCAGATCTGCCATTGCATAATGTGCCAGCAGATCTGGGTCTATGCAGTTTGATAGGAGTAATCAGTAGAACAAACAATATAGACCCTGATCTGCTGGTGCATTATGTGATGGCAGATCAGGGTCTGTGTTGTTTTCAGTAGGATTCAACTTTCAAAGTGAGTATATATGGTAATTGGTGATCACATTGTGGTTATTGATTCATGTGTATGCAAAGTTTGAGGGTAGTAAAAATTCCCTACAGTATTATACAGTACTGTTTTTTTGTTTACATAGTTTTCGTATTTTGTATTTGTCATACTTTTTCTTGTAATGCATTAGGCAAGACATGGTTGTTAATTTTCTAACATTCATGTAAACATAAATGACGTGACTGGTAATGCAGTCCATTTGATGTGCTCCACTTCTTCTCTGCCACTTGGACTGCTGCTGTGCCCACATTTGCATCTGTGTCCAAATTTGAAGTCAGTGCTTTATTCCTTTGCATTTTGATGACTATTTTTATGATATTATTGTTAAATATTTTAGGTTGAAGAAGAGGAGTGAAATGTCCTTCAGAAGTTGGATTGATTTGGAGGACCCGGTAAGTAAATATTTCAGTTTTATAAAAAGGATACCTCATCAGTCATTAGTTTTAGAAAAGTATGTAAATAAATATAGACAATTCTGTACTCAAGTCTGATGATGAATGAATTAAAAAAACAAAAAAAACATGTTCACTTATGAAATATCTTTTACATCAAACGTGACACTAGAATATTTTTTTGTAGATATATATTTAATGTCTTCTGATTAAAACTGAGATATTCTTAGACAATTATGTTGTATGAAAATTTGGACAATTAGATGTAAATTTAGTCATCTATTTGCATTCTCTCTATTTAACTTGAATGAAGTTTATGGTAGGCTGAATTTTTTGAGCTATGCCATGATGAACCTTTGAACAATAATGTCTTTGATTGCTCATCTAATAGTTGGTGATTCACATATTAAATTTTACGATTTTATGGATTCAGGGTGTTACAATTTATGACAAATTTCACAATCAGATGGTAGCTTCTGGGATACCAGGAAATGAACATGCTACCCTAGCTTAAATTTAATAGCCCAGTGAAGACTCACCCCGGCTTAAACTTTATAGCCTAGAGAAGACTGGATACAATTTAATGGCCCACAGGATACGAAACTGCTTTCAGACTTCCATTTTACCATATATACTCATGTATAAGTTCGATCCAACTGTGAACAGCATAGAGCTGTCATTGCATAATGCACCAGCAGTTCAGGGTCTGTGTTTATTCTGATGATTAGTCCTAACAAACTGCTTAGAGGGCCTCATGTGAGATTAGCTAATAATTTGGCTAAATGAGTTGTACCCTCAGAAAAAAGTATTGTTATTATTAATATTATAGACCAATAATTTGCCAGCAGTTCAGGGTCTGTGTTCTGCTAATTAGACCCAACAAACTGCATAGACCAATAATGTGCCAGCAGATCTTGTTCTATGCTGTTTACAGTGGATCAAATTTATAAATGATTGAATAAGGTATTTGTCACAAATCTTTCAAAATTATTGTCCCTTGTGAGATGTGTTTATTGTTTGTTTAGAAACATTTACAGAAGGCCTATCATGTAGTGGCCAACTGGATTTGTACATTGTAACCTTAATGAAACCAATGTAGTCCCCAGCTTAAGGCACAAGATTTTTCAGACCATGGGATTACTGGTTTTTGTATCATCCAGGCCTGAAATTAACTGTCAGTTCTTTAAGTTCAAGTAACAGAACAGTTAAGTGCTGAACTTATTAGGAACACTTGATTTCTGTTCTATCACATTTTTGAAATATAGATGTCGATTTAAATCCAGATTTAATTCCTGTTGGTCACATCTAGACCAGGTCTTGTATGAACTTTCTTATCCCACAATTGTGGATAAGTTTTTGGTAAAAATTGTTTTTCTTTGTCAAAGCACATAAAGCAATTCTCGTGGTTGCAGGAATTTGTGGTGCTCAGATAATCTTTGGAAGTAAATTGATGATAAACACATGTAATCTCATACCACAGAAAACAAAACTGTTTAGTAAAATTAAATGGAAGTTAGACTTCAGGGGCAATTGCAATAATGGTGCATTTTAATTTAATTATTAGGGCACACATTAGGTGCAGATGTGATTGGTATGGAGTATGTATTGGTGTTAGATGGATTAGAGGAACAGAAATGAAGTCAGGAGATTTAGTACAGCAGTATAGATGACACAAATGACTTTTCATGCACAAGCTCATGATTGTGTCAGATAGAGAACATGTGATCAAAGTCTTAGTTGTAACTCATAAAAGTTCACCACTTGGGACTTTTTTTACTTGTCATGTCCAAGTCTTAGTTCTAACTCATAAAAGTTCTGTACAGAGATTTTGGTAACTTGTCATGTCTCTAACATGCACAGAGATCAAAGTCTTAGTCATGACTCAGAAGTTCTATACTCAGAAATCTGGTGACTTGTCATGTCCAAATAATAGTTGTGGAATTACTTAAACTTTATTGGAAATAAGAATGAAAAATATTCATTAAAAACAGGGATTTGAGGAAATTGATATTGGACTAGTATAAGATGTTGATCTAGGTACGAGTAGCTTTTTTAAAACATGGTTATGCAGAGGCTGTCTTTAGCACAAAATTTTGCTGCCTATTTGCTAGCCAAGATTGAAAAATCTTTTTAAATGACTTCTTCCCCAAAACAGCTTAACAGAATGGGACCAAATTTCACAGAAAGCATCATGCCATTAAGCCTTTAAAATTTGTATTAGTATGATCGATTTACCATCAATTAATGATGACTGTCACTTAAAATAGAAGAACTTTTAAATAATTTCTCAAAAACGGATTAACAGAATTTGACCAAATTTCATAAAAATGCATTCTTGACTAAAGGCCTTTCAGGTATGGCTGCCAGTTAACAAAACATTAAATAACTTCTCAAAAATCGTTCAACAGAATTTTGTTCAGATTTGACAGAAAGCATCTTTTTTTGAATGTCTTTAGAATAATACAATTTCAGTAAAGCCTGCAGTGCTCTATGGCTGCTGTTACTATCTAACTACTTGTTGTTGAAAACCACTGTAAAATTTTGACTAAATTTCAGAGAAAGCATCCTGGTTTGAATTAGGACTTTTTATTTTTACACAGAAGATGCTAATCTGCCATCAGATAAGGCTGAAGAAAGTATGAGTTGAGAAACTTTTTTTTATAAACAATTTAGAGAATTTGAAGAAATTTTATCAACAGGATTCCACTAACCCACATTTCATGGCTAACCAGTTGAATTTGGCTTTTAGGTAGGTGTCGGCCAGGTGAGCTATTTTGTTACATGAATTTTCAATTAAAATTGTATCGCCTAGGGAGAGGGCAATGGCCTATTAACAGGAGAAATTGAGAAGAACACTTTTTCATATTATAATTTCATAAGGTGGGTCGTTGACAGAATTTTATATGCATAAATATCTGACACTCTTAGGTAGCATTGTTATTTTCTTCCACTAACTAGTAGCTCTGTCCCCTAGAGTAGCAACAGGCACCACCACTTGAAGGTGTTGGCTATCAAGATTAACATTTTCTCAAAATGGCAAACTCATTACATCTGGTATTTTCTTGGCTTTCATATGTAAAAAGCCAACATTATTACATCTGATTGCATTCATGGTTGAAAGGTCAACTGTCCATATTTGGTGGATATGACATTAGCGATTTTCCACAACATATTAGGTGGAAATAAACGACAAATTTTTTTTTCAGAACACATGAAAAACTCCTAAAACGAACATAGACGCTCACCTACACCTACTTTTTAAAATACTTAGAGTTCTTTTTACAAAAATAATGGTACAATGTGTGTGAATATTGCGTAAAACTCACGAATTATGTCTTTTTTTAAAAGCCACCCATGACAGCAAGAACTGTAACTCTTCATGGCACGTGACTACGTAAAATATGTAACCAATGACAACAGTACAACATAAATTGGGTTAAAAAACACACGAAAACTTCATGTTACGAAATGGCAGACAATTATACCAAGGAATCAGATTATACAAACGTAATGTCAGTCATTATACCTATTAAACAATTTTAGTACAACTTTTGTTGTGTAATGTATTTTCAAGGTTAGACTCGACATGCGACTGTGAGAGAGATGTTATCACGGTCAGGTCATCTACTCTAAGTATGATTCTTACCTAGAGACACTGGTGTTCATATTAAAATTTTCATATTTAGTATAGGCAAAAAGGAGGAAAAAGTTAAACCATTTTGCAGAATTTGGAAGAAAAGAAAACCAATTCATGTCATTTTTTAAAATATCAATATGAATATTGTCATAATGAAGAACAGAAAATCGATCTCTAGTGTATCTCTATTTAACAAACATAATCATAAATATTTCTTGAGAACCAACCTGTAGCCAGTTCCTTCTTTCTCTGATTCCACATTTTAACACTTGCCTCTACTTCATGACCTGTGTAATATTGCTCACATTTTTTTGGTCATTGATTTTATTTAAAGATATGAAAATTGACCAAAAATATCTTGTCATAACTGAATTTTAAAATGGGTATTTACCAGGATGTGATTTCATATCAGTGTATATATGTACAAGAAGACTATAATGTATATTCACTATTGGTTTTAAGAGTAACATATAATTTCAAATTGTGTACGACTCAAGAATATGGTATTTCATGCAAAAATGTTTGCGGGGTGCTTGATAAAAAGGCACAGAAAGGCTTCAGAAGTACCTGGAACATAGAAAAAGTCAATTTATTCTCAAAGCTGAATGTTCACAAAACATTTCTATATAACCATATGTAGGAAATGTGCAGATTTCAGCATGAAATAACATGAGGTCAAGAATTTGCAAAAAGTGACCAAAGACCAATATTAAAAATGGTGGATGGTACATGTGTTTGAATGCTTCCTGTGAATTTATTTCAAAAGATATCATAAAGGTGAGTTCATTTTTGAATTCTACACGCTCAAATTATGCAGAAAACATTTCATTTTGAGGGTAACATTTAATTTCAACTTGTTTATGACTCAAGAATTTGGTATTTCATGCAAAAATGTTAGGGGGGCACTTGGTAAAAAAAGCACAGAAAGGTTTCAGAAGTATCTGGAACACAGAAAAAGTCCATTTATTCTTAAAGCTGAATGTTCATAAAACATACGTAGGAAATGTACAAATTTCAGCTTGAAATAACATGAGGTCAAGAATTTGCAAAAAAGTGACCAAAGACCTGTACATTTATTTCAAACGATATCATAAAGATGAGTTTATTTTTGAATTCTACACACTCAAATTATGCAGAAAACATTCCATTTTCATATATTCTATAGTTCTGAAACAATCATCCCATGCTGCTACCTAGAGATACAAGCACCCTGTCCTAAATCTTCATGTTATCTTACCTAATGCACTCTGTTGACCTAAAGGTTAGGTACAGTAGTTCCTGTAAATATAACACCAGACTCGGGGCTAGAAATAAACTTGTCCGTTTGTTCTGACGAGTTGTGGGCAGTGGGTATCTAAGAAGGAGCATTTCTTTATATAAATAAGAAAAAATTTTAATCACAAATTGGTCTCGTGTCCATCAGGACGAGTAGCAATAAAAGTTTTTCTTCACCCATATATTTGAATAATATGAAATGGTACTTATAATGAGATATGTGGTTATTATGAGATCTATAGTAAACAAGGTTATTTGCTCTGCTTTTAGTTTATCTTTTTAAATTGCCAATGATTTACCATGAAGCTACATTGGCATAGACGGAAATGTAATACAAACTACTTTTCTGCGGGACAGTTTGAATGTTTTTTTGTTTTTTTTACATTTTGTCATTTAGACACATTAAAATAAGGTTGACCAAATAACTTTTTTTGGGGAAAGTTTTAGGTTGCATGCAATGTACATTTTTTCCTCACCTGATATATTTTTGATTTTCTTGCCAAGATAATTAGGTCATAGTGGGGGGGGGGGGGAGACTTTAAATGGGTATGGCAGAAGTTGAATGTGCCTGGTTACCAAAAATGAAAGGAAATAAGTAAAAATGGAAAAAGGTTAACTGGAAATTAATTAAATGAACCAAAAATGAATGATTTGCAACTGAAACTAAATATAAAGAAACCAAAATTTAAGTCAAATGGACAAAAAAAAATTCCCTGTGGAATTCCTTTGTTGGTAGACATCAGTTCTGATTTAATGTTACCAGTAACAACTTATTGGCTTCTATCTGAGAGGGATGATTTGAACCAGGTGTGAGCATATGTGCTTTTCAAGTTTTCGTGTAAGGATATTATAGTTCAACTAAGTCAAGTGCCTTCTAAAAATCAAGGTATATAATTCCAACCAATTCTATACTATTCATGGCAAGCAAACATTCATCAGCGAGTTTTGTTAGCGCAGCCAGAGTGAATTAAATGGTAATTTGAAAGGTAACCATAGAGATGTTTGGAGACACGTTTTTCAGATAATTTAGATATAGTTGGCAGAATAGATATTGGTCTGTAATTATATGGATTTGATTTTAAACCCATTTTTTTAAACTGAGACATAACCTTGGCAGCCTTTATTTGAGATGGGAAGATTCCCTTAGTAATGTTTTGATTAATTATGTCTGTAATAGATATAGCAATAGTATCAGCTTATTTATTTAAGATGAATTGGTTTATTTGATCCACTCCAGTTGATTTCTTAGAATGTAACTTTGTCAGTTAACTTACTACATCAACACATGACACAAATGGAATAGTGAATTGTATATTGTCATATGACATAAATGGAATAATGAATTGTACATTTTCAGCATTTTTGACTTAGTAAAATCTTGTAACTTTTATATTTTGTTTTAGCGTTTGATAAATTGGAAGTTACATTTGTTACATTGTTGAAGTGCTCATTAAATATGTTAACAATTTCATACATATCATCAGTTATCGTCCAATTAGTTATCAGCGAATGTGAGATCTTACTGCTTCTATTTGAAGTAAAATCCTTCAGAATAATGAAAATTATAAAAAATGTAAATGAAGTAAACAAATATGTGTTACTTACAAGAAAGTACTTAATATGCCATTTGCTGAAACACCTAGTGGAGGACTCTGTTCCAACGGGCATTATCGCCATGATTACCTCTTGACTCTGGGATACTATACCTGACTATGTTTCAATGGGCACTGATGCCATAATTAGCCCTTGACTCTGTGATACTATACATTTGTTCCAACCCCTTGACTTTGGGATACTATACTAGATTATGTTCCAACAGGCACTTGTGCCACAAATACCTCGTGACTATACCTGACTGTGTTGCAACAGGCACTATTGTCACGATTACCCCTTGACTCTGTGATACTATACCTGAATTTGTTCAAGTGGGCACTATTGCCATGATTACCCCTTGACTCTGGATACTGTACCTGATTGTGTTCCAACGGATACTATTGTCATGATTACGCCTTGAGTCTGGGATACTGTTCTTGACTGTGTTCCAACAGGCACTATTGATGATGCTTACCCCTTGACTCTGGGATACTATTCCTGACTGTGTTCCCATGGGTGCTGTTGCCACGATTACCCCTTGACTCTGGAATACTATACCTGATTGTGTTCCAATAGGGACTATTGCCATGATTACCCCTTGACTCTGGAATACTATACCTGATTGTGTTCCAATAGGGACTATTGCCACAATTAGCCCTTGACTCTGGGATACTATACCTGTGTTCCAGCAGGCACTATTGCCACTATTAATCCTTGACTCTGGGATACTATATCTAACTGTTCCAAAAGGCACTATTGCCACAATTAACCCTTAACTCTGGGATACTATGCCTGACTTGTTCCTGTTGGCACTATTGCCATATTATCCATTGATTCTGGGATATTATACCTGACTGTTCCAACAGGCAATATTGCCACATTTACCCCTTGACTCAGGGATACTTGACCTGACTATGTTCCAGTTGGCACTATTGCCATGATTACCCTTCATAATGGGCATAATGCACCAGCAGATCAGGGTCTGTGTTGTTTATTCTACTGATTACCCCTGACAAACTGTAGAGACTCACCTCTGCCAGCACATCATGCAACAGCAGATCTGGGTCTGTGCAGTTTGCAGCTGGACTTGACTTATAAGTGAGTATATATGGTAGTTTCCAAGGGAGATGGCAATAATAGAATATAAGTGTGTGTTTTTTATGTCAGGGTTATCTTTGGTTTGGTGTTTTACGACACTGCAGCACAAGTCGGTTCTGAGGCAGTTGGATTTATTTGGAAGGGTTAATCTTTCGAAATTTTGTGTGTGATTTTTGCATTTGTCTAGTTTTACCTTTGGTTGGCACCTTATAGCCACTATTGTTCTGAGGTGCCATCAAATGCTACTTCATACATGCATACAAGTCAGTTGGAGTATAGTTCCTTGCTCAAAGACACACCTTGTTAGCTGACTCCAGCTAATCCTATGGTAGTATTCTAACCTGCATACTTTTGGTTGCAAGTCCAGCACGCTAACCTCTCAGCCACCACAGCTCATTCAAAGATATTGTTATTGTGGGGTATGTCTTAGGGATGAAACACTGTACAAGTATGGAGATATTGCCACAGGCCACACATTGTCTCTTGTCTCAGAATGGCATATGCCCAGCAGCAGTGGTATCAACATTGTTAAGGTTCCGTGTTAAAACTTAAATAAGTCATCGTATTTATCAGGGTCTGTTAGCGAATGTGATATTCACTATAATTTTGAAAAAAATTGTGCTGAAAAATCATCATTTGTGCAAAGATCATGGATCATATCTGCAAGTGTTGTCTATATTTCTTCATTAAATCCACCCTGTATTTAGAAAGTTCTGCCCTTTTTCAAATGGGGCAGGGTGATTTCTACCGTAAATTTTCAGTTCTAGAATAGTCCCTAATCTTCTGCATGTGTACGATTTGCTGCATGCAGATAAACTTTGGGATAATATCTATTTACTTCATATCTAATGTTTGTGCCCTGATATGCTTCGAGTCTTGCCTGTGTAAGAAAAAGTTGTAATCAAAACACTATTCATAGGTGACACGTTCAAAGCCTGTGTTTAAACATGTTGAGCATAAAGTTAAAGATTCCCCCAAAAAGAGATCAGTTTTAAAAGGTAGAGAATATACATTTATTTAATACAGTTTGAGTAAGTGAGAATGAAGGGCACAATTCTAATATTGATATACTAGTCTGGTACCAAGGATGCATGGAAAGTGGTCTCAAAATTACGATTTTTTTCCTATTAAAAAATGGCTTGATAGATGAAAGTTAACTGACCAAGCAAATATTTTTTGTTGTCCTGGTAATTTTTGAGGATATGAGTTGTCATCTGCCTAGTGTAGTAGTTTTCAAATCTCATTAATGATATCTCTTTTTTTTTCTTCTTCTGTATACATTCTTTTTTCACAACAATCCTTTAATGGGAATAATCTGTTCCAGGTCATACAAAATCAATTTTTGTTTTCTTACATGTTTTTAATGATATGTACTGGTAACAGTTTGTTATTAGTAGTAGAAAAATGCCTTCAAAGTTTAGGCTGATTTGCAAGACCAAACTGTCCATGTTCTTGTTTTGTTCAAAAGTTGTTTATAGGAAGATGATACTGTACTTATTCACTGTTAACAGTTGCACTTGAAGGTCAGTCAGAGCTTATCTTATTTGTCTTCTATCATGTTTACTTGTACTCTAAAAGCAGTATAAACCCCAATGGTCACCACAAGTGCAGATTTTGTCACAAAACTTTAAAATTATCATCAAGTTTATGGACTTACAGCGGCTTTGGAAATTTTACAGATTTTTCTTGTCATTTTTAATTGGTGGAAATTCATTATTCTTTAGTGAATTTTCTAAGTGCCTTCAATTTTTATGCAGTTCTTCATTTTTTTACATTTTAAGAACTTAACCTATAACTGATTCCATATAGCCATTATTGTGCTGAGATGCTCATAAACATACATACATACATACATACATACATACATACATACATACATACATACATACATACTTACATACATACATCTAAGTGCCAATAATTTCAGATCTTAGTGGATAGATTTTATAATTACATGTAGATCATGATGTTAATGTGAACAATACTTAGTTGCATGTAAAAATAACTTTTGGGGAGGACAAGAAGACATTACCTTGCACTCCATTTCACAAAAATTAGTTTTGCATGCAGTAAATATTTAGATTTTTAGATTGTAGATTTTTTTTCGAATTTGTGTGATCATTCAGAACCCTAGTTCATAAAACTAGGCCAATGTAATGAAGTGAAGGTCTTAAAAAGTGTAGTAGTATAACAGATTTTGTTTCTTTGTGGTCCAAGGTTTCAGCTCCAGAGCCATCAGGTGCTAGGGTCAGTGGTGGCCCATTCAAGGTCATTCATCAGGTGCTGAGGTCAGTGGGTCAGTGCTGGGGTCCATGGTAGCCCATTCAGAATCATTGGTTTTTCCATTTTTTTGCCACATCTCTAACCACCTTGTGCGAACACCTGGGGCTTAAAATGCTGTACATCATGGTCAGAGGGAAGGAAAACAGTTTCCAAATTAACTTGTCACTGGGATGGGATTGGGTGGGGTGGGGTGGGGTGGGGGTGTCAATGGGACAAATGTCAAAGTCGCCAAGACTGAAAGTCCCTCTGTAGGCTTAGGGATGTTGAATAGCCCTGCTGCAGGTCATAAGAGGCAAACCTGTTTGCTGTGAGATACGTCCTGTGATAATGTTCCAACTGGGGTATCATAAGGGATCAGTTTTGCACATAGGATTCCAAGGGCAGGGGACACAGTTTTCCCCCCACCCTCCAAATTTGGGAGACATACAACATTTTAGAGGGACAAATGAAATTAATAGTACATAATGCACTGAGAGTGCTATACAAAATGAGGTAATCTTGTTTGCTTCAACAGTGTTGACACCTTAACTTTGTGATCTGCCCTGTACTATCATATTTTCATTGGACACTGACATTATTGCAATAAAAGTTTCATCATGTGTTTAGGTAACTTATGAAAACATTAACATGTTTGAATATCTGGTTAACCTGCAATGAGCTGCAGAATGGAATTTTTTCCATTCCGAATCTTGCTCGTATTTAACCTTAGTGTACACTCATTATTTAGCAGCATTTATTAAAATAAATGACTATGATTTCTGAAGTACTTTTTCTTTCAGAATTTGCAGAAATTTAGTCTCTTTTGTCATTATTTCAACCTCAAAATAAATTAAATCTTCCTCGCCATAGGGGTGACTTTAACCTTGAATATATGTTACACTAACAGCCACCAAACACTTTACATTGCAACTCAGCCAACTACCACAAACTTTGAATGTTTTCATTGCCAGATACATTGTTTTAAAATAGATATTCATTGCCATCTTACAGTTTTATCCCCATTTGCAATTTTGGCCATTGCTAGTACCAACAGAGACATAGATTGACATCCACTAATGAACAATTAAAGGCATATTTTTCGTTTTTTTTTCCTGATGAAAGAGTGCCCAGGAGGGCACACACTGTCAAGATTTGGGGGACATAGGACAAAAAGCGAGCCCACGCTTAATGTGCAACATGGGGGTATTTGACTTTTTAAAAGATTGCAGTCAGTATGTGAAAGAGATGACCTTGTATATTAGGATTTTACCCTTTCTTGCCTTTATCTTTCATTTCATTTGCCTATATCTTTCATTTTGTTTGCCTTTTGGGGCATTTTTGCAGCATCTTTACCTGTTTTTTGCCTCGTCATGCCTGTTTACTTGTGGTTGGAGGGAGTTATCTTTCCTGAGGATTTGGGCAATGGTTTTGCCTTTACTATTTTTGCTTCCTAGCTTTTATTTGGTACTAAATAGCCAGCATTGTGCTAATGTGCCATCAAACCCTATACATACATACATACATACATACATACATACATACATACATACATACATACATACATACATACATACATACATACATACATACATACATACATACATACATACATACATACATACATACAGCATTGTGGTGATGTGCCATCAAACCCTATACATACATACATACATACATACATACATACATACATACATACATACATACATACATACATACATACATACATACATACATACATACATACATACATACAGCATTGTGGTGATGTGCCATCAAACCCTATACATACATACATACATACATACATACATACATACATACATACATACATACATACATACATACATACATACATACATACATACATACATACATACATACATACATACATAATGAAAGAAAAAAAAATAGTTTCTGCAAAATTACTTGACATGGCAGGTATATAATGTATCATTTGTGGTACCCTTGTTCATTGACGTTTGATGTAGGCCCATTCTGGTTGATAAACTCAACTTGTGAATGCCAGTACCACATATCTTTCTCCTGCCCCAAACCAGCCCCACGTTGACAGCCCAGCCCCCAACCCCCAAAAAAGAAGAAAAATAAAGGGGCTCCAGTTAATAGATAAATGCAGACCCTTTTTTGAAAACTGAGTTCTAGCCTTACACTGGAAATCCGAGCAGGCCCCTCACAGCTGAGGTTTGGAACTTAATGTACAATTCATATAAATAAAGTTAAATGTTGATGATGAAGAGGCTCGGTATCTTGACAGTTGATCTCTCATTCATATGGACTAAAGAACTACAGTACTGTATCCCCCCCCCCCCCCCCGACCATAAACTGGAAGTCCTGAGAGCAGGCCTTTCACAACTGACATTTAGAACTTAATGTACAATGCATATAAAAACAGTTAAATATTGATGATGCAGAGACTGATTATCCAGACAGTGGACTTATTTTTCATATGGACTAAAGGAAAATCACCCAGACACAAATCACTGTGCATACTATTATTTGTTATCTGGACAACCGATATTGTGGACAAAATCCCTGTCCTTTGCATGGGTTCAGATAAATGACTTTTTACTGTAAAGTTTAAACTGCATAAAATTTAAGTTAGCAAATCACAGAATATCTTTTTTTTTCTGCATAAAAATCATACTGTCATCCTTATTTTCAATGGAAGAATAATAAATGGTTACTTTTATAGTGGGGAAAAAAAACAAGCTTTACTAGTTATCGTGGACATATTTTGCAAATATATTCTCAGGAATCAACACCTTCTGAGTAGGACCTCCTTCTTAGTCAGGTACACTTCTCCCTCAATAACTTGTGCTCGGATAACTCACGAATCCACTTATAACGCAGGGTCAGGTGTGGATCTCATTTGTTTTCTCTAGAAAATATGAACAAATATGGCCCCTATTTGTTGAATGTGAAGAAAATTGGGATCAAAACTAGTAAATGAAACTTTGATATATCGCTCGTTTTATCATCTAAACGGCGGTTAATGCCCAGAAATCTGATTCAACATCATGAAATTCACAACATTTAATAAGAAGTCATATATTTTTTAAAGTTTTCTATACAAAAAAATTCACAGAACACTGTAAATAACAATTTTCAATAGTATTTCGATCCATGAAAATGTCAGTAATGTTTACTGGTGGCAGCACCTTAAGAAATAAATGCCAGTTAAATAAGTTTTGTCAAATGAAATTCGTGGTTTTAGTTATATCTTTTAATTCGGTTTCAGTGTAATCATCATAAATAATGCCCTCTTGTATTCAAATGTGAAAAGTGTCAATCTACTGTCACAGCTATGTCTACGAGCATTTCTGAGAACACTATTAAGTGCTGACGGTTTTGATCTCCAATTTGCGGAGCTAGTGTTTGTTGTATTGTTACAGTCAATTAAAAGTAGACCTGCTTTGTATTATCATGTTATTTACATATTTTTTATCAAATCAAATAAAGGGAGTGGAATAATTTTGAGCAAATTTAAGGCATGCAAATCCTACCCGCGTAAGAGCTAGCGGTCACGATAGTGTCAGGTCAACTCATTTCAATTCACCAGTTGAACACTGTTATAAATATTATCACGTAGGTAACTTAATTGAAGTATGTAACATTAGTACATTAATCAGTGGTTTGTCCTACTAATTCGCAAATGTGATCGACTATAGCAAGAAAAACAAGTGCAAGGAGTACTCTCGGTGCATGAAAACTTTCTTTCACAGATACAGTTCATTATGGAAAAGCAAGTTCCAAAGTTTGAAGTGAACTTAAAATTCCCGAATTGGCACTCAGAGGTTTGCTCAGGGATGAGCAGAAATTGCACTGTTACTTGCAATGAAATCGCGTCATCAATATTTTACAAATAGAACAATATTTTTTTAAAAATCAAGTTTTGACATTAATGGTTACTGTTTCACGAATTAAATGTCCCTGGTTTTTGAAGAAAAAAAAATCTTGTTTTGTTGTGAATCCACAATAACATTCGAATATATCCACATTCACATAAAAAAGCAGTGATGTAATACACAATGTTTTCAGAGGTACATGTGATGTGTCTTGAAACCTTGGTGTTTTTAGCGATCTTTCAGAGGTTGGTTATCTTGAAAATAAAGGTAATTTATTCAGAAAAGCGACCAACTTCATTAAAAAAAACCCCATTTTATTGACAGTTATTCCCAACATGAATATAAAATGAGTATTAAACAATTTAACACCCTCCCCCCCCTCTCAATCTTCTTCTCATTGTCGATGTCCAGCTGGAATGGCATTCCTTTCTTAAATTTTCAGAGGTCCCTTGGTAACTTGCACCCTCGCTTACACTGTGGACTGTCATGTGGTCTTGTTTGTGAAGTATACAGTATTTCATTTCTTTTGAAAAGAAAGATAAGGCTCAGGCTATATTTAATTCAAAACTCGGAGAATGTAAAGCACTTTTTGGTTTGTTTAATGCTGGCATTTTCTTATTGGCATAATGTGAATCACTTTCTGATTGGTTTAATGTAAGGCATTTTCTGATTGGTTTCAAGTCACAATTTGCAGCAATAAAATCCACAATAGACAGTCAGAAATTTTGACACCATTTATGACATTCCATATTGCATAGTGATATGGACAATAACATTTTAGTTATTTTGCCCAAAAAAAAAATTGCTAGGTGTTTTAGAATAGGGGAAAATTTACTGTGTTCAGATTTGTGTCCATTTATAGGTGGTTATACTGTCACATATTTTTCATTTATCGACTCCGCTATCACATCACTGATAAAACTGCCAACAAAATGAATCAGCAAATCTGAAAACATCACTGCTTATACTTGCTTATAAGTCAAGTCCAGCTGCAAACTGCACAGACCCAGATCTGCCATCACATAATGTGCCAGCAGATCTGGTATCTGGGTCTCTGCAGTCTGTTAGGAGTGTGTGTGTGTGTTGTTTGCAGTTGGACTCGGCTTATAAGCAAGTATATGCAGTACACAAGTACAGTTATCCCCTAATTATCCCCTAAGTGATATTAAAATTTGAGTGTTAATATTACAGTGAAGATAGATATGCCTTTCTTTGACTGGTACGGCAATCATAAAATGGGGTGTTTCAGACTAAAGTACTTATAGGTGCAGGCAGACTTAAATACGATATTTGAAGACATTTCTGCGTCCTGAAGTTTTTAAAATCTATATAAGTAATCGTATTGGAATAAACAGGTGAAAGGTAGGTCAAGAGCATTATTTAAAATTCATATTAGCAATCAAAGCAGTTTTGGTAATTCAGTTGTCATTGTGTACATAAAATATTAAAACGTGTTTTTAATACCAGATGAATGTTGTACTTTGCTTCTGGTTTATTTGTTTTTCAAATATTTGGTACCTGTCTCTGTTAGAACACCACAACTTCAAGAATGTGTACTCATGTGTTTAGAATTTTGCACCCACATTAACTTTGTATAAACTTGGAATTTGCATGTACACCTCTCCCTCAATAACTCCTTGTCAGCATGGTCCATAAACATAAACCACAGCATAAGTGGGAGTGCGAGATAGTCAGGGAAACAAACTCTGGTTGGTTGGTTGGTTGGTTTGTTGGTGGGGAGTGACGCAGGGGCGCAGGGCTATCAACTTTTGTTGATGCATAAGAATTATAATCTCAATTGTCCTACACAAATATTCATATAGCGGATTTTAATATTATTGGATGTCATATTTTAAGAAGTCAAAAAAGTTGACTAATTGATGACAGACTTGAACCCTTCACAGTATCAAACCAGATGTATCCATGTATCCACAGATAAATGAACTAAAGCTTAAAAGCTAGAATAAACTGCCTAAGCCAAACATGTCAGTATGGTTGTACTAGTTAACTCATTAACCCCTGGAGATGGAGATTTTTATCATTTTCGCGTGAAATGGTGGTAGGCAACACATTTTTGGGGTTACTTCTGAATTCAGCCAAACAGATCTGCTTAAGAAAGTTTATCGTTTAGCCGGATGCTTAGGTGTTCGTATTGGACCTGCCGATTTTTGAGTCCTGGCCCCTTTTTTCTCCAAATCTCAAACTTATCCTACTTTTTGCAAAGGTCATCTGTCTGTGTGCAGTTCAGACGGGTCTGCTTTAGATCTAAGGCCAAAAAGTCTAAAATCCGGACACAAACTCCGGTTCCGCAACTGTCAATTTTCGACTTAAAAAAAATCGGGTCTCAAAATATGCATTTTGTTCGCTGTACTTTTTAATGCGAGTAGAAAGTTGACATTATTTGGTATCATTGTAGAGCTACATCTGTCTACTTTCCTGCAATACCATCCACTTTAGTGCATCTTAAATGATGTTGATGTTACAGAGCTCGGGAGTAGGGTACAACCTCATGACGCGTAAACGTGGCGCTAGGGGTTAATGAGTTAAACAAGTTTTGGGAAATTTTTTAGAAATTGTCCAGGAAGGGCTATTTTTGTACTTTCTGTGCAATGATAATGCACAAATGATCAAATAAGCAAGGAATATTCAAATTTGGTGACATCATCGAAATTCACCCATTAAACAAGTTTTGGGAAATTTGTTAGAAATTGTCCAGGAAGGGCTATTTTTGTACTTTCTGTGCAATGATAATGCACAAATGATCAAATAAGCAAGGAATATTCAAATTTGGTGACGTCATCGAAATTCACCCATTAACTCATTAACCCCTGGAGATTTTTATCATTTTCGCATGAAATGGGGGTAGGCAACACATTTTTGGGGTTACTTCTGAATTCAGCCAAACAGATCTGCTTAAGAAAGTTTATCGTTTAGCCGGATGCTTAGGTGTATCAGAAACATTGTTTTTCATTGGCTATTATGCTTGCACATGTGCAGAAGGGTAAAAGTTGGACTTTTTTTTTTCCGTATTGGACCCCTGATTTTTGTGTCCTGGCCCCTTTTTTCTCCAAATCTCAAACTTATCCTACTTTTTGTAAAGGTTCATCTGTCTGTGTGCAGTTCAGACGGGTCTGCTTTAGATCTAAGGCCAAAATGTCTAAAATCCGGACACAAACTCCGGTTCCGCAACCGTCAATTTTCGACCTAAAAAAAATCGGGTCTCAAAAAATGCATTTTGTTCGCTGTACTTTTTAATGCGAGTAGAAAGTCGACATTATTTGGTATCATTGTAGAGCTACATCTGTCTACTTTCCTGCAATACCATCCACTTTAGTGTATCTTCAATGATGTTGATGTTACAGAGCTCGGAAGTAGGGTACAACCTCATGACGCGTAAACGTGGTGCTAGGGGTTAATGAGTTCATTCCCCAGGCTAGCCAGGGTCAGCTGCCTTAGAGTGTCCTTGGGAAGAGTGCTTTATCCCATTTCCTCTGCATGGTTGTAGCCAAAAAAAGTGCTGAAAGTGTCATTAAAAACTACAGTCAACCAATGTCTTATTGTGCTAACCTTTTTTTAAAAACTGGACCAGGTTTAATACAATATTTCTATCTTGGAACTATTAAACAAATAGTTGGAAAATTTTAGCCGAGTTCTAACTGAAAATTAAAACAGTTTTACCTCACCTTAATTAGAGAAAAATGCGAGACATAGTGATGCTGATGTTGTTGGCAATGGTGGCAACAGTGTCAATTCAACAGTAAAGTTTTTTGCAAGCTTATAACTTTGAAGATAGTCAGACATAAGTTTCAGGGAACATTTGTAAAGCAGATAGGCCTGTTGTGAAAGTTAAATGAATATTGCTTTATAACTTGAATATAGTAAATCAGAAAGTTTATTTTATATCATTTTTAAAGAATTTTGTTGCATCTCTACATTTCAGGCTGTATATTATAGGAATACATGTTTATTTTTATTCAGAAAGGTTTATCTTACTAAAGATCTTAGCTCATTTTTACCTTTACCATTTTCTACTTTACTGGTCATAGATCAGTCATAGACCACAAGAGCTTTTGTGATGGCCTGTTTTCTGTCGTCCATCATCCTGCCTGACATCCATCCATCGTCCTTCTATCTGTTAGCTCAAGTTTGTTATTGCAACTCCTCTTCATCTACTTGGAGGATTGTCATGTAAATTTACACACATTCATCCCAGTGTCTAGTTGGTCATAAATGAAAATGGTGCCATTTGGACATCCAATCTGGCTGCCACAATGGCCATCTTGAAAATACTCCAATATGGCCACCACAGCAGCCATCTTGAAAATCTCGTTATTGTTACTCATCCAGAACAGAAAGTCATATCGACATAAGGTTTTCACCAGAAGACTTCTTATGATGTCTAATTAGTCCTAAAAGAAAATGGTTCCACTCAGGCATCCAATATGGCTGCCACAGGCACCAGCTTGAAAGTCTTGTTATTGCTACTTATTCTGAATGGAAAGTTATATCAGGATAGTATTTTCACTAGAAGACTTCTTATGGTGCCTGGTTGGTCGTAAATAAAAATTGCCCTGATCTAATATCCAATATGGCCACCTAGTGGCCATCTTGAAAATCTTATCGCTACTCCTCCTAGATGGAAATCAACATTGGGTTTTCACCAGAAGAGTTCTTGTGATGTCTAGTTGGTACTAAATGAAAATTGTGTCAACTGGTCCTGAAACAATACACCTGTGTAATGTATAGATACAGATTGCGATACACAAACTATGATATGATACATTATCAGTACACATATCAACTTGAAGGTCTTGTCATGTTTAGAAGGCTTGTCAGTGGTAGGGTGGTGCTATTTCATATATGTTGACATATGGGTCACATTTCCAGTATGCAGATGCAGACAGACCTAAACTTGCCATCTGTTCATATGACATTCTCATCATTGACGAGATGACAAAAATACTTCAGAACAGACTACATGCTAGTCATCAGTGATTCTAATTCAAACTTTTCGACCATTGCAAGCTGCTCGATTTGATTGGATGAAGGACTTGTCCAGGTGACCACACCCTTTGGTCTGCATTGCATGAATGCAAAAGAATGTCTTACATTTTTGTATTACCAATTTCATGTCTTCACTTAAATTTGGAAGGCATTACAGTGATATTTTTAAAAACAAAAGAAATAGTGCAAATTCCTCGTGCAAGGAAACACTAATCTAAAACAGGAACAGGAGCGGAGATGACTTACAACTGAATTCCTCATACTGTACTTCCTGCAGATGCAAAACAACTGCTGTGACCAGAGGCACTCGTTTCTGTCAGTGAAAAAGGAAAACTATTGATAGCACCCACTCCCCTTCTACAAATTAACACAAAGTGACTCACTCGTGTGGTTTGAAAGCTGCTTCCTCGCTGATTCCATGCTAATGTTTGGATCCTGTCCGCACATTCAGTCACTTATAACATATATCAATGTAAAGGAGACATTCCAAACTTGTTTCTCATGTATGATTTAAGAACTTTACTGATCATTCAATGGCCACTTTTATGCGAAATGTCTCTGTTGCTTTGTATCTGCTTGGGTTGAGTTTGAATGCCTATACTTCCATGTGTCACACAGTGAATAAGCTGGATTCAGTTCTGATTGGTGGTTATTGTTTACCCTGGACTTGAAGAAATAATAACCACCAGTCAGAATTGAATGTAGCATATATTCACTGCGTGACACACCAGAAGTGTAGGCCTCCAAATTCGATCCAAGTAGGCAAGATATGAAGCAACCAAGAAACTTAATGGCTATTAAATAATCAGTCAAGTACTTAAATCATATATGGGGAACAAGTTTCGAATGTCTCATTTAGGTTGATATATGTTATCAATAGCTGAACGTGCTGATGGGATAACAAATTTAGCACTGATTTGGCGGGCAGCTAGATTTTGAACCGCACAAGTCAGTCACCATGTGTTAATTTGTAGAAGGGGTGTGGGTGTTGTCAATAGGTTTTCTTTTTTATTGACAAACAAGTGCTGTGCCCATGATGCTCTATTTAATGAATTCTCAATTTTAAGAATAAAAAGGCAAATGACTAATAATTTTTTATGACTGCTGAAGATTAAAGTAACTTATATAGGGTAAGTATCATTTTGTATCGATTCATCACCTCTTGTATTGATATGTGTATCAATATGGCAAAATTATTGATACATTGATATATTGATGAATTGTTTTACTCTTAGTGCCAATCTGACATTCAGTGTGATCACCAAGGCAGCCATCTTGAAAATCGTGTTATTGGTACTCCTCCTAAATGGAAAGTCATATTGACATGGGGTTTTCACCAAAAGACTAATTATGATATCTAGATGGTCCTGAATGAAAATGGTGCCAATCTGTCCTCAAATATCGCTGCTACAGCGAACATTCATGTCAATAATTCTCATGAATGGATAGTCATACCAACATGTGGTTTTCACCAGAAGTCTTCTAATGGTGTCTACTTTGTCCTAAATGAAAATGGTGTAGATCTTACATCCGATATGTCTGCCACAGTGGCTAATTTGAAAATCCTATCGCTCAAGAATACCAGAGATTGTTTCAACACTCAGCAGTTAAAAAGAACAAATGGTTTTATGTTGAATTTCTGGAAATTCTTTTCGGACAGTAGAGCTGCAGTCCCTTTGAAGTAATTGTTATTATAAATTACACAATTTTAAGAAGTCTGATACCTTCTCAGAAGGAACATCGTGAAACACATCCCAGATCAAAAAGGTTATAGTTATGGATTACAGTGGATGTAGTTTGGACTCTCTTCTGTATGTAACCCAGTTCAGTCATTAAATGTTTGACACTGTCAAATATGTGGTGTCATTAGAACAGAGCTGGATATTTTCCCCTGATAGTTTGGCTTCTAAACCAGGTTATTGTAACGATAGCTAGCTGTTCAATAATGTTCTGATAATGCTCTGATCACCAAATTTTCCTTCTACATCCTTCAAATCCCTATGTCAAAAATGAATGACTCCCCTGCATTAATTATGAATGACTCCTCTGCATTAATCATGAATGACTCCCCTGCATTAATTATGAATGACTCCTCTTTATTAATAATGAATGACTCAGTGGAATTGATCATGAATGACTCCCCTGCATTAATTATGAATGACTCCCATGCATGAGTTGTGAATAACTCTCCTGCATTGGTTATGAATGACTCCCCTGCATTAATTATGAATGACTCCCCTGCAATAATTATGAATAACTCCTCTGCATTAGTTATGAATGACTCCCCTGCATTAGTTATGAATGACTCCCCTACATTAATTATGATTCACCTGCATATAATTATGAATGACTCCCTGCATTATTTATGAATGACTCCCCTGCATTAATTATGAATGACTCCATGCATTAATTATGAATGACTCCCTGCATTAATTACAATTTCAAGAAGTTTCATTATACAATTTTTTCAACCATTTTGCAGGAGAACATTGATGAAACTACTCCTTTGACAGTTCTTGAGATCGCAGAGGAAGGAGATGGTGAAAGAACAGTAGGCAATGGTGTTAGCGGTGAGGGTACAACACCAGACAATGTTGTCAGTGACATTGTGACCGGGGCAGGGTATGCTTCCAGGGGAAATGTCAACACCACAGGGGATGTGGTTCCAAATGATAATGTTAGGACAGAAAATGTTTTTAGTCAAGAGGGCACAACAAATACTGACATTGGTAATGCCAGTATTGTGCCATCAGATCCTGTTGTGATACCGGATCATAAGTTTTCATTTATTCTTAAAATGGACCACGAAGAGGCTATGGAGGATGGAGGAAATCTTCATGATGAAGTAGAAAAGATGTTTGAGGCGCCACCTACATTCAAAATAGAAGATTTTTCCGAAGGACCACAGAATGTTGTGGCTGATAGAGGAAAATTTGTAGAGGATTTTCCGATGAAAGACACTCGAAGAATCGATGAGGAAGAATTCACAAGTAAGTGAAATCACATGTTAATTGTACAAGAACAGGAATTTTTGTGGTAGATAATGGGGGACCAGGCCCATCATTTTGGAGAAGATTGATAAATGAGGTATACAATTTTTAGAAAGTGTATTGGTGAAATTGGGAATCCTGTATGATTTGAAATATTTTTACTGTGGGATTGGTGTCTTTTTTGACCCGTGAGATCTAAAAGATCCCAGAAAAGTCCATGCTTTGTCAAAAATTACGGTATATACTCGCATATAAGCCGGGTCAAAATGCAAACAACATATACCCTGATCTGCCATTGCATAATGCTCTGGCAGATCAGGGTCTATGTTGTTTGTTCTACTGATTAGTCTTCACAAACTGCATAGAGTCAGATCTGCCAGCGCATTATGTGATGGCAGATCTGGATCTCTGCAGTTTACAGTTGGTATCGGATTATACGTAAGTATATATGGTACGTTTAATTGTCCCCTGCTTTCATAGAAAACAAGGGATAGTAAAGTAGGCCTGTCCATCTTTCCATTTTTCTGTCTGTCCATCTGCCCATCCTCTAACTTTTGTTTCTGGAAATTAACACCATTAATTATTCTTAATTTCAGCCATATTTGGTATGCAGCTTGATATTGATGAAACGTGAGCTGAGTTCAGTTGACAGCATTTTATGTTGTTTAACAGAGTTAAAGCCCCTGATTGTTAGAGCCATACACTTTTGTATCTGCACACTAACTCCCGTAATTATTATCAGATTTCAGATTTTTTTTTTTTAATACACTGTGATACTGATATAAGATAAGTGGAATTTGATTATCAGCGTAATAGGTCATTGTTTTGTGGAGTTATGGCTGCTAAATGCTACAGCTTTATATCATATGGGGTCATTTGTCAGTGTTGTAGGTCTTCATTGTTCTCTTCCTTTATAAATGTAGTGTAACTCGTTTACTGTATCACCATTGCGATTCTCTGTATATCATGCAAAAACATTTCTGTTAACCACAGTTAAGACTGTTAATTGGTATTTTAAATCAATAAAATTAGTTTATATTTGTGAATAATTTCATACAAACTTCACCCTCAGGTTCTTCTCTCTTTTTTATTGCCTACCGTAAGGTGGAATATATTATGTTATGTCTGTCTGCCTGTCTGTTACCAATTAGGTTTCTGTACAATAACTTGAGTTCTCTATTATCTGCAATTGCCAATTGATGGCTTGCATTTGGGGTAAAAAAGAACTGTATTGATTTTTGAAGTCAAAGGTCAAGGTCACTGGGCAACAGAAGAAAAATGGTTTCCACACAATAACATTATTTCTTCATCACATCCATGGACCGAACTTTGTGGGTGGCTTGCACTTGGGGTAAGGAAGAAGTTTAATGATTTTGGGTCAAAAGGTCAAAGTCATTGACTGAAAGAAGAAATATGGTTTTCACATAATGGTATTGGTTCCACATCACATACCTGGTCAAAACTGGTCCAGCTGAGGAGGTCTTTGACTTTTTAAAGGAGTGTAGTTTGCATACAAATAAATTAGACTTTGTATTTGAAGGTTTTAACCCTTGTTTTGTATGCCTTTTTTTGGGGGGGGATACCTACACTTACTCTACACTATATAGACAGGATTGTGCTGATGTGCCGTTAAATCCTATTTATACATAAATGTGACTGCTACAGCACAGAAATTGTTCCTTGTATGCAAAGGGTCTGTATGGATGTGGTAGGTGCCATATAACTCTTGGCTAAAAAAGATGGGAGAAATTACCATTGTCATCCAGAGCCTTTTATGTTATGATAACCATCCTTTTGTCTGTTACCACATTAACTCCAGTTCTCCACAATCTACAGCAGGCATGTATGACCTATAACCCATGGGCCAGATCCAGCCTGTGACCTGGTTTTATCCGCTTATTTATATCATAGGATGTGGCTTTAAAAATCGCTTATTCGCCCCTTGCCCTGGAGGAAGTTGCACATGCCTGATCTACAGTAAGCAAACTTTGTGGGTGGCTTGCACTTGGGGTAAGAAAGAATCCTATCAATGTTGGTGTCAGAAGCCCAGAGGTTAAGGTCACTGACTGAATGAAGAAAAAATATTTCTACACAGTAACACAATTTTTTCACTATTTACAGTTTTTTTTTCACTATTTGCAGTTACCAAGCTTACTGGATGCCTTACACTTGGCTAAGAACTAAGCCCATTGAATTTGTGATCAAAAGTTCAAAGGTCAAGATTGCAGTGACTGAAAGAAGAAAAATGGTTTTTGCTCAATTAATTTAGTTCTCCATAATCTACTGTTACTAATTTTGTGACTGGCTTGCACTTGGGATAAGGAAGAAGCCTATTAATTTTGGGGGTCAGAAGGTCAAGGGTTAAGGTCACTGTGACTGAATGAATACATATGGTTTCCACACAGTGGCATTATGATTATAGCAATCAGCCCAAATGTAATAATTTTAGCCTAGTTTCTGTTTGGTAAAGGACATGAAATTCATGTCAAAAGTTTACAATTTTCTTTCCTTTACAGTCCTTGCAAATAAAAAGAATTAAAATTAGCAAAAAGTTTTCAGAACGTATGTGTGACATTAGCATACACACACACACACACACAAAAACTTGATTTTATCAGTGAAATGGTACAGTGATTTTTCTATCCAGTGTATAAAGTTCAGATGTGCTGTTAAACTATTTAACTTTACTGGATACAAGCAACTTAACTACTGGGTACTAGAAGATTGTGAAAAAGACATTGTTCATGAAAAAATAGAGAAAATATCAAGAACCAAATATTCGCTATTATAGAGGTTTCACCAGCCTGTAATTTGTAAAAAAAAATTGTGTAGCAGCAGTTGGCAGATAAAGATACAGAACATTGCGTCACAGTCATATTAAAAATATTATACAGCATTCCTTCGCTGTAATGCCCATCATTATACAGCACTCTTTCACTATAATGTCCATCATTATACAGGACTCCTTCACTGTAGTGCCCATCATTATACAGCACTCCTTCACTGTAATGCCCATCATTATACAGCACTCCTTCACTGTAATGCCCATCATTATACAGCACTTCTTCACTATAATGCCCATCATTATACAGCATTCCTTCACTATAATCCCCATAATTATACAGCACTCATTCACTGTAATGCCCATCATTATACAGCACTCATTCAATGTAATGCCCATCATTATACAGCATTCCTTCACTATAATGCCCATCATTACACCACACTCATTCACTATAATGCCTATCATTATACAGCACTCCTTCACTATAATGCCCATCATTACACAGCACTCATTCACTATAATGCCCATCATTACACAGCACTTCTTCACTATAATGCCCATCATTATACAGCATTCCTTCACTATAATCCCCATCATTATACAGCACTCATTCACTGTAATGCCCATCATTATACAGCACTCATTCAATGTAATGCCCATCATTATACAGCACTCCTTCACTATAATGCCCATCATTACACAGCACTCCTTCACTATAATGCCCATCATTATACAGCACTCCTTCACTATAATGCCTATCATTATGCAGCACTCCTTCACTGTAATGCCCATCATTACACAGCACTCATTCACTATAATGCCCATCATTATACAGCACTCATTCACTATAATGCCTATCATTATACAGCACTCCTTTACTGTAATGCCTATCATTATACAGCACTCCTTCACTATAGTGCCTATCATTATGCAGCACTTCTTCATTGTAATGCCCATCATTATACAGCACTTCTTCATTGTAATGCCCATCATTATACAACACTGCTTCACTTTAGTGCCCAGCATTATAAGACAGTTCCTGCTATTTAGCAGGTATGGTCATAGGTCCAGTTTTATTATTCAGTAACAGAATTATATGTATTATGTACTTCATTATAAGATAGTCTTACATTAAGGTGGTATACTTCATGGTTCCCAGTGTGTTATAATGAGGGAGAATTGTATTGTGTATTTCATTATAAGATTGTCTTGCATTAAGGTTGTATAATATATGGCTCCCAGTGTGTTATAATGAGGGATTACTGTATTATGTACTTCATTCTAAGGCAGGCTCAATATAAGGAGGTGCATTTCATGGCTCCCAGTGTGTTATAAGTAGGCGTACTGTGACATTAAACATTACTTAAACTAAATATCAACTTCAATTTCTAGGTCACAGACGGGACTCATTTCCCCACATTCATGTTCCCCTGAAATCCATACGAAGTCGGTCTCTTAAAAACATTCCCTTGCTACCATTGATGCTGGAAAAGAAAGACAAAGCAAAGAAAAAGAAGAAAGATAAAAAGAAAGATGAAAAAAGGAAGGAAGGAAAGAAAAAGGAAGATAAACATGATTATAGGAGGAAGAGTTATCCCTCTAAGGCAGCACCACTTTCACCCTCCATTCCTGAGGCACTTGTTGAGGAGGAGACTTCTGTAAGAAATAATTATAATTCATCTTAAATAGATTTGTCTATATATTTTTAATTCAATTGACCCATTGGAAAATTGTACAATGCTCTGCCTACTCATTTGCATATCTATTTGTTAACAACAGGTGGTTTGTTGTTGTTTTTTTTGTTATAAAATCCCCCTAGTGAATTCTGCAAGACTCTCAAGTATATTATGAAAATTCAAAGTTTTTTATATGTTGTATAGTAAATTCTTTCTATTTGCTATACATGGTTGGGCAAGCTCTTGTCTGTACACCCAGTTATGTAATGATTTGCACCTAGCTGGCAATTGAATTGGTTAATGATCCATTGCAATTCCTTTTGTGTGATATTTAATTGACAGATACCACCTTCAGCCGAGGGGTCAATTGATGAGTAGTCAAGTTCTGTCTACCAGCCGTCAGCAGTTGGTCAGCAATCACGTCATTTTTATCTGTGTATAAAGCACACCAATTACAAACAGTATAGACTCTACAGATCTGCCAGCGCTGTTTGCTCAAAATTGTAAATAGAAACAACATCGTAGACCATGATGATATGCCAGTGCATTATGCAGAGTCAGTGCTGTGTGCAGTGAAATGTGCTTCACATGAGCAAATACATTATTCAAAAATTTAAAAGGACTGCCAGCCAAATTTTACAGCAGGCTGTATCAGTCTCACCATTGTACACCATGAGCATTTGGATCAGTTCATATTTGTCTGTATTACCTTTAAATGTCAGCTGATTGAAAAATTGGTTGAAGTGTTTTGATTAGTACCACTCTGTCAAGATTTGCAGCTGAGATAAATAGCTACAACTTTAGGGTCTTTGGTTTGATGGATCTTTTTTCACAGGACTTTGCTTGTAACAAAATTAGAGGGAAAACTTCCCTCCAGTTGGACATGTTTCGCAAGATGGCAGCTTACAATTCAAAGCAAGGTTTTGGCTGTAATTATAAGCAGTGTTTCATAAATATGATATAGCACCCAAAGACAATAAAGTAGTATCTGTTTAACTCAGCTGGTTTTCTTGTCTGAACAGTATTATGTGTTTTACATATAGTAGATTTCTTACACTAAAAAAAAAAAATATACTCTAAAATTTCAGCTGCAGCATATTTAAATCATTTGTCAGTAGAGCATTAGTCCCATCGAGGGACTCTTGTTTTGTCATTATTTTGAGGATAGCTTTTGAGGTAGGCATATTTTTAAGTGAAAAAAATCAATAGATGATGGAAAAATGGTTTCTGTGTAGCACAATTACTTTTGTATAGTACAGAGAGAACAAATTTGTTAAATTCATACTTTTCAAGTTAACGTTGAAGAATATGTTTGTTCTATCTTAGCCAAGACATGATTTCGTAATTAGATTTTCATGCAGTTTAGAATATTGGTATTTCTTCTATGAAGAAACAAGTTTAGAATATCGGTGTTTCTTCTGTGAAGAAAATTTGTTCTCTCTTCACAACATTATGTGCAAGCAAGATGTACAGTAAATATATGAGTCAGATTATTTTCAAGACAGGCTAATGTTTGAGAGAAAAACTTTGAAGGAATTGGACAACTTATTTTTAAGGTTGGCTGATTTCCAATATTCAAGTCATTATAATCTTTAGAACAAAAATAATTAATTTTTAGAAGAAAAAAAAATATAATCCTGGTCTTATACCCATCAGATCTATTTTAAAACAAAAGAACTATTAAATTGTAGAAGAGAAGTCCATCAGTTCCTAATAAACATTTGGGTCCAATTCATGAAGTTCAACCATTGTTGTATAATTTTAAATATCACGTTTTTCTTATCTTTTTTTTTCTTTTGCAAAACTTGATGTTTCTTTGTTAATAATAATCATAAACAATATATATATATATATATATATATATATATATATATATATATATATATATATATATATATATATTACTGATGTTTATTTTTGTTAATGACTTACCAGAGTGTTGGTTCATGGGTGAGTATACTGCTCGTACTAACTAATCCGATTAAATCGGTCATTACCTTGTGATGTGTATTAACAGTCCTGCACTGCTATCATTCTAATGGTGAACACAGGGTTAGGTTTGGTTTGATGTTTTACCAAACAGCAACAGAAGTAGGTTAACACAGGGCAAATTGATCAAAAGTTGGACCTGATTGCAAGTTGAAACTCTTTTTTTTTGTTCTTGAAAATAAAAGAGAGAAAATAATTTGTCTGCAGGAGAGTTTACAGATTTGCAACAGTAATTTAACACCTTGTGTTCACCTGAGATGAAAATGACTGCACAAGTTTTAGAGTTTTTTTTTCTTCTTCCATTTCAGTTTTCCATTTTTCTTTCTTGATTTGATATTGACAACCATGTTATGCCTGATTTTCAACTCATTTTACTATTATGATCTTGTTTGATTTGAGTTGGATCATTTTGTAGGCTTGACTATATTTTGAACTAATGCACTTGTGTCTTTACCTTTGCTGTTTAATGGTAAACCAATATCTTTGTCTCAATAACAATGGTTATTGCACTATCTGTCTGCAGTATGTAATATCTTAGTGAAGTCAGCAGGGTCCTATAGTAATAATATCCATCTGTCTGTCTGTCTGTCCATCAACAGTTTGGTTTACACAAGACAACTTTACAAAGAATCCTTGTATTTCAACCAAATTTAGCATGCAGCTCTATATTGATGAGATATGTAAAGAGTAAGATTTTTTCGACCTTCCATGACAATATATACAGGAGTTATGCCCCCTGATAGCCTGTCCTCCCAACTTTGGTTTATGCAGCATAACTTTACCAATGTTTGTTTTTTTAAATTTCAGCGAGATTTGGCAATTTGCTTTATAAGTGAAGAGACCTTAAACGAGTTTGATTTAAAGCAGGATGATGAAATTACTAATCCCTGTATAGAGTATACATGAAGTGAAATGTGATACAGATTTATAAAATCCTGTGTATGCATATTCATTATCCTGTGTATGCATATTCACTGATGCATGGTATGTAACAAGAAAAAAGAATTGTCACTGATTTTCTTATGCAGCAATTTGTTTTCTATTATCCTTATGTTTCATATTCATATAAACTTAGGCTAACTTGATTTGGTGCATGCTGATTCCGGAACATGTGACTTAAAAAATTTAAAAATTCCACAAGATCAAATGAAGCAGTGTATGGCCAGTGACAAAATTCTATCCATAACATGTGTAGCACAGATGCAGAGGTTGTAATAGCATGGTGCCTTTTCTGCAATGAAAGATCCAGAAGTGTGCAAAATGTTAATTTCTTGTGTCAGTTTCCTTTAGCACCTTTCATGGTTACAGATTGTACATTCAAATGCAAAAGCCTTTTTTTTAAACCACAGTGAGTATAGTAAAACCTGTCTTGAATGACCACTCTCTTGGAGGACCACCTGTCATGAAAGATCTGTAATGAACCTTAAATCTAGAATTCAGCAATCTGATTGGATGAAATTTAAGCCCAACTTGAGTTTGACCAATCAGATGTCTCAAGTCTAGATTTAAACTGTAGGAGATATTGGTGAAATTAAAGCCGTATTTTTCATGCACAGATTAGCTGTATTGTATGATCTTGTAACTTTAAATGAAAGACCACTTTTTGTTGCAGAAGGGGAGGGGGGGGGGGCCTCCCGTCAAAACAGGTTTTACTGTACAACTATATTTGTATTTCGAGTATAACCATATTTCACACTGAAATTTTTTAAAATTTCTTGATTTTAACGTGTGATGTAAAGTTCCAAAGCATTCCACAGAACACCAAATCAAGCTTGCCTCATTGGTAAGTTTGTGTCTTTGTTTGATAAGTTTATTTCCAAACTTTGGTTATGTCTGCACCTTAAATCTGATTGCATTGATCCAAGTTTGTCTTGCTACAGTTGCATGATTTCTTGGTTAGAATATGTAAGAATGAAGAAAAATAAGCTGATTTTATGTTCATTTATGGAGAAAAAAAAATGGATTTGTATTCAGAATATCATGGAAATTAGGAAAAGAAGTATTTCCCTAATTGGGAGGCAGGTATCAAAATGTTGCCACCTTGTTTATTTATTTGAGCAGGTGATAAACCCTGTTTGCCAACATTTTTTTTAGAAAACTTTGCCACCAAATATTTTCATGTAAAGTATATGCATAGTTATCCAGAAGTTAACAAATATATATAATCAGAATATTACTAATAAAGTTAAACCTGAATAGTCCTGTATATACTTGCTTATAGGTTGAGTCCAGATGCAAACTGCACAGACCCAGATCTGATGTCGCATAATGGGTCAGCAGATCTGGGTCTATGCATTTTGTTGGGAGTAATCAGTAGAATAAACAACATAGACCCTGATCTGCCAGCACATTATGCAATGGCAGATCAGGGTCTGTGTTGTTTGCAGTTGGATTTGACTTACAAATGAGTATATATGGTATCTGTCTTGCTTGTCAAGCATAAGCAATATACATGTATATAGGTATCACTTTTCTGATAGCAGCAATGGCACTTAAGTCAACAATGAGAAGACTTCTTGTGAAAGTTTCTGCATGTATCTTTATTTGTATATATGTATGTATGTGTGTGTATATATATATATATATATATATATATATATATATATATATATATATATATGTGTGTGTGTGTGTGTGTGTGTGTGTATATATATGTGTGTGTGTGTGTGTGTGTATATATATATATATATATATATATATGAAATTTTTTTTTTTAAAACTATTGCCTGATTTTAGTCTTGAAGCTTCATTGTTGCCTGTATTGCAAAGTTCCAATCACCAAGAGCACAAGTAGGTCACTGATCTAGAATTGAGAAAAAATTCTGTTGAATTCTGGTTTATTTAATACAAGATTTTTTTTCTTTCTTCTCTAGCAAAAGATAATAAGTCTTATGCCTCGTTGTCAGATTAGGATGACTGAAAATTATGAGAATAAAAAAGTCACATAGTGTAGTTGAATCTCTTGGTTTTACCAACTGTATTTTAAAATTCCTTCTCCTGTGAAATTTGATTAGGCAACAAAAATCAAATTCAGTAGTCAGACAGATTTCAATGGTTCGATTTAGGGACATTTTTCCTATGTTACAAATAATGTGTCAGATTTTACCTCCCTAGCATTGATTGATTTTACTGTGTGTATCATCAACCGTTTTCTAATGAAAAGAGAAAAAGATCATATAAATTATTCAAAAATATAGTGCTGTAGGAAACAAAATTACAATGCATCAGGTCATATTTGTACCATACTATATACATGATTAATTAGGTCCATAGCATTAATTATTTGTAAATGTGTCCTTACTTCTTGCTACCAGTTCTACCTTTAATTTTTCATCTCATATTGGATCTTTATGTAATACCAGTTTTATCAAGTTCATGTACAGTATATAAGCATTTTATGTAAAAACTGAGGGAAGTATCTGTGAATTTTTTTTGTAGGAAAGTGCAAGCACATCTGAAACTGAAGAACAGACAAGACTGATTGCTCCAGGGTCCGTACCTTCCATCCGAGTAACCGCATCTCCCGATCAAGTTGGATTTTATATGGGAGAGTTGGGTGTTAGTCATGACCCTGAACAGGAGTTAAATAATCTCAGCAATCAAGTTCATCCATCATATAGTGATGCAGAAGCAGACAAGCTTCTTGATGATGCAGATGACAGACCCAGAGCTACATTTCATTTTGGAGATGATGAGTCACCTGTTTCATCACGAAAAGCTTCACTTAAGGTTCCAACTAATGATGAAAATGGACAGAGAGTGCATTTTCAGCTAGGTACAGTACAGAGAATGATTAGATCTTTCCCAGCTTACAAGTGGCTCCCAAGACCTGGTCTCTTAACAGAGGATGTTTAGATCTTTCCCAGCTTAAGCTTACTAGTGGTCCCAAAGACCTGTTTCCATAACAGAGAATGTTTAGATCTTTCCCAACTTACAAGTGATTCCTAAGACCTGGTCCCTTAACAGAGAATGTTTAGATCTTTCTAGTTTACAAGTGGCTCCTAAGGCCTGATCCCTTAATAGAGGATGTTTAGATCTTTCTCAGCTAAAGCTTAAAAGTGGCGTAAAAGGACTATTTCCATAACAGAGAACGTTTAGATCTTTCCTAGCTCACTTGTAGCTCCAAATGCTAGGGTCCCTTAAAAAGAATGTAAACACTCTTCTAGCTTACTCATGGCTCCAAAGGTCTGTTCCCATAAAGGAGAATATTTAGATCTTTCCTAACTTACTATTGGCTTCAAATGCCTGGTCCCATAATATAGGATGTTTAGATCTTTGCTAGCTTACCAGTGGCTCCTAATGCCTGTTCCCATAATAGAAAATGTTTTCATCTTTCCTAGTGTACTAGTGGCTGCTAAGGCCTGCTCCCATAACAGAGAATGTTTTCATCTTTCCTAGCATACTAGTGGCTGCTAAGGCCTGCTCCCGCAACAGAGAATGTTTTCATCTTTCCTAGCATATTAGTGGCTACTAAGGCCTGTTCTCATAACAGAGAATGTTTAGATCTTTTCAAGCTTACTAGTGGCTCCAAAGACGCCTGGTCCCATAATAGAGGATGTTTAGATCTTTCCTAGTGTACTAGCGGCTCCAAACACCTGTTCCTATAACAGAATGTTTAGATCTTTTCAAGCTTACTAGTGGCTCCAAAGACGCCTGGTCCCATAATAGAGGATGTTTAGATCTTTCCTTGTATACTAGTGGCTGTTAAGGCCTGTTCCCATTACAAAGAATGTTTAGATCTTTCCTAGTGTACTAGTGGCTCCAAACACCTGTTCCTATAACAGAATGTTTAGATCTTTCCTAGTGTACTAGTGGCTCCAAACACCTGTTCTTATAACAGAATGTTTAGATCTTTCCTAGTGTACTAGTGGCTCCAAACACCTGTTCCTATAACAGAATGTTTAGATCTTTCCTAGTGTACAAGTGGCTCCAAACACCTGTTCCTATAACAGAATGTTTAGATCTTTCCTAGTGTACTAGTGGCTCCAAACACCTGTTCAGTTAACAGAATGTTTAGATCTTTCCTAGTGTACTAGTGGCTCCAAACACCTGTTCCAATAACAGAATGTTTAGATCTTTCCTAGTGTACTAGTGGCTCCAAACACCTGTTCCTATAACAGAATGTTTAGATCTTTCCTAGTGTACTAATGGCTCCAAACACCTGTTCCTATAACAGAATGTTTAGATCTTTCCTAGTGTACTAGTGGCTTCAAAGACCCGTTCCTATAACAGAATGTTTAGATCTTTCCTAGCATACTAGTGGCTTCAAAGGCCTGGTCCCATAATAGTCGATGTTTAGATCTTTCCTAACATACTAGTGGCTCCAAAGGCCTGGTCCCATAATAGTCTATGTTTAGATTTTTCCTAGCATACTAGTGGCTCCAAAGGCCTATAAATGGCAAGACATAGGTATAACATGTTTTGGGTGGCAGTGGCAATTTTATCGTAATCTTTGTCAGCAATATTAAGATTCTGGGTTTTTGACAGTTGGACACTAAATTTTAACAAACATTTGTTACAATGTTAAGCAATTTAATTTGCATAAATTCTCACAGAGGGAATGCTGATCAGTTGCAGTCAATCTCTCAGAACATGCTGGTACTCATTTACAGCTGAAAGAGACAAAGCTTAGCGCAAAGTTGCAATGTCCTGTACTATACAGTAATTTATAATATGATAGAGTCTATCTGGAGTACTATGTTCGCATAACATAACACTTCTCAGAAGAGTATCTGGAGTACAATGGTCCCTTAACATAACACTTCTCAGGAGTCTATCTGAAGTACAATGGTCCCTTAACATAACACTTCTCAGGAGAGTATCTGGAGTACAATGGTCCCTTAACATAACACTTCTCAGGAGTCTATCTGCAATACAGTGGTCCCTTAACATAACACTTCTCAGGAGTCTATCTGCAGTACAGTGGTCCCTTAACATAACACTTCTCAGGAGTCTATCTGAAGTACAATGGTCCCTTAACATAACACTTCTCAGGAGTCTATCTGCAGTACTGTGGTCTCTTAACATAACACTTCTAGGGAGTCTATCTGGAGAACAATGGTTCCTTAACATAACACTTCTCAGGAGTCTATCTGCAGTACTGTGGTCCCTTAACATAACACTTCTCGGGAGTCTATCTGGAGTACAATGGTTCCTTAACATAACACTTCTCAGGAGTCTATCTGGAGTACAATGGTCCCTTAACATAACACTTTTCAGGAGAACAGTACAAGTATACAGCAGTATTGGTGAGGTCACCAAATACTGTGAATTTAGTTATTTCTGTGGGTATCAATTTTTGTAGTTTTGGGAAGAAATTATTTTTGTCGGTCCTTAAATTTATTGATTGGGAGAGGTATCCTGTTTTTTTTAGTAGAAAAATAATCATACATTGTGACTTTAAAATCATGGCTTGTAGCAATAAAAATTGGTGTCCTGTAACAAAAATAGTGAATTCTCTGTACATGTAATATTTAGATTGTACAAGATCTAGAACTTTTTGCATTAATTACTGTATTTATCAGATGATAAGCCCACCCTCACCCCTTGTTAAAAAAACTAGTAGATTTTTCCCCCAAAAATAGCGTATATACTTGCTTTAAAGTCAAGTCCAACTGCAAACTGCACAGATTCAGATTTACTGTTGCATAATGTACTGGCAGATCTGGGTCTATGCAGTTTTTTTTAGAGTAGTCAGTAGAACAAATAACATAGACCCAGATCTGCTGGTGCATTATGTAATGGCAGATCAAGGTCTGTGTTGTTTGCAGTTGGACTCGACCAATACATGAGTATATATAGTATATATGCTTGATAATGAGCCCACCCCTACTTTTCTGACAAATGTATTTGGCTGGACTCCTTGTCGTATCATGCGAGAAATACAGTAATTGCTTTGAGTACAATTTATGTTGACTGATGTCAGCCAAGCAAGGGAATGTCTAACACTTTTAGAGTAACTTACTTAAGAGAAAAGGTGAGAAAAGAATACAAAATTGTGTTCAATGATATATAAGCCACTGGCAAGGATAAATTATTAATCACTGATTAAGTATTTTGTTTGGGGAAGAAAATAAATTCTTCTCAGGCTTTGTGAAAGACTTTAGACATACTGCAGTTTTAGTATTTTCCACTTGTGAGAAAGAGGAGAATGGTACTGACTCAGTCAGGATGAGTTTTTTTTAAGAACAACGCAGTGTAACATATAGCAGCCTGCATTAGGAAGAAAAAAGCAAGAGGGGAAGACTAGAAGCTGGCTGGACAGTAAAGATGGAGAGGATAGGTCACCATGAAAGAGTGTATTATGCTGATTAACAGTATCAAGCGGTAAATACAAATTTTCAGTTTTTTCATTCAGCTGAGATGGTAACAGCAATATTGTATAAGGTTGAGATAGTATGTACTGTATTGCATTCGATGGAATAAAAGTAATCACTTGGCCAATTTCAACCATATGGTATGCAACATTCAGTCAAAGGTGATACCACTTGGTCAAATGCAGCATCAAATGCTTTATTTGTCAGTTGTTGTGATTCATGCTATACCATCATGGTCAAATGTGATACCACTCAGTCAAATTTGGCATGGCATGGTCAAATGTGATGCAACTCGGTCAAATTCAGCATAACATGGTCTATAGGTCGTTATACAGTGCAAACCATGGTCAAATGTGATAAAACTGTTACTGTCTCCTTCAAAAGTGAAAATTGCAATTGGTGTTTACACTGATAATAAAAGATGGTTGACTGTTTCTAACTTATATTTGCTACAGGAGGTGCTCTTGGTGGATCTGAAGACAATCTAGTGTGGCAGAAAAAGAAAGAAGGGAAAGAGAATGTACCAAAGTCGAAAGAGGGTGTATCACATGACTCATCAAGGTATGATTATGTTTTTATGCCACATCTAAGGAGTGAGCATATAGTGTACCTGTGTCAATCAGTCCAGTCCCATGTACTACCATCTAGTCATGTTCTGTTGAAAATGTTGTTTCTGATTTATACATTTTGAAGGACTTCATGGATCCATTTATACATTTTGAAGGAGTTCATAGATCCATTTATACATTTTAAAGGACTTCATGGATCCATTTATACATTTTGCTATGGGGCTTTACATTAAGAAGATCTACCGTATATACTCGCGTATAATTCGGGTCCAAATGCAAACAACATAGACCCTGATCTGCCGTCACATAAATCGGTGGCAGATCAGGGTCTATGTTGTTTGTTCTACTGATTAGTCCTTACAAACTGCATAGACCCAGATCTGCTGGCGCATTATGTGACAGCAGGTCTGAGTCTTATGCAGTTTGCAGTTGGTATCAGCTTATACTCGAGCATAAACTGTAGGTCAAGTTCAAATTTCACCATTTCCCAGCAAATTTATTTAACTGTTATGGCCTGTGTTTGACTTATAACTCTGCCCTTGAATTGCATCATCATTTAATTTCCACCCAGTAACTTCTGAAGGATTTAATGGACTCCAACCAATTTTTTGTATGAGGCTTTACATTAAGACGACTGAAGTCAAGTTTGATTTGCAGCATTTTCCAACTAAATTTAATGGTATTTTGGCTCCTGTTTGACATATAACTTTGCCCTCAAGTTGCATCAGAATTTTTTTCTGTTCAAAAACATTTCAAGGACCTAATGCACCAAAGGCAAATTCTGTATGAGGCTTTACGTTAAGTAGACCTAGGTCAAGTTTGATTTTCAGTTTTTCTGACGAAAATTTTATAATTATGACCTAAAACTTTGCCCTTGAGTTATATAATTTTGGTAAGGGTTATTATAAAATGATTCTGGTGAGAAATTAATTTTTTTTCAAATGACCTGTCATCATTTGATATGTAATGTAGTTGTGTTGTTTGTGGTTTTGTAGGTTTAACACCATTTTTCAGCATTTTTTTTTGTTGGAAAGAATTGCTCCTGATAACAGAATTCAACCATAGTCCTCATGAGGTCAGTTAATTTAAATCATCATACTTTATCGTAAAGTTGTTGCAGCACAAATTTATTGGTAGTCATACTTCTGTCGGCTTCAGCCTGGAAAGTGTATTTAAGAATGACAGCCTGTGAAAAGTTGGAGTATTTTACGTTTTAGAAAATTTATGTTTTCACATAGCTGTAAGTGATGCATATAACATACAAATGTATAAGTTGGTTTGCATTTTCTTGCAATGTGCATAGTTAAATATCAATCACCAAATAAGGGTTATTATTTAGAAGTGTATGGGAAAAAGTACCCGTCACCAATTGTCCATTAAATAATTACGAGTATTTAAGATTTCATCAGATTTGCACAGGTTGAAGATCATAGACTCATTTTATCAAATACACAAAGAAAAGTGTGTGCTAGTGAGTGAAATTTTACAGTATAGCACATTTATTGAGTTCACCTTGGTTTTCTGCAACAAAAAAATATCTGCTGCCGAATTATGTCAGGTCATAAATTGCCATTTACCTAAAGGTCTCACATACTTTTCCTTAACTTTACAATTTTCTTTCACAGGACTTTTGTTGCAATTATAAAAATTGTATAAGCACTTTTCCTTTTCATTAGTTCATAAAAAGTAGAAGTCCTTTTTTTCCCAGAGTTCACAGGACTGTGATATACTTGGGTAACAAGCGATGTCAAATCGATGACATCATAATGTAATAATCATGTAATATGGAGGTGCACGGTAAATATATATTATTATCGTAGTAATTTGATCTTTATTGCTAGATCATGTTGAGTTGTCAGCATCAGAAAATCCAAATCATGACGAGATGCAAAATATCGAATTACTATGATAATGATATTTTAGTCATGTGCGTATTCATTTTCAGATAATTTAATAAAATCTCTATATGTAACTGAAAAACAAAAGAAGTTGATTAACATTTCAACCTTTTTAATATGAATTTCATCTTAAAAATAAACCAAATTACATTTTGATCAGCTGATATGCAAATGAATATTATGGTTTTATTAATGAAGCACATGTAGTTCAGTTTCGTTTGAAAGTATGTTGATATGGAATCAGAAAACGTCAGTATCGTTTTCCTACTTCTCAGAAATGACGGTAAAATTCTGGCTCTTTCTTGGGTAAAAAATGTATAGGTATATAATGAAAGTCTGTATCACAAAAATGAACATCCTTCAAACTGTTGTGGGAAACATTTGAATTTTGCAAACCATGTTTGATATCTATGATCTACGCAGTTACAATTGTCAGCTGTCGTCTATCTAGATTCACAGGATCCTTGGTAGCTCAATGATTAGCATGCTGGATTCATGACCAGAAGAGTGCAGTTTCTAATCTTTCCCAGACCAGGTGAGGGCAGTTAACATGGTGTGTCCTTGGGCAAGGCACTTTATTCCAGTTGGTGCTGCACGATATAGCCATTCATGTTGATGCGCATATAAGCACAAAATAAATAAAACTATCCAGAGTTGACTTTTGTTAAAATTTTATTTTGAATTTTTTAAAATCTATCTTCACCCATCACAAAACTTGAATCATCATTTCGAGTAATGAATATTAAAACTTGAAAATTTTATTTGAAATCTACTCATGTATTTTTTTTTTTTTTAGTGGTTGGATTAGTTTCAAGTGAGATTTGGAGTTGAGTCAAGTTGTATGATGGAGCTGTCTGTTTTTATCACAAGAATATCATCTGAGTTAGCACGTAGGTTCATTTAGGGACATGGATCATCTGAGTTAGCGCGTAGGTTCATTTAGGGACATGGATCATCTAAGTTAGCACATTTGTTCACTTAGGGACATGGATCATCCAAGTTAGCACATAGATTCACTTAGGGACATGGATCATCTAAGGTGGCACATAGGTTCACTTAGGGACATGGATCATCTAAGTTAGCACATAGGTTCATTTAGGGACATGGATCATCCGAGTTAGCACATTGATTCACTTAGGGACATGGATCATCAGAATTAGCACATAGGTTCACTTAAGGACGTGGATCTCGTCAATGTTGGAAGTTTTAGGGTGGGAAACAGTGGTGGATCCAGTTGCCTTCCCTGCCAGGAACAGGTTGTTGGGGGTTTTGGGTGGATTAGATTAATCCTATCATAAAAGTTGTGATCTGCAATTTATCCTTGTCTTTCAAATGCCCCAGCGATGAATATGGCAGGATCATATAGCATATGGCTTGTTTGTCCATTCCATATGTACTTCCTGAAACTCTAGTGTGTGTAACTACTAAAGCATTGAAACTTGGATGGCATTATTTACATAAGGTGAACATGTACATCTGCTTTTGTTAATGCACTCTGATGAGTTTATTGGTGGTAAATGTATATATACTAGGTATGATCAATCTTGCAATGCGCAAATAGTCCTGCATTTTTTGAGGGTATTGCTCTGAAACTTGATCAATGGTATTGACAATAGGTCAACGTGGGCATCTGGTTTTGTTGTCAGGGTCTGATTCCCCCCCCCCCCCAAGTTATACCCCTTTTTGGCATGAAATGTATATTATATATACGATGAATCTTGTGAGTGGAACTTAGTTCCATGGCTTTTGAGGAATTGCCCTAAAATATGGCAAACATTGTTGACATGAGGTGAACATATGCATATAGTGATGTTTTCATGCTCCAATACATGTTCCTTTTTGCGGTGACTATATATATTTTTCTAGAGTTATGCCCCTTATTTGGTGTATTGGGTTTATATATAGATGATTCTTGTGTGTGCATCTTGTCCCACAACTTTTGATGAATTACCCAGAATCTTCTTAGACATTATTGATGTAACATTAACATGTGCATATCATTGTCATCACACTTGTATGAGTTTTATCCAGAGTTATGCCCCTTTATCATGTTAAATGTAAGTATCACATATGATTATTTTTGTGTTTGCAACTAGTCCCACAGCTTTTGATGAATTGCCTTGAAATGTAACAGACATTATTAACCTGAGATCAACATGTGCATCTTGTTCTGTCTTCATGCTTGAAGGAGTTTTATAGAGTTATGCCCCAATTTTTAAAATCCAGTTTGAATGTTCTTGTGCATCCTAATACGTACATAAAATGCATACATTTAGTGAGAGTTATTGCTCTCCCATGTAAAATGTTATCAGTGATTAAGCTGTATTCAAGCAGGAAATTTACAGTGGAGTTTCAGCAGAATACAGCATTTCTAAAAAATTCAGCTGTACTTACTGGGATTAGGAGCAACTGAGTCCTATTGGAAAACTTTCTGATATCTTAATTAAATGATCGATACTAATTGTTTGGTGTCTTATCTGTATATGATGCAGGTTTTATGGATATGTAAATAAAAAAAGATATATATATACATATGCATGCATATATATATATATGTGTGCATGTTATGTATGTATGCATGTATTTACATAAATATTTATGCATGTACATGTGTCTGTGTGTGTGTGTGTATATATATATATATATATATATAGTGTGTGAATATGCATGTATGTATATATTTGCTAACATATTTCTTAATCCCATTCTTTGAGGTTTCCTGTGTCTGCCCCTTTGGGTGTATCTTTCAGATGAGACAGTTAATTTTTTAATGTTTTTCCAGGTCAGAGGTGAAAGGTCATCGCCATAAGCATAAGCATCATCACTATTACTACTATGAAGGGCTCAACAAGGAGGACTTGATGATGAGGCGCCAAAAGGGGAGTGAGGTAGAAGTTCAGGACGTCCTCAAAAGGGTTCCTACAGAACTAGAAGAGGCCATGACATTGCACAAGGCTGATCTGGATGAAATGGCCAGTATGTTGTCAGTTGTTAATCTATGTCATTGGTGACCCATTTGCTGCTGTTTACACTCTAAGAGTGTTACATACCCATCAATAATGAAGAAAAATATTGCCGAGGTTTTGTCATGCATTTTAACCTTTCATGGCAATAGAAATAGATGATGGGGATGGGGGGGCATTTTTCTTCACAATAATTCCCCTCATTTTTTGGTAATGGCTTGTAAATGTTGTGGTTGGAGGTCTCCGTTGATGACTATTGATTACTGTTACACCAAAACAGGGCTCCTATAATCAACTATTACAGTGCTCCTGCTGTTCATGGGAGCCATAAAAGTGACAGTTATTATATGTGAAGGAGTCTTTCTTGAGGGATGTTGTGCTTGAGGGTCTCCATTGATAACTATTGATTACTATTACACTGAAATAGTGCTCCTGTAGTCAACTATTACAGTACTTATGATGTTCTTGGGAGCCATAAAAGTGACACATGTTAAATGTGAGGGAGTCTTTTACTGAGGTATGTTGTGCTTGATAACTGTTGATTACTATTACACTAAAACAAGAACTACAATCAAGTAGAATAAAGTAACAATGACAAAACAAAATTTGACGAATTTAATGTGACGCATGACCATACATGTGTTGTAAGAGGGGTGGCAGTATATTGAGGGGCTTTATAGTGAGACCCCACTGTATTTCTGCTAGAGAAAACTGGAGATATTGAGGAAACTAGGGATCATAAAAAGGACTGTGAAGGTGTAAAGCACTGAACTATCCACCCTATAGAACTTGGACAACTAATTGTTATTTTATGATGGTGTCAGTTGCCAGTTGGGTAAACATGCACTACAGTACTTAATACTTAAAGATCAGGCCATTGGCTAGAATATCTTGCATGGAATTTTTCTTGTTTAATTTTATGAGACTTTAATCAGTGTTTTCATATTCTGTCTTTTCCCAGAGTTGATTTTTCCTCGCAGTACAAAAGTATCCCTTGTGTGACTGTCCTGCTTTACAGACATTAATCATGAAAAAATGCCACGAAGTATTCCAGTTTGATTGTTTAGAAAGTGTATTCTAACTTTAATGAAGAAATTCCTATGTTGGGAATAGGGCCATCTTCTGCACAAAATATTTTTTTTTGTTTTTTCAAACAATAATGTTGCTGTCTACGGAAAATGAATTATTGGTCTGAATCCTAAAGACAGAGCCATCAAGAGCACATAGTTTTAATCTTTATTATTATTTTTCACAATGAACATAAAACAAATTGGCTTTTAAGGGACCTGCTTTTTTTTGCTCAAGTGACATTGCAAAGTTTTTGGATTATGCCATGGTGGAATAAGCAAGATAAAGCATTCATCATAATTCTTGTATTGGTTTTTTTCTGTGCAGGTCATCGTAGAGAAGACCTGTCTGGTCTCCGGCGTCACATGATCGAGAGGAAGAAGCATCGCACAGTGTCATCTGTTGTGAGCGTTGGGAAGAGTGAGAAGAAAAAATGGAAACAATTGCTCCTGAGAAAAAAATATGACCATAGTCCTCATGAGGTCAGTGATTAAAAGAATTGATTTAAATCATAATATTTTATCGTCTTTTTTTGCAAAGTTGTTGCAGCATGTTAATGACATAAATTTCAATGAGTACTGTTGCTTATATCATATCTTTATGGTGAAAAATGTTTTTGCAAATATAGTTTCCTCGCCAAATTCACAAAATATTTTGTGTTTGCTATATTTTTTGTGGTTTACTGTAATGTGATAACGAGAAAGAAAAGCACTTATTTTTAGCTCACTTGTCCATAAAGGCTATGGGAGCTTATGGAATGACCCTGTGTGCATCATCCGTCAAGTGTTGTCTGTTGTTACCACTCTGGCAGCCATATTTTGATTTCATTGTGATTAAGGGTGGAATATGGGCTCGTATCATCAAGATCTCAGACAGTTCAATAACGAGCAAGATCCATGTGATCCATGTGAGGTGATCTTCCATCTGATTGGCTGAGCTTGTTACCACTCTTGAAACCATATATCTGATCTGATTTTTATCAAACTTGGAATATGGGCTTAAATAATCAAGATCTCGGATGAATATGATTGGCTGAGCTTGTTACCACTTTGGAAGCCATATTTCTGACTGGATTTTAAGCAGACTTGGAATAAAGGCTTATACAGTCCTACCCACTTATGTCGATAAACCGCCTATGTCAACAAAAAAGCAAAGTCCTGGTCCCTTGGTCTATTGTTACTAAAAAAATTGTCATGCTTATGTCAACGTTGAGATAAGAAATAAATGTATATGCTGACAGAAGCCCTAGGTCCCAGCTTGAACAAATCTTTTGTTTTCTGATCATTTATGTCGACAAGCTGCCAGTTTCTGACCCATGCTTTGTTCTACAATTATTTGATGTTGCCATCAGATTAACAAACAGGCATTTGTTTGGTCCTCCAAAGTTGGCCTTTCGTGGCAACTTCAATAACACATGTACCCTTCATCAAAGCAAGTCGGCTACAATCAGTAAAAACAATGCACCCTTTATCAAAGGAAGTCATCATCAAACTTGAATAAAAAGCAATGGAATCTTATCAATTGTTGCATTTTCCAAAGTGATTGGTGATTGAAACATGTTTATTGTGTCATGAAAGTTTCCTTTTCTGCAAGAAGATAAGTAACTTTATTTATGCTTACGATGGCTACCACGGCAGCATAAAACGTAAATTCTACTTGTACTTAATTAAGACTTTTTAAAAAAAATGTGATTGAATGTTTTGCGAGCAGAGAGTTCATAACTTGTTGACAGGTTTTCATTTCCCTATGAATAGCCTCATCCCCTTGGTAGCCTCAGTAAGATGATTACAAACCAAAATCTAGGCCAATTTAAGTGCATGTAGCATGTAAATGACAACTATACAGCCACCTGCTATTGGCAACAATGAATATAGTAGGGAATTATTTAGTCTCACATGTTGGTTGACAATGGGATATCGATCAAATGAAGACTACCATTTTTTTTATACATCTGTTTTCTAACAGGATGTGACCAATATATGAATTTTCTAACATGTGACCTATACTCGAATTCATGGCTTTTTCATACACATGTACTTAACGCATTATGGATTTTATTACACAAAGGTAACAAAAATGTAAGTTGTCAATATGCAAGTGTATTTCAGACTGGTTTTGTCTTCATTTACCCAAAATTTCCATTGTTTATCTTCTCAAAGTGTAAATCCTACTCACTGATGACAGGTCGCCCCTTATGGACGAATTTCACTTGTATGTGGGTCAGAGAGAAAATTGCTTTTTCTCAGCCCCCCCCCCCCTTATCTCAACATCCGCTTATGTCGACAATATTGCCTTGGGCCCGAGGATGTTGACATAAACAGGTAGGACTGTGGTGAAAGCTTAACTGTGTAGTATTATTCATAGCTGATAATGTTTAAACTCTTGAATTTCATACATAATAAATAAATTGAAAGCTAACCTGAAGCTTTCGTCCTTTTACTAAGGACTTCATCAGCAGATTGATTTATTCTCTATTATTGTTAACATCACCCGAGGGAATAGTGAGCGATGTTAACAAATTGTCCCAGATATGTGGCAGATTGTAACGGCCCGCGTCCCTGTTCAGTGTTGGTTTGTGAGCATGGATGTATGTAGCCTCTTTAACCCCCCATGATTGTTCTCGATCTAAGATATTTACTGAGTCCCAAGATACCGTATTGTCAGGGCAAACTGTGTGGATGTGTCGTGATACCTCAGACAAACTTGAATTTGGTCTTCTATGTTCGTTGAATCTCGCTTTCAATGTCCTTTCCGTTTCCCCAATATAGTTGTGATGGCACTGACTGTGACCTTGTCCTTCACACTTTATGTGATAGATAGGTCTACAAATATCTTTCTTATTAGACTTATCCTTTGGGTGAACTAGCATCTGTCTTAGGGTCCAGTATGGTTTAAAACACACATTAATTTGCTGTCGCTGAAAAACGCGTTTCTGGCATTCGGAAGTCCCTTTCACGTATGGTAGGATGATGCTACCTTTCGAGTCAATTTTTTTAGTTATTGGTCGACTCTTCCTGGTACTGTCACTTTGACTAGCGTTCAGACTGTTGGTAACCTTAATCGGCCAATCTGGATAATGACACCTCTTGATGGCAGCATTGACATGATCTGGCCATACGGTGTCTTGGGACTCAGTAAATATTTTAGATCAAGAACAATCATGGTTTGAGCGGGGGGTTAAAGAGGCTACATACATCCATGCTCACAAACCAACGCTGAACAGGGATGTGGGCCGTTACAATCTGCCACATATCTGGGACAATTTGTTAACATCGCTCACTATTCCCTCGGGTGATGTTAACAATCAGTAGAGAATAAATCATTCTGCTGATGAAGTCCTTAGTACAAGGACGAAAGCTTCAGGTTAGCTTTCAATTTATTTATTGTGTATGAAATTGAACTGTTTAAACATTATCAGGTAGGACTGTATTAAGATCTTGATTAAGTTCAATAATGGGCAAGATCCATACATATTAATGAGATGAGCTTGCATCTGATTGGCTGAGCTTGTTAGGCTTATATTAAGATCTTGATTAAGTTCATTAATGAGCAAGATCCATACATATTAATGAGATGAGCTTGTATATGATTGACTGAGCTTGTTACTATTCTGGAGACCATATTTCTGGTCTGATTTTGATTCAGCTTGAAACATAAGCTTATATCGTTCTTGGATGTTCAGGAATAAGTGAGATCTGCACAGTAGATTTCGCATCTGATTGCTTGAGCTTGTTACTACTGTCAAGACAATATTTCTGGTGTTATTTTGATCAAACTTAAAACATACAGTACATTTATACCATATTTACAAACACTCTTTTTTGCATACTTTTTAATACTAGTTATACCATATTTACAAACACTCTTTTTTGCATACTTTTTAATACTAGTTATACCATATTTACAAACACTCTTTTTTGCATACTTTTTAATACTAGTTATACCATATTTGCAAACAATAAATATTGCATACTTTTTAATACTAGTTATACCATATTTGCAAACACTGAATATTGCATACTTTTTAATACTAGTTATACCATATTTGCAAACACTGAATATTGCATACTTTTTAATACTAGTTATACCATATTTGCAAACACTGAATATTGCATACTTTTTAATACTAGTTATACCATATTTACAAACACTAAATATTGCATACTTTTTAATACTAGTTATACCATATTTGCAAACACTAAATATTGCATACTTTCTAATACTAGTTATACAATATTTGCAAACACTAAATATTGTATACTTGCAAGTACTAGTTATACCATGTTTGCAAACACTAAATATTGCATACTTACAAATACTAGTCATATCATGTTTGCAAACAAAATTTATTGCATACTTGCAAATATTAGTTATACCCTATTTGTAAAACATTAAAAAAGTTGGGGTGTTTTTGTTTCCCTTGTGACACGTTTTGACTTTTTCTAAACCAGATGTTCGTAGAGTTAGATGAGTTGTATGTTGGTGAGAATAAGGATATTGAATGGAGAGAAAAGGCTCGTTGGATCAAGTTTGAAGAAGATGTAGAGGAGGGTGCAGAGAGGTGGGGTAAACCTCATGTGGCTTCGCTGTCATTCCACAGTCTGCTGGAGCTCAGGAGAGGATTGGAACAGGGTATCATCATGTCACATGACATCAGTATTACTTTTCTTAAATCAGTCTTGTATTTACTGTATAAAAGCTGCATTCCATCAAAAACCAATTTTAAACTGATATAACAAACATGTTCTTTGCAGTTCACAACTATTTAAAATTACTGTCCTACCACTGAAATCCACCTAGATTCAGTATGTGTTTTAGGGGGAAAACCCCATCGTTGCAGACTATAAATAGTATAAACTGTTCTTATTATGGGTTTTGAAGACAAGACCCACTTTCATGTTTAGGTCCGAGATTGTAGATTGTGTTCAAATAATTTTTCTGGTTTTTTATTGGGTTTATTACACGTATTTAGGTAGAACAAGTTTGATTTTGAGTACACTCAGACAATGACAGCACATGCTGTTCCTCTTTGCCAACCATTGAGTTAATAATGGGTTGTCTGGTTGCCATGCTGACCTTTTTTTATCAGTTTGTTTTATATTGTGTGGTTTGTTTGATATTGTGATACATGTGTGTGTTTGTTTTATATTGTGATACATGTGTGTAAAGAGCATCATATTGAAAATTGATTAATCTTACTTTCATGCTAAACTTATTGGGTAGCCAGATGCCGGGATCCCCAAATTTTCCCAATTTTTCTTGACTCTCGTGTAAACTGTGAATTTGTTATCTTTTGTGGGATTCCATTTTTTTTTATATTGTTGTTTTCACCACCGACAAATGTAAAGACCCAATGAAAAGCTTTTTTTTTTTAATGAAAAGCAATAAAACTTCTTGTCCAAATCCATGAAATTAAGTCTCTCAAAAATGTAATTTTTGTTAAAGCACGAAAATTGATACCCGTGAAATTAAATGAATTAACAGTATCTTTGCAAAATATTTGTGTGAGCGATATCAGGCCCACTTGGGCCTCTTGTTCTTTAAGAGATCCATCAAATGGTGTCATACCATCATCTCAACCTCAGTTACCATTATTTAGAAAGGAATGTAGCTTTAAGGTACTTCAGCAAATTTTAGAAATTGTTTCATTTGACATTGCTAGGGATCTAGACAAAGAGAATATTTATAATATCATGACAAAGAGAATATTTATAATATCATGACGTAAACTTGATTTATTAGATTCTTAAGTGCTAATAAAGCTTTACCACAGAATATTTCTTGGCATTTTATAAGCAATATGGCATTTATTCTAAATGGAAATTCTTTAACAGAAATCCACATAAAGGTGATTCTGTTTTAAATGTGATTTTTGTCAACCCCATGTTAATGGGATCCGAGACATATCAGTCACTTTTCTGGTGCCAGCAGCCTTGTTGTCAACAGTTTGTTAAGGTTTTGTTTCAAGTTTTTCAATAGCTTACATTTCTTAAACACCTTCATAGATTTTCATCATACTTGGCATGAATCATTATGAAACTAATCCAATTCAATTTGTGACATGCTTGCTTGCCGATTTGACTATGTGATCAAGGTCACAGTCATAGAAAATTTACATTAAGTGTTTGGTTAAACTTTTTTCATTTCCTAAACACCTTGTTGGATTTTTTCATACTTTGGATTAATCATTATGAATTTAAGACAAATCATTCTGCAACATGCACACTCAGCCTTTTGACCTTGGTGTCATGGTCACATGTTTTACAGCAGTGCTTTCGGTGTGAGCTGGACTTGATGATTTTAGCCTTCTTGTTGTCTGCTGCCATTTTGAAGAGGGGGGGGGCATAGTATTCACATTTCTGTTGATTCGTCTGTTCTTCACACTTGTTTCTACTCTAACTTTAAAGCCATTTGAGATTAAGGAATGACATTTATTATACATCTTCACAAGAAAGTGTGTCACATACCACATTGGTTTGGTGTCTTCTAAGGTCAATGTCAAGACTTAATAGTTTACATTTTCCATTACACTTTTTCTTCTCCTCTACAACTTGAAAGTCATTTGAGCAATTAAGGGATGAAACTTAGTATATTTATACATCATCACTGGAAGGTGTGTTGCATACCATATTGGGGGTCCTATCTGCAGAGTCATGGTTACAGCTAAATACTTTAGATTTTTATCACACTTTCCCATCTGCTGCTTAATTTTGAAGCCATTTGAGAGTGAAGGATGAAATTTGGTATACTTGTTCATTATCACTGGAAGGTATGTCATGTACCACATTGGGGGTGCTATTTTCAAGGCCAAGATCAAGGCTCAGTATTTTACATTTTCATCACTGCTCTATAATTTTAAAGCTGTTTGAGATTAAGGGATGAAACTTGGTATACTGATATACTTAATACTCATGGCTCAATATTTTTATGGATGAAACTTAGTGTATTCATACATCATTACTAGAATGTGTCAAGTACCACTTTGGGAATACTATCTTTTAGGTCAAGGTCATGGCTCAGTATTTTACATTTTAATTGCACTTTCTCTTCTACTCTGTAATTTTTATCATATTGGGGGTGTTATCTTCAAGGTGAAGGTCACAGCTCAGTATTTTACATTTTCATCACAATTCCCCTTCTGTGCTATAAGTTTAAAAGCTGTTTGAAATTAAAGGATGAAACTTGATATAACTATATATTATCACTATAAGGTGTGTCATGTATCTTATTTGTTTCAGGTCAGTATTTTAGTTGTTTGCTCCTCTGCTTTCTAACTTAATAGTTCATTAAGATAAATGATGGAGCTTGGTATATATGTTTATCATCACTAGAAGAGGTGTTGTGATGCATGTACCTAGGATATATGTACATCATCAAAATTTGGCAGTCTAGTAGAGGGACCCAAGTAAGGAAGAATCTGAAAGTTCTGTGATTCTAGCTTTATTCCAGTTAAAGTTTTAGAATCTCAGAGTTATGGGACTTTGAGCTTCGAGCTCGAGTGTTTTGCTGAAGAAGTGTTGAGAATATGAGTCCTGATCTGCCATTGCACCTGCAAATTAGGATCTGTGTAGTTTGTTCTACTGATTATATTAGGTAATCCTAGCAAACTCCATAGACTCAGATCTGCTGGTACATTATATGATGGTAGATCATGGTCTATACAGTTTGCAGTTGAATCTGACTTGTATGCAAGTATATCTGGTAATTTGGTGACCAATAACAGGGTCTATTCTAGAATAGACCCTGCAATAATAGTAAATAATGATATAGTGATGATAATAAATCAATAACAAAATCAGTAACATTTTTAAATTGTTTTTTTTTTTACAGGTGCACTGCTGCTTGATCTTGAAGCGACTGACCTCTCATCAATTGTCCATCATGTAGTGGAGAACATGGTCATTCACGATCAGATAAGATCTGAGGATAAGGCGAATATCATACGGACATTGCTGCTGAAACACAAGTAAGACTGGTATCAATACCATGTTATTTTTTCTTTTTTTGATTTCCAGATTTTGTTAATTTTGTAATGTGGTTAAACTTTTTTATTTGTTTCATTGATTGATTGATATAGCTCAATCCTGAATAGAAATGGAAATTAACTTGATAAGAAATAAAAATTTTATACTGCTAATTCGAGTCTGCATGAATGATAATACTTTTATCTGGAGTGAAAGGGAGGAGGGGGGGGACAGAGAAATTCTAATTTATATTTAATACTACCCTGCCTTCATTTTATAACATGAGAGTAAGCTTTTAAATCAGTGTAAACTTGGAATACAGCACTCCCTCAATATTGCACCCATCTTTATAACAACATGGTTCCTGTTAAAAGGCAGGTAGGGTCATGGACCCCATTTTATGTTGTAGAATTATAGTGTACTTCTTTATACTCCATGGCTTCTATGGATAGTGTTCTAATGAGGGAGTGATGTACTTCCTGTTTTAAATTTGTTTCAGAAGATGGACTGAAAAATAACATGGAAGAATATTGTACAAAAAAATCAAAGGCATTGTTAAATTTAAGAACAGTGTGTGGTTTAAGGATGAAAAATGTTTTGATTGAGGACTTGTGTCAGTTTTAGAGCTTAAATTTTGTCACGAAAATTTGGCCTTGCACAATTAAAATAAATGTTTTAACGTTTTGGTGGGAATAACTAATATTCCCATGTACAAATTATAAAGTTCAGTAATTTTACATCTTGTATCATAAAGAAATCGTGCAGGCTCAGAAATGTAGAATAGGTTTAGTGCACCCTCCTGTATGTCTTTAGAGGAGGCAACCTTTGTTTCCTGGGATAAATCCCATGATGATGTTCCAGCTGAGAATGTCTTGGATTTTTCAACAAAATGCAATTTATGTATTTAAAAAAATTGACTGTGTGTTTTAAGGGTTTTACCCTCTTTTGCCTTCATGGTTGTTTTGCGTGCCTTTTTGGGGATACTAAACTTACTTGGCACTCTATAGCCAGGATTGTACTGATATGTTTTTAAACCCTATACATATTGTCAACTGTCCAGTTTCAGTGACTGATCTATTTCAGTGACCTTTTTCTTCATGCACACGTTTCCTTACCGGAATTTATTGGACATCATCAGCATTCGTGTGTTTCTAAAATAATGTCGGCTGTCATTTCTCACAATTCAGTCTGAAAATGCACATCAAACTCTTGAGTGCAACAAATATTTTCCATAACTACCTAACATTTAAGCATTTTTTACTAATATCTTTTTTGTCAGTAGAGTTCATTACTGCAAGCAAGCAAATAATCCATACTCCCAGTTCTCTGTTGGAAAACTTCCTACCTCATCTTGCTGTCTAAGATCATGTGACTGTCATATGATTAAGGCGATTGCAAAACAGACTACTGTGTTAGACAGAGATGAGTGATCGTTATGTATTGTACACTCCAGATAGCCCACTTGAGGATTTGCTATTTCAGTTATCTGTTTGTTTACCTTCTTTTACATACGCTAATATGTTTTCCCATACACACCAAGAAAAACCCTATTTAATTTTATAGTAATACTGGTAAAAATTTAGTCTAATTCAGTAATTTTGTTTGTAACTTTGGTTATTACTGCAAAAAGAAAATTTAAAAAATTTATTCATTTGATCAAATACAGTTTGGATATGCTTTACACAAGTGATTACAAAAATGTTCTCAAGAATTAATGAGAAATATTTATAAAAATACTCATGATATATATATATATATATATATATATATATAAGAAAACCAGCCAAGAAGTTCTGATAAAGTCATGATAAAGAGTCATCCTCAATTATTGCACCATGCCCTGCAGGGCTACAGGTGGTCACTGTGTCGTCGGAGAATCAAGCAGAATGTGAAATTGAGGAGAGTGCAAAGTGCTGTGTCCACAAGAAATATCAACCAAAGGAACTTAAAAGTGTAATTTCTCTGGTTTTCACAAAGTGGCCACGAAGCAGAAGGTGGAATGACAGATTTATCTGTCCAAGCCATCAGGAAGAGTAAGAACCACATAAGACGCACATTCTTGTGTAAATATCTTTATTTCGGATGTTTCATGATTCAAGTTACCATTACTTAAAGCAGTGGCCTTCATTTTTTGACTGCACTATTGACAGACCTGTTTCCAAAAAGGTCACTGAAACAGGTTGACATAGTGCACATATTTCTCTGATGACATGGATTCTGTTTTTGTGGTTTTCTCTATGTCTTGGAGTGGATTTCAATCCCTTCATGCATTATGGCATAGCATCCATTTTTTCTTTTATCAAATATAGTTAGTATTACTAATAATAGCAACAAACTTTGTGGTCGTACTAAAATTGATAAAAAAAATACAGCTTCATTAGCTTTTCAGGTCAATAGTATATATCAAGGGAGGCAACTCAAATAAAGTCAATTATTAGGCCTGATAGTTGTCATCTCCCTTTGATATTTGTGGTAATACTTTAAACAATAGTAGAAAATACTTTTAAAAGGAAACCACAATGTCAAATAATGTTCAGTTTTAAAAATTAATTCTCTAGTAATTAATACAGGAAGCACAATTTTTAAGAAAAGAAAAGATGTTTTAGAACAGTATTTTTATAATGGTCAAATGGGCAATAACTATCATTATCAATGGAGTTACATTCTTCCATCTAATCTTGTGTAAATTAGTATCACTGGAACAAGTCATTAGTATTCTCAGTACTTTGATTCATTCATGATTGAGCTACACAGACAAATGTGTGTCTGAGATACATGTTCTTATGTCTGATGTTTCCACACTTGTCTATACATGTCTAAATTATTATATCACATAGTTTTAAGTAATTTTTGTTAAATACACATTACACTGTAAATCACAGAATATCATTTGTTGAATAAATCTTTTTCGTTTAATACATATGACATGGCAAATCACTGAATGAATATTTATCATATATATATATATATATATATATATATATATATATATATATAGATAGATAGATAGATAGAACATTTGCGGAATGATTTATTAGTAGAACTATAGATAGCAAAAAGCTTATACCCTTTTACAACATTTTTAATGGTCTTGCAGGGTTCCCATGTTACTGGGAGAATGAGAAAAAGTCAGGAATAAAAATATATTTTGTTACTTAAGAACAGATTTTGTTCCTGATCATGAAAAGACATGAAAAATTGGTAAAAGTTAGGGAAAAACTGAGATTTTTCAGACACAACTTGTGATAGATCAGTTGCATAATGAAAAAAAAAACTTTAAAAATTGTTATTTAATTTTGTTGACTTGTATTATCACGTTTCAGTCAGCACCTTATTAAGTTAAATAAATCACAAATAGTTTGGAAAGTGCAGAGTTGTCCTCAAAGACATGTCCAAATATTCCCTAATAGCACAGAACAACAAGCAGCAGCAAAAAGAAATATGATGTCAAATAAAAAAGGGAAAATGTACTGTATAGACTAACAGTCAGGAAAACTCTAGCAAAGGGAAAGTTTCAAACCAGTTTAAATATTAACCACTTTGTGTAAATTTCCATGGAAAGTCATTATTTTAAAGGTATTTTTAGGTTTTGAAAAGTGTGGAACCCTGGTTAATCAGTGTCTTCTTTTTAGGTTTGATAGCGTTCATTGGTTCAAGCCTTTTTATTCTGTATTAGGTGATTGCAACATAGCAAATACATATTTACAATAGCATTTTTATGAACATTTTAAAGGGTTTACAAAGTATTACATAAGAAAAACATTTAGAATTTAACAATCGCAGTACTGTCCAATGGTAAGCCCAAGGGACTATCATAATTAATATTTAAAAAACGAACAAGAGTGGACTTTATTATTTGACAAAGATATTTTTATTAGGTATGCATAACAAATTGTAAAACAACGGGAGATGGGTTTATCACCAGGTATGGGCCTATCATTGGATAAATACAGTATTTTGTGATTTACAGTCATTGTTGAAATTTATTTACTTTCTAGTCAGAATTTTACGAGACATAAAGCTTTATAAAAACTACTGCAATCATTTTTTTTCCTCTCCTTTTATTTTTTTGTATGATATACTCCTGAGAATAGTTACTAAACAGTATTCTAATTTTGTGCATATCTATATGTGCCGATTTATAGAGATCTCGCGACTAAGTAAAGCTTATTGATATAATAATATTATAAGTATAGCTTACCATGACTTACCCCTACTCTTACTTAATATGTGTAAAGGCACGATATTATTTGTATAATATTGCAGTTTGAGCATAGAACTTAAAAGTTGACTTGAAAACTGCAGTTATATTAAAATAGATATTTTCACATTTAGGCATAAACATGGGATGTTAAAGTTTTGTTATTTCTTGTATATTATTTCCATATTTCTCTGATGATAAACTTGTGCTTCATATTAAGCCAATCCCAAAGTTTGAAAAAACTGAGGGAAATGTATTTCATGAAAGCTTTGTCCTGTAATAAATCCATCCCTTACTTTTCATCACATTCTTGTGGCAGACCCCAACCCCCAGGTTTATCATGAGAGAAGTATTGGTGTTATATAAGGTTTAGATGCCAATTTTTCCTAAGAATGGAAATATCTACCTTATTCTTTCAGTCATGGCTATTCCATGTACAGTTATTGAGGTACCAGTCACTTTTTGTGCAAGGGAATGGTGATTAATGGTGGAACATATAATATAATTAAGAAATTTTGGGGGGCAGGGGGTAAGTGTCACTACCATAATTTTCATCTAGTCAATTTTGCGCATCATATTTTCTGTCAGATAAAATTGTTTTAATATGAATGCACAGGATTTTAAGGTAAAAAAGGATCCCTACTGAAACCTTGTATAACTATGAGAAAACAAGATTACTTTGGGATGCAGGGGAGATAATTCTTAACCAAAATTCAACAAAATCTGCAGTAATAGTATATTTTTACGGGTGGGTGTCAGTATCTTCCTTAAGGCATCTTTCAGAATATTTGAAAATTTGGACATTTGCATGCTTTACATTAATTATTTTTAGGTTACTGTCAGTCCCTGTGTGTCAGTTACAGACATAGGTATTAACTATGCAAACATACTTTCAGTCATTTAATACAGCATTTCATTCTTTTAAGAATTTTTAATTGCGAATCATACCGCTGAATGATAGACCAATTAAAGACTAGTATATTTTTTTGTTATTTGTTTTGAAAAAAGTTGTCTATCCCAACCTACCCACCACTTGTCAATAGAAGCTTGTCAATATAAGCAGATGAGTGGATTTGTTTAGTCCAGCATTTACATTGCAATCATATAATTAAATCTGGTAACATACTGGAAATAATAAATAGGATCTGTTAACATACTGGAAATATTAAATGAAATCTGGTAGCATACTGGAAATATTAAATGAAATCTGGCAACATACTGGAAATATTAAATGGGATCTGGTAACATACTGGAAATATTAAATGGGATCTGGTAACATACTGGAAATAATAAGTGAGATCAGGTAACATACTGGAAATGTTAAATGAGATCTGGTTACTTACTCTGGAAATATTAAATGGGATCTGGCAACATACTGGAAATATTAAATGGGATCTGGCAACATACTAGAAATATTAAATGGGATCTGGCAACATACTGGAAATATTAAATGGGATCTGGCAACATACTGGAAATAAAAAATGAGGACTGGTAAGATACACCTTTGGAATAAATGATAGGAAGTCTTGAATTGGATTGAACCGTAGTTGTGTGAACAAGATGAAAATAGTTTCAGGATCTATAAGTACACATTCGGATGGTAGAAGTACTTGTATGCTGAAATAAATTAATTTATTCATAAATATTAAATATGTCTTTTTTATTGTATTGGTTTCTTTTCAAATTTTGCCTGAGCAGCCTGTTTTGTGTTGACATTAGGTTGTCACAGCTCTATTTTCATCTTTTGCATTCTTTACATAAAACTGAAAATTGGTTGATCTGGTTCAGAAACTGATAGTTAGAGCACCTTGATAATGTTACAGTTACTTGTATTGTTGTCATTATTATTATTATTATTATTATTATTATTATTACTGTTAGTATATAATTTAGTTATATCATCATGGTATGGATTTAAGTTAATTCCAGGATTGAAGTGATAAATATTGTCTGTGATTCAAGAAAACTTAAATGTTGCAGGGGTAGAAAAATCCATTGCCCAGGAGAACCAGAAACTAATGTTGGGCAACCATTTTTCCCAATCTGAACAAATATTATGAAAAAATGGTTGTGTTAAAAATTATAATGGAATCTTGTGTATTTTCCAGTGAAAAACATATCATCATTGAATTGTCCCTCTAGGTACTACAGCAGGGTGCCCGAATTATCTCCAGATAATTCTATAGTAAAGTCGATAAGAGGCCACACTAATCCACATGTGTCAGCAATTCATTATCTGATTAAATAATCACGGTCCATACTACCAGTCCCTTAGGGAGAACCCTTAAAGAAACAAGACTCGTGTATGTTTGTCTTTTGTCAACACACCAACATACGGTAGCAGTTTCTTTCATCTTGGGCTTGACACACTGAATGACGATGATCTAGTACATGTATTATGCTTTCTAATTGGTCTGTTGAAAAGTCAGCACTTGCTGCAGAACATGTGACATTTTGCTTCCGTTGGCTAACTTTAGCTAATAGTGTCGGATTAATGTTAACGTGAATTGTAATGATGTAAAGACAGATGAACATAAAATATGGGTAAGTTTCAGGTCAGGGCTGGCTAACTGCTTGGAAACTGACAGACAACAAAACACTGTCACAAAAAGGAAATTGTTCAATTATCTTTTATTTCTTGATTTCAAATAGATTCAGTATGTGTGTAAACTTGCGACACTTTCCATTTGCAGGACTGCTGGTGAGTTACATGTATTGTGTGCAATTAGGAATACTGTATACATGACAAAAGTGAAAAATGTTGCTTACAGCAATCTGGAGGGCAACTGCAGTAATTTACCACAACCAAATTTTCAATGCTGCTTGCCCAGAAACAACCATGGATTTTCACAAGTTTTCTTCTTCTGTGTTGCATGCCTACTGCAGCTTTTGGAGAAAAAAAATGTTTTTTAATTGAAAAGTAATGAAATTGTTCCACATATAACTCAGTAAATAATGTTGAACAACTGTTATCCTATCCACCAAGTTATTTTGTGGAGGAATTCACATTTAAAACCTTAACCAATGGTTTATAAAGAAAATGATGTCCTTCAGTTTTGATGGATCAGGTCATTGTCTGTCATTTTTGCACAATTTTTGTTTATATGAAAAACTGTAGGTAAATGTTATAATTTTTCAACAAATTCTTAAGTAAAAAATTTTAAATGTACAGTAAGAATAAAAAGTTCTTTGTATGAAAAATTTAAAATACAAAAATAGTTCTCATTTTATGAGTTGATGGTGTTCAAAGAATTAGACAATATAGTCAATATTGTATTAGACGGTATGGTCAATATTGTATTAGACAATGTAGTCAATATTGTATAAGACAATATAGTCAATATTGTATTGGACAATATGGTCAATATTGTATTAGACAATATGGTTAATATTGTATTAGACAGTATGGTCAATATTGTTTTAGACAATATAGTCAATATTGTATTAGACAATATAGTCAGTATTGTATTAGACAATATAGTCAATATTGTATTTGACAATATAGTCAATATTGTATTAGACAATATGGTCAATATTGTATTAGACAATATGATATTGTAGTTCCATTTTCATCTCATTTTGTTGATGGATGCAGCTGTAGTTGTTGTGACACTCGCCATGTTTCACAAATGTTTGTGGTCAAATGCATGTTTACCATTCTTTCACATTGAAGAAACGGGGTGCTGTGACCTACTTTCATGTCTTTGTGACACCAAGTTTGGTGACAGTATATTTTTTTTATATGAATTTATCAGATTTTAATCAAAATTGCTTCTCTTACATGTTTAGAAATCCGGATTCATATTTGAGATGTATAGATACTACAACTGAAATTTTTCTAGATTACTGTATATACTCGCTTTAAAGTCAGGTCCAACTGCAACTGCAAACAACGTAGACCCTGATCTGCGGTCGCATAATGCACCATCATATCAGAATGCATGTTGTTTGTTCCACTGATTACATAGACCAAAATCTGCTAGTGCATTATGTGACGCCAGAACTGGGTCTATGCAGTTTGCAGTTGTTTCCAACTTATAAGCGAGTATATATGGTATTTCTTAATCTTCATTACAGACCAGTGTGCATAACAAAACCATTTTATTGCATTTACATCTGTACAACCTGCACTTAACTGCAAACAGCAGAGCTCTACATAAGAATATAATGCATTTGGTATTTTGTGAACTGCAAAGCATAAATTTACGATACCAGTGGGTCTTATATCTTCATAATTTTTTTAATGGCTTAAAGAATGCATTAAATGGCTTAATGACCAAGACCAGTGTTTGATTATATGGCTTTGTTTGAATGAACAGTCTCAAAGTGATCAAGTACTTTCCATTTCAAATGTGCATAGAACATCTAGAACTTGTCCTGATAGCATAGTTTATATTGATGAAATGCACCATCATAAAACGTGGACTGTGCTTATGGCAGAATCAGTACAATTTTGGACTAAATGCTTGAAATTAAATTATTTTGTGTAATTTGCACACATTAAAAATGTTTTTTTTAGTCATTTTTGTGTGTGCATAAAATATTCAAATACATTGCTTATCTAGAGCTCTGAAATAGCCAAGACCATGATCCATCAGCATGTATGACATGATGGCAGTTCAAGGTTGACTCTATTTGCTTCACAGCGAAGAGCCTGCAGATCTGCTGGCACTTCAGAAGATGACAAAATTGGTTCTACACTGTTCACCAGTATAGGTATGCATTGTACAGGAGTAAATGTGGTAATTGCCTATTGATTAATTATGAGTTATTTAGCTGCCAGAGATCCTGAATGCAATCAAGCTGTCTCTGATTACCCTCCAACACCCATCTACCCTACTTGAAACAGTTTTTAATAACTTTGCAATAATTGAATTTTTGCTTTATTATTTCTCACAATCTTGTAACCCAGTAATATTCCAGATCTTACATTAACATGATTTGCTTATAAAATCGGGATAAAAGTATTCTGTATTGGCTGCCTGATCACATCAATATTAGGGTAATAAAAGTGCAGATAAAGCAGCCATAGCTGCCCTTCAGTCACCCATTTCCAATAGTGACTTCAAATATTATATCAGTCAACATGTTCTGTATACATGTGCTTGGCAAAATATGTGAAATGAAAACTCCACAAACGGGTTTCAGAACATGGACCCCATTTATGAGAAAGTGGCATTCCACATAAAAACAAATTGCAGAGAGACGAGGTATTGTACTGCTTTTGTATAGGACAGACATACCTGATTTGTATGTCCCTCCTGAAGGTTTTATGATGAAGTACCATGAGATAAAATTTTTGACTTTTTAAAAGACTGTGGTTTATATAACAGATATTGACCCTATATTTTAAGAATTTTATATTTTTTACCTTTACCTTATATTTTATATATATTTTAAAAGGTTGTTAACATCATTAAAATAACAGTAACAATAAAATAACAATAACAAAAATAAACTCTTTTTTTAATGTGGCATATTTTTTTAAATGAAGGAACACATGCTGAATTCAACTAATTCTTGCCACAAACAAGAGAGGAAAGATAACAATTGGGCAATGTACCTTACTCAGGGATACATTAAAATACAAAGCACTGGGTCCTTAACTGACAACCTACAAGCTGCTAAGTAAAAACTCTGCCAACTAACTGAAGTATGATGCTCTTTCTTCAGCAACACAAAGGTATCTTGCCAGTCTGGGATTTGAGCCCAGTATCCCTGTATCTCTAAACATATGCAGCACAAAGGTATGCAGCCAGTCTGGGATTTTAGCTCAGTACCCCTGTATTATTAGACACATGCTCCACAAGCTGCATCATATTATCACCTGCAACACAGTTCTAGAATTAATGATCTTTAACTAACTTCAGATTAATGCAGCTTGAATCCAATTTGCTGTACTGTTTCAATTTCCTGGTTCTGTTAAAGTTCAGAGAATTAGGAAAGTAATCAGGTGTTTTCTTTTTGTCAACAAGATCATGTCCATCCATACCCCGATGTATCATGTGTGGTAAACCTCTCATGTGTGGTAAACCTACTTTTATTCAAAAGAAACCTACTTTTCTTTTATTTCTGTACTTCAGGGAAACCTTGCAACACACACAAAAAAATCCCTTTGAATTGGCATCATATTTCTCTGGTCCCAGATTTTTCCCCAAACCCCACTACTCTGAATAGAAAGAAAATTTGAGTCCTAATTGTCAATTGAACAGTAAAATTAACCTCACAACATAATCAGGGCATGAGGTTAGTCTGTGGTCTTTAAACCATGCTGAGTAAAATAAAATCCAATGTATAAACACATATAGATGCAATGAAAGCTTACCGTAATAATCGCAGATATCTGTTCTAAAAATTGACTGGTTATTGATACTTATTATTGATACTTTGGCAAAATATATACACATTTATTAGTATGTGAGAGAACAGATCTGACTTTTTTTTAGGTGAAAACAATGACCCCCAGTAAACTGAAAAAACTGTCCAAACCATAAAGTTAATTTGGTCTCAAGGGAATTTTGGTGTTGTGAGGTTTTACTGTATATATTTTTGCAAAATTTAATTGCGAATTTTCCCGCAAAATTGAAAGCCATGAATTTGTAACAGCCTTTAGAAAATAAGGATATGAACAGTAGCAGATCACTGAAATTGAATAGTCACAAAGTAGTTTAATGTATGTTGAAATTTCAAAATTTAGTAGCTACAAATAAAAGTAGGTTTTCAGCATCATGAGAAATGAGAATGGTCCATTTATCCTTGTGAGGTCAGAGGTCAAGTATCATCAAGATATTACTGGTAATTCACTTAAGTGCATGCTATCAATTTTCATGGTTGGGGCATATAGTGTTACCCTTGTCCATTCATCCATCCATATGTTCATTTGTTTGTCACTCAGTGGCAATGTTTTGCATTGTGCTCATTTCAGGCACAGTGGTGGGGCATTCATGTACTATGAACAAACTCTCTTTAGCGTACCTGGCAATAAGGCCTTGTGAGCTTATTGCATGGCCATGTGTTCATTCCCCATCCATCAACATTTGCTTATTTTCACTCCTGAGGCCACATTTTTGTTCCAATTTTGATCAAACCTGGAATATAGGTTGATATAATCAATATTGTGAATAAGTTTGAATATGTGCAAGATCTATGCAAATTAATGAGGTGATCTTGCATCTGATGGGTTCAGTTTGTTGCTAGTTTGGAAGTCATGATCAGATTTTAATCAAACTTGAAATATAAGCTTATATTATGAAGATCTCAGACAAGTTTGATAATGAGCGAGAGCCATGCATATTAATGAGGTGATCTTGCAACTGATTGGTTGAGCTTGTTACCACTCAGTAGGTCATATTTCTGATCTGATTTTAATCAGACTTGGAATATATGCTTATGCCAACATAATCTTCGACAAGTTCAATAATGAGTGACATATGCACATAATAATGAAGTGATCTTGCATGTGATTGACTGAGCTTGTTAACATTCTGGAAGTCTTATTTCTGATCCAGTTTTGATCAGACATGAAAGATGGGCCAATGACATCATCCTGTTGGATGATTTTGATAATGAACAAGATCCATGCATAGTAATGAAGATATCTTGCATCTGATTGACTGAGCTTGTTACCACTTTTGATTTCTGGCCAGATTTTGATCATATTTGGTCTGTAAGCTTATCTCATCAAGATCTCAGATGAGTTCAGTTATGAGCACATATTAATGAGGTGATCTTGCATCTGATTGGCTGAGCTTGTGAAAATCTAGAGGCCATATTTCTTGGAGACATCTAGAGTCTATAATTCTGATTTTTATCAGATTTGGCATGTAAGTTTATATCATAGATCTCAGATGGGTTCGATTATGAGTGATATCTATGAATTTTAATGAGGTGATCTTATATCTGATTGGCTGAGCTTGTGAACACACCAGAGGCCATATTTCTGATCAGACTTTGATAAAATTTGGTATGTGAGCTTATATTATCATGATCTTGGATGAGTTTGATTATGAGTAACATCCAGCATATTAATCAGGTGATCTGTATCCGATTATCTGAGTTTGTAAACAATCTCAAGGCCATATTTCTGCTGAGATTTTGATCAAATTATGAATGTTAGCATGTATCATCAAGCTCTCAGATGAGTTCGATTATGAGTGAGATCCATGCATATTAATGAGGATCCAGGCTGATCAGAATATGAGAATCAATCCTGCAATCTTTTGGTCATGAGATAAAATACTTGTCTGCTCTATGTTAAGAAAGTGATCCTATCCTATATATGTGGTCTTGAAAAGAGTGTTAGTGTTAACAGCAATTTGAACACATTATTGGCTGTATAATGCCCAGGAAATGGGAGCTAAGTGCTTTTCTGAAGGACACCAAGGCAGTCTACCTGAGCTGTCCTGGGCAGGTATCAAACCTGCAACTCTTGAATTAGGACTTTAAGGCTCTAACAACTGAGCTACCATTGCTCCCCAGTCTAGGAGAGAAGATAAATGATGCCAACATGAATAGTCAGTGGAGTAACTGTGCTCCAAGCTTTAATTTTCCATGTATAGTTTCAATATGTGTATTAATTTGCATTCATAAGCAAAGATATGTCAGGTACCCAGGTGAGCATTATCAGGCCCACTTGGCTCTCTTGTTTTGCAGAAGGATACTTTTTCATTAGGCCATTAAATTCAGGGTTTGTAGCAATCCATGAAAATTTGTATTGCATGAAAAATAGTGAATTCACAGTCTTTACATAGGAGTTGTCTGTATTTATCTTAAGTAAATATATTAATTGTAGCAATAAATTAATATTTTTGATTTCTTCCAGACTTTTACATAACTGACTGGATTTTATTATTTTATTCTGCAAGAGTATGGATGAAAATTATATCGTGACCATTCAAATGCAGATGGAATAGAGGCTGTCAGCCAAAAAGGGGAATATACATTTTTGTTTGTGATAAAAATTATAAAAATAGTGATATATATCAATCTATGTTGAATACATTGAATCAGATCAAGGAATGGAACAGTATATTACACAGTAATATGCTTTTCTGTGCTGTGATATTAATTCTAGCTTTTAATATGATAATACTTTTAGTTGTGCTTTTTCTCTTCTCACCTCTAACACCTTTTGCTTTCATTAATCATCCTTTTCAGACATGTAGGGGAAAGTTTGGCGTCCCTTATTCGCCGCAACAAATCGTTTTTGAATCTGAGGGGTCTCGATGAATTCAGGTTGGATAGTCTCAACATTTTCAATTTAACCTGGTCACGGTGTTGTTTGGCAGATCAGATCTAGATAAACAATGTCAATTCATCAGTTATTTATACTTATCAAGTTTAAGTTTTGATTGCAACTTTTTCTTTTTGCATCAAACACTTTTTGGATTGTTGAGTTTTAAAAAGTAGTGTGATAAATTTTTAAAATATATTTCATTTAAGAAGTTATTGGCCTTTATTCTGTGGTTCTAGTTTGCATAGAGGTTCCAGAAATTATGAAAATTAAAGTGATACCCCAATATTTTCTCTAAAATTTAGCAAGATACAAAGATAACATTTTTTTTTTTTTGATTTGGTACCTTACTTTCTGCAAAAATATCAAGTAGCTATTTTCAGGTGATATCCATTTCAAATATTAGTAAACATGTTATCCAGCTTGTATTAAATAAGTGTTCTCCAAAAATATCAAGTTTTTACATTGTAGTTATATCAAAATTTGTTTGGCCTACCTGTTTTAAGTACAGGAAAACTTTTGCTATAATCCCATCATAGTCTCCATCTGCATCTGCATTGACAGATATCAATGGCAGGATCATATTTATGTTCAAGGTTTTGACTATGGCTGATATGAAAGAATGTGTTTAAACTTCACTCTTGTTTGTTTATTTACATATGCCTTGCCTATTTAATACTTTTTAATCCCATTTTTTTTACTTAATTGCCATTGGGGGAAAGTTTTTGTTTAAGGTTTGCTCTCTGTAGACAGCAGGTTAAAGTTTTTGTTTAAGGTTTGCTCTATGTAGACAGCGGGTTATTGTTTGTGTTTAAGGTTTGCACTGTGTAGACAGCATGTTAAAATTTGTGTTTAAGCTTTGCTCTATGTAGACAGCAGGTTAAAGTTTGTGTTTAAGGTTTGCTTCAGCTCTTTTTGTTAGTTTTCAATACAACTTTTACCTATTTTTCTAACAGTTTATTGTTATGAGATTAAAGTTTTCGTTTTATGTTTTCTCTGTCTGGTTTTGAAATGCTATTTCTTGTTACCTTAAGGCCGTCTTTCTGATTTCTTTTAGAGGACCTAACCATTTTATTTATGATCCACAAAAGAGTGAAAGTGACAATTAGTGCTAACCTCATCAGCATACCCATCTTCCCATTCTTCTCTCCATTATTCCTTATTTGTCTTACTTTAGGCAAATTTTTCTTGTACTCTCACTTATTGGCTGTTGTGATTTATTGTGTGGATCCACCTTGGAGAGAACTATACTGTCATGCCAAAAGTAGATCACCATGAGCTGCACTTTAAACTTCAGTACTTTTTTTACCACAGTCCAATGCATCATACAAACTTGATGCTTACAGTGAGGTAGCTTTATCTATGGAACCATATATTGAGTACTCGATCATCACATCAAAAGTAGGTCACTGTAATCTACATTTTATACATCCATGACTTTGATTGAACTATGCTTTGAGGTCAGTTATTTCAGCAATCTTATTGGTTGGATCAAATACCTTTGTTGGGATACTTTGTGGTATGTATGACACCATCATTCCAAAAATAGATCACTGTGACCAAAATTTCTTGCTCTCTATACTTTTTTCAAAGTTTGTTTGCGATCGGTGTGTTGTGCACAGTTTACTCTACATATTCATATATATATATATATATATATATATATATATATATATATATATATATATATATATATATATATATATATATATATATCTGTTTATTGACCATCATCAGTATTAATCAGGTAATACAAAATTCCAATACAAAATGTCTTGGTAATTGTGTCCCAAAAGGCTAGCAATGTTGTCACAAAATGCCTTGTTAATTGTGCCCCTAAAGGCAAGATATGGTGTCACAAAATGCCTTGTTAATTGTGCCCCAAAAGGCAAGCTATGCTGTCACAAAATGCCTTGGTAATTGTGCCCCATAAGGCAAGATATTGTGTCACAAAATGCCTTGGTAGTTGCACCCCAAAAGGCAAGCTGTGCTGTCACAAAATGCCTTGGTGCCCCACAAGGCAAGCTATGCTGTCACAAAATGCCTTGTTAATTGTGCCCCAAAAGGCAATATATGCTGTCACAAAATGCCTTGGTAATTGTGCCCCAAAAGGCAAGCTATGCTGTCACAAAATGCCTTGGTAATTGTGCCACAAAAGGCAATATATGCTTTCACAAAATTCCTTGTTAATTGTGCCCCAAAAGGCAAAAAATGCTGTCACAAAATACCTTGTTAATTGTGCCCCAAAGGGCAATCTGTGCTGTCAGCAGGGTATTATGATGCTAAACCTTTATTATGAAAAGAAGTTTGCAAGTAATTGCCTAGCAAGCTAAGAAATTAGAAAATACAACAATTTGGTCTTCATCAAATGTTAGTGGTTGGCATTGGTTTACTGGTGAGCAGTGCTGTCGTCTGATAGCTCTTGTTAAATGTGGTGGCCTTTATCCAGTGTGCATTAGCTCAGTGATTTGAGAAGTGCTTTTTTTTTTGTTTTTGATGGTTTTAATGGCACTTTTAACACACCATTGGCTATATAAAGCTGAGAAAATGGTAGCTACATGCCTTTTCCATGGACACACTGAGGTAGCCAACCTGGGCTGGCCTGGGCAGGTATTGAACCTTATCTCTGATCCTTGGATTACAAGTCTAATGCTCTACCAACTGAGCTACTGCAGCTCCCAATTTGAGAGGTGGGGGCCAAACAGAAGTGCAGCTGTAATGCAGTCACTTTGCATCACTGCACTCATGGATTACAGTCAGTTTGCATCTCTGTAGTCATGGGTTATCCGTCACTTTGCATCTCTGCAGTCATAGGTTAGGTGTCACTTTGCATCCCTGAAGTCGTGGGTTAACAGTCACTTTGTATCTCTGCAGTCATGGGTTAGCTGTCACTTTGCATCCCTGCAGTCATGGGTTAACAGTCACTTTGTATCTCTGCAGTCATGGGTTATCAGTCACTTTTTATCTCTGTCGTCATGGGTTATCAGTCACTTTTTGTCTCTGTCATCATGGGTTATTAGTCACTTTGCATCTCTGTCATCATGGGTTATCAGTCACTTTTTATCTCTGTCATCATGGGTTAAATCCCTGGTTATTGCACATGCAAGAGAAAGAGATTTTTCATTCAAGGTCAGTGCTTTCCTCTGGGTTCTGCAGTTTCATATACTCCAAATAACTTTCTTGACCCTGGATCCATCTAGAACACTTCATGTATGTTGATGCCCTTTGATCCATTTAGAACACTTTGTCTGTGTTCTTTGAACCTGTTTTTAATTGAGGTAATGTCAGTAAAGTTCAAACTTTACAAAATATAGAGAACTTATACAGCCACACTGGCATCAGTGTTTGACACCAACCTTGTTAATTCTAGGGACAGTATTTGCTATCATTTTTCTAGTGGAGCATAATACTGATCTTGGAATGTCATGGCAGCTGCTCCTTGTTTCTGTGCTCATATATCCTCCACCTTAAAAACCATGCTTAATTTGCATAAATGCTTTTAAACATTATGATATTTTTAACCAAAGTAATATTTAAACAAAATGCTTTTGATGTCTGACAATTTTTATCAGATCTGAACTGCAATTCTGTTGCCAAGTATGACTTAACATGTGTATTCTATTGCTAAATATGTTATAGCATGAGTGTAATACTAATATGCATCACCTCTAATACCCTACTTTTCTTGCTTGGAATAAACAATTATACAGGACTTTTGGAAGGAAAATGAACAAGGGCTGAAAGTTGAAAACATTATAAATGATAAGATACCTGTATCTATTCAGTTTCCAGATCAAGTTTTCGGAATTTAGTCTTGAAACTTCAAGTTTGTAACACCATCTTGTAAAATTGGAAACATTAGAATTACTACTTTTTTCATGGCTTGATTTTGCATCTTATAGGCGATAACAAAGTTGAAGGTTTTTACTCAGAGTGAACAATTTTAAGAATTTACAGCCTGTGTGTGATTTAGGATTGATGAATAACAGATCAAGGTTAGAATTACACCCAGTGTCATATTGTTTGGATGAAAATTATTGAAAATTGAAATATTGCATGATAATAATTCTATATAGAATTTTTTGAGCTCCCACTGCAGGAGCAAAAGGAGGGCATAATAAGCTCAACTGATCAGAGACCAGAAGAGCTTGTGCGATGAGTCTGTTTCCATCACCTGTCCGTCCATTGTCTATTAGCAGTTATTTGTAATGATACAGTTTCATCCTGGGGCCTAGTTGGTGGGTCCCGAATGAAACTGGTGCCCCTTGAATATCCAATATGGCTGCCCTGGTGGCCAGCTAGAAATTCTCACTGCTACTCTTCCTGAATGGACACCTCTTACAACATGTAATTGATCCAGAATGAAATTCGTTCAGGTCTGACCCCCAACATGCCTGCACTTTTGTGATCAAATTTGAAAAAATAGACCTACTTGACCTTTGGGGTCAAGGTAAAGGTCACTGGTTGGATATTTGTACCTCATTTAGCTTATGAACCCAATGACTTGTGCATATACAAATAAATTTTGAGCAGACTTTGTATTCATTTTTTTTTCTTCAATAAAAAGTTGATAATAAGCACTTAGACATTTGATTTCAAGGTCACACGTCTTGTATGGGGTTCATATATGTGATGGCTCATGAACATGATAAGACAAACAAGTATAAATGGATTTTTGTTTCATGTATCCAGTTTGTGGATATATCTGAAATATACTTTGAATGATACCACTTCAGTGACTTGGGTTTCTTCCCCCCAAAATATGTAATTAGCCAATATGTATTAAAGTTTGTGCAGATGCTGCTGATCTGACATCAAACATGGCCAAGTTACTAAAAGAAGAAAAAAAACATTTAAACAACTTTATACAAAATAACCACTCAACATGCATGTACTTTGATAAACTTTGACAGAAAACATCAAGGCATAAATATCAGGCATTTCAATAATGGAGAAATGAGACTGGTATGCCATTAAATATGGATGAAGGTAAAAAAAAGTAGAGAAACCTAGAAACAACTGTTTTCATAATGTGCAATTAACAGAAGAGGAAGAAATTTATATGGAAAGCATCCAGTTGGCTGTTAGGCAGCTGTCAGCCTGGTGAGCAATTTCAGGCCCACTTGTGCCTCTTTTTTGCTTTGGGTAAGCATGTTTATATGCATATGTAGATTTTGAAAGCATTTTTTTTAATTGTTTGCAAGTTTTGGACTTGGTTTAGAGTAAACTTGAATTGTTAGCATTAATATATGTATTTCAAATCTATTTGACCTGTGCAAATACAATTTGGTTACAAGACTTCTTGATATGCATCAATAGATGATCTGATTACATGTGTATGCTATTTACATGGATTTTACAAATTTGTATGGATTTATTTAGACAGTTTAATTTTCTGTTTTTTTTAAATTTGCAAACATAACCTTAGTTTTTCTTCAAATAGAATAATTTTGTAATGTGTCAAATTTAACGAAAAACGATCACAATTTTTTTAGACTGATTCACTTTTCATTTAGATCTATTTGTCTTGTTTCAAGTAAATTCATTTAAATAAATATATTTTTTTCTTTACACACTACTGTAACTGTTGATGTTTTCTCTGCCCTTGAATTTGAACCTAAAATTGAAGCAATTTAATAATTGTCTATTCCATGGCTTTTGGATTTTTATTAACTGAAATATGTTAATTTTCTACCTATTTTCAGTTAATTAATTAGTTAATTAGTATTAATTAGTGTTGCTTCTTTCATTGATTCTTAGCAAGTACCTGCTTCACTGAAGCTGACTCTTCATCATGTTTACTTCTTAGGGTAATTTAATTTCTCACAGAGTTCACTGCACCATGGTACATTGCCCATGTCAAAGTACCATCACAAGGACAACAGTGTTTGACCCAGAGGTCATAACATCATGGTATATTATTGCATACTATGCCATAGATGCTTTTTAAGTAATTTATTCAAGTAAATTTACCATTGCTTCCATTGACCATTTTCATCTCTAAAGAATATTAAAACTTGCCTGTCAAGACTACAGTTCTTAATGTGTGTGTGTGTGTGTGTGTGTTTCTTTTCCAGGAATAGTAAGTATAAACCCATAGAAAGTTTCACAGGGATCACTGCAGGATCCCACTGGGATTTAATGAGATCCCCAGAGGATCAAGAAATCCTGTTAGCATCTCATGATTTCATTGGGATCCTGACCACGCAGCTGCAAAACAAGAATTTGGTTTATATTTTAGAATTACTTGTATCTCTAGGGCTTGACTGGGATCAGAATTTTGTGTATGTGGTGGGATTACTGGTATCTCTGGGGGTCAGCTGCGATCAGAATTATGTTTATATGGTGGAATTACTGGTATCTCTGGGGGTTGACTGGGATCCCAGTTTGATCCCAGTCGCAGGACTTGAGTAATTATATGAGAGGTATTCAAAAAGTTCTGAATATTAGTGCACTGTGCAACAGAGTTCTTTATTAGTGAACAGGACACCAGTACATGTACATTCCCTCAAAGTACTCCCCATGTACCTCAACACCCTTTCACAGTTAGATTATCCGATTATTAAATGCCATTTTATTTTCTTTCTTGTTCATAAACTGGAAAAGTGTACTTCCAACTGCATGGCAGCTTTCAAATCATTTGCCCCTCAGCAAATCTTTGATAATGGGATTCAGCCAAAAATCACTTGCAGCTAAATCAGCGCAGTATAAAGGATGTGGCAAACTTTGGATACTGTGCTCCTTCAGGAAGTCTTTCATAACGGCAAATTTATGCAGTGGTGTATTGTCATTGAGTAGATGGATACATCAGGTAGTGGTGCATGGACAGGTGGTTTGGTAGTGTTCCACAACTTTTGGCAACACATTGGAGGCATAAGAATGTCTAGTGACACTAGCAGAATCACAAACAGTTACCTAAAGGACCAGGCCTTTTGCATTGAAAAAAAAATGTGTAAAATTCTTTTGACAGTATGAATACGTTCAGCGATTTTTAGTCTCTGCTCATTTTGTCTGATCTAAACCATTGTTTTCTCTTGAGTTGGGTTCAGAAAAATAAATCCATGTTTCATTACCTGTGGCAATCTCATTCAGATGTCTCTCTCTGTTCACTCATGTCATATTTGGTGAGGAGCTGTTTAATTGGCAATTCAAATCAAGTCTGTTTTTGATCAGCCATTAACAAATGCAGGATCCATCTTGCACAAACCTTTCTGAGCTTAAGATGATTCTTCATTGTATTAAAAACAGCTGATGAATGAATGCCCGTTATAAGAGAAATATCTTCACTGTGTATCGAGCATCTTCATCAATTTCCCCCCTTCACAGCAGCCACTTCTCACTCGCCAATTGCAGGCATTGGTCTTCCAGAACGTGGGTCAACTTCCATGGGTTCATGACCATATTTAAAATGATAAAACCACCTCAAAATTGTAGGATGTGGCAGAGAATGAAATGCATAAACTTTATTCAAGTCAGCTTTGATATCAGTTGTAGAGTATCCTATGAGTGCTTGGATTTTACAGGATGCTGTTTGCACAGTAGCAGAATTGTTCTCTTTCTCTGTCATTTTTATGTCACTGTCATTTACCTATGTTATATGTAAAGCATACATGTATATCTGCAGATGTTTGACATGCTGCACATGCAGCTGAATGTCCTTTTATAGACATTATTTTGTCAATCAATTGGCATTAAATTTATTGACAGGTTTAAAGAAACAAAAAAGTGAATACAAAATATTCTGAACTTTTGAAATACCACTCATACCCTTTGACACTTAGCATATGGTTTTTGTCTCATCTGTGTAGCATAGGCAATACACATAACTAAACTCAGAATTCTTTATTTGGCTATTTGCTGAAATACAGTAATATAATGCTGTGTATACATGACTTTCAAAGTTTTCTTCACTAATTTAGAAGAGAATTGGTGAGAAATGGAGCTTATTAAGTCAGTGGTTAGTTTTTCCTTTGTGTTACATTAAGCAAATACATTACTTGATCATATAATCTCTGTACATTTACATGTGCAGTACCTATTTACTGTGTATGAACAGGTTTAAACCTTTCAATTGTCCATGAAAGTGGTTTCATATGGCATTCTTGGTTTTACTTCTTTGTCTCAGGTTGATTAACATTTCTGCTAAACAATTATGTATGGTGTGACATGATAATGAACTGTGATCAAATATATGACACCTGTATTCATTGATAAATATCAGCAGATATGGTTAAAAGAATATAGTGAGCAACCTTTAACTTCAATTACAAGCACACAATGACTGCATCCTCGATGATTGCTATTTTTATACCGGTATTATCAAGTGATGCAAAATACACATGGGATTGAGTTAAAATTACATTTAACTGTTCGAAATTACAGCCATGAAATATTAGAGCAGTTTAATTATCCAGCAAACATCACAATAGGATATTAAAGGAAATGTGTTTATCAAGCAAACAGCATTAGAACTTGTAATTACAGATGTTTGTTTTTGTGGGTTTAATGCCATTTTTCAGCACATGATAGGCTATACATGGCAGCCAGTATATTTGGTGGAGGAAGAACCTGGGAAAACCCAGGGAAGAACCACTGACCCATGGGAAGCTACTGGCAAGCTTTCTGACATTCCCACATTGGCTGAGCCTACTCAGCTAATTTCAGGTCACTGTGACCTGTTATATACAAGTCCTATCCAGGTTCTTTACTTATTGTAGTAAATTGTAATATGCATCAACATTTGCCATATGCATCAACATTCTAACTGTTCTTTTACTTGATACCATGAGGTTAAATCTTTGAAATTTTGACCAACTTTTTCACAAAACTTGGTCATGTTCAACATAGAAATAAATTTAAGTTATTTGTATAGAACTGAATATGCATGATCAATAATAGCCAAGTATTGTATACTTTCTGTATGTTTTGAACATCTTGGTGGGCAGATATAAACTGGTACTGTGGTGCTGATCATGTTATTCCATAATATACTGTCATATACAGTGATCCCTCACTATAGAACTATGATGCTGATCATGTTATTTCATAATATACTGTCATATACAGTGATCCCTCACTATAGAACTTAGGTGCTGATCATGTTATTCCGTAATATACTGTCATATACAGTGATCCCTCACTATAGAACTATGGTGCTGATCATGTTTTTCCATAATATACTGCCATATACAGTGATCCCTCACTATAGAACTATGATGCTGATCATGTTATTCCATAATATACTGTCTTATACAGTGATCCCTCACTATAGAACTATGATGCTGATCATGTTATTCCATAATATACTGTCATATACAGTGATCCCTCACTATAGAACTCTGATGCTGATCATGTTATTCCATAATATACTGTCATATACAGTGATCTCTCACTATCATGCTAAGGGAAGCATAAAAGTGTACTGTGTTATAATGAGGTCACCTTATCATGAGTATGTTATACATATTACTACATAGTGTAATGAGGCTCTCCATACTTGCCTTATAAATGGACAGTGTTGTATTGGGGTGACATAGTGAGGGACCCACTGTATTCACCTGAGTATATGGTACACCGAACCTCAAAAGGTGTCGACCCAAATCTGCAATTGCATTTTTTTCTGGCAGATAAGGGTCTGTGCTGTTTGCTGGAAATCATAACTAGACCAAACAGTGTACACCCTGATTTACTAGTGTATTATGTGATGGCACATCTGGGTTAACACAGTTTGCATTTGGTTGAGCTTTACACATGCCTAAATACAATAAGTACAGTGATCTGACTCTTACTATAATGATGACAGAAGTATAGCCAACAAAAGTGTACCAGGTTATATGTGAGGTTGCTTTATACTAAGGTATTACTATTATATAATATATTCCATGACAATAACCACCTTGTATAATGGACAGTGTTATACTGAGATACCTTAAAATGAGGGTCCACTGTACTTGTAACATTCGAACTTGTACCCTATGGGATCTTTTCATGAACAAGAAAATTGCAAGTGAGACTACAAATGTGGATTTTATGGAGCCATGTATTTTATTTGGATACCTTTCAGTATGTTTTAAGTTTAATATAATGAGGAGCTTGAGAATAACATGAATTCATCGGCATACTTTTTCATGGATTTGCAATAGTTTTTATTCTGGTTGGTCCTGAAATTCTTGGACATTGCCTCTGACAGAAATGGCACTTATGGCAAATTTTTTCCAAAGCCTTTATAATAGGCATTTTGAGTGGTTAAATTTGCATCATGTGATGCAGAAAACTAGAAGTTATTAGGTCATAACACAAAAAGGAACTACTTTTTGTATTCATGCATCCTTCTTGTGTTATTTGATTTTTTCAGATTCATTATGTGTATAACTATTTGTAATTATAATTGGACTTCACAATGGCTGTGCAGTTGCTTTTCAAGCTTAATGACTTCATGATTCTGTAAAATATGAAGTTCAGTTCTTAAGACATCTTTCATTTGGTATTCAAGTTGTACATGTAGTTTGTAGCTACCACAAAATCCACAAAAACTGATATCTATGAATTAAGGTGAATTCTAGTCTTCATTTACACACTGTTGTAAAGATGATTTAGTCATGTACCATAAGCACTTGCTTCTAAGTCGAGTCCAACTACAAACTGCACAGACCCACATCTGCTGTCACATAATGCGCTGACAGATCCAGGTCTGTGCAGGAGTAATCAGTAGAACAAACAACACAGACCCTGGTCTATCAGCACATTATGCGACTGTAGGTCCGGGTCTATGTTGTTGCAATTTTACTCAACTTATAAGCAAGTATGGACGGTATATATCTCTCTGAACATCAATTTTCTTATAATAAGTTTGGTTGACCAAATATTTTGGTTGAATCATACTTGTTTGCATGCAGTCTGTGAAAACAGGGTGGATATAAGGAGAACCTCTCTAAATGCATGTGTTTATAGTGCATGTTGGTTTGAAGTGGTGCACAATATAGACAAAACCTAGAGCTTATACAATTCTTATAATTGTGATATAAGAGCTTCTTATTTTTATCCCTTTGAAAATTTAATAACATGCAATTATATTTCTTATCAAGATGTACAAAAATGTTTTCTTTCTATTTTCAGTTGTTTTATAAGTATTATAAACTACTTTACATGTATAAAAAAAAAACTTATTAATAGACCATGTATCCTACTTGACCCTGGAGAAATCTTGTGTCAATTAATAGATCATGTACCGTACCCAACTTGACCCTGGAGAAATCTGTGTCAATTAATAGATCATGTACCCTACTTGACCTGGGAAAAGATGTGCCAATTAATAGATCATGTACCCTACTTGACCCAGGAAGAGATGTGCCAATTAATAGATCATGTACCCTACTTGACCCTGTGGAAATCTGTGCCAATTAATAGATCATGTACCCTACTTGACCAGGGAAAAGCTGTGCTAATTGATAAATCATGCATCCTACTTGACCCTGGGGAAATCTGTGCCAATTTATAGATAATGTAACTTACTTGACCCTGGAGAAATCTGTGCCAATTAATAGATCATGTACCCTACATGACCCTGGAGAAATCTGTGCCAATTAATTGATCATGGACTCTACTTGACCCTGGGGAAATATGTGCCAACTAATAGATCATGTACCCTACTTGACCCAGGGGAAATCTGTGCCAACTAATAGATCATGTACCCTACTTTACCCTGGGGAAATCTGTGCCAATAAATAGATCATGTACCTTACTTGACCCTGGGGAAATCTATGCCAATTATAATATCATGTACCCTACTTGACCCTGTGGAAATCTGTGTCAATTAATAGATCATGTACCCTACTTGACCCTGGGGAAATCTGTGCCAATTAATAGATCATGTACCTTACATGACCCTGGGGAAATCTGTGCCACAGTTAGCTATAACATGACCATCTTTACCTGCTGTCTTTTTATGTTTCATTTTAAGTCAGAGGAACAATACCAAGGACCTAAACTGAGATTGATTACAAATAATCATTGCAGAGCACTATTTCCAGAAACAAATACTTTTAAAAAATCATTTGCTTACTCTGGTGCTATTTTATAGAATGAACTCCCAAAAACCATTCAATCAGACACAAATCTAAATGTGTTTGAAACAAAATCGAGTTTATTCTGTTAATGCATATCTTATAGATTTTTTATACTTAATGTATTTAAGCATGCCTTACTATTATTATTATTATTATTTTTGTTGTTGTTGTTGTTGTTGTTGTTTGTGTTTACAATAGTTTGTTTATCCTGAGGGCCTTAGGCTAGAATAGTATATTATAACTGAGTTACCCTCATAAAAAAAGATATTTACTATTATTATTATTATTATTATTATTATGGATATTATTATTAATACCCTACTTGTCCCTGGGGAAATCTGTGGCACTAGACATAAAATGACCATACTTACATGATGTCTGTGATTACCATCCTTGACCCTGGTACATAATAGATATTTGTATTACCATGTTTGCTCAGGGTTCCATTCAGCCAACTGCAGATAGTGTACATGTACCCTGATCTGCCATCGCATAATGTGCTGGCACATCTGGGTGTACACACTTTACTTATGATTTCAGTTGAATTGTGTGAACCCTGATCTGCCAACATACTGTTCACAGTTAATTGTATGCTGTATATGGGAAAATATAGTGTAGTAAAGTTTAGTTTCATTGATTTTCAGATTTCATTTATTGAACTTAGTACATTCATTTTGGCAGTTGGAATGATGTAATTCAGTAAAATAATTATTCATTTATTCCAAAAGTTGAAATGGTAAAATCTAAGTTTTTTCTTTAGTAAAAAAACCCCAGTTTTACATAAGATTACAATTTTGTAAAATAGTTGCCATGGTGATGCAAAATTTATAATTTGAAAACCATATTTTGTGTGTCATATATGCTTAAATGCGAAAAGCATAGACTTAAATCTGCTGTCATATAATAAACTGGCAGAACAAAGTCAATACTGTTACTTTCTATGATTTGATGCATGCAACATAATGCCTAATTAAATGGCGCATAATACAACAGCATATATGGGTGTTCGCTATTTCTTGGTTGGTTGCACATTACAGATGTAAGTTATTCGTACAATGCCAAATTAAATGACGCATAATACAACAGCAATAGTGGGTGTTTGCTCTTTCTTGGTTGGTCGCACATTACAGATATAAGTTATTTATGCATCATTAAAAGATTATTATATGCACAATTTTCATTTGCTAACTGGAATTTTTCTGTTCACTGTATATTGTACTAGCTTAGCTTGGTTCAGCTGCAGTGCTAACTGTATGATTCGAAACAGGAAAAAGTATTAAGGAAATGCTTTTTTTCATTATCATAATAGGCATCTGTTTGTTGAACTAACTTCGGTTTCAAGTTTTCACTGCGTTTCATGTAATTTATGTACTTCTATAGCCATCGGTGTTGGTAGAGGTATGTTGTAACAGAATTTTATGCTAATTTTCATGCCTTACTTCTTATATCAGACTTTTCAGGTGATTCAGTAGTGTTTGAGGTGACCATAGGACTACAAGAAAATGTATCCAACAGTTCTTGCCATTATCATCATCCTGATATCATATCATAAAAATCTTCCACCAACTGTAGCACAACATTTAGCTGTGACACATAACAGTTTCATTGAGTAATGTAATCACATAACAGTTTCCTTGAGTAATCTAATCACATATTGTCATTGAGTAATGTAAAGTCCTAGCAGTGTCACATAGCAGTGTCATTGAGTAGCGTAAAGTCCTTAACATTATGTTATAAATTGAATCATGAACACACATTTCATTGACATGAAAATGACAATTCTTGTAAGATTCTTTATTATCAGCTCATAAAAATTGAATTGCATTTTTTAACAGTATTTAATAATAATAGGACTACAAGAAGAATGTATCTAACAGTTCTTGCCATTATTATCATCTTGATAACATATCATAAAAATCTTCCACCAACTGTAGCACAACATTTAGCAGTGACACATAACAGTGTCATTGAGTATTGTAAAGCCCCAGCAGTGTCTCACATAACAGTGTCATTGAGTAATGTAATCACATAACAGTGTCCTTGAGTAATGTAATCACATAGCAGTGTCATTGAGTAATGTAAAGTCCTAGCCATGTCATTGAGTAATGTCAAGTCCTAGCAGTGTCACATAGCAGTGTCATTGAGTAGTGTAAAGTCCTTAACATTATGTTGTAAATTGAATCATAAACACACATTTCATTGACATGAAAACGACAATTCTTGTAAGATTCTTTATTATCAGCTCATAAATATTGAATTGCATTTTTTAACAGTATTTAATAATAAAAATTTTATAATAACCTTCTGAAATTGCTAGTTAAGGATTTACAACTCTCCCTCATTAGAACATGGTAGTTGAGGTCCAAAAGATGGCGACTGCATTATGTACCGACTGCAGTATAGCGAGAATTATAAAATATTTTATGAATGCATGTATGTGTGTCTGGGGGTGGGTGAAGGAAAAAAATAAAATGTCCATTAACTGTATTTTAGTTGATGTAAATTAAATTAATTTTTTCACTTTTTGGTATTTTGTCTATTTAGTTTTTGTTAAATAATAATGTTTTAGAAAAGAAATAAAGATATAACTATGTTCAGTTTCAGCTCTTATTGTCATGCATTTGATAGATCAATTCAGATATTGGTTTTTTGTCATGGGGTCCATAGTGGGATTGCATTGTATCCAGAATTGCATTATAAAAAAGGACATTATAATCAGGGAGAGTTGTATTTCCATATTCTTAATTAGTAATTAGTGCTTTTATATTTCTGGATGTTTATAGCAACTCATATGGTAATATATAGAAAAGGTAGAGAACTTTTAATTTTATTGTGATTTGTGAACATGTGTGAAAGATTGTACCTATATTCTGTAATATATTTCTTGTTTTCAAAACTTTATTGCCAGAATTGATATTTAATTATTGAAAATTAAATTTTCTTCAATCACACAATTTTAGCAATTGCCAAGCATGTATTACTACTACTTGTATGAATATTCATACCTATTATCCATTATCTTCACACTGTTGTGTTACGTATATTAGATACCCTACATCTGTCTGTCTGTCTCCCTGTCTCTCCATTGGTCTGTTAGTGTGTCTGGCATTTGGTCTTGTAAACTGCTGGATAGAAATTTGCCATTTTTTTCCCTGGTCAAATAGTTACTAGTAACCTTGTGTGGGAAGGATATTAGTTTTGGTTCCCTTCCTTGAAGTCCTTGATAGGAGTTCAGAGGTCAGATGTAAAGAAAAACAAATAACTTAGTGATATTTTCAGTATTTTAAACCAATCATTAATATATGCAGTGATAGCAGAAAGACACATCATACATGTAATTGATTTTGGGTTATGATCCTTGGGTGGAGGTCAAGGGAGTAGGATGGGGGATAAATGGTTGAAACTGACACTATTTAAAATTATTATTAAATAAAAAATAACCCTTGGGGATTTGTGATGGCAAGAAATAGTTGTCATCCTAGTTTATCATAAACAGACAGACAGACACCAAAAACAAATGTAGAAAAAGACATAGAAATTAAAACAAAAAGACAGTAACAGGAAGAAAAAGGATGAATTTAACATTAGAATATTGCATGAATTATTTTAATTTTATTTACATTATGTATCAGGAGTATGAAATAGATTTCAATAATGTAGAGTTTGTTTACAGTTTACAACATTTTTTATAGACATCAGAGAGAAGAACTTTCCCTGATGAAGACATTGACTTCATCTACGAGTTTCCATAACAGCCCATCTTCACAAAATGTTCTGTTTTACAATCGCTCCATGTCAGAACCAAATGACAAACAGACGGAAAATCACCTAGATGTCAAATCACCATCTTTCGTTAAGGTGGATATGGACAGTAGTGCGGTATGATTATTTAATTTTGCAAAAATTGTCCTAATAATCATTCGTTAGGATTAAGTATCAAGTATATTGTATATTTAGTTTTGTCGTACTCAATTAATATAATTTTACTAGGAAAGGTCTGTCTTTACATTTTTCTAAATGAAAATGGTACGAAAACCTGACATCCAGTATGGCTACTGCAGCAGCTAATTTGAAAATCTTGTTATCGCTGAAGACTATCAGAGATACTTTTAACACTCAGTAGTTAAAAGGAAGAAATGGTCTTATCTTGACTTCCTGGAAATTATTTTCGGCCAGTAAAGCATCAGTCCCTTCAAGGGACTCTTGTTTAATCCTGCCAGTCATATATGCATGTGTCAATGATTGTAATATGTGGCACAACTCCTCCCTATACTATTCAATATATAGATTTGAAACCTTGGAATAATCAGTGGTGATTGATACAGGATGATTTCAGAACTTGGATCTGCCCTCTAGGGGTAGTTGAGGGTTAAGGACTGGGAGGATTGGGGTAGGAGTGGGGGGGGGGGGTGAATCAATTGCTTAGATGTGTCAGAACAATTGTTTTACTATTTGTTTTGTTTTTGCTTCTTTTAATTTTGCTTTCATTCCTTTTATGCATATTACAGGCTGATGGGAATCACAAAGATAATACCACACAGGAAACTCAACTGGAAAGTCAGCAACAGAAAAATTTCCAAGAGATAATGCGCAGAATTCCTCACAATGCAGAGGCTAGCGTTGTCCTTGTTGGTCAAGTAGATTATCTTGCAAAACCCGCTATGGCATTTGTACGATTAGCAGAGGGACAGGTACTAGAAAACTTGACAGAGGTGCCACTTCCTGTTCGGTTTCTTTTTATCCTTCTCGTGCCAGAAAAGTCAAAAATGGAATACCATGAAGTAGGACGATCTATTTCAACACTGATGTCAAACCAGGTATATTTTAACTATCCTGGCCATAAGGCCAAGTGAGCTCTTGGTATGATGCTATATGAAATAAAGAATAAAGTTTACAGTAAAACTCTATTAACTTTAAACAGTTACATTGGTAAAAGTAATAGTAATTTAACTTTTTTCAGTTAAACAATTGAATCTGGACCAAATATTTCGTAGATTAAAAAATCACTGAAATATTTCATTATGAATAGTTGTGAAAGATTGATACGACTGTATTAACTTGCTTCTACCTGCAAAACTTTGTGCTACATCTGTGTTGAGGTACCTATTACCTGCATATAATGAATTTCATAGACAGGTGCATGTATCATAATATCTCATCTTGCAAGTAAGCAATACTTCAAATCCTATGAATGCTGTATTATATTAAATTGATTGTGTATTTACAGCACTTCCATGATGTGGCTTATAAAGCAGAAACAAGGCCAGAATTGCTCCAGGCAATTAATATGTTCTTGGATGAGTCAATCGTGCTGCCCCCTGGTGAATGGGATCAGAAGACATTGTTGCCAATTATGGACATGGCACGAAAACGTGCCAAAGTTAAACGTCGAAAGAAGGAGAAAGAGGAGGAAAGAAATGGTAATATTTGGGGAATTTTTTTTTTTATTCTGTATTGTTTTCAAAGTGTCAATAATTATACATATTCAGCCATTTAAATTCAGCTTGGAAATGGATTATGGCAGATCTGACAAATTCAAAAAATAATACACTTCTTATGCCTGCTTTAGTACATCACCAGATCTTGATTGTCAATCTGAAACAGCAACAACAATAAGAACAACAATAAAAATAATAATAAAGTTTGCATTTTGTATTCATGGTATGATTCTGTATGTATGCATTTGTTATGTGTATATATTCTGTTAATGAAAATCAGTACCAGGTCAGGATTTAATTTTATGTTTAAAAAATACTTGTTCCATGAACAGGTGGATTTTGAAATCAACTTGTCAAGCTCCAAAACCACTCTAAAGTAAGTTTCTGTTTCAGAACTTTAAATTACAATTTTTTTTATTTGGTTTGGTTTGGTGTTTTACAGCAAAGCAGTACAAGTAGGTTATTTAGTGTCAAGTCAATAAAATGCACACAGCATATACATTTCTTTGGTGATTGGATTGCTTTGACCCTTAGCTATATAAAATTACCAGTTTTTAGCTCTACTGGTCATAGACCTGAAGAGCGTATGTGATGGCCAGTTGTCCATCATCTGACATCTGTTGCCTGTTTTCCGTTTGTCTGTTAGCACAAGTTTGTTATCACTACTCCTCTTAAACTACTTAGAGGATTGCCATGCAACTTGACACACATTCATTCCAAGGTCTAGTTGGTCCTAAATGAAAATGGAGCTGCACAGACATCCAATATGGCAACCATAGTGGCAATCATGAAAATCTTGTTATCGCTACTCCTCTTGAATGGATGGTCATATCAACATGGGGTTTTCACTAAAAGACGTTTTATGATGTCTCGTTGGACCTAAATGAAAATGGTGCCGATCTGAAATCCAATATTACCACCATGACTGCTATCTTGTAAATCTTGTTATCGCCATTCCTTAGTGGATAGTGACATCAGCATGGTGTTTCACTAGAAGACTTCTGATATCTAGTTGGTTCTAAATTATAATTGCGCTGATCTGATCTCCAGTTATGTCCACCATTGCAGTTATTTTGAAAATCTTGTTATTGCTTCTCCTCCTAGATGGATGGTCATATTGACATAAGGTTTTCACCAAAAGACTTTATGATGTTTAGATGGTCCTAAATGAAAATGGTGCTGATCTGATATCCAATATGGCCACCATGGGAGCCATCTTGGAAATCTTGTTATTGCTACTCCTCCTGAATGGATGATCATCTTCACATTGGTTTTTCACCAGAAGACTTTTAATGATGTCTACTTTGTTCTAAATGAAAAGGGTGCCAGTCTTACGTCCAATATGGCTGCCTCAGTGGCCACTTTGAAACTTTTGTTATTGCTCAGAAATATCGGAGATGGTATCAACACTCAGCAGTTTAAAAATAAGAAATGGTATTCTCTTGAATTCCTGGAAAATATGTTTTGCCAGTAGAGCATCAGTTCCTTCAGGGGACTCATGTTAATAAAGTTAAATACTCCAGCATTGCAAACAATATAGACCCTGATTTTAAGTGTATTATGCAGCAGGAGATCTGGATCCAAACTGGTTGCAATCTAATATATGTTATACACAGCTAAATGCAGCAGTTTTTTATATATCATTTCAGCTCTGCTTTTGAAAGGGAAAAAACACAAGGTACCCATGGATCCCCTGATAAGGACGAAGGTTCTCTTTGGTGGATTGTTCAATGACATAAAACGGCGATATCCATACTACCTCAGTGACTTTACAGATGCACTGAATTTTCAATGTGTTATGGCTTTCATCTTCATCTTCTTTGCGTGTCTTGCACCATGCATTACTTTTGGAGGGTTGATGGGTAATATCTCTGCACATCATATTTTTATCATGAAAGCTTTCAGTCATGTAAATTTTTCTTTTAAATTTATTAGTTTATTTCTTTTCATAAACTTGTCATCTTCATAACAGAAGAAAAAACAGTGTTATAATGAGGGAGTACTGTACATAATTATATGGAAGTTTCACTATACGGCAATATACTCCATGGCTCAGGGAGTAATCTACTTCATTATAAAGCAGTTTCACTGTAAAGAAGTATACTCCGTGGCTCCCATGGACAGCATTATAATAAGGGAGTACTTTTTAGTACTTTTAGCATTATAATGAGGCAGTACTGTACTTCATTTTAATGAAATTTCACTATAAGGCAAAGTACTCCATGACTCCCATGGACAGCATTATAATGAGGGAATACTACTTCATTTTTAGGCAGTCTTACTATAAGATAAAGTACTCCATGACTCCCATGGACAGCATTATAATGAGGGAATACTACATTTTAAGGCAGTCTTACTATAAAGCAGTATACTCCATGACTTCCGTGGACAGCAGTATAATGAGGGAATACTGTACTTCATTATAAGGCAGTCTTACTATAAGGCAGTACACTCCATGACTCCCATGGACAGCAGTATTATGAGTAAGTACTATTGTACTTTTAGCTGATCTGTATGGAGTACAGACGAGCATATGCTGTGACCCTGGCTATATCATCATCTACTGATGTAGGCAGCAGGTTAATGTGTTTGTGTTTAGGGTGTTGATCATGGCATATAATAAGGAAATATGCATTTAAATTTCACCTCTGTGTATTATATACATGGTTCATACAAAGTCTGGAAAAAGTATGGGACAAAAAAATTGTGCTTTTTCCAGACCTGGAAAAAGTATGCAAAATAAAGATTTTGCCTGAAAGGTCTGGCCAAAAAAAGCGTGGAATTTTGTGTTGCTGTGTTTATTTTTGTTGTTGCTTGAACACATTCTTGTGTTGCACCGATGTTTATCTTCATGGTGTTGTATGGTGCTGCTGTATACCAGTTCAGCGTGGTGGTGATACACTCATGACCTATCACCCACTTGCGATTGGTGGATACTATTTTAGATTATGCAGGTACCACATGCTCATTTATATTGACACAAACTTTGAGTACATGTGCCAGAAGGGTCTGATAAACATTACAAACTAGTCTGGAAAAGGTCTGGAGTATTTTTATACCAACAGCTGTATGGACCCTGTATATAGCATGTTCTTGACTTTATTCAACACTTTTCATTGAATTTTACCATTTTTTGGCCTTTAATTTTTTTGGAAAGGTTTGAGATTACAGTTTGTGTAAAAAGGTAAAATCTTGGCTAAAATACAGTTGATAAAGTTCATTTGATTAATTACATTTGTAAGATTTGAGCACAGTTGGCCCCCCCCCTCCCCCCGCATTAAATTTCTCAATTTTTCCAACACATGAGGTTTGCCATTTTCTCATAGAGAGCACTGCATTTGTGATGTGTAACTGGCACTTCTGGTAAATGTTGTGTTAGCACTGTCAGGTCTCTTGAATTTCGACCAGACTGTGAGAGAGAGGGCTTTGCCAGTGCAAAGTCACTGGATGAAAAAGGGAGTTAATGCAGTTCTTCCCTTGATACCTGGATAGAGCAAACAAGGGGCTGCCTTTCAATAATTAAATTTCAGCCTTTATCTTAATTATCTGAAATTATCTGATCAGCCACAGCTTTGAAATTGGTATAATCACTTGGAATTTAATGAGAATTAATATAGTGGTAATTGGTATAATCACTTGGAATTTAACAGGAATGAATATAGTGATAATTAGTATTTTGGGAGAATTAATTTAGTGATAACAAGTTTGAAGGACAGATTTTCCCTTTAGTGTTTACTGTGTGTGGACAACATGTTACAGATTCATTTAACGTTTCGTTTGTTGCTTGTTGGAAGAACTGTGCATTGTAATATTCTATCTGTCTACTTTTACAACATTGTAACATATTTTGTTAGATTATTGCATTGACCCAGCATTGTCCTTTTGAATTTGAGCAGGTTACTCTGAAAGGTGATGAGAAGACTGGCTATTAATTTTTTCTCATTTCTCTCAATCTCAGAGGAAAAGACAAGGGGTCTGATGGGCGTAACTGAGACAGTGGTCGGTACTGCAATTACAGGAGTTGTTTTTGGACTCTTCGCAGGACAACCACTGATGATTGTTGGTGCTACTGGTCCAGCATTGGTGTTTGAAAAACACCTTCTAACTGTGAGTATGGTTCTGCTTCAGGAATGAAAATGTTATTGATCAATCCAGAATTCAGAATTCATAGGTCTGTTGCATACATTTAACTAACCAGAGAAAATACTTGATAGGGTTACTTCCCTTCCTAGTTTTGACTAAAAAAAATGTTCATTAATGACTTAGTTGGGACAAGCAATTCTTGGGGTAAAAGCAGTGTTTGATTTTGAGACTTTTGGGGGTGCTTTTATATACATTCTTGTCAACAAGTTTTACAACAATATATACACAACTGGCAGAGGATATATTACTCAAAATGTACATATACATCACCAGGGTCTATTCTAGGATGCTTGATTGTGAATTTTTGTGCGATTTGTAAAACATCACGCTGAAAAATTAAGATAATGCGAGAAAACAGTGCTTTTTTTTTTAAGCCCTACATGTATTTCCTCATTAAATCCTTTCAGTTTTCAAAAATTTTGCTTTATTTTTCAAATGGAGGGGTAAATATCCCGCCTAATATTTCAGTTCTAGAATAGACTCTGACATCACTTGTAATTTTCAGATTATATCATCACATGACTCCATTTTGTTTAGTAACTTTTTAATCTCTGGTTTACCAACTTTCGCTTTGCTAACATTATTTTTCATTTCAGTTTTGCAAAACAAGCCACATAGAATTCTTACCTTGGAGAATCTGGATTGGCTTATGGGTGTTTGTGATAACTATGATAGTACTGGCAGCAGAGGGGAGTTTCTTGGTGAAGTACATTACACGCTTCACAGAGGAAATATTCGCTGCGCTCATTTCCATGATATTCATCGTAGAGGTTATTTATAAACTCAAGGAGGTTAGTACCCTTCTCTTTTTTCAATTTATTGCCTAAACTCTATGTTATCGCCAAGTAAAGGTGACCGTTAGCACAGGTTTGACTGTACATCACTAATCCTGGCAAGCAGTAGATACCAGACTCATGACTGTGGTAATACTGGTTTTCCAGATAATATTTTATTAGAAACTTGAAGCACTGTAAAAACTGAAGAAGATACTAAATATTCCAATGAAGTAGATCTTTGGTCGTTGTGCTGGAACTAGCTTAGAATTAACAGGTGAATACAGTGGTGGCTAAAAAACCTTGTGTAGTTAGGAAAATTATTAGATGATTACACTTGATTGACATTTTTGACAGACAGATCTATGAACTTTAAAAAATAATTTTATGTCTATTTTAATACATGTAATTACACTAACTTGCCTTAACTAAAATCTTCACTTTTTTCATCTTCTACCTTTTATACCCCAACTCAGTTGATTTCTGTTCTCAATTTATATGGCAACCAAATCATTAGAGCTTGATAATATAACATCTGAAATGGCACAAAATATTTTAAGTAGGTCACCCTATGGCTACTAAACTTCGAAGGTAATTGGAGCACCTTATAGAGTACAATTACATTGTTATATATGCTGCTGGTTTATTCTGAGACATGTATATAGCTGTAACAAGGACAGGCCTAAAGATCATAAAACTCAGAGCTTGAGTGTCAAATTGAGTTTTAATTTTCAGCCAGTTAAATATTGTAATATAGTTGTCTCCCTCTTATAAGGCAAACCCATGTACAGCAGGAAAGTGGCCTTATAAGAGGGGTGGCCTTTCTAGAAGGGGATCATATGTGAGTAGTAATTAGATATGAAGTAAAAAAGTCACAACTAATTTTGAAACATATAATATTTTCATTTAAAAATCACATGCATGTTGTGGCATTAATGTGACACAAACTGTTACTAATGTCATTTTAAAAAGAATATTTTGAATAATCATCAGTATGTTCTTACATTTGGCTTAATATCATTGCTATTTCTTGAATGATTTGACGTGTAAGTGGAATGTTATTGGCACACACAGTGCAAAACCATTTTTTGAAAACCTTGTTGTTTTAATCAGGGTACAATCATCTCCTGGCTCTAACAATCTTTCTTTCTCCACCCATACCAGTTTCCCATTTCTGTATAATATTTTCCTTGAGTTTACGATGTTATTTATTTGACTCTTTCCAACATCAAACTTATTGGCAAAGATACTCGGACTCTCCCCCTTTTCATTGAGTCAAATTACTTTCACTTTTTCTTCTAAATTCAGAAGGTTTTTTTTCCGCAACAACATGTAAAAAAATTTGCCACAACTTATTCCTGTGTTGCCAACTATATCACTGTTGAAACAATTTTTAGCATTTAAACGAACTAATCTTAGATTAACAACGTGTGCGGCCATTTGGCCATGTATGTCAGTGCATTTAAACTAAATGCCCTGTGTTTATAAAGGAAGTGATCTTGTCACATGATTTATTGGTCATAGTCAGGTACCCTGTTGAGTTTACATTTCTTTTCTCTATGTGGGAGAAGCCAATAAAGCTATCTACAATTTTTATGTCTCGCAGATTTGTGCTGAACAATATGGCACATCACGGTCATTAGCTTTTGTAATCTTGATAATTATCATCAGTAATAATAGGCACTTATTATAAAAGTGAAAAAAAATCTACATCTAAAGGAAGCGAAGAAGGCAATCACACGATTTTCATGCTAACTTGTGTTCATCAATACTGCACATACTGGCTGTTAGCTATTGTAATCTTGACAATTATTGGCAGTAATAATAGTCAGCAATTATCAAAGTGACAAAACCTGACATCTGAGGATCACTTGGCTGTAACGATAATCGGATTACTTACCTCTTTGTATGGATTAAAGTTTTATTTCTTTATTGGCGTGTTGGAAAAAAATGTGACTGCTAATAAGGGGCAAATTTAATCTTTTGTTTGCACTAATATGCTGGTCACTGGTTGCGTTAGAGGGGTGGCCACCCTTGAGGGGTACTTTTGAACACATTCATCAGTCCAGACGGATTCTGGCTGTAAAAAGCGGGTGGCTGCTGGTCAGGGGGGCCCTTCAAGAGGGGGACCACTGTGTGTAATATTTTTTGTGATTGGCTGACACAGAATGTCAGGCTCAAACTCAGTCATGGACGTTTTTTGTTTTCCAGTAAATAATTAAGATTGCTTTGGTATCTGTTTTAATACATTTTTTGTGTAATCACGTTGAAAGTCCATTAAGTTGTCAACAGCTGTCAAAATAAAGCCAGCTTAGACCCTCAGTAAGCATTTTGTTATGTTCTTCAACAGTTGTTTGCATGCATTGATGCAACAGTCGATTGACTCTTTTCAAGTTTGAACAGATGAGGGCATGTCAGATTTATGATGATTAAATTAAAACAAATTAAAAGATAAAATTAAAACATGAATTTCACTTAACAATACTTTTTTAATTGGTATTTATTTCATACGGTGTTGCCACCAGTAGGCATTTACCACCATTTTTTATTGATCAATATTAAATCAAATTGTTATTTATTATAACAAATATTTGTATTCAGGAAAATCTTATAAAATGTATGATTTCTTGTTAAAATTTGCAAATTTCATGATGACAATTCCCGATTTTTGTGCTCTGACAGCCATGTCATTGACAAAATGAGTGATATATTCTACTTTATTTGACCTATTTTGATTGTGAATTTTTTAGTGTTAAGCAAATAGATGACTATTTTTGGCATTTTCTATCAGAAAAAAATGGGATCCACACTTGCCTTCACACAAAAAGCAGATTTGTGAGTTATCTGGCATGATAAAATGGTGGAATAGTGTAATAATCAAAATTAAAAAGCAGTTAATTTGCTTGCTGATCCATAAAAAGTACTGTATTAATTTTGCTAGAATCTAGGCATGTCAGATTTCTGAAAACTTTACAAAGTGTAAATATTGTAATATATAGTTTGTAATATATATTTGATTATCATCCATGTTTTGCATTATTTTCCATTTCAGATATATGAGGAACATCCTCTACAATTTTATTACTGTGATAGCTGTGCAACTTACCAACAGCCTGATCTCAATATTACGAATGGGTCATCTGTTGTCATTACCAATGTGACATCATACATGTCTAATGCAATGAAACAGTCTGTGATAGCAGCATATAATGTGAATGTAACAGTTACTGGTAACCACGACAATGACGATCATGTCGACTATGACAGTTATTATGAAGAAATAGTGCCGATGCAACATCATTACATCAAACAGTTCAACCAACCAAATACAGCTTTGCTTTCAACAATCCTTGTATTGGGAACATTTTTGATAGCCTATTTCCTCCGGATATTCAGAAACAGCAGGTTTCTTGGCAGAAGTGTAAGTATTTATTCTGTGAGCTAATTAGCAGATAGCAAGACAGCAATATCATTTTTCCACCAACATTAATATTTTTTGTTGAAGTATTTAATTGTCATTTACAGTTGGGTACATCATAGTAGGGTTCTCACACAAAAATATTATAATCCATCTTGTGCACTAGTGTGGGATAAAGAAATCAAGGGTTAGAATTGGTGAGCGGGAATATGTTCCTGCCTACAAATTCTGATCTCAAAGGTGGGATTTCCTTAATTCACACTAATACATATAATGAATTATTTTTCTCTCATTTCTCACTTGTTGGAGAAAAAGATGGCACGTCATTTATATTGAAGTACGGCACTTCTTCATTATAAGGCCCTTCATTATAACACAGTTCCTGTTATATGGCAGGTTCGGTTATTGATCTCATTTCATTACAATTTAGCTCACATGATTTTTCATTTCTCTACACATTGCAGTGGGGTTGCTAAAGCATTTAATTAAGAGAGAGAGAACAATGGGGCACTGAGGGCACAATTTTTTATTTTTCCAAATGAAATTTTAGATAACATGAACATAATACCAATGACGTGTGAACTTAGTTAATGCTATGTATAGCACAAAGCATTTAGATTCCAGGTGTTCCTAAAATACTATGTTATCCAGACCTGCATACGTGTTTATCCACTTATTTCTGTTAAAGTTTGTGGCATTGTATTACCTCTTCGTAAAGAATGACAAATGTCAAACAGATATTGTTTTAAAATCACATTCACACCTGATGTGCATGTTCTGATACATACCGAATGCATTCTCTTTCAAGAGGAATTTGCTTACTCTTTGATACTGAAAATACATGATCATTTGGTAATAATGAAAATTTGCTCGTTCTTATGAAGATAATGTATGATTTATTTCGACATCTGATCACAATATTTTTGAGGGATAATTAAAACTTAAATCATAGTTCTAGCAGTTGCTGCATGAAGATAATGAAACGACAATTTTTCGCCCATGTGCTGTTCAGGAAATATACAGTCAATAATGACACTGAGCTAAATTCTTTATATGGTTGAATTTCTAGATGTTGTACAAAAAAAAAATTGTGTTCATGCACTAAATAACAAATTTCTGGGTATGAGCAGGACACTTAAGTTACAGCTAAAAGTGAATGTTTATTATTTTAAAATAAGCATGAAAATTAGAATATGAAATAGTGATTTTATTATCAGCTAAATGTTAAATGAAAATATGACGCATTGAATCATTGAACTCCATTGTGTGGGAGGGAGAGAGGGAAAGAGCAGTGATGTAAGACTGTTCACTACTGCCAAAGACATGTACATGTAAATCCTTACTCACATTTGTATGATACATGAATTTTTCCCAAAAGAGCTATATAAACAACTTGGTAAAACCTGGCTCCTTTCACAAGCATGTCTATTTGAAGCAGATACATCAACATTAAAGTTCCATTGTTAACATGTTTTTGCTATATGTATATTTTTTAAGAAAAATAAACCGTAGGTTCAGTTCACAAAATGGAGAGAGAGAGAGAAACAGTAGATTAAGAACGGTCAACAAAAAATGCACTGCCGGATACCAAGTTGCAGCTAAAAGTCAATTCCTTTTTTTTAATTAACCATGATTGGGAAAAGATTTAAAATCGGGGTTCACAAGCAATCAGGACAACTGGAAAAAGTAGGAAGAAAGAAAAGGTTAATTCCTGACCAGGAAGATCCCTTTAACTTTGCAAATAATAAATAAAGTTGGGGGAAAAAATGGGGAATTTTCAGCTGCCACTTGATTGCAGAAAAAATTGAGTTGTAATTGAACTGATTGTGAATTCAATTTATTGAGTTCTTATCAGAATAATTGGAAGTTGCAGAACTCTTGAGTCAGTTGAGGTACAATTGCTGTATGTGTCATTTGGGTGCCTCACCTAAACATATTTGTATTGTCATTTGAAACACTCAGGTGATGGGATAGGTCAAATAGACTGGTAACCCCATATTCAGCTTCATATTGGTATCTTTTCTTATGTAGAAGGTATAACGACCAGTCTAGTGTCACATTGTTCCAGTAGGTTGTCCGTGATGTGTGATCTCCATAACTTTAAGAAAGAAAAATAAAGCTTATTTTTCCCCAGATCCCTGTTCGATATGTAAAGTTAATGAACATGCATTGTGATAAGTCCGTGCTTATTATTAGAAAGTTCACCATGGGAACACATTGTTAAACATTATTATCTTGAAAATAAAGGCAATTTATACAGAAAAGCGAACAATTTCATTGGAAAGAGCTGTTTATTGACAATTATTCCCAACATGATTATAAAATGAGTATTCAGCCATTAAACAGCACTGCTACCCTCCTCCCCCCCCCCAATCTTTTTGATGTCTGACAAGGATGGCACCCCCTTCCTAATTTTTTAGAGGTCCATCGGTAACTTGTGCCCTCGCTTATAGTGCGGTCTATGTTTTTGGACCCTGCTGTGCTAGAGTTATTGAGAGAGAGGTGTACTTGAAAATAGTTGCATTCAATATACAGTCCATAGTCAATATACATTCCATAGTCGAATGACACTGAAAATAGATGTGAGGGCACGAACAAGATGTAAGTGGGGTTTTTATATATAAAAAAATTAAGTCCATCTTTTTATATGAAGGTATCTAATTTTTTAAGGCTTTTTGACAAAATTTACAATTATCCTTTTCTAACAAAAAAACAATTTCTTCATCCCAACATATGCAGTTAAGCAGAATGAAGTTAATATGTTTATTCTGTAAATTTAAATGAGTTACATGCAAATTTATTTGAATTTCAGTAATTATGCTTGTTTCTAGTAATGCATCCTGTTATCTAGTACATGGTCATATTTCTCATTCAGATGTTATTGGAGATTCACAAAATAAAACGGCTGTTGATTAAAAAAATTAATGTTTTTTAAGCCAAAATGTTGTTGATTTCATTCAGTAAGGGTCGTAAATGAACCTTGCAAAAATCAATTTCATCCGAGCAAAAAAAAATCTTGAAAAGACATGGAAATTTTTGTTTCAAATTGTGCAGGAACCCTGTTTAATTAAACAGCAAGAATAACAGAGAGAATGAATAGTGAAAGAGAAGAATTAAAGATTGTAGACTAAATGAAAATGAGTGCATGTGTGCAGTCTTAAAACATCATGAAAATAGAATATCAGGAACTAAAGATTTCATTATCAATTAAAAGTCGAATGAAAATACATTTTACTGAATTCCTCAAATTCCATTCAGAAACAGACAGACAGACAGAGAGAAAGAAAGACCTGCAAAGAGAATTGTCAAAGACAGCTGACAATATGACGGCTTATTTTCACTAAATCTTTGGATGTAACACAACCCTGGATATTGGATAGGATTTTTTTTTTTTTTTTTTTCATTTTCAGAATCCAAAAAGTACATGATTGGTTTTGTCTGGTGTTTTATGGCACAGCAACACGTGAATTCAAAGTTGTTTAGTGTCAAGGCAATTGGGGACGGTTGGTCTGGGTTAAGGTCTTTCTATTCTCAAACCTTGCTGCTGCATAATTTTAAATTAAAACACAGTATTGCAAGCAAGCGTGCTTTAATTGATGGTGTGAGGTGTTTCTCCTTCTTTATTAGAGGGTATTAACTGCCCCACCACAATGGATGGAGAAATGATAAATCACATGAGCTGTACTTTAAGTGGTAATTAAATTATACGCATGTACTTTATTGTAAAGCAGTCTCACTAAAAGGTGGTATACTCGGGCTTCCGACGTCCATGGACAGCATTATAATGAGGGAGTACTGTGTCATATGCTTCATTATAAAGTGGTCTCACTATAAGGTGGTATATTTTGTGGCTTCCATGAACAGTGTTATAATGGGGGAGTACTATGTAATGTACTTCGTTATAAGTTTGTCTCATTATAAGGCAGTATACTCTGGCTCCTATTGACAGCATTATAATGAGGGAGTACTGTGCATTGTACTTCATTTTAAAGCATTTTCTCTATAAGGTGGTATATTCTATGGCTCCCATGGGCAGTGTTGTAATGAGGGTGTACTGTGTTGTAATGAGGGTGTACTGCGTAGTGTACTTCATTATAAGGTGGTAATTCCCATGGACAACATTATAATGAGGGAATACTGTATCATGTACTAATTATAAGGTGGTTTTCACTATAAGGTGGTATAGTCTGACTCTTGTGGACAGCATTATAATGAGGGAGTACTGTAGCTTTCGGAATACAGTGATTTTCTAAACAGTTGTACTTTACAGTAAAAAATGTATTCTAAACAAGGATAATTACAGTTTATCGGCTTGACAAATTTGTCTTTCAGTAATAAATCTGTTTGAAAAATTGCCAATGTTCTTCAGGTCATAAGCATAATGACATTACAGTGTGTATGAGTACACTTGTGTAGGATAGATATATCTCACAATTTTTTCTCACATGGGCAAATGATATCACACATGTATAGGAATGAAAAAAATAGTATTCCATGGTTATTTTACATAAGGTTATTTCAACTGCTGTGCAAGGCCATAATTCAAACTTCAGTGGTTGCTCGCTATAATACCGTATAAGGGGGCCATCAAAAGTGTATGTACCATGTTATAGGTGAGGTGACCTTATACTTGGTACATTATGCATGATACATTTATGCCTCACTATAGTGCTGTTTATGTGATGTGTTCTTACAAGTATAGTTAAAGGTTACAAGTTAGATCATAGACAAGGAAAGAAAAGAAAAGTGAGTGCAAGCACAGATTGGTTCTATAGTATTAATATATATATAATGAGATGGTGAAAAGAGAAATGTATACATGCAAGCATGCTCTTTACAATATCAATATTTTTGAAAAGAAGAGAGGTAGAGTAAAGACAGAATTCACTCACCAGATCAATCCTACAGGGATATAAAATCAAAATTATGTGCTTATATAAATACAACAAAGACTGGAGTTGTGCTTGATGCTGGCCACTTTTGTGGTTTTGTATTGAATGTGAATGATATTTTGAACCAAAAATTAACTATGTATTTACAGCGAAACATAACTATTTCAACAAAGTCTATCGAGTAAACATGATAACAAATGGAACAATAAAACATACAGCATTATAAAGAAATTTTTAGGCTGCAACCACCATCAATCTGAACAATTATGAAGACAAACATATCAGTAATAAAGGATAGAATATAATAATTTTCTGTACAAGGAGGTACGATGAGGCAGAGAGGGGGGGGGGGTGGATATTCCTCCGGAAATAAAGACAACATGTCTCGACCCCAGAATGAATTTGGCTCAACTTACACCAAAGGTCATTTCCCGAGAGAATCCTGCTGTGCGAAGCGGGCACAAAAGCATTGTGAGTGTATGAACAGAACATGTGACCCGAAACTTAAAATATATTAGCCCTTAACAGAAGGTTCCATTCCAAAGCTGGCAGGAACATGTGCCATAAATTTCCTTACACGAGTGTAAATAGTCTTATGGGAGCTATTAAAAGTGTACCATGTTATAGGTGAGGTCACTTTCTCCTGTTTACATCATGCATAGTACATTGATGCCTGAATATAATGCTGTTTAAACGAGTCATCAAGTGTACCATGTTATAGGTGAGGTCACCTTCTCCTGTTTACATCATGCATAGTACATTGATGCCTGACTATAATGTTATTTAATGGAGTCATCAAGTGTAACATGTTATAGGTGAGGTCACCTTCTCCTGTTTTCATCATGCATAGTACATTGATGCCTGACTATAATGTTATTTAATGGAGTCATCAAGTGTACCATGTTATATTTGAGGTCACCTTCTCCTGTTTTCATCATGCATAGTACATTGATGCCTCACTATAAGGTGTGTTTTTAAGGGAGCTATTAAAAGTGTACCATGTTATAGATGAGGTCACCTTGTACTGGGGTACATGATACATAGTACATTGATGCCTCACTTTAATGCTGTTTAAGGGAATCATCAAAAGTGTACCATGTTAATGTGAAATTGCCTTGAATTGTGGTACATGATACATTCTTAGATAATATTATGAGATCTTTGACATAACCACGTTATAAAATGTGCTGTACTATACTGAAGCACTTTATAGTGAGAGATGACTGTACAGGAATTTTACATTTCTGAATCCTGCTGCTGATGATCCCAAGTGAGTTTGGAGCAAGGTTATACCCTGTTCTGGGGTTTTCTGTCATGTTTCATGATCCACATGTATGAACTTTTTGGTATCAGAAGAATGAGCAAATTATGCCAAGTATATTTTCAATATATCTACACGAGTTACAGCAAATTATGCCAAGTAATGTATATTTTGAATATATCTATATGAGTTACAGCAAATTATGCCAAGTAATGTATATTTTCAATATATCTACATGAGTTACAGCAAATTATGCAGAGTAATGTATATTTTCAACATATCTATATGAATTACAGCAAATTATGCCAAGTAATATATATTTTTAATATATCTATATGAGTTATAGCAAATTATGCCAAGTAATGTGTATTCAATATGAGTTACATCTGGAAAAGTGATGTACTCGGGTAACTCAAGATCTATGATGCTGGCACAAAATTAGAGAGAAAGAAGGTCATAGACCTTGATCTCTTAGCACATTATACAAAAATGTTACATTTCAGACAAAGATAAACATACCACAAATGATTTCTTGTCGATTAATTGGTGAATTACGTTCGTGATGGCAGCAATAGTTGCATTAATTTCAGCACTTTATTTTAGATTAGACCCATAGTAGACATCTGTACAAACAGCTTCATTTAACCAAGAAATTTTTAAATTTCAAAATTACGCATGGAAAAATACGATTATAGGAATTAAAGGTGGTTTTTTTTCTTTATCAGGCAAAAGTTTAATAATGCAGTAACTCGTGCAAATTGTCCATAATTTTTTTTTTATGTATACTAATACATTTTAACCTCATCAATGCTCAAAATTTAACCTTCAGACCTGTTATTGACCAGATCAGAACTTTGGGATCACTACAATGCCTGAATGCAAACATATGAGAGGGGGTATAGTGCTGCTGCAAAAAAATGTTGTCACTTGAAATTGTAGATGATGATTTCTTATGAAATTAACAGACCCTTGATTATATTATATTTTTCATGATTGGATTTATGAGTCAGAGTTTGGAATGTAATACCATATATACTTGCTTATAATTCTAGTCCAACTGCAAGCAACAAAGACTCAGATTTGCCATCATATAATGCAGCAGTAGATCAGGGTCTGTATTGTTTGTTCTAGTGATTACTCCTAACAAACTGCATTAACATAGATCTGCTAGCGCAATTTGCGGTGCCAGATCTGGGTCTGTGCAGTTTGCGGTTGGGCGCGGATTATAAGCAAGTATATATGGGTATATGTTTCCTTCCTCTAGTGATGCTGTTATAGAGCTTTTTATAACTGTTTTGTTTGAGAAAAATAATTCATGCACATTACAGTTTTTGTTTAAAAAAATGCATATTACAAGTACAGCAGTTATATTTTTCAAACAATGTGGTAACTGATTTACTACATTGTCTGTAATTTTTCAAACATTAAAATTTTTCATACACCAACAATCCATAAAAATATTAATTATTTTGTGTTCTCTAATGTTTTTACAAAAAACTTTTTATATCCAAAAGTTTTTTAACTTTAGGTACCAAAGAAAACTATAACTAATATTTTACCTATAAAATTTGGTTCACCTGATCAAAACAATTAATAAAAATACAAATCTGGTAACATGCTGCAATATTTGAGTTTAATTCTAAAAAGATGATCCATCCAAATTATTTAGTTCAACTACAATTTTAGAAATAATGTTAATAACTTAGAGCCAGAAGTGTTAAGAGTTGTCACTGTTGAAGAAAAATAATAGAAATACACTTTTTTATACTTTTCCTTTGCAGGCTCGTCGTGCACTGGGAGACTTTGGAATATTTATCGCCATTATTGCCATGGTGCTGTTTGATTATTTCCTTGCTGACACATATACACAGGTAGAGTTTTGAAGAAATTTTATTTTTTATTCTTATGGCTTGGATGGATTTCAGTCATTCCATGTCAATGGCATAGTGTCCATTCTGTATTACCAAATATAGTTTGTATTACTAAACATAACAAACATTATGGTACTACTAAAATTAGTAACAAAGTATAATAGAGCCACCGTCCTTTTAAATAACATTTTTATGTCAAAGGAGGCAACTCAAATATAGGTCAATGATTATACCTGATAGTTATCTCCCTTGGATATTGTCCCATTGATGATAATACTTTAAACAATAGAAAATGCTTCTAAAAGGAAATCACAATAATTTCATAACTAATGTTTCAAATGGTAATATAAATTATGATAAAGATTATTTAGTGCAGTATATGTACCATTACAATTGTAAACGGATTAAATAGCAATGCATGTGTCACTGGAGTTATGTTCTTCCATCTGATCTTATGTAAATTAGTATCGCTTTAATCCTCCACACCATCAGTGTTCTCAATACTTTAATTCATTTATGTTTTACAAATATCAACGTTCTTTTTTTAAAATAAGAAATCGAGGATTTACAAAGCATTCATATTATTTGAAATTTATGAAATGAGTTGAATACTATTTTTTGCCTCAATCTGCATGCAGTGAGTATATTATTCAAAATGTTCTTGTACTCCCTCATTATAATGCAGTCCACAGGAGCCCACCTAATAATGAAGTACATGACACGTATAATTTTACTACCAATGAAATGGGATATATGACCATACCCACCTTATACCAGGAACCATGTTATAATGAAGGGAATTATAGTGAGGGTGTGTTGTATCAGATTCTTTTTATGACATAATGGTAAATAAGTTTGCATTACTCGATGATATTGCTATATAGTGTCGCTAAGTGTTATCAAACAATGTGACATTACTTCAATGGCATCACAGATATTAGATTATATTCAATATATACCATATACACTTGTTTTGAAACTTGGATTAAATGTGGTTGTCATAAATGTAGTTTACAAATAATATTTTACAAATAAAATTTTAGCTGAGTATATACTGAAAGTTGAGACATTTTATGAAAGACTAGTATCGTGAACATGACAAGATTCCAGGACTGACTGTTAAAACCAGATTTCTTTTGGTACGGACATCCACCGTCTACAGTTGTGTGGGGTGAGGGAAACATTCCCTGGTTAAAAGAAATACAGAACCTGGTATTTCAACTTCTATGCAGAATTGCAAGTTTTATTAGTAGGTGATTAGCTAATCACAAAACCCTCAGCACGAAAGCTGGATATGTTTTTCCACATTCAAATGAATAGATATGTGGTTCGAAATTTGGTTCAACCATGGCTGCATTTTACTGCCCACAACAGCCTTGAATTCAAAGTTAATTCTTTAGTCATTTTTTATTCATGGGATACAATTAATTCTAAATCAGAGCTAATTTCATATGAAGTTTGTAAAACTTGCATGATAGTGTAAGTGTTTGTCCAGCCTGCCTTGACAGAAGCTCAAACATAACAAGCACTTTGTCATCCCCATGCATGTCCATCCATCCAGACATCTGTCCATACTCTTCATTATTCTCAGTGGTAAAGTTTAGATTAACCTCAGTGTTAAAGTTTTTTTTTATTTATCTTAATAAATGGCAGACTCAACAAAATGGGGGTCTCATTTTCTTAACAAGACCCTAGTGATAACTGTTCAGCTTATTTCTTTATTAATTTCATATGGAATTAGGAAAAATATGAGACCTTTATTATACATGTATTATCAGGTCTGTTGAGTGATATTGAATTCTTTGTTTTTTTGGACAGAAACTTGATCTTCCAGAGCCCTTTGGGCCAACCAATCGGAGAGTCCGTGGTTGGATAATTAATCCAATGGGAGAGAAATACCATATGGAAACATGGCATATTTTTATTGCCATCATACCAGCTTTTCTTTTCTACCTTCTACTTTTCCTAGAAGTGCAGCTGACAGAGTAAGTTATCCCTTAACTGTGTAGCACTTTTTTTATCCCACAATTCATGTGCTGTAAAGTGAAATTCATTTAAATAAAATATTCTTATGTGCCACTGGAAATAAGAAAGATTAAGCACTAAGAAAACATTAATTTTTGATGGAATTATTTTACTGAAACCTGAATAAAATAGGTCCCTGTGTCTAGTTTTCACCCATAGGTTAAATTTTTTTTTTATCATATTCTTTTATATTGTTGACCTTGAGTCTATGAGCCTTTATTTGTAGATGCATCCTGATGAGCTCAACATCATCCTGCCCAAAATAGGTCACTGAAGCTTAGATTTTCACATATCAGTAACTTTGGTTCTCTTATCAAAGAGGATCTGGAGGGGCTTTTGAGTTTTATGAACACATATAATTGTAAACCGCAATGTTTGCTGACTAATCAGTGTTTGAAGTCACTACATGATTGGCATGTAGCCTCTCATAGGGTTTTTATTACAGCCCTGCATCATGATGTTGGAATCCTAAAGTTATCACCTTTTTAGTCCATCTGTCTGTCCATCCGTTACCACTTCTTGTAATCATTTTACCTTTGCAACCTTAATCGTAGTTGGATGCCAGTTGCTAGGTGAATTGCCTATAACATGTAGAAAAGAATTTTAAGGGTTTCATTTTTTCAGGTACAGTTTTGATGGGGTTGTTACCCTTTTTCTATCAATTGATAAATCTCCACTATGGCAGATCTTTGTAACCTATATAGCTCTGGTACCATTCAACATATTCTGATGCAATTTGGTGTGCATTGTCATAAATATCTAGATGTACATTTTGTGGGTTTTGTCTCATTAGCACAATTTTGAATAGAGTTATGGCTGTTAATAATTAACTTCATATCTTCACAAGGAATGTTGCTTGTAACCGGTATGGGTCCAGAACCCTTCAACATCTTGTGATGCAAAATCATTATCTCATAGACTTGTGTGTGCCTTTCATGGGTTTGGTCTCATCAACTACATTTTGAACAGAGTTATGGCCCTTATCAGTCAATAAACAATCTTTACATGGGATGTTGCTTGGATTGATCAGACTGTGAAGAAGTTGGATTTCAAGAATTTCACATCTTAGAGGAATCATGGACCCTGAATGCTCTTCTCCCAGTATTGGCTTCCCAATACCAGCTCCTCTGTTTAGGTCCAACAGAGCAGTTTTGTAGTGAATGGAGCTTTTGTGATGCACTCATCACAAATAGCTCTAGTTTTATTTTATTTCACCTATCTTACTTTACACTAATGGTGGTATTGTTGGTCATTGATATTGATATTGTTGTTGATGTTGTTTGTCTTTTTTCTTCTTGTCTCCTTCTCCTCCTTATCATCATCATTATATTCATCATTACTTTTGTTTATCAACCAATCATTTAGACACTGTTAAATGGCATGCAACCCCTCTTGTATGATTTTCATTTCACCTGTCATACTTTATTGTAGTGGTGGTGTTATTAGTCACTTCACTTATTGCCAGTAGTGGTGTTCTTTTTATCTTCATTTTTTTCACATCATCATCAGCAGCAGCATAACTGGTTTTGCTGTTGCTGTTGTTGTTATTGTTGTTGTCTCACTTTCATTTAAGAGAGCAAAGCAAAGCATCACAGACAGTGTTAAGATTTGTGTTTGTGGTATGTATCAATGATAATGTTAAGATTTGTGTTAGACAGTGGTTGGTATCACAGACAATATTAAGATTTGTGTTAGTGGTTGGTATCACAGACAGTGTTAAGTTGTGTTAGTGGTAGGTATCACAGACAATGTAAAGATTTGTGTTAGACAGTGGTTGGTATCACAGACAATGTTAAGATTTGTGTTAGACAGTGGTTGGTATCACAGACAGTGTTAAGATTTGTGTTAGACAGTGGTAGGTATCACATACAATGTTTAGATTTGTGTTTGACATTGGCAGGGCATATATTGTTACCATCCATCCACCTGTCTGTCTGTCTGTCCATCCATCCATCTGTCTGTCTGTCCATTACACCTTGATTAAGTTTCATGTTTAGGTCAGTTGTACTGTGGTGGGGCATCTGTGTTCCATGGACACATGTCTAGTTAAAGTCATAGAACATAAAACCTACATCTTGGCAATGTAAGCAAACTAGAGATAGCAACATTTGGAACCATCATTATGATGATGATAATGATGATTATTATTACAATTATTATTATTATTAATTTCATTATCATCATCATTATTATTATCATTATTCCTATGCTTTAGCGACCCCCCTGTGGGCTTGGGAATATAGAATAGGTTCAATGCACCATCCTGCATGTTGTAAGAGGCAGCTAATAGAGGCAGGAGCTGTGGTTTAGGTGATGGACTCTGGACCACAATGGTGGGGTCTAAATCCTTCCATTGGATCAACCCAGATTGGCTACCATGCTGTGTCCTTGGGCAAGGCACTTTACTCCAATTCCCTTGGCACTAAATAACCTACTTGTGTTGCTGTGCCATTAGTCACCACACCAAACCAAACCAAACCATGCTTTAGTGAGGGAATATTGTGATACCTTCTTGTCTGTCCATCCATCCATCTGTCTGTAATCACATCTCCTAATAAACCACTTGTTGGAAATTCACCAAATTTGGTACATGGATAGCTTGTGATGTTTTTCTTCTTCTCTCTGCTAAACTTTGTGCATGAATTCAGTGGTGGAGGACACATAATACGTGTTGTGGATTTGGGGTTACGAGCCCTAGCACGTGTTCTGAAGGGAAGAATTGGTAGGGGGTGGAGGGTGGCATGTAATAAGAAGCATGGAGATTTCCTGTGGCAAACCATGGAAGTGGCTCTAGTTATTATTAGACCAGAAGTGCTTATGGGATAACCTGTTGTCCGTCATCCATCTTCCGTCCGTCTGTTAGCACAAGTTTGTTATCACTACTCCTCCTGAAATATTTCAAGGATTGCCATGAAAAAAAAATGCACACATTCATCCCATGGTCTGGTTGCTCCTAAATGAAAATGGTGCCATTCAGACATCCAGTATGGCCACCACAGTGACCATATTGAAAATCTTATTATTGCTACTCCTGATGAATAGAAAATCATATTGACATGCAGTTTCACTGCAAGACTTCTTATGGTGTCTAGTTGGTCCTAAATGAAAATGCTGCTGCTTGGACATCAAATATGGCTGCCTCCGAAAATTGAAAATCATCGCTATTTCTCCTGAAAGGAAAGTCACATTGACATGGGGTTTTCATCACAAGACTTCTTATGATGTCTGATTGGTCCTAAATGAAAAATGTGCCGCTTAGAGATCCAATATGGCCACCACAGCAGCCATGTTGAAAATCTTATTATCTCTATTCCTTCTGGATGGAAAATCATATAGACATGGGGTTATCACTGGAAAACTTCTTAAGATGTCTAGATGTCTAGTTGGTCCTAAAAGAAAATAGCACCACTCAGACATCCATTGCGCCCAAATTCAAAATCTTGTTACCGTTACTCCTGAACAGAAAGTCATATTGATATGAGGTATTCACCAGAAGACTTCTTATGATGTCTAGTTGATCCTAAATGAAAATGGTGCTACTCAGACGTCTAATATGGCCTTACAGTGGCCATCTTGAAAATCTTGTTATCCCTACTCCTTCTGCATGGAAGGTCATATTGACATGGGGTTTTCACTGCAAGACTTTGAAAATCTTATTATTGATACTCCTTCTCAATGGATGGCCATACTGATATTGGGATTTTCACCAAAAGACTTTTTATGGTGTTTTGGGGGACCTAAATAAAAATTGTGCTGATCTAATATTCAGTATGGTTGCCATGGCAGCCATCATGAAAATCTTGTTATTGCTGCTCCTAAGTGGAAAACCATACGAACATGGGGTTTTCACCAGGAAACTTCTTATGGTGTCCGGTTGGTCCTAAATGAAAATGATGCAGATCTGACATCCAATAAGGCCACCACAATGGACCTTTTGACAGTTTTGTTATAGTTACTCCTCGTGAATGGATGACCATATCAACATGGGTGGTCATATCAACATGAAATTTTCACCAGAAGACTTCTTATGATATCTAGTTGGTCCTAAATTAACATGGTGCAGATCTGACATCCAATATGGCTGTCACAGCAGCCATCTTGAAAAACTCTATTGATTTGGGTTTGAGGTTATGGTTAGGTATTGGACTTCTCTAGCTGATTCACATGCCTCTATGCATATGCCTACGGCAGCTGTTTAAGTGATTTGACAGTATTGCAATGCTATGAACTTGTGAGAGATCTTATAAATCTAGTAAACAAGACCATTTTGTTTCCTCTCTCTCTCTCTCTCTCTCTCTCTATATATATATATATATATATATATATATATATATATATATATATATATATATATAATTTTTAAAAGATATCTTACTGTATATACTCGATTATAAGTTGACTCGACTATAAGTCAACTCCCCCTTTTTAGGCTGCAAAATGCTAATTTCTCTTTGACTCTCCTATATGTCGGGGTGTATTTTGCAATTCAGATCCATCTGAAGGGGTGACTTGTCATCAGTGAGTCAGAGCTGCACTTTGGACAAATAAACTAGCCAAACTGGATAGATAGATAATTAGGAAAAATAAAGACAAAACCAGTGTTAAATACAATTATATTATTGAGTGGAATATGTCGCAAATAAATTGACAACTTACATTTTGTCCACCTTCATGTCATAAAATCCATAGAAATCCACAATGCTTGACATTTTAAATCCATATATATGATAAATCCATGATTTCTATAATAGGTTAATCGTTCACATACTGGTATAAAAATAGTTGCCCAGAATGATCCAATTCACAATATCCTGTAATATGTTTATTTTCCACACATCGTACAAATCAATAATGAAAGTCAAGTCCACACTTTTGTGATTCACAATATCCTATAAATGTCACTATCTAATGTCATTTGGTACAAAGCCCAAGAATTCATCCTTATCGTCTGAGTGACCAAATAAAGTTCCCAAATCCTCCATCGTTGTCTATTCATCGTAAATATCATCTGACTCTGATTTCTCGTCTTTACTGTCATATGCGGGTGCTTATGTGGAGACTGAACTTGGGTTCTGTAAGTGACACTTTGATCATTCAGTCTGTGAAATCTATTAAGGATGCAACTGAAAAGGTGTCAGTTGTGCAGCAAAATCACAGGCAGTTCAAATAACCATCCTCTGTTACTTGGCACTGAACAAGTATAAAATTTGTGGCTCCATCAAAGGGTTGTCACATGGGAAAACAAAGAAGGTGCTGCCTTTACTAGTTAAGGGATTAAGGTCAAACATGTATAGGAAGTTGTAGAACTCTACTTGGCACTGAACAAGTATCAAATTCATGGATCGATAAAAAGGATTGTCAACTTGAAAACAAAGTGAGTGCTGTCTTTACAAGCCAAGAGCTTCTCAGCCCACTTGCACAAAAATGGAAACAATATACTTACTAGTAAACACCCACGGTAAACAACATTGACAGACACTCTACTTTGCTGCGGGTAATATTTTCAAATTATTCAAATCCAAATGTAGATACAAGTATTGTGTAAAGAACACCTCATGAAATGGATAAACACAGTGCATACCATATATTCATTTTTGAATGGGAAATAGTGGCATGAAAACGTAAAAATATTTGACTTGACATTATTTGTACGGACAGTAAACATCTAGAGGCAGTACCTGTTTCCAATATTACCACTAGATTTTTCAAATTTTTTGTATGCCGCACATTTAAGATGCCCCCTACTCTGAATGAATCCAATTTTCAGGAAAAAATGTTGACTTAAAAGCAAGTATATACAGTACTTAAAATTATATATAAAGTATACAAGAAAATGGACTTGTCATAGATTCCTGGCTTTTCTTTTCAGCCATTAGAGGGTCAGTCACTTCTTGTTATTAATATTATTATTATTATTATTATTATTATTATTATTATTATTATTATCATCACAGAATGTTGCTACACAAGAAAGAGATGAAACTCAAGAAAGGGAGTGGTTTTCATTTGGATCAGTTCCTCATGGGACTGATGACTTTTATTCTTCCAATATTTGGACTACCTTGGATGTGTGCTGCCACTGTACGAACAGTTGCACATGTCTCAGCTCTCAGTGTGATGAGTAAAACTCATGCGCCTGGTGAAAAACCAAAGTTGATAGAAGTCAAAGAACAACGAGTTACCAATATATTGATGAACATTTTAATAGGTAAGAAATAATTACTGTAAGTTAGTGCTTTATGCAGCTCAGAGCAGTTGTTTTTCACCTATGTAAAATCTAATTGATTGGCTTCTTGTTAGCTACATTCAGTTTTCACATCGAGAAAAACTATTCCATGCACCAGTCAGTTATATTGTTGGTGAAGTGCTTTTCTTCTGCCTGCATCGACATCTGAAACTCCTGTTCAGAATTTTATCGTCCAACATTATGATTGTCCGGAATTTCTTCAATATAATTTGTAATGTGGAATTTTCACCAAACAAAATTCGTTATAATTCAGTAAAAATCTGGAATGGTTGGCATCTCTGTATGTGGCTCAGAGCTACTTCTAAATTATCTCCTGTTGAAACTGTTGTCAGCCAATTCTAGGGCCAATTTGTCAAGTTTGTGACATTAAAAGTTTGAAAACCATGGCATATTAAACTATAAGAGATGATAATTCCCTGAAATTTACTTGCTAAAGTATAATGGAACTTATTCATGACAAACTTGGATTAACAAATTCTCAAATAAAGCAGAGTGTTAATGATTAAATGTTACCATTGTTCAGTTTTTAACATAAATTTGGTATTAATAAATATATTTTATCGGCCCTTTTGGAATACATTTCCCCTTTCGTGGGCCCTTTGAAATGCACTTCCCCGTTCATGGGCCCTTCAAAATACATTTCCCCTTTAGTGGACTCTTTGGAATACATTTCCCCTTTCATGGGCCCTTTGGAATACATTTCCACTTTCAGTTACTCTTTGGAATACATTTCCCTTTTCATGGGTCCTTTGGAATACATTTCCACTTTCATTTACTCTTTGAAATACATTTCCCCTTTCAATTACCCTTTGGAATACATTTCCCCTTTCAATTACTCTTTGGAATACATTTCCCCTTTCAATTACTCTTTGGAATAAATTTCCCCTTTCAATTACCCTTTGGAATACATTTCCACTTTCATGGGCCCTTTGGAATACATTTCCCCTTTCAATTACCCTTTGGAATACATTGCCCCTTTTAATTACTGTTTGGAATACATTTCCCCTTTTAATCACCCTTTGGAATACATTCCCCCTTTCAATTACTCTTTGGAATACATTTCCCCTTTCAATTACTCCTTGGAATACATTTCCACTTTCAATTACTCTTTGGAATACATTTCCACTTTCATGGGCCCTTTGGGATACATTTCCACTTTCATGAGCCCTTTGGTATAAATTTCCACTTTCATGGTTCCTTTGGAATACATTTCCACTTTCATGGTTCCTTTGGAATACAATTCCCCTTTCTTGGGCCCTTTGGAGTACATAGATAATAATTGAAACAAAAAATTGCTTATAAAATGTTAACTATGCAACTAACTCCAAACAGCAAGACAAATAATAGTGCATCCACACACAACCAACATGGAAACAGATGAAATGAGAAAAGCTGGAAACATTACAGTAAGGGTATTGCTTCTGAAAACTCTTTGAACAGTAGAGTTTATCTTATACATGGTAAAACATGTGAACAGTAGAGTTAATATTATACATGGTGAAACATGTGAACAGCAGAGTTTTTTTTATACATGGTGAAACATATGAACAGTAGAGTTAATATTATACATGGTAAAACATGTGAACAGTAGAGTTTATCTTATACATGGTAAAACATGTGAACAGTAGAGTTAATCTTATACATGGTGAAACATGTGAACACTAGAGTTAATCTTATACATGGTGAAACATGTGAACAGTAGAGTTTATCTTATACATGGTAAAACATGTGAACAGTAGAGTTTATCTTATACATGGTAAAACGTGAACAGTAGAGTTTATCTTATACATGGTAAAACATGTGAACAGTAGAGTTTATCTTATACATGGTAAAACGTGAACAGTAGAGTTTATCTTATACATGGTAAAATGTGAACAGTAGAGTTTATCTTATACATGGTAAAACATGTGAACAATAGAGTTAATCTTATACATGGTGAAACATGTGAACACTAGAGTTAATCTTATACATGGTGAAACATGTGAACAATTGAGTTTATCTTATACATGGTAAAACGTGTGAACAGTAGAGTTAATCTTATACATGGTGAAACATGTGAACACTAGAGTTAATCTTATACATGGTAAAACGTGAACAGTAGAGTTTATCTTATACATGGTAAAACATGTGAACAGTAGAGTTTATCTTATACATGGTAAAACATGTGAACAGTAGAGTTTATCTTATACATGGTAAAACGTGAACAGTAGAGTTTATCTTATACATGGTAAAACATGTGAACAGTAGAGTTTATCTTATACATGGTAAAACGTGAACAGTAGAGTTTATCTTATACATGGTAAAACATGTGAACAGTAGAGTTTATCTTATACATGGTAAAACGTGAACAGTAGAGTTTATCTTACACATGGTAAAACATGTGAACAGTAGAGTTTATCTTATACATGGTAAAACATGTGAACAGTAGAGTTTATCTTACACATGGTAAAACATGTGAAATAAAGCAAAATCTCACAGAAAAATACTGTAGAACATTTGGTCTTGTTGCCTATACCAGATGTTTTAATGGGTCCTAAACAATAATTTTGTATAAAATATTGAAAATGTCAATTAGTTTGGAAGATAAGTTTGAATCTATGTGGTTACAGTCATAATCAGTTTTTCTGAGGTCCACTAAACAAATACACCATCTATAAACACTTGAGATCATACATTTCTGTGTAAGATTTCATTATAATGGGTTGGATATGGATAAATCACACATTTCTCACACTTTTCTGTATAAGATTTCATTACAATGGGTCGGATAAATCACACATTTCTCATACTTTTCTGTATAAGATTTCATTACAATGGGTCGGATAAATCACACATTTCTCTCATTTCGTTATAAGATTTCATTACATTGAGTCGGATATATCACACATTTCTGTGTAAGATTTCATTACCATGGGTTGGATAAATCACACATTTCTCATACTTTTCTGAATAAGATTTCATTACAATGGGTCGGATAAATCACACATTTCTCATACTTTTCTGTATAAGATTTCATTACAATGGATTGGAAAAATCACACATTTCTCACATTTCTGTATAAGATTTCATTACATTGAGTTGGATAAATCACACATTTCTATATAAGATTTCATTACAATGGGTTGAATAAATCACATTTCTGTATAAGATTTCATTACAATGGGTTGGATAAATCACACATTTCTTTATAAGATTTCCATACACTCGGTCTGATAAATCACAAATTTCTGTACAAGATTTCATTACATTGGGTCTGATAACTAATTTTCTCTCTTTGTAACCAGAACTTGAGTACAAAATTTTCACAGGTTTGTAAAAGTTTGTCATAAGGGCTGTTCCAGTAAAATATACTTGGGACCCAGTGAAGGTACTTTTGATGTGGAATAGTCACCCATAGATGCAATATACAATTTTGTATAGTTTTTATATGAACTCTTTGAGTAATCAGTGTACCATGGCATATATTTTTTTAAAAAAGTGCCTTCCCTAGGTACCATGTATGTTTAAATGGAACATCCCTAAACAGGTTAAAATGTATATCGTATATAAACAGGTTAATATGTTTATTATTTCTTGTCTTTCTTTTCTTTTTAGGATTTTCATTAGCAGTGGAACCTATTTTAAGACAAGTACCTATGGCAGTATTGTTTGGTGTCTTTCTTTACCTGGGTATATCATCGATAAGTGCTGTTCAGCTTTTCAGAAGAATTCGATTACTTTTCATGCCAGTAAAACACCATCCTCAAGTAGGGTTTGTCCGACGGGTAAGTATTACTGTGTTTGAATGTCATGGTGGCAAAGTTAGAATTTGAGACTTCTTGTCTTATCAGATAGAGATTATTTTATAGTTAGATATTTTCAAGGCAGAAAATCCTTTTCTCACATTCCTATATGTGTACTGGGACTGAATATAACACAGGGATTGGAAATTCCAACAAGCTGCCAGATATCACTGTCACAATGATGGACCGAGTGAGTTTTGGATCAGTGAAGAGACAAAGTCATTCAACAAAATAACATTTATTTACAATGTGTATTATTATAGAAATGAATACAGACCTACTCAGACATGTGCAATTTTGACAATTAAAAATGATAATATTGTGTGATGTGAAATTTATCTGACCTAATTTAAATTTAGGAAAAATCCAGAATTATCTAATGTAACAAACTGTTTTATCTATCAAACACAGATTATAGAAAAAAAAAAAAAAACATAAACATTATGACATGCTTCTACAGCTTATTGTAAAGGAGACAGCATCTTGACAAGGCATCAGTGCAATCTGACTATACTGAATAATTAGAACTCTGTATACTGGTACACCTCTCCCTTGATAACTCGCGCGCAATGGGGTCCAAAAACATAGACTGCACTATAAATGAGGGCGCGAGTTACCGAGGGACCTCAAACAAATTAAGAAGGGGATGCCGTCCCTGCTGGACATTGAGAAAATGCGGGGGGGGGGGGGGGGGGGGGGTAACGGGACTATTTAATGTCTAAATACCCGTTTTATAATTGCATTTGGAGTAATTCTCAATAAAGAACTTTTTTCTAATGTAGTTGTTTGCTTTTTTGTATAAATTGCCTTTATTTTCAAGATACACAACTGCTGAAAGATTATTAACAACATTAGTCCAAGCGGTTTCAGTAACACGTGTACGTGAAAAACATTGTAGGCTAATTTAAGGTAGTTTAATTATATTACTTACATAATAATATAATTTATAACAGTGTTCAATTGATCAATTGAAATGAGTTGACCTGACACACGGCCGTGAGCACTAGCTCTCACACGGGTAGGATTTGCATGCCTTTGAACTTTTTTTTTATTCCACCTCCTTTATTTGATTTGATACAATAGCCGTAATTAACATGATAATCCAAAGCAGGTCTTCTTTTAATTGAGTGTAACAACACTATTAATACTTCCAGAAGTAGGAGATCAAACAACGGTCAGCACTTAATTAGGTTCTCATGGAAAAGCTTGCAGACATTGCTGTGCCGGTTGAATGATATTTTTCACGTTTGAATAAAAGAGGACATATTGCATTTACGACGATTACACTGAAACCGAATTTATAGATGAACTAAAGCACAAATTTCACTTGACAAAACTTATTTAATTGGTATTTATTTTTTAAAGTATTGCCACCAGTAGGCATTAGTGACATTTTCATTGATCAAAATTTTGTCAAATATTGTTATTTACAGTGTACTGAGAATGTTGTTTGGAAAGAAAATTGAAAAAAAAATATGACTTCTTATTAAAATTTAAGAATTTCATGACGTTGGTTCAAATTTCCAGGTACTAACCACTGTTTTCAATGATAAAACGAGCGATATATCAAGGTTGCATTTACAAGTTTTGATCGCGATTTTTTTTCACGTTCAACAAATAAAGGCCATTTTTGGGGGGTATTTTCTAGTTTAAAATAAAATGATATCCACGTCTGACCCCGCGTTATAAGTGGGTTCGCGAGTTATCCTGGCGCGAGTTATCGAGGGAGTGGTGTATGTGGCAGGAATCACAGATGGAAAACATGAGGCAAGTGAGCTTCTACTGCCAGCACTTTGCACATGCCATAGTAAGTCTGTCAACTAAGTGAGTAAAACTATACTTGTCACAATTGTCTGACGGATCTAAAATACAGACCATGGTTAATACTGTGCATGGCAATGGGATCCATACTTTATTTACATTAGAATACAATACAGTTTCAACTTTATGCACACAATTCCATGACAATCACCAGGTCCCTTTTTGATATGCAAATGAGGTTCCCGGTGGTCAGCTGACCAGTAAGATCAAAAGCACCTCAGGGGTGAATTTGCCTTCATGCAAAACTTAGCAGTACTTGTCTAAATCACAGGTTCAAGTTAGCTGTAACGGTATTCTGTTGGAAAACAATTTATGTTTTCAGTTTTAATTTAAGAATAAATGTTTTGCTAATGTCAGTAGCAAATGAAACATCATCTTTTCTCCTCCATTCTGATATATTTTTTGTAATTTTATGATAGATATTGACAAAGATGATGTCAGCATAAGTTAACCATGATTTTCAATTTTAAAGTATAACAATAGGTAAATGAAATAAATTATTAAGTTAAAATTAGTAGCAATGCATTTTTAAATTTACTGAGTGTTGTACATGTACATTTTATTCATGTATCATGCATACAATTTTTTTTAAGGGTTCTTCTGGTAAAACATACTTGGAACCCAGGGAAGGCATTTTCAACATGGAGTAGTCGCCCATAGATGCGATTTAGAATTTTTTATCATTTTCATATGAACTCTCTGAGTAATCAGAGTACCGTGGCATATATTTTTTACAAAAAAACTACCTTCCCAGGGTACCATGTATGTTTAAATGAACAGGCCTAAGTGGTTTACAAAAAGACTTTGTGCAAATTTTCTATACAAATTCAAAATTCATCTATAACTTCTAATTTTTCCCCAAATTTTGCTTAAAAGTCAAATTGAATTACACTAGTGCACTCTCACATCTTTTGCCAATAAAAGGATGCCTTTATTTCCTATGTTAATGATAAAATATAGGAGCATTGTGATTTACAAAATATATACTTTATATGGCCCACTTGATAAATCCACCTTATGATCTTACAGTGCACTGGGAACCTCATTTGCATGACAATAGCGAATGGGTGCTATTTGATGGGCTTGGTAGAGAGTTTCCAATTGGTGCTATTTGGTGGGCTTGGTAGAGAGTTTCCAATGGGTGCTATTTGGTGGACTTGGTAGAGAGTTTCCAATCCTCCTGTATATTAGTCTTGCGTGTATGATCATTTTTTTTTTCTGATGTAGAACATCAGTGGAGAATCTCTCCATCTTTCACCACAGGACTGTTGTCCTGCATCATATGATGTCAAAATAGCATTTTGATTTGGTGCAGCACCATTTCGACTTGTTTATATGATGTCATCATTTACATGATGTCATCATCAACTGCTATTATTCTGTCACTTTAATTTTAGTATATATCTAATTTATCAGTGTTCTAAGCAGGTTGGAGCTTTTTGGTGTAAACTGTACAATATACCTTCTCTCTAAATATGTAAACATTAATATATCGTTTGTAATTTTTGTGCTTTATCTGTACCAACTGGGCGCACTTTTGTTTATAACCTACGCTTTGTAGCCAGAAATGTGACAAAAATAATCCTTCATTGTGAGTCAGTGTTTGATAGGAAAATTCTGCCCTTGGGATCATAATTTTGCATCAGACACTCGGCAAAGCCTCCAAGCCTGGTACCTGATACCAAATTCTAAATTCTGACCCTCCAGTGGAATTTTCCTATCCTACACCAATGCATACAAAGGATTGTATTAATCAGTTTTGATTGCTCTCTTCCCTCACATAACATCACATGAGCATTTTGATTTGCACATCGCTACTCTGCCTTGTTTTTATAACATCATCATATATAGATGACATCGTGTCATTTCTTGTATTTTTCTATTGTTTTAATTTAAAAACTTTAGTTATTTCTCAGTGTGTTTACTACATTTTTCAGTTTATGATGAAGAATTCAGTGTAAACCAAATCTTATATGCTCGTTGTAAGACCCAAAAATGTTGAATGTTGAAATATGAAAACAAGAAGCTGGCCATGGCCTGCATGTCGAGCCCACCCCGAACTTGGATAATGAGGCATTTATTTAGTTATAATAGACTTGGGAAAATCTTTAACATTGAGGTAAATCTAGGGTGTGGACAGACATACATATGGACAGTTGAACACGCACATGGATGCCAAAGTAATTACTCTGTCAAGCCTCTGCCAAGGTTGGCTTAAAAAAAAGACAAGATTTTCACCCCTACTTACATCTGGAATAGTCACTCATGATGAAGGCATTTACTTAGTTATAAAAGACTTAGAAAAATCTTTAACACTGAGGTTAACATAGGGTGTGGACAGACATACATATAAACAGTTGAACACGCACATGGATGCCCAAAGTAATCACTATGTCAAGCTTCTGCCAAGGTGGGCTAAAAAAAAACAATGACAAGATTCTTACCCCAGCTTACTTTAGATTAGTCACTAGATGTCAGGCAAAGCTGTTATTTGTGCCAAATGCCCAAATTCACAATCACTTTGCCAAATAAATCAAGCTTTAACTAATTTGAAATTAATTGGTTCACTCTTTGGTATGACACCCTTTGTATAACATGGTGCATTTAGACAGTGTCTTCTAATATCTAACCCCAGTTAAAAGCTTTCAAAAATATCCATCCTTGATATGTTCGGTGTTTAAATCATACAAATGATTTAATTACATTACTTTAACAAGTATAAAATTTATTGACAATTAGTTTTGCTCACTAAATTCAATAAAATTTTATGCTTGCTAAAAGTGTGTGATTTACAGTAGTTATCACATTTCTGGTAGCAACATAGACACCAATATTAAGAGTTCAGAGTGTATGTTACAAATTTGTGTTCAAGTTTTTTCAAGTCAGATGAAGGGGGGGGGGGATACATCATGGCTTGGGACACAGGTGAAACATTGCTTTCCATGGGACTCTTGTCTCGCTGAGTAGAGCAAACTTGTGATATTCTATATCCCTGAACCTATAAGGGGTAAGGGGTTTAAAAAAATCAAAGATGCAAGTCATATGGGTGGATACTTTTTGCAGGACAGACAGTAACATTAAGGGTGTTTTTGTGGTTCTTTTTCAGGTGAGGACGTCAAAAATGCATCTATTTACCTTGATTCAGATGGGGCTAGCAGCTGTATTATGGGTTGTAAAGTCCACTCAAGCTGCCATTGCCTTCCCACTCTTTGTGTTTCTTCTTGTTCCACTCAGGTTGAAAATTTTACCCTTCATGTTCTCCAAAAAAGAGCTCAATGAGGTAAATTTAACTTTTACCCTCTTTCCAAACAAAGTTGGGTGGGGATATCGCATTTTTCGTGTTAGTGTGTTTGTACATTTGTGTGTGTTAGTTCATTCATTCATTATACCCTCACTCATGAAATTTGGTAAGTGGGTTCATCTCAGGGAAAGTAACTCAACCATACCAAAACAAAGTCATTGTGACCTAATTTTCTTGTTTGATTGACTTTTGTATTTTTAGCTGTTCATTTGTTATGCATTGTATATCTTGAACCCTATTTCACCTGTATTCATGAAAATTAGTATATGGGTACATCTCACTGAAAGTAACTCAGCCATATCAAAATAAGGTCAGTGTTAACCTAATTCTAATGTTTGAGTGACTTTTGTGCAATTTGTATGTGGATAAATGCTATGATAAATCCACAAACCTGCTGGCAAGTTTGATCCTGTAATCATAATGCAATTGAACTCACTTAATATCAACTCTGTTAATGTGAAAACATGCCTAATATGAACTGTTAATATGAAAACCTGTCTAATATGAAGTCTTTTAATATGAAAACATGCTAATATGAACTCTTTTAATATGAAAACATGCCTAATATAACTATTTTAATATGAAAATCTGTCTAAATTAAACTCTGTTGATATGAAAACCTGCCTCATATGAACTCTTTTCATACGAAAACCTGTCTAATATAACTCTTTTAATATGAAAACATGCCTAATATGAACTGTTACTGTGAAAACATGCCTAATATGAACTGTTAATGTGAAAACATGCCTAATATGAACTGTTACTATGAAACATGCCTAATATGAACTGTTAATGTGAAAACGTGCCTAATATGAACTCTGTTAATGTGAAAACATGCCTAATATGAACTCTGTAAATGTGAAAACATGCCTAATCTGAACTCTGTTAAAGTGAAAACATGCCTAATATGATCTCTTTTAATATGAAAACCTGTCCAATATGAATTGAACAATTTTAGCAGAAGGGGGCACATTTTTTTGCTGCCACCAGTCTGTAAGTCCATATGTCCATCCTGAATTCAATTTAGCACAACATCACAAAAACTATTAGACACTGCATATTTCAAAAGTCACTGAACTACAATAAATACATATTTATTATTCATTACTTACAGGTGTTTCAAATGCGATACACACATGTATATTAAGAAAAAATTAAAACAGCATATTATAGAAATATATGCGGCTTTTAGGGAAATACTTTAGATGCAAGTGAATTTAATATTGATAATCTCGTAGCTGGTTTTAGGGAAAGTAATTTAGATGTAAGTCAATTTAATATTAATAATCTTGTAGCTGGTTTTATGGCAAGTACTTTAGATGCAAGTGAATTTAATATTGATAATCTTGTAGCTGGTTTTAGGGCAAGTAATTTAGATGTAAGTCAATTTAATATTGATAATATTGTAGCTGGTTTTAGGGCAAGTAATTTATATGCAAGAGAATATAATACTGATAATCTTGTAGCTGGTTTGCTTTCCACTTTAAGGTCGGGTTCTTTTTTGTCAAACCTGATCACTATAAATAAAAATGTTAATTTTTACACATTATTTTTCTATACTTAGAAAAGAAAAAAATTGTGTTTGAAAAATTTCATAAAATACTGTAAATGGCTCGAGAAATGATGAAAATAAATGATGAAAAAAGCAGTTTTAAAATTTATACTATTAGAAAATATCAGTATTAAAATTTGTATGATTAAAAAATATCAGTATTAAATGGATATGATTAGACAATACCAATATTAAAATTTATACAATTAAAAAATATCAGTATTAAAATTTATATGATTAGAAAATATCAGTATTAAAATTTGTATGATTAGAAAATACCAGTATTTTCATATGATTAGAAAATATCAGTATTAAAATTTATACAATGTACAAAATATCAGTGTTAAAATTTATAAAGTTAGAAAATACCTATTAAAATTTATACAATTAGAAAATGCATGATTATTCTTTGTTTTAAAAATATTAATTATGTAAAGAACGATTATAATAGTAACATTTTCATACAATTATTTATCACATTCTTTTCCTTCCATATTTTCAGCTTGATAAAGAAGAGGAGGATACAGATGATGAAGATGATGATGAACCAGATTTCTACCAGAGAGCTCACATGCCAATATAAACCTGATATCACACAGATATCACACTCTGAATCTGATATCACACAAATATTATGTTCTAAACCCATTTTTACACAGAGATCATGTTCTAAACCTAATATTACACAGATATCATGTACCAATATTACACAGATGTCATACTCTAAACCTGATATCATAGATTTTTTGTACTAAACAATATATATCACAGGTATCATGCAATAAACTTGATATCTCACATATCTTGCATAGGAGGTATTATGTTTAAATCATACATGCATTTGGTGATGTGTTATAAAGTTACATTCAAAATCGGGAATGTTGGTCATTTTAAAAAAAATATATACAAAAATATATGTACCACTTGGCTTAAGTATTCTAAGTAGTCTACCTGTTTTAAAACTACAAAATGATGCAGTATCACAGACAGACCTGGGGTCAATTAATTTCAAATGTAATTAGTTAAACTGCAGTTACTGTTAAAAATTTTTGATTAAAAATGTCAGCTACAGTTGCTCACTTTTGGGCAAAATAATGGATTAAATGACATTACTTTTGGGCAAAATGATTGATTAAATGACATTACTTTTGGGCAAAATGATTGATTAAATGACATTACTTTTGGGCAAAGTAATTGATTGAATGACATTACTTTTGGGCAAAATAATTGATTAAATGACACTACTTTTGGGCAAAATAATTGATTAAATGACATTACCTTTTACCATGTAATTGATTAATATTCGATTACTTTAGATCATTTTTATTTATAGTTATAAAATTTATTTCTTTATATTGCACATTTAAAAGTAATACTTACAGCTTGCTAACTGTATTACCTGATCAGGTAGCAAGGTGTTATGATAGTAAATTTGTAGTTAAATAATTAAATAGTTTTTACACTATATCAAAACTTGCCAAATTCATCTGAATGTTTGTTTATCATACAGTTTTGAAATAATTAAAAAGAGTGTTTACAATTCCTATTACGATCTCATAAAAATTTAATAATGTAGTAATCAGAGTAATCTTAATTACAAAGTAGTATTTAATGTACATAGTTAAATTACAATAATATAAAAAAATGTCTGGTTACCATTTACTCATGATTAATGTATTTTCTCTACTTTTTCATACACCATCAATTCATAAGAATTATTTTTGGTTCTCTAATATTTTGTGCAGGAAGTTTTTTTTATGACATCGATATGACTTCACTTGTCACTTAAGTGTAACATTGCACTATGAATTCTGGCTGAGAATTGATGTAAAATGGCATGACTGTAGATTATAAAATAATGAAAATGAAAAATGCTTGTACAAATTTTAATAGTCGCAACAACAGTTCTGTAAAAGAAAATTATAAAGTCAAAGAAAAGTATACAAGATATTTGGGAAATCTTTAGCGATTTACATTCAGCCTTAAATCAGCTGTTGCTGAAAACTGAGGTGATCTCAATAATTGCGTCATACAGAAGACTTCACTCACCAGTTGACTTTTCTTTGTGTATTTGATAGAGTCTATACTCTTAAACCTGTGCAAATTTGATGAATTGTTAAATACACATTCAGCTAGTATTTTATGGACAATTAATGACAAGGTACTTTCTCCACACTTTTCTGTGTAAAAACCCTGCAACTGAACACAAGAAAATGCACACCAGCCTATGCATTTTTAAACTATTATTTTATGACGGTAATTTTTCCCGTACTTTTCTAGGTTATGACCCTTACTGAGGGATAGATATTCAAGTAAGTGTAGCACAATAAAACACACACCAGTCTATAATATTTTAAGTGATTTTGAATTGCTGGACCTTTAACTATGTAAAAATGTAAATTTTTTAAAAAAAATCAATACTTAGATATTTTTACAAGCCATTACTCAATTTTTTTAAAAATTCAATACTTAGATATTTTTTACAAGTCATTACCTTAAGTAAATTTACAAATGCTAAGGATCTATTTGTTCAGCTGGAAAAATAATTAATAAAAAGTGTAAGAAAATTTAGACATTACAGTACTTAAGTTTTTAAATAATTTACAGATTATGTTTACTACTTACATATGGCCCTGGTCTGATTACTGTTAACTTGGGTCTGATTACTGTTAACTTGGTTCTGATTACTATTAGTCCAGGTCTGGTTACTATTAGCTAATGCCTGATTACAAATAGCCCAGGTCTGATTGCTGTTAACTTGGGTCTGATTACAATTAGCCCAGGTCTGATTACTGTTAACTTGGGTCTGATTACAGTTAGTCCAGATCTGATCACAAAGGTGTTTTGCATACAAAATTCCATGTACAGTTGAAAATCATTTTTATGATAGTCATCAAGTTCAACTAAATGTACTATGTCTTGGTATCATTAAAGTGATATCAGTGATCTGCTGTAGATATCATGTGTAGGAGATAACATTTCAGGTAGATATCAAATCTTGATTCATGCACAATATTACCTCTCCGTCTTGGTGGCCAGGATATTTAAAAAAACTAGTCTAAATTGTTTACAAGAATTTATGCACATACAATGCAGTATTGGAGGGCTCTTTTTTTTGTTCAAAGATGTGTGTAGATGAATTGAATTTTCGAGAAGAGATATTGAATGCAGGCCTGAATTCCTGTAACTAGACACAAGTAGCATTTTGTGGCAGATATTCTTCATAAACTGTACCATATTGATTCATGCATGATGCACACCCAGTTGTATACAGCCTCAACCCATATCTGCTTTGCATAATGCACCTGCAGAACAGGGTCCGTGCTGTTTACTGGAAATCTCAAGTTGAATAAAAAGAGTAGACCCTGGTATGACAATGCATTATTTCCATGGCAGATCTGGGTCTTTGGTGTCCACAGTTGTGCATTAAACATGAGCAAACACGGTATCTTGTCCATGATAAGCCCATAGAGCCAGCCAAATAAGGACTAATCACTTGAAAAAAGGCGTCTTACTTCAAGAGATAAATACCTGTTTTCAGTGTTGCTATTTTTGGTCATTTAATCAAGTACGTAACGGTACAAGGAATTATGTCTTGAAAAGAGGTATCGATTTTAATTGAAAAAGTGCCTGTTTTCAAATCAGCACTTGAGCATTACATGAAAAACTTGCAACATTGAAAACATGTATTAATCTTGAGCATTACATGAAAAACTTGCAACATTGAAAACATGTATTAATCTTGAGCATTACATGAAAAACTTGCAACATTGAAAACATGTATTAATCTTGAGCATTACATGAAAAACTTGCAACATTGAAAACATGTATTAATCTTGAGCATTACATGAAAAACTTGCAACATTGAAAACATGTATTAATCTTGAGCATTACATGAAAAACTTGCAACATTGAAAACATGTATTAATCTTGAGCATTACATGAAAAACTTGCAACATTGAAAACATGTATTAATCTTTTGAAATAGATAGCTCATTTCGAGTCACTTGTTGGATTTGAATATGAAAAATAAACAAAATTCAGCTTGATTACAACAAATGCACTTTGTTGCTTAGTTCAAACGTATTTTATTTCCAGATAATATACAATGGGATTGGACATGAGTTCTTTCAGCAGCAAAATGTGAGAGAGAGAGAGGGATAGAGCAAGAGAATTTGCAAAGCAGGTCACTTTTCAGATCTTTTGGTCTCTTTAATGTGCATGTGAACATGCAGAAAATTGCTTTTGTCTCAGTTGGATTATCATTAATTGGTTGACCTGGTGCAGTGCACTCCTTTGTTTTGTTAACCATTAGCAGTGCATTCCTGTGATGATATGAAAATCTTACATCATACAAAACATTAATATTGGTAAACACATGTCCAGAAGATACATAGGTCTCTTTCTCCATAATTATAATGGGAGACAACTGATGTTAAGACAAAACTGGATCTCTTTTCCCATAATTGTAAAGGGAGACAAAACATGTCCTTATTGGAATAAATGTTGAAAAAAGTAGTGGGTGGTCTTTTTGATCAGACAAAATTATCCTTGGTACATGTTAGTCAAAAATTTTTAAAAGTGGGAGGTGGGCTTATTGTCAGATATGGGTTTATCATAGGATAAATATGGTAATATATTGTGCACAGGATAGGGGTCAGTAAAATTGCAGAATGTACAGTAATCCCTCATTATAAAGCCACATGTTGGAGCCATAGAGTTAACTGCTTTGTAGTGAGACTGCTACTACTTCGATTCTAGTTAGAGTATAGTCAATTTTCATTATAATGATACTCTTTATAATGAAATACTCTATGTCACAAACCCCCCCCCCCCCCCCCCCATTCTAACAAAGACAGAAATGAAGTGAATATTAGTAAATCCAATCTTTGGAACAAAATCATCTTCTGACATTTGACATGAAGAGTTGACAAAAATGAAAGTTGTCTACATGATCTGATCTTTGAAATGACATGACCTCAAGGAGCAAAACCTGTAGACAAGGTGTTGACCCAGTTGAGAAGGTTTAACCATCAATAACTGATTTCTGATACACCTTTCCTCTTGTATATTGTACAGTGTGCACTACCCAAGATATCAAATGCTTTGGTTGAGATAACTGATGTAAGAAGAACTGTTAGCTCTATTGCTTAAAGTCACTGAAAAAAGGGTTAAAGTAACTTGTGTTATGGTAGGGCAGGTTGGTGTGAGTAAATCTGTTATGGTAGGGCAGGTTGGTGTGAATAAATCTGTTATGGTAGAGCAGGTTGGTGTGAGTAAATCTGTTATGGTATGGCAGGTTGGTGTGAGTAAATCTGTTAATATGCTGATTTCTGCAAGCATGTGATATCCTACATTTCAAAATCATCATGATTGTGCTGTTTTTATCGTCAAACAACAGTTTGTCTGCCATTTGGATAGTGCACTAATCACCATTTGTTACATGAAATTTGATTGATTTACAGTAAAACAGCAATCGTTTCTCTGTTTCCAAATTGACTTGGAACAAAATTATTTTTTTTTTTGTCATACTGTAAAATCTGCACCTGTTCATGATAATAAGAAAAATATACATATAATGAATGTGTTAAACACAGTAAAACACGGTATCTGGGATGTGTTTAGTAAGGCTTGCATTACTTAGTTTACTTAACAGGCGAGTGACACTAGTTAACAAAAGGTAACAATTAAAGAGAGGTAGCTCACTGCAAGCAGTGCTCTGCTGACAAGACCAGGGGGCCAGCCTAGTATACTTGTCAAAAACGGGATGGGCTTTTTCTTGGATATAGCCTTCTTGTATTTAAGTCAAATTATCAAAAATTGGGTGTACCTTGCATCACTATTCATCAGTTTGCAATCACTGATAGTAAAGTGAGAATCATTCCTTCAAACCAGGTTATTTTCTTGAAGATGACACATCATCATTCAAACATTCAGAGTACATATTGCTTTTGATTTTAACAAAATATCCTTTAAAGTTACTGATCCTACATTGTTGGTACTACTGAAAACCACACCCACACATGATCAGAAAATCCATTTCATGGGAGAATATTTTTAAAAAATAATAAAATAATAGCCAAGCAATAACAGTACTCTCAGTTATGTGCATTTTATATTATTTTGAATTCAAAAGCATTGGAATGGAATTATTTTTGTTGTTTGTTTGATGCAAGTTTTTGTACTGGGCCACATAAACAGGGATCAGTTCCTTTCTTCCATTGTGAAGATTTCGACTGGAACGGAGGAGCATGATAGCCATGTGTTCTCAAAGTAATTAGACTACACCATTTTGGTTATTATGTTGACATTCCAGAGATGAAGAAAGGAAGATTTTAATAATCCTGTGACTAAAGCTTTGATGATGTCATTGCTAGAATTGAGAATTGATAAACATTTTGTTTGATACCTCTTCAAGCTGTAAATGATCCTAAACTTTCACTGGCAGTCAACAGGTAGTCTGCAAGTCAACATGTAGTTTACAAGGCAATACAGAATCACTGGCATATTACCATTCTGTATTTAAACTGTGTGATAAGTGAATATTTTATTAGCATTAAAGAAATTCTAGACAGCTGATAGGTTTTGAAATGATTTTTGATAAATAACTAATTGTAATAGAGCGACCAAACATCATTTTTAGAAACAATATCTCTTGTCTAATGAATTATTGAAAGAATTACATTTTTCATGTCGCTGGGACTATAAAAATAGAAGAAAGTAATTTGTGTTGACTCTTTAAAATTTAAAAACATTATGAACGCTTGCTGACTTTTTTCGTTCACCCCTGGGTCAGAAGTGGGGATGGGCTTATTTTTGGATACCTTCTTCCCACCCCCTCCTCCTCCTCCATTAGCTATGTTTTTCAAAGTAGAGTGATAGGCTTGCTTTTTAGCATGGGCATGTCAGAGCACTGTATGCATTTTCTAAGGGCAGATAATGTTTTTATGGTTTTTTGGGGTTGAGAATGTGGTTTGAAAAATTAGGACAATTCAACATCATGCCAACTCAATCTGAGCATTTGTCTACTATGTTGGAAATTCCAACAAGAGGACAGGCCATTCAGTAGAGACAAGATGTCTTCCATTTTAAAAGTTCAGAATTCTAGCCTTGTTGAACACAGCCCTGATTTTTCACGTAGTTCATGTTATTCAGAGTATATCTAGAAAGGTAACTCTTGTGGAAAGAACACTTTAATCTTTACAACAACAAACACATTACAGCAACAAACACATTACAGCAACAAACACATTACAACAACAAACACATTACAGCAACAAAAAAACAAACATTGAAATGATTTTGTTACCATATATACTCGGTTATAAGTCGATTCCAACTGCAAACAACATGGACCCTGATCTGCCATTGCATAATGCACTGGCAGATTAGGTGCAGTGTTTTTTGTTCTGCTGATTGCTCCTAACAAACTGCATAGCCCCAGATCTGCCAGCATATTATGCAATGGCAGATCTGAGTCGGTGAAGTTTGCAGTTGAACTTGACTTTTAAGCGAGTATATATAGTAGTTACAACATAGTTGACTGTATTTGAAAACTTGGGTCAGTATTTCAGTTTACAGCTGAATGGGTTGATCTTGCATGACGAACTAATTCAGGTGTTCTGTAGGTTGAATGACAGAACATTCAGTTTACAGCTGAACTGGTTGATCTTGTATGACCAACCAATTCAAGTGTTCTGTAGGTTGTATGACAAAACATCTAAAGACAAACTCATAAAATATGTTTACAAAAACTGGTTAATTTGGTTGAATGTTTTGGGTTATTTCACAAGTTTTTTTTAATTTATTGAATGTTTAGCTTTGATAAATGTTCATCTTTTCACAGGTGTGTAATTTTAAGATTTTTTTTGTATACATGCATTTATATTGTCCGGTAAACTCCTAGAAATTATAATGAAAAAGGGTACTTTGTTTTGATCTTGCAATGGATTTTGTTGTTACTATATAATCAAAGTAATACCTAGTTACCAGGAACTTTGGAATGAAGTTTATTCATTTTGATATTGCATAATTCATAATTTTTACAAATTTCTTAGTTTATGCTAACTCATTATTAATGAAGTATTAATTATTGATAAACTGTAATAATTTAGTACATGTATAATAAAATACACATGTTGGGATGTATGACGTAATATATGACAAAATATGATGTGACAAAAATGATATGACAAAAGATACACTTTGACCTTTTGTTGTACTTGTACTCTTATTGTATCTTGTTTGTATATGAATATCAGACAAGTATTACTGTATATTTAACCTAAGCTCCTCATGTTGATAGAATAAGATGCAACCTGTTTAACTTGAGATGGAAGCCATCATACATATCCGCACTTCTTTAAATGTATTTATTTATCTAATTAGGTGATATGTAATTAAAAGCTTGAGAGGGATGGGGGTGGAGGGTGTACTGGTCAACCATGGAGTTTCTATGTTTTCACTTTTGTCTTATCAATCTTGTGTCCTATGGAGCAGATTGTTATGTCAGGACTGTGTCATGTGGATTTTGTTGTCCATTGATCTCATGTCCGGTACCGCATGTGCTTTCTTATAAGTCGAGTCTAACTGCAAACAACATAGACCCTGATTTGCCATCACTTAATGCACTGGCAGATCAGGGTCTATGTTGTTTGTTCTACTAATTACTCCTAACAAACTGCATCGACCCATATCTGCCAGTGCACTATGTGATGACAGATCTGAGTGTGCAGTTTGCAGTTGGACTTGACTTATACGTGATTATATATAATACCATGATTTTAATATAAATATTAGGGCAATTTGTTGTGTACTGTACTTACTTTTATTTAACTATAGCAAAAGGTCTTTAGTAATTAATGCTTCATATATTAACCAGTACTTGTATTTATATATGGATTATAAATCTCATAGAAAATATTAATTCTTGAATACAGTAACAATTTTGAGTGGCCATTGATCAAAATGTTTACTCCAGTTAATATAAGCATTTTAGTTGCCTAGTTAAATGCTCAATATGTTTATGAAGAGTTTTAGTCCTTAATCAGTATGTACACAAAGTTTCCAGTATGTACACAAAGTTTCCAGTATGTACACAAAGTTTCCAGTGTTATAAAATAAAATCTAGTTTATATTATTATGCTATAAAATATTTGTCTGAAAGACACAGTGCATTGATATATAGTACTCATTATAACACTGCCATAGGAGTCATATAGTATACAGTCTTGTAGTGAGACAACCATATAATGAAGTATATTTTATAGTATTCCCTCATTATAACACTGCCATAGGAGTCATACAGTATACAGTCTTGTAGTGAGACAACCATATCATGAAGTATATTATATAGTATTCCCTCATTATATCACTGTCCATTGGAGCCATAGAGTATACAGTCTTGTAGTGAGACAGCCATATAATGAAGTATATTATATAGTATTCCCTCATTATATCACTGTCCATTGGAGCCATACAGTATACAGTCTTGTAGTGAGACAACCATATAATGAAGTATATTATATAGTATTCCCTCATTATATTACTGCCATAGGAGTCATACAGTATACAGTCTTGTAGTGAGACAACTATATAATGAAGTATATTATATAGTATTCCCTCATTATAACACTGTCCATATGAGTCATACAGTATACAGTCTTGTAGTGAGACAACCATATAATGAAGTATATTATATAGTATTCCATCATTATAACACTGCCATAGGAGTCATACAGTATAGTCTTGTAGTGAGACAACCATATAATGAAGTATATTATATAGTATTCCCTCATTATATCACTGCCATAGGAGTCATACAGTATACAGTCTTGTAGTGAGACATGCATATAATGAAGTATATTATATAGTATTCCCTCATTATATCACTGCCATAGGAGTCATACAGTCTACAGTTTTGTAGTGAGACAACCATATAATGAAGTATATTATATAGTATTCCCTCATTATAACACTGCCATAGGAGTCATACAGTATAGTCTTGTAGCGAGACAACCATATCATGAAGTATATTATATAGTATTCCCTCATTATAACACTGCCATAGGAGTCATATAGTATTACAGTCTTGTAGTGAGACAACCATATAATGAAGTATATTATATAGTATTCCCTCATTATATCACTGCCATAGGAGTCATATAGTATACAGTCTTGTAGTGAGACAACCATATCATGAAGTATATTATATAGTATTCCCTCATTACAACACTGTCCATTGGAGCTGTAGAATATACAACCTTATAGTGAGAGCACCTTATAATGAAGTAGATTATGCATATAATTTGACTACCACTTAATGAAATGTCATCATGACCATAACTGCCTTATAACAAGAATGGTGTTATAATGAATTGCCTTATAGTGAGGGATAGCTTTATATTTGTCTTGCCTGTAAAGGGCAAGATATAAAAGCACGTATCACTTTTCTGGAGGCATTAAAGAGTCATGTTGAAGCTTTTGAAAGTCCTATATTTTCTACATCAAATCACTGTGTTAAACCGAAGTTTTGGGATGATATTACTTTAAATGTAAAATGTATACCCTGATACTTGAGGTATTCCTGTAACGGCTTCATCATTGTGCCATTCACAGTTGAAAGGCAATGCTCTGCAACACTTGGCTTTTTTTCAGAATTATGAGCTTGAATAAAACTTTTAATATTGAGTTGATATCTCCAGCAGCAATAATGTCCGTGTTGCCATGTCTCATTTTCTGAGAGAAAGACAACAAAAAATGAGTGATATTATGTGATCTCAAGGATTACTTAATTATACACATATATCTTTGTTATAGTTTTGTTTTCGCAACTATTGTCATCTGATTAAGTTCAAGAAGGTAAGAATGCTATAAAAATTTTTGAAGATTTGTGATATTTCCTGTATATACTTGTGCACAGTGGTTCCTGTATATACCTGTGCACAGTGGTTAGTATATATACCTGTGCACAGTGGTTAGTAGATATACCTGTGCACAGTGGCTACTGTATATACCTGTGCATAGTGGTTAGTTAATATACCTGTGCACATTGGTTAGTTAATATACCTGTGCACAGTGGTTAGTTAATATACCTGTGCACAGTGCTTAGTTAATATACTGTGCACAGTAGATTCTCACTATAATGTGCCTCACTATAACACTGTCCTTGATATAACACTGTCCCTGATATAATGCTGTACTTGATATAACATGAGTATGGTCATGGATCCAATTATACTAGTTGAATAATAATTTTCCATTTATTTGCTCTGTATAAGATTAGCTCACCTATATCATGGTACACTTGAATGGCTTCCCTGGGGAGTGTTATAGCAAACATGTGCAACCTATGGCCGGATCCAGCCCACGACCTGGTTTTATCCACTTATTTACATCATAGGGTGTGGCTTTAAAAATTGCATATCTGGCCTACACCCTGGAGGAAGTTGCACATGCCTGCGTTATAGAGAGGGGATGCTTTTATGAATGACCTGATTACCATTATAGTGGGGACTACTTTTATGGACCCCCAGAATAGTGTTATAGTGAGGATCACTTTTATGGCTCCCCTGGGTAGTGTTGTAGTGAAGACCACTTGTATGGCTTCTTAGAGTAGTGTTATAGTGAGGGGACTACTTTCATGACATCTCTGGGTAGTTTTATAGTGAGGATGACTTTCATGGTTCCCCTGAGTAATATTATAGTGATGGACTATTTTTATGGCTCTCCTTAGTAGTGTTATAGTGAGGGACACTTTTATGGCTTCCCTGAATAGTTTTATAGTGATGTACTATTTTTATGGCACCCCTGAGTAGTGTTATAGTATAGTATCACTTTTATGGTTCCTCTGAGTAGTGTTATAGTAAGGTACCACTTTTATGGCTACCCTTAGCAACAGTATCATGAAAACCACTTTTATGGCTTCCGTTAGTACTGTTATAGTGAAGACCACTTTTATGACTTCCGTTAGTACTGTTATAGTGATGACCACTTTTATGGTTCCCCATGGTAGTATTATAGCGAGGGACTACTTTTATGGCTCCCCTGAGTAATACTATAGTGAGTTCCACTTTATGGCTCCCCTGAGAATAACTATTGTGGGGAACCACTTTTATAGCTCACCTGAGTAGTTTTACAGTGAGTACCACTTTTATTACCTCCCTGATAGTGTTATAGTGAGGGACTACTTTTATGGCTCCCCTGAGTAGTACTGTAGTGAAGACTACTTTATGGCTGCCCAGAGAATCACTATAGTGGCGGACCACTTTTAGCTCACCTAATTAGTGTTATAGTGAGGGCTACTTTTATTACCCCCCTGAATAGTATTAAAGTGATGGACTACTTTTATGGCTCTCCTGCGTAGTGCTGTAGTGAAAACCACTTTATGGCTTCCTTTAGTACCACTATAGTGAGGGACCACTTTTATGGGCCAACTGAGTAGCATTATAGTGAAGACCCCTGTATAATGCACATTTAAATGCCAGCAGGATAGACCTAGATCTACCATAGCATAATGTGCTGACAGATTAGGGTCAATTCTACCTCAGCAGGATAGACCTAGATCTACCGTAGCATAATGTGCTGACAGATTAGGGTCAATTCTATCTCAGCAGGATAGACCTAGATATATCTTGGCATAATGTATTGACAGATCAGGGTCAACTTTATGTCAGCAGGATATACCTAGATCTACCATAGCATAATGTACTGACAGCTCAGGGTCAATTCTATGTCTGCAGGGTAGACCTAGATCTACCATAGCATAATGTGCTGACAGCTCAGGATCAATTCTATGTCTGCAGGACAGACCTAGATCTACCATAGCATAATGTGCTGACAGCTCAGGGTCAATTCTATGTCTGCAGCATAGACCTAGATCTTCCTCAGTATAATGTGCTGACTGATTAGGGTCAGTTTTAAATGTCAGCCCACATGGCCTGTTGTGGACAGGATTCATACCTGCAGCCTTCTGGTAATGAGTGTAGCACTCTAAACACTGAGCCATTATGGCTTGGAAGGTCAGAGGGGTGTAGTTAAACATTCATCTGATAACTTGGGAAATTTCTTTTACATGGGATGAGTATTGAGAAACATTTCTTAGCATGTTTAGAAAGATATTGTAGCTGATCTGATCAGGGCAGCCATGACCACACACATTTTTTGGTGTGCATTTATAAATTTAGAAGTTGATTTCCAACCCACTCATTTGACAAAATTTGCCATTGGTCAAAAAAACGAAAAGAAAATATATTACTTAAAAAGGTGTTCTGTGTCCTAGTGTTGGGTGAATGAGTAACTTTGCCTTAATACTCACTTCTTCCCTGTTGTAGCTCAGTTTTAACATAATGATTATAAATTGCTATCTGGGGGTGGGGTGGGGTGGGGAGGGACAATATGGTTTTGTGACATACAGAAAATTGTTTTGCTCTTTCTAAGTTTTGAAAGTAATCCAGTTATTTTGAGCAACTGTAATGCCTGTTGATGTATGAATTTTCCAGTGACACTGGCATCATCATCAACAAAGTAAAGGTTCAGTGTTAACATGTTTGATAGTCTCATATATTTAGCACAATGGCCTGGCCATAAGGCCAGGTGAGCTTATAGTATAGCCCTGTGTTCGTCGTGCATTGTGCATCTATCAGTGAACAATAGCTTGTTACCAATCTCAAGTCCATATTTCTGATCCAATTTCATTTTAAACTTGGAATATGGGTTTATATCATCAAAATCTCAGACAGGTTCTGTAATGAGCAAGAGCCATGAATATTAATGAGGTGATCTTGCATCGGATTGGTTAACATTGTTACCACTCTAGAGGCCATATTTTTGATCTGATTTTTATCAAACTCTGAATATATGCTTATATCATTAAGATCTCGGATGATTGTGATAATGAGCGAGATCCATGCATACTGATGATGTGATCTTGCATCTGATTGGCTGAGCTTGTTACCACTCTGTAGACAGTATTTCTGGTCTGATTTTGATAAAACTTGAATATATCCCTGTATGTTAAGATATCAGATGAGTTTGATAATGAGCATCTGATTGGTCGACCTTATGACCATGCTGAAAGACACATTTTGATCAAACTTAAAATATGAGTTTTCATCATCAAGATATTGGATGGGTTCATTAATGAGCAAGATCCATGCATTTTAATGAGATAATCTTATCACTGATTGGCTGCGCTTGTGACTGCTCTGGAGGTGGTATTTCTGACCTGATTTTGATCAGACTTGGAATATATATTTATACTGTATCATCAAGATATTGGACAATTTCAATAATGAGCAAGAACCATGCATATTAATGAGGTGATCTTGAATCAGATTGGCTGTGAGCATATTACCACTCTAGAAGCTGTAATTCTGATCCACTTTAAATCAGAATTGGAATAAGGGCTTATATCATCAAGATCTTGGACAATACCAGAAATAAACAGGATCCATGCATATTAATGAGGTGATCATGCATCTGATTGGCTGAGCTTGTTGGCACTCTTGAAGCCATATTTTTTATCTGATTTTGATCAAACTTCAAATATAGGCGATATTAATGAGATGACTTGCATCTGATTGGCTGAGCTTGTTACCTCTTTATATCTAGAGACTATATTTCTCATCCAGTTTTTATAAAACTTGGTAAATGGGTTTATATCATCAAGATCTTGGATGATTTCAATTATGATCAAGAGACTGCTCATATTAATTATGACATTATCTTTAGAACAAATTTTTATCAGGATATAGTAAAATAGGTACAATCAACATGATATAAAGTTTGAGGGATAGTTTACATAGGTTATGTTCTTACAATAATACATAAGCCTGCTTAGTGAAAAGGTAAACTGTTGAGTTATGTAAGTCAGGTGAGTAATATCATGCCCACTTGGGCCTCTTGTGTGGTTCATTTGTTTCATTCAGCTGAAACTCTGATAAAAAGCTTGTACCCTGATATGCCAGGATTTTAGGTGTCCTGCCCTCATCAGTATAAAGCTAGTCATCATAACATATTTCACAGGAGACACGTCACATAAGACTGGGGAACAGTTGTTTTAGCAATTTTTGGCCTTTTTTCTATCCGATCTGGAAAACAGAAATAGCTATGTAGAGTGGCAGGGTTTTACTGAAAGTATAGAAATTCATAATGTATCACAAGCAGAGAGAAACTGTAGAATTTATAGAAAAGGCCATAAAACTGTTCAGTATTAAATTTATGAAAATGATGCAAGATTTAATTAGCTACTTTGCATATATATAAAGTATTATGTTTAAGGTATACATTCTTTCACTTCAGTGGATTCAATTTGTTCCATTCAAATGCGGTATATTTTATTTTGTATGAAGAAAATTTTACTTTTGTTTTCACTGCACTTTGTATTTTTTGCACTTCAATTTGTTCCCAAGTTGTGAAAAAATTACCTTTTTTTGTTTTGTATTACATGTTTTACATAAATATATAAATAATCTGTAATATAGTATATATTACAATTTCTAATGTAAATACTTTTTTCAGCCAGTATTTTGTGTATGAAAATTTTGATTTATTTTTCCCAATTAATATAAATTTTTCCACTTGTTGTTCAAAAACTAAGAAAGTTTTCTCTCAGAATGTTATAAACTAAGTTTTCTGTCAGAATGTTACAAACTCAACGAATAATTACACCATTTACTAGTAATTTCAATCAAATAATATAGTAGCACATATACTCACTTACAAGTCAGGTCCAACTGCACACTGCATAGACCCAGATCTGTCATCGCAAGTATATATGGTAAGTCCATGATCTGTCAGTAGATTATGTTTGGCAGATCTGGGTCTATGCTCTTCATAACTTTGCAGTTGGGTACGTGTCATGTGGGTGACTACAGTAAGTAAAGTAATCTCAGCATCCTACATCATGGACATTTGGAATGCATTGGAACTTTCTGCAGTTGCCTTGATTCACAGCTGATTGAAACAATTGGTTGAAGTGTTTGAAAAAATTAGAACCACTCATGCAAGAAAAACTAGATGTTTACGTCACTTCATCATTTTCACAAAACGTTGCTCACAGCAAAGTTGGGGGTAAAACCTGTCTTGAATCAGACATGTTTGTCCGATGGCAGCATCCAATTCTAGGCAAGTTTTTGTTTGTAATTCAAGATTACCATGTTTAGTTCAAAGTTAGTTTTTGCCCATAATTCTACTCTAAGCAATGGTTCATTAAAATGAACTTGCCCCTCAAAGACTGATTTCTTCAAACACTTCAACCAGTTGTTGTCATTGGCTTAGACATAAAACCAATAATATAAAACCTGAAGTATTAGCCATGTTTATGATGTAGGATGGTGAGATTTGTAAATCTTTCGCTCAAATAGACCATGGTCAGTTATCACAGTATTACCATTTTCCTCAATCGCTGCAATTAATAATAATAATAATAATAATAATAATAATAATAATAAAGGGGAAGAGGAGGAGGTAGTGAAGAGATTAGTTTAATTTTGGTCAAAGAAATTTCTCAAATTGATATCAGTCTTCCAATCAAGTGAGAACAATTTAATAGGAATTTATCAAATTTATCCAACCTAGCAAAAACAATTTGACAGAAAACTGGTTAATTTCTAGTTTTTATATTGTACAGAGAGTTTATTCAAATATTACTCTATTTACAGTGTTATCATGTCATAATGTTTCATGTACAGCGTCATAATATTGTATATATATATTTTTTTTTTCTCAGATGAGGTCATATTTTTGTTATCAAATACTTTGTAAGAAATCTATAGCTTTAAAAAGATAATTTCATGCAGTTATTTTATTATCAAGAATATGTACAACATATACATGTACACAGTTTACAAATGAATAAGTAATAAAAAAATGTTCCAAATACATTGAAAGTTTGAAATTCTTTCTTTCATTTCATGGCATGCTGGTTCTCAAAATACATCAGAAAATGTACACTTGTCTGTTTAAAGGGGATTTCAGTTTTATCACTGAAATTGTATTTTTTGTTAGGTAATAATTATGTCTTTGAGGGCACTAAATATCTAAGGGTTGAAATATAGTGTATGGGTGCATACATGTAAACACTAATTATCTAAGGGTTGAAATATAGTGTATGGGTGCATACATGTAAACACTAAATATCTTGGGTTGAAATATAGTGTATGGGTGCATACATGTAAACACTAAATATCTTGGGTTGAAATATAGTGTATGGGTGCATACATGTAAACACTAAATATCTTGGGTTGAAATATAGTGTATGGTTGCATACATGTAAACACTAAATATCTATTGGTTGAAATATAGTGTATGGGTGCACACATGTAAACACTAAATATCTATTGGTTGAAATATAGTGTATGGGTGCATACATGTAAACAGTAAATATCTATGGGTTGAAATATAGTGTATGGGTGCATGCATGTAAACACTAAATATCTGAGGGTTGAAATATAGTGTATGGGTGCATACATGTAAACACTAAATATCTAATGGTTGAAATATAGTGTATGGGTGCATGTAAACACTAAATATCTTGGGTTGAAATATAGTGTATGGGTGCATACATGTAAACTCTAAATATCTGAGGGTTGAAATATAGTGTATGGGTGCATACATGTAAACACTAATTATCTAATGGTTGAAATAACTAAATATCTAAGGGTTGAAATATAGTGTATGGGTGCATACATGTAAACAGTAAATATTTAATGATTGAAATATAGTGTATGGGTGCATACATGTAAACACTAAATATCTATGGGTTGAAATATATTGTACAGGTGCATACGAGTAAACACACCTGGATGGCAGCTGTGATATGTTACTCCAACTTTTTGATTCCGCTGAACATATCCTGATGTTCAGTCTATTTTTCTCCATCTAACGAAGTTTTCAGTTGTATAGAAATGGGTTCTGTTTGTCCACCTGTCCTTCCGTTACACTTTTTGTTTCCAGAGCACAGCACCAAAATTATTCAGAATATCATTTGGAAACTTGGTACACATATTTTGTCTTGTGGTGCAGATGTGCCCTTTTTTATGCAATTCTTCAGTGTCAGTATTGTTAATGCTTTTGTCCATTTGTTAATCATTCTTTCACACTTTTGAGCAAAACTCCAAAATTGTTCAAGATGTTTATTAGACTAGTGGTCCAAATGTGCCATTTGCTATTAGGTAAATAGTTAAATAAATGCAAAAACCAGTTATTTTGTATATATATATATATATATATATATATATATATATATATATATATATATATATATATATATATATATAATGGACTGCATTATGATAGCATTGCCTACAGTCCGAAGATTTCAATTCTTGATACAAAATTCCTTATCTGTACTTAATAGTCCAGCAACTGTAAAGGTGATTGGAGAAAGTTGGGGACCCTTTGACTGATAGTTTTCATCAAATATTGATCAATATACCAAGAACAAAAGCTGTATGTAGTTTCAGTAATGATTGTCTATGCAGGCTTACTAAGAAAATGCTTTCCTGTGAAATTTACCTGTCGATATATTGATATTCAAAATTCTAGTATATGGAAGCAGTTTTGATGTAAAAAAATAGAAACATTAATCATAAACAATTCAGATACCTTGGCAATGCCCACAAATGGGATCTACCGTCTATACTCACATGTAATCTAATACCAACTGCAAACTGCATAGACCCAGATCTGCTGTCGCATAATGCACCGGCAGATCTGGGTCTATGCAGTTTGTAAGGACTGATCAGTAGAACGAACAACATAGACCCTGATATGCTAACACATTATGCGACAGCAGATCAGGGTCTATGTTGTTTGGATTTGGACCTGGATTATATGCGAGTATATACAGTAAATTTAATATGGTATGTTTAATATTCACTGAGGCAGTCAATCTTTATCTCTTTGGACAAAAGCTGAGGTTTCTGAATTAAACACTATTTCGGCACAATTTGAAAATCCTTATCTCTTTTTGATGCGAGTTAAATAACCTCGAAAAAGACTTGGAGGTAATTATAGTGATACTTCCCAAACCATAATCATTTGGCAGAAGAACAACTGGTTAGATCTGCAAAAAAATAGGTACTTATAAAATGATAGGTGTTGAAAATAATACAACCATGTTTCAACTATCAATGAAATACTTGCATTTTTAATTTTTAATGCTATTCCTGCAACTTTGTAATGAAAAATTTGAAAAAATTTATTTACTTTCAATAGCCTCAAAATGTTGCTTATGTTGCTATTAGTGATGACACATCATCGAGTCATTATAATGTGACTGAAGTTATTATGATGATAACAACCATGGGCTTCACAGGGCAATTCAAAATAGCCACTACATGTATTTACATCCATGGTATTTTTGTGGCATGTGGCGGAAAAGGCTGATGATATTCTGATTGTGTTCCCATCACAATATGAACACAGGTGTGCGAGAGGAAATGGTTGTCTTTAAAGAAAGATTTCTCTCTAAGAATAGTTAGTCAGCTTGGGAGGAGGTTAGTATTGAATTCTGGAATCATTTTCAAGTCAACAACCAGGAACTGTTGTTTTCTGTAATATTTGTTTTCAAAGTATTTTAAAGCTCATGCACAGAAAGTTGTGCTTAAATTAACTGCAAAATGGTGGACTTGCCAACCCTGTCTTTCTTATTTCACAAAATTCTGTGTTTCCACAAATTTTCCACAAATATTATAAATAAATTGTTGAATGCTGTGATGTTATGTAGAAATAAAAGTTCTGATGCATTTATATATCCAATAGATAACAGCTAACCTAATTGGCAATCTATTTTAATTTTTCGCAAAGTGATTTTCAGAAAGTCCTATCTTAACCATTGTTGGAATATTTTCCCATTATGTTACAAACTGCATCACATTTCTGTTGATGATGTACATGAACACACAAAAGCTACTTTTTCAAATTTAACTGGAATTTTATTCATAAATATTATTAAAGTTTAAAAAATGGATAGTGTACCATTATTTTACCAATCATAGGTTTTAGCTATTTGCATTGAATCTGAAAAAGGCCCAACTCTGATTTTTCTGCTTAGATATAACTTCAAAACTTCTTAATTTTGTGCATAAAAACCCTCAGCATTTTAAAAATCATGTGTATGACCATATAATAATATACACATTACCGGTAGTGTATGACCATATAATAATATACATATTACCGGTAGTGTATGACCATATAATAATATACACATTATCGGTAGTGTATGACCATATAATAATATACACATTACCGGTAGTGTATGACCATATAATAGTATACAAATTAGTTTATAAAGCAGAGGCAAGGACTTGACCTTCTTTAGTGAATCATCAGTAATTGAAGCTAGCAGGAAAATAAATGTTATTGGAAAACTGCAGCAAACTGCTGCAGTTGGAGAAAACAGTGAGATCTGATTCTCTGCTTTATCCTGGAATTTGAAAGATTGTTGACTGTAGTACAGTTACTACATACAGAATTCTAAAATTATACAATTTGTGTTTTGCTTCAACTCAGGCATTATGGACTGTAGTACAGTTACTACATACAGAATTCTAAAATTATACAATATGTGGTTTGCTTTAACTAAAGCATTATGGACTGTAGTACAGTTACTACATACAGAATTCTAAAATTATACAATATGTGGTTTGCTTCATCTCAGGCATTTAAGATACATCCTCAGAGTGGGTGTTGCACAGAAGCATCTTACTTGAGGATAGTCAGTACACAAGGCAGATACGCCATTTTTTTTAGCTCTACTAGTTATATACAAGGAGGGCTTTTGTGATAGCCTTTCATCCGGTCACCATTAGCACAAGTTTTGGCAATACTCCTCCTAAAAGACCGGGAGTATTGCCAGAAAACTTTACAAATATATTCATCCCAAAGTCTACTTGGTCCTGTCTGAACATTGTGTCCCTCAGACACTATGGATGCAATAATAGACATCTTGAAAACAGTTATTGCAACTACTCCTGAAAGGATGGTCATGTCGACATGGGGTTTTCACTAAAAAGGTTACTTATGATGACTAGTTGGCCCTAAATGAAAATAGTGATGATCTGATTGCCAATATGGCTGCCACAACTGCCATCTTAAAAATATTGCTATAGGTTGTCAAAGGTTTAAAGATTGTCAATTGAGTCAAGTTACATGGATAGGAACTCCTCATGACAATCTTCATTACATGACTGGTCATGGATCAGTGACACGAAGAAAAGCGATGGATACTGGACACTGGGCAAGACAACAGATACCAGTCAGCAGGCATTCGTTTCCAACAGTAGCGAATTTTGTAGGTGCAAACCCTAGTTACCATAGGTTTGCACACCAACCTTTAAAAAGTGGCCTCCTTGAAATTTGTTAGCGAGGAGTCTCGCAGTGACTGCCTTACAGAGACTTCTGGAGGATTTAGCCACGACCACAAGACACTCGCGCTCGCGCAGTCGATGGCATTGTCAGCTGAGCTGCTCCGACTACGTAGGGATGCAGCCTTGGATACTTCTAAGGACTTGCTGGATCACAGCAAAGATCTATTGAGGGGGGCGCTGCTGGACTCAGACTCGTTATAAGATAAGAGATAAGAATTCTTTATTTCAGACTGCATGGTCCATACATCTAAATTAAAATATAAAATATAGAAGTATTTTAAAACATACAAGTTCATAGGTGTCTTATGTACAAATATACAGACCCATCTACCACATAAGAATGTGTCTCTCATTGTTAAGAACAAAATTATGTAAGACATTTAAATAGTAATTTGCTCCATCTATCGATAATCTGAGAACTTAAATGGATATCATGGTTCCAAAAAGATTTTAAGATACAATTATAACTATTAGATATTCGTGCCATCATTGAAAGCACATACTTTCTCATTAATTCTTCAAAACTAAATACATTATAGTTTACAAACATAGCAGAGGCATATAGCCAATAACTAGTTTTCTTTTCATAACTTCACTAAAGTTTGTCCACAGAGGAGCACAGTACATTGTGCAACAATAAGATTTGAATAATCTAATCTTGATATTCACAGAACAATTTCTAAATTTACGTAAAAGCGTGTTTTTACTAGTACACAGAAATCTGTAATATCTCATCATATCTTCATGATCTGACCGATTGGATTTTAAAATATGACCCAAATACGTATAACTGTCGACATATGCATGAGCATGGCCGTTAAGAAGTACAGAGGGAGGAGTTGGTAATTTGAAAGAAGTTGACTGAAATACCATACATACTGATTTTTGTGTATTATATATGATGGTACCGTGACATTTCGCCCCATGGACGTTTCGGCCCAAGACATTTCGCCCCACTTCAATGGACGTTTCGGCCCAAAACATTTCGCCCCACATTCAGTGGACATTTCTACATTTCTTAACTATCAACAACGACCTCGCCATTCCCAACAAATAGGATTACACTTCATCATAAAGTTCAGTTTTCGTAACTGCGAAAATAAAAGTATCGCAGTATAGAAAATAATGATCACTGTAAACAACATTCATTTTCTGATCAGTCGTATTACATAAACGGAGAAAAAAGGGGAAAATATTGTCAGATATAATGACAGGCTGAATGTAAATCAAACAAATTGAAATTGGTCCGTAAATCGAATAGTCTAAGTATAAGCCTATTCTTATTATTATTATTATTATTATTATTATTATTATTATTATTATTATTATTATTATTATCTCCTTCTGATAAGAGGATAACTTGTCTTACTATCTCTTTTATTTTCTTTACTCTTCATCAATCATTTGCAGTCATTAGGTCCATACACTAGAGGGTGACGATACATGGAAAAAAAAAATTCTCAAAAACTTGTTTCAAAAATAATTATAATTTCAAAAGAACACCGTTTTAAACGAACATGATTATCTAGCAAGTGTTTTTTGGGCTTAATTACAACCAGGTAGCTTGTTTGATCTTCGTAGTTAGAGAATCCACTCAATGTGGTATCAATGTATTTAAGCCGAGGCAAGGTTTAATTGAATTAAACATTTATATTTATTAAACGCTGTCAGAACATACAATGTCATGGTCCGAAACGTCCATTAAAGTGGTGCGAAATATCCATTGAAGTGGTGCGAAATGTCCATTGAAGTGGGGCGAAATGTCCATTTGAAGTGGGGCGAAATATCCATTAAAGTGGGGCAAAATGTCTTGAGCCGAAACGTCCATGGGGCGAAACGTCCCTAATTTATATATGATATCATTCTCAAATGCGTAATCTTCATATATCTTTAATAATTTCCTTAGACCTGCGATAGAAGGACTTATCAATGACATATCATCAGCCAAGCTAAAATTGTTAAGAAATGATGCATTTGGTGTCAAAATGTAACCCCACGTGATACTGTCCCATCATACGATTTAAATCGTCTATGTATATTCGGTCAAGAGCTAAGGATCAACAACACCAGTTGTTGGCCAGGGTCCCTGTCCCAGCTAGACCAACGAAGAAGCATCCTCAGCTTGAGGGGTCTACTGGTCCCCCGTCCAAACGCTTTAAGCAAGGGCTCTAGCAGAACCGCCAGACTCCCTTAAAAAATGGTTGACCCTTATTCACTAAATGGCATTAAGGGCAGGAGCAGACCCTAAGAATTTCACCACCCTCGCAGGTAGACGGTCCAACGGAGTAGCTCTCTCTACCAAGTCTCCCTCTTCCCAAAATTCACTAGGTGCCACACTGGGCCGTTTCTCAAAGGCCAGCATGATCGGACCTAACGGATGATGCATGATTTCTCCCCACAATAAGAGAGGGTTATTGGCTTCGCTTATTGGACCATCCACCTCTATCAAGGAACTAAATTTCTTTTCACCAGACGCATCTGGAATCAACAATGGAAGAGGTATCAACACTTCGTAGGAAGGGGGCAGTAGAGAGTATGATAAATACTCAAAGCCCTAGAGTCTATTTTAGAGAGTATGATAAATACTCAAAGTCCTAGAGTCTATTTACGTATCTTCCAGGTTTAAAAAGGGAGCAAATTTTGCCTTATCATCTTTCTTTTCCCTGTTAACAGGTTTATTTGGGAAGACTACATCAAGGTGGAGACATCATCCTTAGTCATGAACGCCATAAAGGCTAAAGACTGGGCAGTCAATGTAGATATCCAGGATGCTTACCTAAGCGTCTCCATCTTTCCGTCCCACAAGAAATTCCTGCGGTTTTGTCTGGACAAGGAGGTTTTGGAATTTCGGACTATTCCTTTTGGCATAGCTTTCTCACTCAGAGTCTTTACCAGCCATATGGGAATAATTGCGGCGCACTTAAGATCGTTGGGGATGCTAATCATCCAGTATTTTGACTGACTGATACACAATGTTCTCAGACGTGTTTTACTCAGAGACCTGTCACTCTGTTTCAAGATCTGATTTCTTCAGAGAGTATGACGTACGTGGGAACGAATTTCCTCGCAAATCGAGGGACAGCTCATGTTCCTTCCGACTGCATCACAGACATACTGTCCCTCACAACAAAAGTGTTAAAGAGCACTTCATTGTCTGCCCGCCTCTACCTCTTTGTCCCGGGGACTCTGAATGCGGCACCGGACCTGGTTTCCCAAGGAAGGCTGCATATGAGGCCTGTCCAGTCTCTGCTGCTCGCAGATTGGAGGCTTGACAGCCCAACCCCCCTTAGCTCGGATTGCTATTTTTCAGCTGGTGGAAAAATCAAGACCGATTTATGTTCTGATAAAACGCCTTAGAGCCTCATTCCTTCCTGTATACTAACGCCTCAGACTCGGGCGGCGGTGCTCACCATGAACCAGAGGGGTTAGTCCATCCGGGTTTGTGGTCCGGGCAGGATTTTGCACTGCATATCAACGATCTAGAAATGCGTGCAGTTTCTTGCACAACAGGGTTGCGTCAATCTCATAATACACGGCGTTGGTATGGCTGTCACGGACAACACGTCGTTCGTTGTTCACCTGAGACCCCAATGAGGCACTCATGCTCTTTCTCTTTGCTTGGAAGTCTGTTACCTCGTTCAGTGAACAACTTTCAAGGGGATCAATCTCAGAGTCAACAACATTCCAGTCAAAAGGAGCATTCTATCGGACATCTATCCAGGAAGTCCTCACAGAATGATCTCTGCACCAGAGTGTGACAGAGTTTCTTTTTACTTGGGAGTGTGTGTGGGGGGGAGGGGGGGGTACAATGGTAGAATTGTTTCGAACCAGTCTGAACATCAAACTACCACTTTTTGTCTCCCCAGTGCCGGACCAGAGTACATGGGCTGTGGGCGCCTTCATTCTGAAGTGGGATCGACTGTACTCCTACTCCTTCATACCTTTCAGAATAATCACCTAAGTTCTTCACTAAGTCAGTACTTCAACGTCACGGCTCATCCTCATATCTCTCTTGTGGGGTCAATTCTCGTGATTCAACGATCTCCTTGATCTGTTGATGGACGCCCCGAGGGGGTTACCGCTGAGGAAGGATCTGCTGTCGCAGCACAATGGGTCCCTCCTGCACAACAATCCACAGATGCTCCACCTTCACACCTGGCTCATACCAAACGATCTATCCGCCAAGATCAGTTTTTGAGCAGGATTGCAGACTGCATCGCTCAGACTAGAAGGCAGTTAACCTCCAAGGCGTGCGACGCCTAGTGGAGAGTATTCTGTAATTGGTGCAGCCAGCAGTGCATTCATCCGAACTGTCCCTCTTTGACCGCAGTTGCGGATTTTCTTCTCTTTCTTCTCAAAGAAAAGGATTGTTCAGTTTCCATCATAAAGGGCTATAAAGAAGCACTCTCTAACACCCTTAAGTTCTCGATGGGTTCCACCATGTTGTCAGACCCTCATCACCCAGAACTTGTTAGATTCTTGGAGCTTCAGAGACATGCCTCTCGCTCGTTAATGCCTTAGGGGAACCTTTCATGTGTTCTTTGGTGGTTAGCTAAATTTCCTTTGAGCCTTTGAGTTTCTTTTGAGAATCTTATCTTAAAGAAGGTCTTCCTTGTTTCTTTACAAGGAGGAAAATTCATGCATTATCGGCCGATGAGGGTAGCTTACGTTTCAACGGCAACAACGATTTAGTCTCTCTTTTTTGCCAGCCCGGATTTCTGGATAAGAATCAGCTACCTTATGTTGTCCCCGAATCAGTTTGAATCCTTAGTCTCAGTCGCATCTGTGATAGGGATGATCAATATAGACTTCTTTTTCAGAGATTTACATTTTTGTTTGCCTAAATCATACCCGATCGAAGTTTTTAGAGGCCCGAAATATAAATAATTACGACTTTCCGATAGAAGCACATTTTCTTTGGTAGTCCTGAAAGCTATCGGTTTACGTGTGTACGGCCCTCAGTAGGCATTGGGTTTGACATGTCTGGCCTAAATCAAAACGGAAAAGAAATGTTCGGAAACGCCTCTTTCTCCCGCTCAGAGGTACCTCGGATATTTTTGCTGCTACCTTTTCTATGTGGATTAGTTTGACATCAAAAGAGCTTATCAATCCCTCACGGAGAGAGATTTTTCATTCATCAGAATCAAAGCCCATTAGCTTCATGGGGATTTATTAATCATTCCTATCTGGGGATACAAAGGTATTGCCTTACTTTCTTGTGCAGCATCACAATACTCTGACAATGGCATTACCGTACCTTTTTGTGCAGCATCACAATGCTCTATCAATGACATTGCCGTACCTTCTTGTGCAGCATGACAATGCTCTGACAATGGCATTGCCGTACCTTCTTGTGCAGCATCTCAATGCTCTGACAATGGCATTACCGTACCTTCTTGTACAGCATCACAATGCTCTGACAATGGCATTGTCGTACCTTCTTGTGCAGCATCACAATGCTCTGACAATGGCATTACCGTACCTTCTTGTGCAGCATCACAATGCTCTGACAATGGCATTGTCGTACCTTCATGTACAGCATCACAATGCTCTGACAATGGCATTGCCTGCCATACCTTCATGTACAGCATCACAATGCTCTAACAATGACATTGCCGTACCTTCTTGTACAGCATCACAATGCGGATCCTGTATCAAAAGGCGCTCTGACCTCTAAGGCTGCGCCTGTAGGCCAGTCATGTGTAAAGCCCGTGTTGGCACAGAAATCACCAATTCATTGTATGCGGCGGAATAAACAATCACAATTTACGGCTATGGATTCTAGTTTGTTACCAGGGACCGAAACTAGCCATACTTAGTTGCAGAAAATTTTGTTACGCCAGACAAAGTTGTAGTAGCTGATTGGATGTTTCCATTGACTACTCTCGACATTCAGCTATCTCCATCAACTCTCGCCACTAAAGAATCGAGGTCCAGTGTGCCTGTGCCCATGTTAGCTTCTCTTCATCAACAAATACGATTAACTGTTTATATTGGGTGCTTGGTATTGGAGAAATTATTGTGACAGTGCGAAAAATTAAATCAACTGTAGGTAAAAAAAAAAAAAGAGCAGTTGTCAGTGCTGTACCGAGTAGCGAAAAATGTAAGAGACAAGGTGAATTTAATGAAGTTGAGAATAAAGTTCACTGCTTGTAATTTTTTAAAAGCTGAATTCCATTTTTTACATACTTCAACTAAATCATAAACTTCGCAGCTACCCTAGACTAGAACAAACAATAAGCACCAATCCGAATTGAATGCGTGACATACCGGAAGTATATACCCTCCAAACTCGATCCCGGTAGACAAGATACGAAGCAACAGAGACACTTCGAGTAAAAAGTGGCCATTAAATGACAGTTAAGATACTTGAATAGTACACTGTAAAAAAGTCTGAAATGTCTCCTGAACGTTGATACAAGTTTTGAGTGGCTGAACGCGCCGACGGTATAAAAATAAAAAATGTACAAGGAATCGGCGATAGAGCAGGTTCAAACCGCGGGGTTAGTCACATTGTGTTAATTGGTAGAACGTGAGTGGGTATTGTCAATTGTTTCCCATTTTTAGAGACAGAAACAAGTGCCGGAGGGTCGGACATCATAGCATGATACGTGCCACCTTGTGGTCATGAAAATTGAAAGAATCGTCATTCGGAGTTGCACAGTCTTGAAAGTTTCTTGAATGTTTGTAGTTACCTTGAAAAGTGCTTGAATTTGAGGTTGGCTCCAAAAAGTAGACTGCATGAAAAGTGCTTGAAAACGCTCAGTAGTCATTGAAAAGTGCTTGTATTTGAAAACAGACGCATTTAAAGTAAGAAGAAAAAAAAATCCGTTAAAAATGTTAGAAACCCGATCTTTCTGGAATTTTAATTCCATGTTGGGTCGCTTACGTGCTCATTAGTACTCAGCCTCGTTTGGGATTGTAACCACCTCATGATGTAAATGAATGGATACTGTATTGATAGGGCCTTTAAGGCTGATAACAAAAGCAGACCAGGTGCTCTGTGATTGGAACCTTTTTTTTTTTTTTTTTTTTTTTTTTTCAAACAAGGTTTCCCTAAGCGCTATAAATGCTGTAGAAAAGATAAGTCCAAGCGATAAACAATGAGTTATGTTTTGTGTTTGTAGAAAGACATTGGATCAACGGAAGCTTACTTTAAGTCATAGTGATGGTGGATACATTATCATCGACTTCTGGACCAGTCATGACACTCGTAAATAAAAGTCTCAAAATATTACGTTTCTGGACCTGCTGCATCTAAAATCGCTCGAGACAATGAGAAAATTGCTTATTATTATTTGTATTTATATAAAATCGACGAAGAAATACCATAGAAATACCACAGAAATACCATAGAAACACCATAGAAATAGCGCCAAGTGCAAAATCGTTTGGATCTGACTCCTCTGCTGAAAATGTCTATGCCTTTAAACATAGCTCTAAAATCTACATCATCAGTATAACTAGGGACTTGTAGAGAATAGATATCCACATCATCAGTATAACTAGGGACTTGTAGAGAATAGATATCCCCATCATCAGTATAACTAGGGACTTGTAGAGAATAGATATTCCCATCATCAGTATAACTAGGGACTTGTAGAGAATAGATATTCCCATCATCAGTATAACTAGGGACTTGTAGAGAATAGATATCCCCATCATCAGTATAACTAGGGACTTGTAGAGAGTAGATAACCCCATCATCAATATAACTAGGAACTTGTAGAGAGTAGGAACTTGTAGAGAATAGATAACCCCATCATCAGTATAACTAGGACCTTGTAGAGAATAGATATTCCCATCATCAGTATGACTAGGACCTTGTAGAGAATAGATAACCCCATCATCAGTATAACTAGGAACTTGTAGAGAATAGGTAACCCCATCATCAGTATAACTAGGAACTTGTAGAGAATAGATATCATCATCATCAGTATAACTAGGAACTTGTAGAGCTGAATTAACCTTAGCTAGATCAATGAATACAAGTGATTTGAAGTCCCGTGGCAAGAGTGACAAGCATAACAAGAAGAAATATCGAAAATAGGAGTGAATTTATGATATGTTTGCTTCAACATGAAAACTCAAGAATGAATTAGAAACTCCGGCCAATAAGCTTGCTAAATCCCAAACTGATGTAAATGAGAAGATGACTGCACCTCAACCCACATGCTCGAAAGTCCCTTGAGTTACACTGTCTTCGCCTAGTCCTAGTTTCACTCTGCATACTATTATCAACATTCTTCCTAAGTTTATACCCAGTCAATTATAGTATTGAAATAAAATTATAGTCCTTAAAAAGTGCTTGAATTTCCTGATGAAATATCTGTATGAACGATGTCATTGTTATTGACAAATCAGTTATAGTACTTGAAAGATATTAAGCTTTTTGTGTTTGTTTTCTTGTGTAGATCAGTCATCCTGAGCAACACAGAACTAGTGTGTTTGATATCTTGTGTAGATCAGTCGTCCTAAGTATCACAGGCCTAGTGTGTTTGATATCTTGTGTAGATCAGTCGTCCTAAGTAACACAGACCTAGTGTGTTTGATATCTTGTGTAGATCAGTCGTCCTAAGAAACACAGACCTAGTGTGTTTGATATCTTGTGTAGATCAGTCGTCCTAAGTACCACAGACCTAGTGGGTTTGATATCTTCTATAGATCAGTCTTCCTAAGTACCACAGACCTAGTGGGTTTGATATCTTGTATGAATCAGTCGTCCTAAGTACCACAGACCTAGCGTGTTTGATATCTTGTGTAGATCAGTCGTCCTGAGTACCAGGGACCTAAACTGTTTGATATCTTGTGTAGATCAGTCGTCCTGAGTACCACATACCTAGCGTGTTTGATATCTTGTGTAGATCAGTCATCCTAAGTACCACAGACCTAGTGTGTTTGATATCTTGTGTAGATCGGTCTTCCTAAGCAACACAGACTTAGTGTGTTTGATATCTTGTGTAGATCAGACGTCCTAAGCAACACAGAGCTAGCGTATTTGATATCTTGTGTAGATCAGTCCTCCTAAGTATCACAGACCTAGCGTCTTTTGATATCTTGTGTAGATCAGTCTTCCTAAGTACCACGGACCTAGTGACTTTGATATCTTGTGTAGATCAGTCTTCCTAAGCAACACAGATCTAGTGTGTTTGATATCTTGTGTAGATAAGTCGTCCTAAGCAACACAGACCTAGTGGGTTTGATATCTTGTGTAGATCAGTCATCGTAACTACCACATACCTAGTGTGTTTGATATCTTGTGAAGATCAGTCGTCCTAAGTAACACAGACCTAGTGTGTTTGATATCTTGTGTAAATCAGTCATCGTAAGTACCACATACCTAGTGTGTTTGATATTTTGAGTAGATCAGTCGTCCTAAGTAACACAGACCTAGTGGGTTTGATATCTTGTGTAGATCAGTCCTCCTAAGTACCACATACCTAGTGGGTTTGATATCTTGTGTAGATCAGTCTTCCTAAGCAGCACAGACCTAGTGTGTTTGATATCTTTTGTAGACCAGTCGTCCTAAGTACCACATACCTAGTGGGTTTGATATCTTGTGTAGAACAGTCTTCCTAAGCAACACAGACCTAGTGTGTCTTTATCTGCATATTACCTATATTCATGTGTTGTGTGCGTTAACAAATGTCTTTTAGAAGCCTCATCTGAGTTTAGTTAAACTTTCTACAAAGGACACTATACCAACTTTACCATTTGCATCACAAACACACACGCACACACACACGCACACACACACACTCACACAGCATTGCAGTACGAAGTAAGGAGTAGCCTGCTTGCAGTAGTTTTATATCAACAACATACTTGTTTGCTGTGCATAATTCATATTTCAAATTTGTGTTGCAAAACCATCTCGCTTTAGTTCATGCAACAGATCACGGAAAGCAAACAATACGTGTCTAGAGAGTTATTTTTACCCTCACAAACTGGCTTTATTGTGCTTTGTAAGGTATTCACGTAGTTGAAATATCCAGTCTGAAAAGGAATTTATACAAGGTGAATGCGTTACTGTGTTCAAGTACTTGCACAGTACCAATTTAACACCTTGTTTGCGTATATGAACAGCCGGTAACGTGCAACAGTGGTAGCAAATTAAAAGAAAAGAATTTTAAAAAAGTACTGCATTTTTACCAACTATATTACACAAGCGTATTATTGCCAGTAAGACAGTTGTGTCTGTAATTTATTAAATAATCGGTCGGTTATAAATCAATGTATGGGAACTGGCTAATCGACACATGGTGGTGGTGGTGGTGTGTGTGTGTGTGTGTGTGTGTGTGTGTGTGTGTGTGTGTGTGTGTGTGTGTGTGTGTGTGTGTGTACACAAAGCTACGATATTATTTATTTTATGTGGGGTTGGTGGGTAGGTATCCTAAGCACCACAGACCAAGTGTGTTTTATATCTTGTGCAGATCAGTCATCCTAAGTACCACAGACCTAGTGTGTTTGATATCTTGTGTAGATCAGTCATCCTAAGTACCACAGACCTAGTGTATCTGGTGTTTATAGCCCGCCTCTGTGTGTGTGTGTGTGGGGGGGGGGGGGGGGGGTTTTGGTCGGATAGAACTTAGAGATTTAAGCTAAACGACACTACACTAATTTTACCATTTACATCACATCACACACACACACACACTCTGTGTGTGTGTGTGTGCGCGCAGACAAAAGTAAGATATTTTTTTTATTTTTTGTGGTGGGGTTGGTGGGTAGGAATATCACTGTATTATCTGTCTGGTGTTTATAGTCCTCTTCTGTTGGTGGGGGTATATAGTAATCCACATGTGGGTCCGTCCTTCCGTCCGGCATACAATCTCATTAGTGAAACTAGTCCTGCATGTTTTGACGGATTGCCATGAAACTTGAAGATGCGCATGTCGACAAATCACTGTGCTCCTGCGAGTTTTGTTAAAGTTAGTGTCCTTTTTTAAATCAGGAACCTTATGTATTGTATGAGAGAATACGTGTGAAACTTGTTACATGTTATAGTTATCATCTGAAAGTGCGCATATCAACTAATCACAGTGCACCATACTATTTGTTAGAGTTATTGCCCTTTTTGACTTGGGTCTTGATGTATTGTATGATATAATCTTATGAATGCAACCTGTATCACAGTTTTCAATGGATCACCATGAAACTGTACATTTTCTGAACATTTTCTGAACATGTGCATATCCACTTATCACTGTACTCTTACAATTTTTGTTAGAGTTATTACCCCTGTTTGTCCTGCGTAAGACAGAATCTTGTGCATACAACCTGCCTTGCAGTTTTTTGGTGGATCACTGTGAAACTTGGTACATATTATGGTCATCATTTAAAGATGCACATATAAAAAAATGTGTTTGCTCTCAGGATTTTTGCAAGAGATATTGCCCTTATTGACTTGGAGCTGGATGCAATGTATGACAGGTATTTGCAGCTTTTGTGAAAACAAGATTTTCAAATTTGCTGATCCATTCAGGGGGAGTAGTGATAAAATGATTTTTAAGACAGTCATGGCAGTCATATTCATTGTATGACTGGCACCATTTTCAATTAGAACCAGCTAGGTATCAAAGAAGTCTATTGGTGAAAACCCCATGTTGGTATAGCCATCCATTTGGGAGGAGTAGAGATAACAATATTTTCAAGATATGACTTTCCATTCAGGAGTAGCAATAACAAGATTTTAAAGATGGCTGCTGTGGCGGCAATATCAGACATCAGATCGGCACCACTTTCATATAAGACCAACTGGACATCATAAGAAGTCTTCTGGTGAAAACGCACGTCAATATTACTTTCTGTTCAAGTAGAGTTGTGATAACAAGATTTTCAAGATGGTTGCCGTGGTGGCCATATTGAAAGTCAGATCTGTACCATTTTCATTTAGGACCAACTAGACATCATAAGAAGTCTTTAATGAAAACCTCATCTTTACGTAACCATCCATTCAGGAGGAGTAACGATAAAAATATGTTCAAGATGGCCATTGTGGCGGCCATATTGGACGTCCGGGCAGCACCATTTTCATTTAGGGGCAACTAGACCTTGGGATGAATGTGTGTGTAAAGTTTAAAGGCAATCTTCCAAGTAGCTTAGGAGGAGTAGCGATAACAAACTTCTGCTAACGGACAGACGAACGTCGGGCGACGGACGGACGACGGACGACAGAAACAGACCATTCCATAAGGTCATCTGGTCTATGACCAGTAGAGCTAAAAACTGTATTCTCCACTTTTTTTTCTTGCTAAGAATGTGTATAATAGTTATGTCAAATAAATCTTAACATTCAAACATTTTAATTAGTAAATACAATTAGTCCTTTGTAGGATACAGAGCAAAGTATTTAATAGGATAAAAAGAATAAGCGCGTTTTCTAAAAATAAAAAATGTCATGGTGGTCAGGACAGCATTACTATCGTTTCAGATTGACCATAGCATTTGTCTCGCAAAACTCCGCCTTCGTTGATACGCTATTTGTTTTCTTCTGAAAATCGAAAAATAGATAAACTGCTTGGAGAGTCGCCTCCAAATGCAGGGACGGCCTGTTAACTCCTGCTGTCGGTCGCAATGTAAAGTAGACAGTATGTTCCAATTAGGTGATCGTTTAGCGGCAACATCCAATATACATCCACGCAAACGTGTCAAATGTGTTGTGATCAGTCATGGGCTTTAAGAATCGCACTCTCTTTAAAACGCACTGTAATCAATGGGCGGGTTGCAGGGGTCAACCCTGCATTGTGAATTTCAGTTTTAAAAAAGATGGCCGCTGCTACGCTCATTCCGAATCGATAGTAAAGATGTTTTATTTATAACACCATCACCATGGCGAATCCAAATTCATCCAAAGAGTTGATGGGGAAGTACAAAAAGTCGTGCCCATTGATAGCACTATGCTTCCACTGGATTAAATCTATGAAAACTTTACCTGTACAAATAAAAACAGTTTCCGTAATAACGCTGTATTTAATATATACACATAATTATCTTGCTTATAGGAAGAAAAAAAATACTTTCGTTTCTTGAATTAAACCTAGATATCTTCGTCTTATAAAGTCCAATACCACTTCAAGTGCTGAATAAAGTCCTTGGTCACGAAGTTATAATTGATTTGTCTTTACCTGAGTTTTGTTGAATACATGATACCATTTCTGGAACTACATAAATAATTGAATGAGTGTAAGAAAAATGGATATTTTTCTCGAACATGCACATCATTATTTATAGATCTAATGATTATGCATGGGAAAATAACATATACACACATAATAAATACATCCATATATTTCCGATAGATTTTGGAGCAAGAAACGTGCACGAAATATATAAATTCTGCATAGATCTGTACAAAATCCGTCTCTATATACAAAGAACACACTTGTATATAGAACAACATGTCCGTCACTTGTCTGTCCTTTACAGGCATGTTTCAGTAAATGTCTGACTCTCACTTTTACATTTACTAATTACAGGTAGGTGGCAATCCAATTCAGCACTGCTCGCTTATTTATTTCCTTAATTGCATTATGTCAATGCCCTTAAATTTTGTGAAAATGCAAGGCCCCTGCCAAAATAAGAATCCAGGCAACGCCCTTAAATTTTGTGAAAATGCAAGGCACCTGCCAAAATATGGATCCAGGATACAACTAAAATTCTATGCAGTCCTGACCCAGAGGATATGTATTTTCCGGACATTTCGATACACACTTGTCCCAGCTCCGGAAATATTTGCACATCTGGAATAAATAAATACTTCATTATCACTACTACTGCCACCACCACCACCGTTTTCATCATCATCATCATCATCATCATCATCATCATCATCCATAGCTCTATTTTGAAAAGGAAACAGAATAAAGATGGGTGACTATCATTTCTTATTTACTCCTGAAATGCAATTATTTCCGCAAAAGCGAGCTAACTGAGATTTGCTAAGGAATGGCGCACATAATGTATTGAACGATTGTTCATAATTTGGGCCTTTATACACATTTGCCTACAGTATAAACTTTCTAATTATTTTCATACATTTTACTCAAGTTATTGCAAGAATTTTTAATTTCCAATAAATAAATAAATTAATTCAGTTGTACTCACAACACAATCGGAGACGAAGGGTCCGTGACAGCCTATGGCACACTCTGGATGACAGCACCCTAAAAGTCCGCTCTCAAAACACCGCCCCGGACAGACTGAGTGACACTCAGGGGTCCGGACTGAAATAGGACACAAAGCAAAATGTATAGCGAAGGTCTAAATGGTGTGATACACAGTAAAAGTCTCCAGCCACTGACTGGACACGGTGGTTCGTTCGCACAGTGTTTGGAAGATATTGTTCGTTTAAAAGAGTGATCATGGGCGATAACCAATCTTTGACGAGGCAAAATCTAATATCGATCGATCCAGTATTAAAAATGAGTATTTCCTTTTATTATGATAATTAATTCCACTCTTCTAAATCTAGACGCAAAGCAAAATGTATAGCGAAGGTCTAAATGGTGCGATACACAGTAAAAGTCTCCAGCCACTGACTGGACACGGTGGTTCGTTCGCACAGTGTTTGGCAGATATTGTTCGTTTAAAAGAATGATCATGACCGATTACCAATCTTTGACGAGACAAAATCTAATGTTAATTGATCCAGTTATAAAAATAATTATTTTCTTAAGCGTTTCCCTGCATGAATCTGGATTTAGTCATCACATAATTGTGTTAGGGTTTGATACAGAATATAGCGTTTGAATGCTAATCGAGTTGATGTCGAGTTCCTGCTAGAGGTTGAAATTATGACTGCGTCAGGTACCAGCTTAGGATAGTTGCATTTGATACTATTCAGGATTACAATATTTCCATAGTGATTTTCTACATCATTCATTCCCTCCACACAGATACTATCCATTTGATACTATACAGAATTGCACTATTGCCATAGTGATTTTCTACGTCATTCATTCCCTCCACACAGATACTATCCATTTAATACTATACAGGATTACAGTATTTCCATAGTGATTTTCTACGTCATTCATTCCCTCCACACAGATACTATGCATTTGATACTATACAGAATTGCACTATTGCCATAGTGATTTTCTACGTCATTCATTCCCTCCACACAGATACTATCCATTTAATACTATACAGGATTACAATATTTCCATAGTGATTTTCTACATCATTCATTCCCTCCACACAGATACTATGCATTTGATACTATACAGGATTGCACTATTGCCATAGTGATTTTCTACGTCATTCATTCCCTCCACACAGATACTATCCATTTAATACTATACAGGATTACAATATTTCCATAGTGATTTTCTACGTCATTCATTCCCTCCACACAGATAGTATGAATTTGATACTATACAGGATTACAGTATTTCCATAGTGATTTTCTATGTCATTCATTCCCTCCACACAGATACTATGCATTCCCTGCACAGTGGGGAGATATTCCTTGACAAACCAAATTTTGTTCACATTTTAAAATTACTATTAATCGTGTACCAAGGTCTGAGGTTTCTATAATAAATGATGTAGGATGAATTGCATGACATTGCGCACTCAGCAATGCACATACGAACGTACGAACATTGAGGATCACACTGTGCCCATGATCTCTTCGAAAAGCGTAGTGACATCAACTAGAAAGAGTTTAATTGGTGTGGAAACCCTGCCCTCATTTTCAGAAGTTAAGAAGTAATTGGCTTATGCCCTCCCACTAGGACCAGGCCGTTTTTTTATGTACTTTCTTCTCTTAAGATGAACTATTTTAAATCCCAAAATTAAATTTAAAGAAAACAAAATATTTTGACATATTTATCACAAATCAGCTCTGAATTTCGTACAAATCCTCAAAAAGTGAAATTGCAGATATACTTTGAACGTACAGGAAGGCTTAAAAAAGACACCTTGTAAAAATTTTTTAAAAAGTGTTATAGTTTTTTCCGACTTTTAAAAAAAATATATTTACCCCAAAGCACATGGATTACTGATGTAAATTTTGCTTCCAAGAATTGTTTAAACAAATGCTATCATTTTAAACATTAATCACGGAGGTACCCAACTGTGATTTACACTGAACATATATCACAGAGATATCCAACTGTATACACAGAACATATACCCTTTGAACTATTTCACAATGCGATTTTCTTATTTTTAATGCTATATGGTCATCTGAAACTTTCTGTCACTATGGTGAGCCTGGTATTGATATTAGCTCAATCGGTAGAGTTCGAAAAGGTTGACAGAGGTCTCCAGATCGAAATGGTTGACAGAGGTCTCCAGATCGAAAAGTTTGACAGAGGTCTCCAGATCGAAAAGTTTGACAGAGGCCTCCAGATCGAAAAGTTTGACAGAGGTCTCCAGATCGAAAAGTTTGACAGAGGTCTCCAGATCGAAAAGGTTGACAGAGGTCTCCAGATCGAAAAGGTTGACAGAGGTCTCCAGATCGAAAAGATTGACAGAGGTCTCCAGATCTGTCAGAATCAAGGTGAGTAGTTTTACTTTTTTCTAGACAAGCGAATCACGTGGGTTTCAGTGCATTGCCTTTTTCTTAATTTGAAAATAATAGATTTATAGATTAAAGATTGCGACATAGCAGCTCTTTTTTTTTTCTTGTGCCGTCTAATAATAAAACACGTGTGGCCTTATAACAAGTTAACACATAATCCCATTCTCAAGTAGTAGGGATATAAATAGATAAAGCACAGCTTACGAGAGCATTCAGGCAAAGAACTCTATTGCGGACGTTTCGTCATCGAAGTGTATCTTGACTTTTTTTTTTTACATATATCTCCTTCAGATCCTCTCCAAACCCACACTCCTTCCCTCGATGAAGGAGATTGCTCCCCCCCCCCCCCCAGTCGTTCTGACGCCGTTACTTTATCAGCAGTATGCATGTCAAAAGAGACAAATAAACAGTTAGTGAAGCTGATGTATGCACTATTGCACAGCTTTAAAGTTAGTTGCGGACGGTCGTGTTTGTTGGTGCATAACTCAGAAAGGGTCATAATTTGATATAGCTCCATAGACGATTTGGAAAATCTCAGTCTGATTAAAATCTTGATCTCCGATATAACGGAGATCTAACGGACACCGATACGAGGTCATGTTATGTTGACCTTTCGATTCACCAATAAGATTACAGCTTTCACGTTTATGAAAGTGAAAAACGTCATTTGGAACACATCATATTTAATGATAACTTTTCCTAACACAAACGATCTATCTGATAGGTTACTAAAAAAATAAGGGAATTCCAAACGTCATCAGAACATGAACCTTCATCGGTGCCTGTCATATTTACTGAACCTTTATCTGTACCTGTCAGGCCTACTTATTATAATCTCGATTGTAATAGGACTGGAAAAACCTTGAACTGGACCCTGTTGACAAAACCTGCTAACCAAATTTATCACCATCAGATCCATACGATTCCTTCGAAGTTTTGTTTTGTTTTGACAAAGTATCGGTCTATAATTTATGCATTGAACATGGACTGTCATAGAAGGAAAAACTTGAACATTACAGCTAACCTTTATATTATTGATTTCACGCCTATATCAACTTTGATCTCAATCCATTCAGTTGATGAGAAGATTTTTTGAGAAGAAACGGTCGACACAATGGTCATACGTACGTAGGTACGGACATACAGTCCTGCCGACCATGATAACGTTTCTAGCCATATAATTTTATTTACCCCTGTATAGTATGGTTGAGTATCCTGCAGATCATGCACATTAAGTACTGTTATGATCTTCATTTACAATTTCTTTATGCACGTGTAATTTCTATACAGATGCACTTTACAGTCAACGGTGATTTACTGTAAACAAGCAGTGCTTGATGTAATCATAATATCACAACACTAAGGTTCGTCTCATGGCCTACAAACGCTAGTGACTCCCAACACTTTTAACTAGAATTCCTGCCGTCTGACTCCCAACACTTTTAACTCGAATTCCTGCCGTCTGACTCCCAAAACTTTTAACTCGAATTCCTGCCAAGGTAGAATAGTGGAAATGATAGTGTCAAAGACACAATCTTATTCTTCTCAAGTTAATCAATCAACAGTAAAAAGAGAAATTAAAGCTAGTCCTTTTTAAGACCGGCAGTGTGTGATTGTTTACAAAGGACTATATCGAGCCTTCACTGAAGGAATAGATCACGATCAACAGGCAGCGTCCGGATACTTTGATTGTATAATATATTGCTTGTTCGCAGTTAATCGCCGTTCGCATAATATGGACAGAAATAAATCATCGGAGCTTCAAGACAGCTTTAAATAAAAACAAGTATCTCTGTTCAGAAATAAAAAAACTAATAAAGATGGTCTTTTGATGGTGTTCCTTTACCAGATGTCTTGATACAGGTATCGACCAATTTCGATTTTATTTCAGTTTACATACCTTGCTGGCAGAGGTGTTCTTTTGCGCCCCAACATCGAGAGATCCCGTTTCTATCAGTACAGGCCTCTGGACAACGGGAACCTACGGATACACATAAGAAGCCATGGTTAGACCTTGTAATAGTGGTTGTAGCGGTGGCAGCAGCAGCAATAGTAGTAGCAGAGGTGGTAACGGTATTTGAAGTGGCCATGAGGGTAATTGTAGTAGTAGTAGTTGTTGTTGTAGTAGTAGCAGTAGTAGTAGTAATAGTAGTAGTATTAGTGGCCATGAGGGTAATTGTAGTAGTAGTAGTAGTGGTAGTAGTAATAGTAGTAGTAGTGGTAGTAGTAGTAGTAGTTGTTGTTGTTGCTGTACTAGCAGTAGTAGTAGCAGTAGTAGTAATAGTAATGGTAGTAGTAGTAGTGGTAGTAGTAGTTTTAGTAGTAGTGGTAGTAGTAGTAATAGTAGCAGTAGTAGTAGTAGTGGTAGTAGTAGTAGTAGTGGTAGTAGCAGTAGTAGTAGTGGTAGTAGTAGTAGTAATAGTAGTAGTAGTGGTAGTAGTAGTGGTAGTAGCAGTAGTAGTAGTGGTAGTAGTAGTAATAGTAGTAGTAGTAGTATTAGTGGTAGTAGTAGTGGGAGTAGTAGTGGTAGTAGTAGTAGTAGTAGTGGTAGTAGTAGTAGTGGTAGTGGTAGTAGTAGTAGTAGTGGTAGTAGAAGTGGTAGTAGTAGTGGTAGTGGTAGTAGTAAAGGTAGTAGTAGTAGTGGTAGTAGTAGTGGTAGTAGTAGTGGTAGTAGTAGTAGTAGTAGCAGTAGTAGTAGCAGTAGTAGTAGTAATAGTAGTAGTAGCAGTGGTAGTAGTAGTGGTAGTAGTAGTGGTAGTAACAGTGGTAGTAGCAGTAGTAGTAGCAGTAGTAGTAGTAATAGTAGTAGTAGTAGTGGTAGTAGTAGTGGTAGTAGTAGTCGTAGTAGTAGTAGTAGTAGTATTGGTAGTAGCAGTGGTAGTAGTAGTGGTAGTAGTAGTAATAGTAGTAGTGGTAGTAGTAGTGGTAGTAGTAGTGGTAGTACTAATAGTAGCAGTAGTAGTAGTGGTAGTAGTGGTAGTAGTAGTAGTGGTAGTAGTAGTGGTAGTAGTAGTGGTAGTGGTAGTAGTAGTAGTAGTAGTGGTAGTAGTAGTGGTAGTAGTAGTGGTAGTAGCAGTGGTAGTAGTAATAGTAGTAGTAGTAGTGGTAGTAGTAGTGGTAGTAGTAGTGGTAGTAGCAGTGGTAGTAGTAGTGGTAGTAGTAGTGGTAGTAGCAGTGGTAGTAGTAGTGGTAGTAGTAGTGGTAGTAGTAGTAGTGGTAGTAGTAGTAGTAGTGGTAGTACTAATAGTAGCAGTAGTAATAGTAGTAGTAGTAGTGGTAGTAATAGTGATAGTAATAGTGGTAGTAGCAATGGTAGTAGCAGTAGTAGTAGTGGTAGTAGTAGTAGTAGTAGCAGTAGTAGTAGTGGTAGTAGTAGTGGTAGTAGTAGTGGTAGTAGCAGTGGTAGTAGCAGTGGTAGTAGTAGTGGTAGTAGTAGTAGTAGTGGTAGTAGTAGTAATAGTAGTAGTAGTAGTAGTGGTAGTAGTAGTGGTAGTAGTAGTAGTAGCAGTAGTAGTAGTGGTAGTAGTAGTGGTAGTAGCAGTGGTAGTAGCAGTGGTAGTAGTAGTAGTAGTGGTAGTGGTAGTAATAGTAGTAGTAGTAGTGGTAGTAGTAGTTGTAGTAGTAGGAGTAGTAGTGGTAGTAGTATTGGTAGTAGTGGTAGTAGTAGTGGTAGTAGTAGTAGTAGTGGTAGAAGTAGTAGTAGTAGTAGTAGTTGTAGTAGCAGTAGTAGTAGTAATAGTAGTAGTAGTAGTGGTAGTAGTAGTAATAGTAGCAGTAGTAGTAGTAGTGGTAGAAGTAGTAGCATTAGTAGTAGTAGTTGTAGTAGTGGTAGTAGTAGTAGTAGTAGTTCTAGTTCTAGTTCTAGTTGTAGTAGTAGTAGCAGTAGTGGTAGTCGTAGTGGTAGTATTAGTAGTAGTGGTAGTAGTAGTAACAGTATTAGTAGTAGTGGTCGTAGTAGTAGTAGTAGTATTAGCAGTAGTAGTAGTAGTAGCAATAGAAGTAGTAGTAGCAGCAGGCTATCAAGTTCCTACAAATTTCTATAAATTTAAGAATTCCTATATTGTTCCTATTTTTTGAAAAAATTCTATGAATTTCGCTAATTTTTTACGTTTCAAAATCCCAAATGTTAAAATGGCTAATTTATTTTTAATAAATTGTATCTTTTGAACTCCATTTTTGAGTTTAAATGTGCATATTGTTTATCTCCATACATTATATTATTTATTGTGTATACTAGTACAGCTGTATTGTTTATTGATTGTGTATACTAGTACAGCTGTATTGTTTATTTTTTTGTGTATACTAGTACAGCTGTATTGTTTATTTTTTGTCTATACTAGTACAGCTGTATTGTTTATATTTTGTGTATACTAGTACAGCTGTATTGTTTATTTTTTGTGTATACTAGTACAGCTGTATTGTTTATTTTTTTGTGGTATGGTGAAGTCTTTAAAATATTTTTTTTTTTATCATTTGTTCTCAGCAATCACTTGGATGCAGGTATCAAGATTTCACCTTAAGTATTTGATCTTTTTGATTAATTTTGATTATTTGATCTTTGTACATTATATTAGAATATTCATAAAACTGTTTGCTTCATTTTACTCCTTGTGTACTGCATAATCAATCCAACATATAATTGTTAAATAAACTTTCGTTTAACGAAAAAAAAAAGAAAAAAAAAAGATTTGTATTCACCTATATAAATTATATGTTTCTCATGATTTATAATTGCTGGTGAGAGACCCAGCTGTTGGAATTCGTTTCACATGGTAAAGACCATGAAAGCTGTGTAGATTTCCCATCTGTATTTTCTTTCACTATAATATTTTTTTACAATTGCCATCTTGTCAAGGAGCTGTTTTTTCTAAATTTCAAAATTGTTCCTTGTAATTAGTATTTTGGACTTTTTATAATGTCAAATTTAAATAAATTGTCATGATGATTTTTGTTTTAACTTTGAATGTCATGCTAGTAATAAATACCATATTAGCAATAGTATAGTAAACTGGAGTAGAGTATCGTTAAGTTATGACTAACATTACTTGTAATATTTTCTTATCATAATGTAGGGTGTATATTTTGGTGACAATTGAAATAATTTGATTTTATGTCATAATTTTGCTGAGTTTTACCGTCAGAGAAAATGAGATGGATCAGTTATAATTAGATGCCACGTAGCAAAACATACCTGAGAAGTAGTGAAATAGTCTCGTCAAGGGTCTGAGATAAGAAAAATTGCATCATATATGAATTTATTGTTTATTTAAAGAAAGAGATCTAGATCTTATTGACTTATTGGTTGTCAGAATGTCAAGTCCTGGCTAATCTGCCAGACAGGATAGGGTATCTTTCACTTGAAATATTTTTAGATCAGACCTTGCCACAAGCAGCGACTAAGTTTCAAAGAAGTTGGCTGTGATTACAACCATTCATACTGCAGAGCGTGTGACACTGACTTAAAATGTGACAATACGGCAAGTGCAAATTACAGTTTCAGGTCATGTGGTGGATTGCCGAGCTCCTTTGAAGAAATGTTTCCTGATTCAACGAAAGTAGGGAATATTAGGCCGAGCAGAACCAAAGTGTCCTATCTAACATCTTATGGCTTGGGTCCTTTTTTCAGAAGAGAACATGTTAAAGACCTTTCAGTTTCACATCGTACATTCACACTACATGTTGATGAGATCACTCAAGCCCAGATAAGAAACAAACGAATTTAAGACTGAGGTACTGGTCACCCTTGCATAATGAAGTTTGGTACCGATTCTACTGAACATTGTTTATTGGGTATGCTGAGGATGAGAAAGTAGCTATCATGAATACCTTCGAGGATAACCAGGTGACTCTGCCTCAACTTGCTACCTTTGGAACGGATGTATCTAATGTTAACAAGACCATTTCTTCAACCTTGAAATCCCTTATTATGTCATGCATTGCATATAACAAAGGCTTTGCTGACTTAGGTAGTGGCAGTATTCATATTGTTCACAACAGTTTTCGTAAGAAAGTGAGAGGGTGTTGAAACATTCTAGAGCCATTTTGTATTGACCTCCACCATCTGTTCAACTACAGTGCGGCGTGATTATAAATCAAAAGAGATGGTCTTTCATGTAGAAAGAAAAATGTTCCAGAAACACACAGAAGTAATGTAGCTTTCTCTAGGACCATCAGTTATAAGACTACAATAGAAATGGGAGCCAATCATTTACTTCGTTAAAGAGCTTGACAAAAATGGGAGCCAATCATTTACTTCGTAAAGAGCTTGACAAAAATGGGAGCCAATCAGAATGCTGAATACTGTTGTCAAACGGTTGCATAAGTTAATGAAACCCGAGTTTATCCTAGGAAAGACCAACAAGGAAATATCATTCATGGAATGCAGCGATAAGGATCAACTGCCTGATGAGGAACTGGTCTTAGATTATAGAGTGAGGGAACAGTTGGCAACGTTAAAACCAGAACAATACAAGCAAGAGCTTTTACCAACTACAGCTTTCTTTTCCAAATCTGCCGAAGTTCTACTTTAAAAATACCTATTGTAAATAAACGCCAAGAAAATTTAGGGTGTCTTAGTCCCATGAAGAGGAACAAATATCAAATCTGTGATATAAATCCAAGAGGTGACCAGACAGGTTGAACCATGCCTTGATATAGCAGCAGTGACAGATGAGTGGAAATGCTATGGCAGATACTGATATTGCAGCATTGACAGAGGCAGAAATAGTAGAAAGCACAGAGATTCGACGCATTGTTTGGCCAGAAACATACGATTTTACTTCATATAAGCTTGTGCTAGCCATGCTAAATAGACATACATTTTGATGTACCCATATATGCTCTAAATAAAAGACATGAGATAGAACTTCCCTTTTTTAGAAACTACCCACCATTTGCCTTTAAATCCATGTAGCAACTGAAACAGTTGGCTTTAAGGGTTTAACCTCACGCAAAAATAGACTTAGTATGTTTTCCATCGGTGCCTACTTTATTTCCCAACTCTCATAGGTTCTATTATTTTTGGTTGCACACCGTGACGTTCAGAACGAAACCAGTAATCTGCATATATGCATATTTGTCCTGGACAGGCAATAAAGTTCCCACTTTTCCGTAGGGAAGTGCCTCAGACGTCTCCCTCAGTCATGATGTCAGATGTCATGCGCGGAGCGACGTCAAAGGCTCAGACTACGTAGGATAAAGCAAACTCTAAGAGAAATGTCTAATATGGTTTATATTAATGCATTTTCTCGTGCAACACGTGCTCTCAAATGTAAGCAGTATATACTTAGACCAGACCTTGCTTAATGCCCCGACAGAGCAGGATCTATCAGTTTGCAATTAAAGAGAATCTTTAACCTATCAATCAAATCAAACTATTTTTAACATTCATTTAAATCGTAAACATCCATAGTTTAGTAGACAGAAAGATTCTTTGGGGATAAAGCCAAAATCTTTTAGTCATTCTTTTGTTTTTTTCCCAATTTGTCATGTTCTCTTTCTTTATTCGATACTTTTCAAGTGACGGAAGAGGGGATTTTTAAAATGTATATTTCACCAAAGAATGACGTAAGTCATCAAGAAGATCACCTAGAATTATTTATATCCACTAAGTCTCTCTCTCTCTCTCTCTCTCTCTCTCTCTCTCTCTCTCTCTCTCTCTCTCTATATATATATATATATATATATATATATATATATATATATATATATATATATATATATATATAAATATATATATAAGGTAAACAACAGCGCTATCCTATGATAAGAAAGAGAGTAAGTAATGGATTTATTTATATCTAGCAACATACTGCTTGTTTTGTAAATACAAAGCGTTATCCTGATCATTGAGAGAGAGAAAGAAATATGTACTTCATGGAAACTTTTTTAAAGAAATTACTTATAATCGCATGTTCCTGCTGTTTGTTGTTGAAATACAACATTACAGACAGACAGACGGGGCAAAGACAGAGACAGGCGGTTAGCTAACAGAGATAGATATATTTGTGTAGTGGTACATACAGTCTTTCGAAAATGCATCCTTCGCAAATGTCACTGGGTTTTCCTTTCCCGCCACAATTGCATCCCAAGCGATTGTGTCCACGTGACATAGCAGTGGGTTCTGACCAAAATAAACCTTTCCCCTTGATATCTCTGGAAAAGCAAAATAACATCAATTAAAGAGGGCAGTGGGACAACGGGAAAATTTCACTTCTGCCAGATCCATCTGTTGATATTGAGCCCTGTGAAACTGATGGGTTCTGTTTTGGAAATATATAACATTCTGTACATAAAAGAAGTTGAAAAACGTGGTTGCTTATATCGGCCCTTTGAAAAACAAACCTGGTTTCTTATATCAACTTGAATCGACAAAAAAATCTGTGAATTGTTTGTAACGATTTCACCTGTTATTCACTAATGAAACTCGACCTTGAAAAAGGACGAGCGCTAAGGTCACATATTTAAAGAGTTCAAACAACATCCCCTTAACTTTTCACTCCTGAGTAAATACAAAGGGTAGTCCATGTCCAAAGGCACCATCTCTATAGAATTTTAAGAAAAAAAATCAATCAAAAGAACCCGACCAGTGGTATGGAAAAGGAATGAGCCTGAACTTTGACCTTTTGAACCCTTATTACTAGTAAGCTACACTTCTACCAAAGGGCAAATATCTTATGTAGCTCCTGTGAAAAGGATTAAGAAGCTTAAAGTTGGATTAAGGAGCTTAACGATGGATTAAAAAGCATAAAGTTGTAGTCAGATAGGAATTGTCGATACTCACCGCTAAGAATAGGCAGATGTAGCTCCCTCAACCCTACACTCTGCTTCTCATCTGAACCCTCTGAGGTCAAGGCCACGATCAGCCCGTACTCCTCACCCTTCAAGGTCATTGTGTTATCGGCCCGGATCAATCTGAGGCTCGTTAGGGGGATCGTCTCCACCTGCAGTAACCCTAGCAACACATAACCCGTCACAATTCGGATAGTGGCCAGAAAGCTTAGGTCATATGTCATGTTGCCAGAATTCAGGTTGGTGATTTCTAGGTTCCCCTGTACGTAGGTACAATCTTTGTACCGGCGGCGAATGGACTCGTAGTGAAACTCCGGTCCCCCCGAAATGCTGAAGCCCATATTGGTCCCGTAACATTCTGAAAAGTCGAATCAGTGGATGAAACGGGTTCACACCTGTACACACCAAAATATACGTGCCATAAAACACTGCCACACATAAACATTCTTACCTTCTGGAGGTAACAGTGGTCGTGGTAGGTGAAGGTGTCAACAATGGATCTTTATGGTGAAGATTTTTTAAGACACTTGTAGAAAGAAAAAATGATGGCGCAGTCTGGAGGCGAGACTTAACATTCCTCAGGCGAGATTTAGCTTTCTGTGGAACCCTTGTTTTACACGAAGAATATTTACGTGATTAATCTATACAAATGTTATTGTTTTACAAGAAGAATATTTACGTGATTATGTGATTAATCTATACAAATGTTATTGTTTTACAAGAAGAATATTTACGTGATTAATCAATAGAAATGTTATTGTTTTACATGACGAATATTTACGTGATTAATCTATACAAATGTTATTGTTTTACATGAAGAATATTTTACGTGATTAATCTATACAAATGTTATTGTTTTACACGAATAATATTTACGTGATTAATCTATACAAATGTTATTGTTTTACACGAAGAATATTTACGTGATTAATCTATTCAAATGTTATTGTTTTACATGAAGAATATTTACGTGCTTAATCTATACAAATGTTATTGTTTTTCCCTCTTAATTTTCCTCAATTATGTAGATCCTGGCTCATTGCCAAACTCTTAATTAACGTCGACCTTTAAGCCAAACAGTAAAGTAAACAAGTTTGATTGTCTCATCGCTGAAGCCAGATCCAAAATGAAAAAACGGTGTGTGTGTATTTACTCTCCAGGAACATGCTCATAATTGTGTTCCTTAAATCATAACTTGTCAACTATTAAGATTCATGTCTTAAATCCATGTATTTACAGCGATACACCGTTAAAACGTAATTCTTGGGATCACAGCTTTGACTGCCCCATAGGAAAATTATGTATTTACCATTCTACAATAGTTGTATGTGCAAGGCTACATTTTGTACTTGTACGCTATAACCAATACAGACTGTACATATATATGCATTTACAATATATATGTATTTGATCTCGATGGTAAAAGAGGTCTAAAACGTACAGTACACTAGTGCTCAAGACATTCGTAAATCTCTAGCCATTTTCTACTAGTCGATGGGTTATATCTTGGGATGAAGTGTAGAGTATCAAGGAGTGACCTGTTGGGTTTGAGAGTATCAAGGAGTGATCTGTTGGGTTTGAGAGTATCAAGGAGTGATCTGTTGTTGGGTTTGAGAGTATAAAGGAGTGACCTGTTGGGTTTGAGATTATAAAGGAGTGACCTGTTGGGTTCGAGAGTTGGATCCATGGCATTACACAGTTGACATTCTTTTGGAGGAGAAAAATGGAAAGTTCGTTTGATATACTAGTATTTTCCACTTATGACTAATGTCAGTACACTCATTACAGAATTGATTTTTCCCTGAGGAACAATTACGGTAGTACTGTGTATAAGACTCCTTTTGGACCGTAGTGAAATGAAACATAGCAATAGCCCACGCCAAAATGATTGCACTATTTCATAAATTCAGTATGGTCCAAGAACGACCTTGTACACACTACTTAGAGTGGTCCGAAAACTGACCTACACAAAATGTATCCGGACGGACAACGGTAATTTTAAATATGCCCCACCACCTCCTTAAGGGGGCATACAAATTCCTTAATCGTCAATTTCGGTACACACTACGCTAAAGTTTCCCCTTGGAATGCCTGTTTACGCATGTAACAATAACCCTTGCCTTGCTAATAGATATCTAGACACAGGGGAAACACTCAAGATTATTACGATAATGACCTCTTTGTAAAACGAGGTTCTGCAGAGGATTGCTACTTGCCTCTCAGGAGTTAGGTAAGATGGTATGTCTGCAAATAGATAATAATTAAAACAACATGTGGGTAGGTAGACACGTAAGCGGATTGGGAGGTACGTAGAGAGACAGGTTAATAGGTACATACATTAATATTCAAGCAAGTTTTGTCTTTTAATAGAGGGATGGTCAAGACGGATTTCTTTTATATTTGTGATTTTTATATAAGTTTGAACAAAGAAGTATTTTTGTTTGTCTTGTTTTCGTTTATTTATTTTATTGTTTTGGTCAAGGGATAATGCTTATTCAAATATTCAAATTTTGTATCTCACGTTAAATAAAGAAAGGGGGCGGGGAGATTGGCTGAAGGTGGGGGAAGGTGTATGAGACAAAAACGACTGAAAGAATATATATATAATAGAAGGTAGCAGGTAGGTAGGTGGGTGGGCAGGTAAGTAGGCGAGTGGGTACGTGTGTATATGTAGGTGGATATGTAGATAGGAAGTCTGGAGGCAGGCAAGAAGTGGAAGTCTCTCCCTATCTCTCTCTCGTTAACTGGCTAGGCGGCTTAGGTTTTTTATCTAAACAGATAGACAGGCAAACAATCCCTAGACGAAAAACATTCACATGCATACATAAAATGTAAATAACAATTTCATGGGTATATTTCCCCATTCTATCTTTCTCGAAAGTTTCCAAAGGAATAAAGACCGCAAAACATAATTATTTAAATATTGCATTCAGTTTCAGTATAATGCCGTTCATACCCATACAGACAGTTTAAATTTACGTTTGTAAGATGTGTACCGTATGTACATGCTTTTAAGTTGAGTCCAACTGCAAACAACATAGACCCTGATCTGCCGTCGCATAATATTCATTATGCGGCGACAGATCTGGGTCTGTCCAGTTTGCACATGGACACGACTTACAAGCGAATATATACGGTACGCATTTTGTCTTAAATCTACGGAAACAACATTATGAATACTTTCCCTAAAAGTGAGTGGCCAGCCTAAATTAAACTGAACGGCTTAAGATAACTATAAAGGGTCCAAACGTCAGTGTTTTACATAACTTAGTCTTTTGTAAGATATGAGAAGACTAGGATGGAGAAAACAGACACATGACTTGATCAAAACCTACTTCTCAACTTCCAAATTTATTGTTGATGATCATGGAAAGGAAAACCAGTCTGACTATTACAGTCCATTCAAACGGTAAACATTGTACTGTTTTTCAAGTGAACATTTTGTGTGAGTTGGTTTGACTGAAATGGCAGTGACAATTGCAGGAATTTTATCTCTTTTTATTTAAAAAAGGATAAAATTCGTTAATCTTAAGAAAATGAATATTTCAAGATCTGTAATGGCCTATCTAACCTCTCGTAATTTTTTCACTCACCTTTCTCAAGAGACGATACTTTGGTGTCGATGATTTCCACGGCTGAAGTCAGTACAATGAAACAGTGTAACACAGTCAGGATTAATTCCTTTAACTTCATTGTTATTGTTACGTCGAGTCATTAAAATTCCAGACAAACAAACACTTTGTTCAACACATCAACTTGTTTTCTTCAAGGAAAGAATTTTAGTCACGTGACTTGAGTACCAGATACAGCAGGAACTACATACTTATATTACAACTGCCCTGGATTTAACTCGTTGCTATGGTGATAGGACGTAGATCGAATACGTTTACCTTGCTCATGAGTCTGCCTTCTGTTAAGTGCAAGTTGATTTGTTCTAATTAAGTCTCTCTCTCTCTCTCACACACATATATACATACATGCGCATTTGGACATTTATATATTACATGCTTGGTAATTTTGTATATACATTATTATTATTATTATTATTATTATTATTATTATTATTAGTATTATTATTATTATTATTATAGTATTGGACTTCGCTTTTTAAAAGAAAGACTGAAGGGGACAGTCACATTGAAGACTAACGCGTGATACGCTACTGATGTGGATTTTCTTTTTGTCAGTAAATGATCATGGCGATTCCACTTTTAAAACTCTTTCTTTCTTTCGTTCATTTTGCTACAAAGTCTCTCTCATTTATAAAACGTGAAAAATTATTATCATTATTTTTATTTGTTGGCGTTGCGACGTATTTCATTTTCCGACCATCCGTCATAGTCAATCCTTGAAATACCCACAACTCATATCTAACTAAAGTATGTTTCTTTAATCCCCTCACAAACAAGCGTTTTGTCCGTTCGTTCGTTCGTTCGTTCATGTATTCTTTACGCGTTATTTGCACCCTGTTTCACATACATCCATGAAAGTTGGTATATGGATGCACCTCAAGGAAAGTAACTCAGTCATACAATAATTAGGTCACTGTAAAGTCATTTCACGGTTAAGTGACTTTTGTATTTGCTTTCCATTTGTTCGTTACACCCTCATCTTCGTGAACCCTATTACACGTAGACTCATCAAACTTTGTCGGTGACAAATCTATTTCAAAACTGGTAACTGTGACCTAATTTTCCCAATTGAGTGACCTGCATTTTTAGATATTTGTTCATTACACCCTTATCTTGTACGCTTTTACATTCACCTATCCACCATTTACTCATCCATCACTTTACATTTAGCCTCATCAAACTGTGTTTGAATGCAGTTTCATGAGGGTCAATCAATCATACTCAAAGTTGGGCACTGTGAGTAAATTTATTTTCTCACTGGGGTCTAATTTTCTGGTTTGAACGTTGTTTGCATTTTTGTTTGCATTTTAACCCTATTAAATCGCGACTAATCAAACTAAGGTTCGACCCACAACGATGAAACTTGAGTATCATTATATTGCAGTAATATTTACATTCTTCTCATAGTGTCTGAGTCGTTAGCTTAGATTCACAACCAGTCGGTGATGGTTTCGTATCTTGGCAGGATCAGCTTGGATCAGTTGTCATGGAATATCTCTATGCAAGGCATTTAACTTCCCATGCCTCTGCATCAATCTTCCATAGTCCTTTCCGATAAGGGTTATTACCTACCATACCCAGTTACTTCCTTTAATCTTACCCATAATGCATAGACAATCAAGATGAATATAGATAACGATGAATCAACTCAACCGTTTAACCCAGACAAGGCAAAGAAATGCGAATTAAGGAATTTCTTACACGATTAAGGTGTGCCAATATCCAGCGTAAAATGAGTGTCGGTTCAGCGACCCAGAGGAGTGTTGGATTTGGGCTTAGAAAATCAAAGAGAGGGAAAAGAACGTGACGTGCGAGAAACAAATGAACATCATATCCACAGGTTAAATACCCCCTTGGGAGAAAATCTTCCGCATCCCTGTGGACTTAAATCGGATTGGACAGACAATGTAGAACTCATTCCATCATATAGTGATAATGAACTTTATAATTACCTCTTGCTTAATAAGCAAAGAACATGTGATGGCGGTTCAAATAATGCCAGACGTCAATCAAAAGCCATTGGTTTTTTTTGTTTGTTTTTTTTTAAAGACGGACACATACATAGCGTTAGGTACCACAATATTGACGATGTAGTTACTCATTGTTTTGTACGATGCAACGTGATGCCTTCTTATCCAACTCGACCAGAGAGCAAACAGCCAGATTACATTGTGTGGGTGTGTCTGTCGAAGGTGTCCAGTCGTGTACATTCGGCTGAATGTACTTACAGTTACAATGTCGGGTAGGTACAGCTATATTTTCTAATAATACTTATTCTGATTTTGGATTAAATTTGCTTTATCAGTCCTGTGTGAAAGCAGTGTCATCATTTGAATATTTTTTTTTCAATTCAAGGATTTTTAAAATTGTATTTTGACTACATTATAATCATCAGAATTACTGATATTTGAGTTTGACAGTTACTACTTTTTATTGTATACCTAACTGAAATACAAAAAGTTATTGGTTGAATATTTTTCATATTTATTAATTCCAATATTTTCACATGTGAAAAATATATCCCTATATTTTACATGTGAAAATAAAAAATTTCCCATCATATCATGCAATGCTTGATTGTGTATGTCTTTGCAGCAAGAAAAAAAAAAAAAAAAAAAAAACCCAAGCATTTTGTGAGCTTCAACAATAAATGGAAACTGCGTTATCTCTCAGGCATGGAAATTACTTGATGCCGATGATGTAATGTAAATTGTCGGTTACTCCAAATGAGTTCCTTTTATCGAGGGAATTTGTATTTACATGTAAACACGTGTTATTCAATAAATCAGTCCCCACAAATGCCATATATATATCTATTTATGTATCTGTATAAATTATTCAGCATCCAAATACTGGCATTGTAACAGAAATAACATAAAATCAACAGTTTATCTTAAGGAAATCTTTATATAAATACTCGGAAAACACGTTTGCAAATAATTCAATGCTTATATTCAGAGCTTTTTCTCTTTGTGTTAAATATGGTTAAACTAATAGTTTATGCCTACATTTTAAGCTCTCTCTCTCTCTCTCTCTCTCTCTCTCTCTCTCTCTCACACACACACACACACACACGCATACACACACACGCGCGCACCTTTCCTTATGTCCTTATATATGGTATCCATAAATGAAATATGTCTGAACCGACAGAGGTTCTAATTATTTCCTGGAATATATCCTTGAACTCAGTCCCGGCAATTCCATACAAAATAAACCATATTCATATTAACAGATACATAGGCAGGTAAGTAGATCGATTGACGGATGCGTGGATGGATGGATGAGTGGATATAAAATTAAATGGACGGATGAATGGGTAGATAGATCATTTCAAAAATAGAAGGAAAAAAATATTTCGGATAGAAAATGGAATGATTGAAAGGAAGAAATATAACTGAACAATTTACTTCCATCATTTTAGTCGTACGTGTATTTATATACACTGTTTTATTACATATAAGCAAGTTAATTGGTTGAGTACAATCTTAATACTTTTTGCTGGATTCTTGTCATGAAAGAATTAAAACACTTATTTTCCCTGATTTTTTTAACTTTATTTTTAAAAAATCGGAAATTAGGCCTAATGAGTTTATTATCTAATTAGGCCAAATGAGTTCATTGTTTTTCTTTTTCAGAATGCATATTGATACCGTTATTTTGTAATTCTGCTGTGTAGGAGAATTGTTTTTCCAGTTGTTTGTACCACGGATTGACGAATGTGTATTTAATTTCGATGAATCGGAGAGAGAGAGAGAGAGAGGGAGAGTTGGTGATGTGGTGGATAAGACTTATCCATCTCACTTGGTAAATAACAATTTGCGCTGTCTTGACTGAATGCGAAATAGCAAGCACCATCTCAAACAAATGTGAAAAGTGCAAATTGGTATTTACCCTGATGTTTTTTTTCCCGATCCCAATGACTCAAAAAGAGTACCACTGCTGTATATGATGATATTAAAATTTAATGCAAATAATCACACATCTAATTTTTTCCACAATTTCCTTTTTTCTATTTTCCGTCAAAACGATGATTGACGTATCTACCATTCAAATCTTCTGAATAGCTTTGACCTAAACTTCGCACAGTTGTCCGTTGGAGTAAGTGCCATCCGGGCATTCTTTTACACACTTGTTGCCATAGTGATAGTGTTTGCACATCTAAAAAAAGAAAATGTTAAAGATAAGGTTAAATTAAAGGACAATGTATCATCAGTTAAATCGATTAAAAAATCAATCGTAATGCCTCTATTGCTGTTCAAATTTATATTCCGCTGGACACACACACACACACACACACACACACACACACACACACATGATACTGAATTGATTGTCTGTGGCTTGATTCCAAAAAGTTCGAATGTCTTTGCGATTCTTTAGAGAGATTGCATTGAAAAATGTCGATCGCTGTTCTAGGGTAAAATTCACGATGTTTCGTTAGAGAAAATGTATTAGAAATTGCTACCCCCCCCCCCCCAAAAAAAAAAAAAAAAAAAACAACATAGAAAATAATTTAATTATATGAGGAACTTGTGGTTAATTGACGCAAATCTCTGAAATGAAATACCGATTTTTGGTACTTTTTATCTTTGATATGAGAAACCTTGAAGCCTGTCTTTATTATTATTATTATTATTATTCGCGCTTTCCTTTAGTCACAGTTCCGCGCAGAGAGAGAGAGAGAGAGAGAGAGAGAGAGAGAGAGAGAGAGAGAGAGAGAGAGAGAGAGAGAGAGAGAGGGGGGGGGGGGGCTAGTAGTTACCAAAGAATCGACATCAACAATATCTCCCGGGCTACACTGTGTTTCACAGTATTCAGGGTTAATCACAATACATTGAAGGAGAAAATGTTTCATTAAAGCGGGACTAGCGCTGTTTCAATAAGTTGATTTGGTCGAGGATCGGTCATTTTCAGGGCCATGATTAACTTGTTTGAAAAATAGCCCCACTTCTGGCAAGACCTTTTTTATTGGAGGTATACTTCTTTAGTTAACTGGTGGGAACAACTTTTCTATTGGAGGAGGTATACCTCTTTCGTTAACTGACGAGAAGAACTTTTCTCTAGGAGCTATACTTCTTTCGTTGATTGGTGAGAACAACATTTTCTATTGGAGGTATACCTCTTTCGTTAAGCGATGAGAATAACTTTTCTATTGGAGGTATATTTCGTTAGATAACTGGTGAGAACAATTATTCTATTGGAGGAGATATACCTCTTTCGTTAACTAATGAGAACAACATTTCTATTGGAGAGAGAGAGAGAGAGAGAGAGAGAGAGAGAGAGAGAGAGAGAGAGAGAGAGAGAGAGAGAGAGGTTATGTTCAATTTATATAAATAATAATTGACGTCAGGCAAGAACCGGATCAGCGACCTTTCGAATGTTATTCCGCGCTATATGTTACTAACAGACTAAATTAAAATTAAAAAAACTTTTCATGCATACTTATATTTGATGTTCTCTTCCCTCCGCACATGGTAAAGTAAATGTTATAGTGGATCACGATCATTTGCTTCATTTAACCAAGATTGGAACTTTTTATTATCTCTGTTTATTTGAGTAATAATTTAATTAAATAGTACGTCTGCGCCAGTGAACATTGATTTTTGTAATAGTATTACTGCTTTTTATTTTTGTGTTGTTATACACCTATATGTGTGGTTTGGTGTCTTGCAGTAGTACTTGTACCTTCGGTACGATCGTTCGTTTTAATCAGGTTTGATGATTTTTCATCGTTTCCATTTATTTTAGTAAGATATCAAATAACATGATTAGTGTGTAAAATGACAGTGGTGGAATCTGAAATTCTAACTATTTCTCGATGTCTTTATTTATATCATAAAAAGATTGTACTATTGTAAATTTCACTGTGAAGCAGTACTCGCATTTTGTGTACCATTACCACTCACCCTTACAGCTGGCTGGACCACGTTTGGGGCACGTGACCGCAAAAATGTAAGAATAGCATGTAACTGCTGCGCTATCGAAAGTTAGCTATTTCGGCACGTGCATTAATTTTTTGTATCTTCTTATTTTTTGCCCTTTTTTCCACAATTATTGAACAAATATTTGACTAGTTCATAAAACAAATGTACCGCGTCATTGCATTGACGCATCACACCTGTATCTGTCGTGCAAAATTTTAATACAAAATTTGTAACATTTGTTACGCCAACGCCGTCGTCGCCGACGGAAAAGTGATACATATGAATTACCATGCTTATACAGGCGAGACAAAAGAGCATAGAACCTGACCGTGCAGTCTGTAGTAAATGGTCCGGTGCAGCCAATCGCACACTCAGGATGACAACAGCTCAAAAATATACTGTCATAGCAACGACCTTGACATATCGGCTCACACTCTGGTTGTCGAACTTTCAACAAAATATAAATAAATAAATAAATATGCGAAAGTTGACAAATTTATAATCAAATGAGGAAACGGGGGAAAATATCTATATACTTAGCGTCCTATGATGTTTATAGAAGACAGATTCAGAGTTTACCAATGTCGGACTCATTCCAATAAATATCAAGACAGTCTGGTTAAGTTTGTCTGGACAATACGAAATTGCGGAAAACCTTATGCCTTGCCCAATTATAATACTAGTTGTCGTTTTCTTGTTGTTGTCATCGTTAGCCTTAACACATACAAAGTTTTACTTCTTATATCCGCAAGGCCAAGTGAACATACGGTATGGCCCTGCGTCAGTCGCGTATCCGTCCATCGGTCAACAATTACTTGTTACCAGTCTAGAGGCCATGTCTCTGATCTGATATTGATCAAACTTTGAATGTGGGCTTATATTAACAAGATTTCGGACAACTTCGATAATGCCTATTGATGAGATGATCTTGCATTGTATTGGCTAAGCTTGCTAGCACTCTTGACACAATATTTCTGCTTCAATTTTGATCAGACTTGGAATTTGGACCTGTATCATCAAGCTATCTGATTATTGTAATGATAAACTAGATATGTGCATTTTAGTGAGGTGATCTTGCATCTGATTGGCTGAATTGTTATTATTCTGAAGGCCATATTTCTGATTCGATTTTGATTAAACTTGGAATATAGACTTATATATTCAAGATCTCTGATGATGACGACAATGAGCAAGATCAGCGCATGTTAATGGAGTGATCTTGTCGCTGATTGGTTGAGCTTGTTACCACCGTGGAGGCCATATTCCTTTTTCGATTTTGATCAAATTGGGAGCTGAAGCTTATATGATCAAGATCTTCAACGAATTACATAATAGCAAGATCAATGCATACAAATGAGGTGTACAGGCATCTGAATGGTTGAGCTTTTTTTCACTCGACAGACGGTATTTCTGTCCTCCTGATTTTGACCAATCTTGGTAAATAGGCTAATATCATCAAGATGTTGCATGTCTTTTTATTGTTATGTTTATTATTAAAGAGATCTATGCAAATTAATGAAGTGATACTGCGTCTGATTGGCTGAGCTTGATATCACACAAGAGACTTTTTTTAAAAAAAAAGATTTTGATCAAACTTGGTAAATAGGCTTATATCATAGAGATTTTGGATGTATACGATTATGAACGAGATCCACGCATAAGTTGATCTTGCATCTGATTAACTGAGCTTGTCGATAATCTAGAAACTCTATTTATAGACAGATTTTTGTCCCACTTGTAAAATAGTCTGATATCAAGATGTTGAATGAGTTTAATTATGAGCAAGCTGTATTCATATCCATTGGGTAATCTTGTTTCTAGCTAAGTTTGTTACCATTCTATAGACCTAATTTAGATCCAATTTTGCTTAAACCTGGTAATTAAGCTTACATTATCGTGGTTTTAGACAGCTTTTGTAATAAGTAAAATCTTACATCTGATTGGCTGAGTTTATATTTCTCACTCAATGAGGATAAAACTTGATAAATAGGATCGTGTCATTAAGACTTCGGATGAGCGCGATCTATGCATATTGAACCAAAAGGAGATTTTCACGTCCAGGTGTCAGTAAAACCTTTAAGCCATTTGCATCCTAAAAGATGCTAAACAACTCTCTCTCTCTCTCTCTCTCATATATATATATATATATATATATATATATATATATATATATATATAGCTATATATATATATATATATATATATATATATATATATATATATATATATCACACCCAATTATGAACGTGGTAGACCAAAATCTACCATCGCATAATGCGGCTGTATATCCGGATGTATGATGTTGTTCTTATTATGATCTACTGGGTCTAAGTTGTTCGCATTTTGAAACGACAGACTTGGGTCTTAGTGGTTCGCATTTTGAAACGACAGACTGGGTCTTAGTGGTTCTCATTTTGAAACGACAGACTTGGGTCTTAGTGGTTCTCATTTTGAAACGACAGACTTGGGTCTTAGTGGTTCTCATTTTGAAACGACAGACTGGGTCTTAGTGGTTCGCATTTTGAAACGACAGACTTGGGTCTTAGTGGTTCGCATTTTGAAACGACAGACTTGGGTCTTAGTGATTCTCATTTTGAAACGACAGACTTGGGTCTTAGTGGTTCTCATTTAGAAACGACCGACTTGGGTCTTAGTGGTTCTCATTTTGAAACGACAGACTTGGGTCTTAGTGGTTCGCATTTTGAAACGACAGACTTGAGTCTTAGTGGTTCGCATTTTGATGAACGTCATACACGGAATAATGCTGTTTGTTACCTTGACAAACTTTTACACATGTTTCCGTTGCAATATTAAGTTCAGCCTGTGTTGTCATGGAACCAGATATGTTCATGCCTGTTGATAGATGGTAAACGGAGGGCATGGATGTAGAGAGAGAGAGAGAGAGAGAGAGAGAGAGAGAGAGAGAGAGAGAGAGAGAGAGAGAACCTTGTTGGCACAAATGTTCACTGTTGCTCCAACATCTTTTCTCCTTGCAGGTATTAGGACACGGAGGGCCTTAAAGATAACGCATTACTAATGCAGTCATTATGACATGGAGGAACTTGAAGATAACGTGTAAATAATATAGGCATTCTGACACGGATGGCTTTGAATATATCATGTTAATAATGCAGGCATTAGGATACCGAAGAACTTGAAGATAACATGTTAATAATGTAGGCATTCTGACATGGAAGGCCTTGAATATAACATATTAATAATGCAGACGTTTTGACACAGAGGGACTTGGATAAAACATGTTAATGATGCAGACATTCTGACACAGAGTGGGTTGAAGATGACATGTAAAAAATGTAGGCATTAGGACACGGAGGAACTTGAATATAACATATTAATAATGTAGGCTTTATGACATTGAGGTCCTTGAATATTACATGTTAATAATGTAGCCATTCTATCACGGAGGGCCTTTGAATATAACATGTTAATAGTGTAGACATTTTGACACAGAGGGTCTTGAATATAACATGGTAATAATGTAGGCATTCTGATACTGAGGGCGTTGAATATAACATGTTAATAATGCAGGCATTCTGACACAGAGGGAGTTGAATATAACATGTTAATAATGCCGGTATTCTGACACAGAGGGCCTTGAAGATAACATGTTAATAATGTAGGGAATATTACACGGCGGGCCTTGAATATAACATGTTAATAATGTAGACATTCTGACACAGAGGGCTTTGAAGATAACATGTTAATAATGTAGGCATTATGATACGGAAGAACGTGAAGATAACATTAATAACGTAAGCATTATGACACGGAAGGCCTTGAATATAATAACGTAGGCATTCGGGTACCGAGGGCCTTGAATATAATATGTTAATAAATTAGGTATTAGGATTCGGAGGTCCTTAAACATAACATGTTAATAATGTAGGCATTCTGACACAGAGGGCCTTGAAGATAACATGTTAATAATGTAGGCATTCTGATACTGAGGGCGTTGAATATAACATGTTAATAATGTAGGGATTCTGATACTGAGGACCTTGAAGATAACATGGTAATAATGTAGGCATTCTGATACTGAGGGCCTTGAAGATAACATGGTAATAATGTAGGCATTCTGATACTGAGGGCGTTGAATATAACATGTTAATAATGCAGGCATTCTGACACAGAGGGAGTTGAATATAACATGTTAATAATGCCGGTATTCTGACACAGAGGGCCTTGAAGATAACATGTTAATAATACAGTCGTTATGATACGGAGGGCCTTGAATATAACATGTTAATAATGCAGGCATTCTGACACAGAGGGAGTTGAATATAACATGTTAATAATGCCGGTATTCTGACACAGAGGGCCTTGAAGATAACATGTTAATAATACAGTCGTTATGATACGGAGGGCCTTGAATATAACATGTTAATATTGCAGGCATTCTGACACAGAGGGAGTTGAATATAACATGTTAATAATGTGGACATTCTGACACAGAGGGCCTTGAAGATAACATGTTAATAATACAGGCGTTAGGATACGGAAGAACTTGAAGATAACATGTTAATAATGTAGACATTCTGACACAGAGGGCATTGAATATAACATCTTAATAATGTGACATTCTGTAACAGAGGGGGTTGAATATAACATGTTAATAATGCAGGTATTTGGATACGGAAGGCCTTCAAGATAACATGTTAATGATGTAGACATTCTGTAACAGAGGGGGTTGAATATAACATGTTAATAATGCAGGCATTAGGATACGGAAGGCCTTCAAGATAACATGTTAATGATGTAGACATTCTGTAACAGAGGGGGTTGAATATAACATGTTAATAATGCAGGTATTTGGATACGGAAGGCCTTCAAGATAACATGTTAATGATGTAGACATTCTGTAACAGAGGGGGTTGAATATAACATGTTAATAATGCAGGCATTAGGATATGGAAGGTCTTCAAGATAACATGTTAATAATGCAGTCATTAGGACCCGAAGGAATATGACGATATAATGTTAATCATATATATATATATATATATATATATATATATATATATATATATATATATATATATATATATATATATATATATATATATATATATCTGTATATGTACATTAACTGCCATGTACTTATTTTTCCAATTTTAATTTCCAACAAATTCTATGACTGAGTAATATTGAGAGCTATTTTGAATCGTAGAAAGGTTTGTGCTTTTTAAATTCAGATTTTCTAAATTGAAATACTTACAGTTCTTGGAATACCCTCCTTCCTCGATGATAACAGAGCTCTTGCTTTTGTCATCCACGATGTCACTCCATAATATTGTGTTGATGAAACAAAGTTCTCTATTAGCGCGAAAGAACACCTTGCCTTTAGATATCTCTGCAAAGAAAGCTAGACATGGAATACATGGCAAATACCTGAACATTTTCTTCAACAGTTATATCAAGAACCCGCTCCATCCATACCCGTGAGTGTATCCAGGATCCCAGAACACGCCTTCATCCATACCAAGGGGTGTATCAGGATCCCAGACCTTCGTAATCATGCTTCTGAAACATCATATTAAATATGATTACCCTTGCTACAAGCAAACGTTCATATTACCTCAGTATGACCTTCATATAACTTTTAGCCATCCTCCACCCCCCACATTACTCCCCGCACACACGATTTTACCCCCCGTCCATTACTCTCTGCATACACGATTTTTATCCTCCCCTACCCCACATAACTCCTCGCATACACGATTCAAACCTTAAAAATCATCTTAATGAAACATCAAACCAAATATGGTCATCTTCCCAAGATCCACGTAGACGGAATTTAGGTTTAAAGGGAGAATCAGATGCATGGACGCTAACACGGACTGACGGACGGACATGACCAATCAAACTACATTCGCTAAAGTGAAGATATAAATAGCCTATTCATAAGAAATTTCTGAATTTGTTGTATCTGTGAAAACCATATTTATATATAAAACAAATTAGAAAAATGGACATAATTTAATTGTTGATTATTTATTTATCTTCCCCCAAATCAGTTTGGGATAAACAAAATTGTGTGCTCTGATCGAAATTTCGTGACCAAAAATCATATTCATGTTCACGAGCAAACATTTCGACATTTTTAAAATATCCAATAATAGTATATGTACCAAGCCATTTTGCAGCACTATATGCCATCGATTTTTTCTTTTCATATTCTTTTTCTGATTGAAATCGTAATTTAAAATTCCGTATTTCTTACTTATCAAATCCTGAAAACGTTTCCTTCTTTTGATTAAAGATATTGTTCACTGATTACAAATATTGTTCACTACAAATATTGTTCATTGATTACATATATTGTTCACTGATTACAAATATTGTTCACTACAAATATTGTTCACTGATTACAAATATTGTTCACGACAAATATTGTTCATTGATTACATATATTGTTCACTGATTACAAATAGTGTTCATCGATTACAGATAGTGTTCACAGATTGCACATATTGTTCACAGATTACAGATATTATTCACAGATTACAGATATTGTTCTCAGGTTACAGATAGTGTTCACCGATTAAAAATATTGATCACTGATTACAAATATTGTTCATTTCAAATATTGTTCACTGATTACAAATATTGTTCACTGATTACAGATATTGTTCACAGATTACAGATAATGTTCACTGATTACAGATAATGTTCACATATTACAGATAGTGTTCACTGATTACAGATATTGTTCAGAAAGTTTTGTGAATAAGAATTGAGAAAGAATACATTGTCATTGAGATAGTGGCTTCAAATTAAATGAGTAATCGTCCTTGTTTTGTTGTTGTCAAGCCAAATTTCATAGTTAATATTATTGCAATCATTTTTTTAAAAGAAAATCTCATTTATATTTTCTTACTTTTAAAGATATCTTTTTAGACAAAATGTTTACATGCTATTCTCTTACATGTTTCCAGTTAAAAGTTGAATTCTAGAGAATAACGACGTGGTTCTAAAGAACAATTCAATAAAGAGAAAATATGTATCGCTATTACCGGAAAATTGTTTTAGAGACAGGAACGCTGGCGTGAGTTGCTCAAAGCTGTATTTATAAAGCCATATATAAAAGAACGCATCGTCTAAAACGACATCGGGAAAATATTATATTTCAAGATTCAACACTTTTGACATTTTAAGTACATCTAAATATGGTTGGAGAAAAGTGCTGTGATCAACCATAAAGATTCAGTTAGTTAACTCTGCTTTTCTCTGATCATACTTCCATTATTCCATTAACTTGGTAAACAAATAGCTCACTCTGGATTGTGTGTGTGTGTATATATATATATATATATATATATATATATATATATATATATATATATATATATATATATATATATATATATATATATATATATATATATATATATGAACAGAAAATTACTATCATGCTGATCGTGCTGATCAATTACACTTCATTTTATAAAATGTAATACCTGCTAGTTGTGGGAGCTGAAGTTCTTTAAGCCCCTCTCCAGTGCGCAGACGTGGACTATTGACTACCACAAAGAGGCTGTATCGTTCTCCTTGGTATTCATAAGTGGTGTCCCCGCGAATCAACTTTAGACTGGTTAGCGGAATTGTATCCACGTAGACAAGTGCTATCAACACGTAACCAGTAACGACTCGAACCATGGATAGAAAGCCAAGGTCAAAGTTCTTGGACTCAAGGAAGGTTATTTCCAGGTTCCCTTGAATGTGTGTGCACCCTGTGTACATTTCCTTCAGGCTTTTGTAATGATCTTCAGAGGTACCCGACAAGGTAAAGCCATTCTCCGATCCATAACATTCTTGAAATATGGAAAACACATAAACTTATTATTATATTTTTAAAAACCTAATTCAAACCAAATTCAAACTGATAATTAAAAATGCAGTACATAAAAAGTCAGTATGAACCTTACACGTGTATCATCGGATTTATTCGTTATATCTTTCATTTTCAGCGGGTACGAGCATAAAAGGCAGAGCAAGTACTAATTGTTTACGAGTTCACAGCACACAATAAAGGTGGGTCAAAAACAAGGTTCGTTTTGCGGTCAGAAATATTTCATTACATTCGATTGAACCAGTTTATAGACACTCTAACCGTTGCGACAGCTTTTGGAGGCTGTTTTTCCAATGTTACTATATTAAAAGTGGAATTTTTTAATAAAGAATTAATGTTTTCATTACTATTGTTATTATTATTTGTTGTATTACCGTTAGGATGCTGACATAAATAATATTAAAGCAAATTTATGCCGATTTAATGACGTTGGCTCTGTTAGATTATGAACACGTTTATGTATACAAAACTTTCTGCTACTTATTGCGGAACATTGAAATAGAAATCATTATGTGCATGCATAAATAAACTTATATCTGTTTGTCACATACTATGATGAGATGGATCTTTTAGTACATATAAAATAAAAGAGTTAAACCAACCCCAGATTATTGTTTCGATTCCTATATCTTCTAGACTAATAAAAAGGGATACTAAAAATAAGTGCGTTTTTTGTCCAAATATAATCGACCTTTTGCAAGAACTTCGTGGCACCAAACTGACAATTTACATACAAGTAAAATAAGTTATTTTTCAATCTATCTCCCTCCCCAATACGTTCATGTCCATCTATTTCCTTTCATAATATGCTCTTTAACAACAAGAAATCGAAAGCCCGTGTCATTGCGACCCATGCTTGAATAATGAAACGCAAAACCTACCTTTCTCTATTTGATCAATCGGAACTATTTCCACGGTAAAACAGCCAATGACAAAAGAATACAACGCTATGAAGCAGTATTGTCTGCTTCTGTCCATTTCTGAAGAAGTTTTATTTGTACGTGGGTTACCGTCTAATTCCGCCAATAATGTTTCTAACATGAAGTTACCATCTACTAAGCCAAATCACAGTGCTTCAAGTTTCACGCGGAAAGGCTGTCTGCCGAGATAAAAAAAACAGACGTCATATGTATAAACAAATTAGAGCAAATAAGAAAATTAACGAATTGCAAAGAAGGAACTTTTGATACAAGAATACTTTACATGAAGAAAAATGAGAAACCATAATGTAAATTCGACATTATGTGATTGTTTAAAATCTAGCACGACCCTAGTATATGCATATGACGTATGCAAACTGTCAATTAGACATTTTTACAAACATATTTTAAAAAAAAAAGAATTAAGCAAGACAAAGAAATAAGCAAGAAAAATTCATTCGCGAATACTGTAGTATAATTTATTTTCGTAGGGCTCAATTTTCGTGGTTTTGTAAAAAAAAAATACATTTTCGCGGGTACTTAAATTCGTGGTTTTGCCTGTCAAAGTTTACATATTACTAAGTATTTAATTTCGTGGTTTAACATCTACAAATACCCAAAATAAAGAATACAAAAGAATAAAACTCTGCCGACGCAAATGACGGTCACTTGAATGTTTATAACAATACTTTCACATGTATTAGCACAAATCAAAAACCTGACAAGTTCAATACTGACACCGTGTTTTTGTCCAAGTGAATAACATCAATGGAAGCCGACGCAGCCAACAACACTAAAACAATATTACCGCCTCTATGATCACAAATAACACACCTGTCAAGGTCAATCACTTACACAGTGTTTTCGTCTGAGTGCTCAACATCAAAGGAAGCCGATGCAGATTACAACACTAAGTCAATCGTTTATTAAAGTTACCTGTATGATCTAAAACTTAAAACACTAAACAATAAAGGGAACAATACACGTGACCGGCTGCACTTTGCTCAATGCAATCAGCAGACAGTGGCAATATTTGATGTGTCTAGAGCCCATCAATGTGAGAAGATGCTAACTAAATTGAAAGACAGTGGAATCACGCGTTTGTTTGTGCCTGCCTCATGTACAGACCAACTCAACCACTAGACTTGAAAATAATTAAAGAATACAAAGAATAATTAAAATCACACTTCCATAACTGGTACGCTAAACAGGCCATGGAGGCCGTCACGAAAAAAGGAAGATGCTACTGGTGACGATCATTGATTGCAACCTCATTAATCAAGCCAAGTCGGGCTGAATGGATAATTGCAGCACACGCGACAATGAGTGAAAGATGTGACCTAATTATCAGTGGTTTGGAGAAAGCTGGACTTGTTTAATTCTGCAATTTGGGGATTATTAACCTGACAAGCATTTGTGTGTACATTGAGACTTGATTGGCACGATGTTGATAGAGTGGCTTTGTCCGAAAATCAGTGAAGTGTGAGCTTTAATACTCTGCTGTAATTAATGTATATACGTAGTGTTTCATTAATAATTGTGCTTCAAGCTATAGTTCTAGTATTTTACAGGCTTGTTGTTCTTTTGGATTAAAAATGCATGGATAAAATGAAATGTGGTTTCAGGAGGATTTAAATTGTGTACATTGAGACTTAATTGACACGATGCTGATACAGTGGCAAATGTAAATTCGACAGTATGTGATTGTTTAAAATCAGCATGACCCCAGTATATGCATGTGACGTATGCAAACTTTCAATTAGACATTTTTACAAACATATTTAAAAAAAAAAGAATTAAGCAAGACAAAGAATTAAGGAAGACAAATTAATTCGCGAATACTAGTATTCTAATAGCAACAAAGTATTGAACATTTGCGTGTTCCAACGAGAGAATTGAGAAAGTTGGTAATTAAATGGTTTAAGGACGGGATCTGCTTTCTTAGTAAATGAATGGGGGAAAAACGTGATCTGCTTTCTTGGTAATTATATGGGGGAAGGACGTGATCTACTTTCTTGGTAAGTAAATGGAGGAAGGACATGATCTGATTTCTTGGTAAGTAAATGGGGATAGGACGGGATCTGCTTTCTTGTTAAGTGAATGGGAGAAGGACAGGATCTGCTTTCTTGGTAAGTGAATGGTGGAAGGGGACACTGACATATCTAATTACTGGATATAAAAAAATGACAACTGAAAAGTACATCATTTTTCAGATTCGTCTAATACTCAGATTCAGCTGGTTGCGGGTTCGAATCCTGTTGAGACCAGACTGGTGTTGCTGCCGTGGTGGTTGCGCTGGGTAAGGTACTTAACTTCTATTGCTTCAGCACTAAATAGTCCTTCATGTGTTGATGTGCTGACGGCACCAATCATTGAACTAGCCGTTTCTTTCTCCTACGCTTGTTCTTCCATCTTCCTCTCATAAAAAACCGAATTTCTGCCGAACAGAGTCCTCAATAGTGACCAATGTATGAAATTGTGTTCAACCGATATTCCTTTCTGAATGTCATTCCAAACTTAATTTCTTGTGACATTTGAAAAAGGAAATAAACCTTGAATTAAAGTTAATTTAGTAATTGTGTCGGTTATTGACTCCATTTAAACAAAGGAAGTAGCTATTTAAGTCAGAGTCATCGCGAGTCAGGGCCAAACTGTCGCATACCAATAGTACAAATAACGGACTTGCATAAAATCCAAGGAATAATAAGGGTACATATTGGACCTGGATTTGTGTGGGCAATCGGGTCAAAATTTCGTGATTGATTATCAGTTTCTGCTAACCGATCGATTATCGATTAATAATTGATTAATTTGTTTATATTATGTCTTGCCAAAACTAGGACGATTTTTTAAAAATAGATTGAAGTTCTAAATAGTACGAATGGTGTATAACTAAATTTCGAGTAAAACAAATCACAGACATCGCATTCGATTAATTGTTCATTTCACTGAAAGTGACCGATGCTCGATTGTATCGATTAATCTGATCAGCCCTATCCTGGATTCTGGTAACTGTTTATGTTTGGGTTGCATTTTTTTATTTTTTTTACATCATTATCGGAATGTATCATTGAATAAGACAGATGACATCCGAATATTTTGAGCTGGTATCTCATTCGGCAGAGGAACACTACTATATTATAAATAAATAAATAAATAAATAATTAAATAAATACATATATAAATAAAACTGTATGAGAATGTTGTAAGAGAATACATTACTATGTATTAAAACTATTTATTTTATGCTAGTCCGTGAATTAGTGGATTTTCGAACAGAAATAATATTGATAATTTACTGGAGTGAATTATGAAAAATATTTTTTCACTGCAGTTAATATACATCGATAACATTATGACCAAGAAATTCGATAGGAAAGGTTGTCACTTGTTTGATCTAGTGGTAAGTATGGCCTCCTGTTACGCATGATTACCAGGTTTAAACCCCACAAAGTGCTTATTTATTTTTTTCTTCAATTTGTTTGTTTATGTGCTTTTTTTACCTTCAATTAGGAAAGAGAATTATTTACTACTGATATTTTCTGTGCAAGTATACACAAAACACAGCAGAACATAGTCAGTAAACAGCTGACATTGTCGCGCGGGATACCATAAGAAATCTGCTACTTCAATCTGTTATACATATTGCTAGCCAATGCGTTTGAGCATAAAAAAAGAACATTTGCTTGTTCCGAGTGAATAACGGATATATTTCATTTCGTGGGGTGAAAAACTAAAGTATTTTCACCCACTCGATGATTGGTTTGATTTTATGGGCTTAACGCCATTTTTCAGCACATGATAGGCTATACATGGCGGCCAGTATATCTGGTGGTGGAAGTACCCGGTAAAATCCCGGGAAGAACAACCGACCCACGGGAAGCTACTGGCAAGCCTTCTCACATAACCACATTGGCCGAGCCGAAGACTCGAACCCACGCGGACAGAGGTGAGATGGCAGTGATCGGTAAAGGCGAGCACCTTAGACCACTATTCCATCCCATCGGTGACAGCAGAAAATAGTATGTTATTATCACAGGAATTAATGTGAAAGCATCAACATACACTCTCACCAGGCCTACGCGCCATTTGCGCCTTAGATTACCGTTTTGATGCGTCACGTGACCACATTACATGTAGTTAAGCTATATTTTTGGACGAGGAGACCCCTAAGTTCGTCGAATCTTGCCCTTCTTTAAGCGCGATTTTCAGCCTTTTTACATTGAACACAAGCTTAATTTCAAAAATTTTCAACAATTTTAATAAAACAGAAAAAATGCAAGGTATTATTTATGAATATTTATAGAGCAGTGCTCCTTTAAAATCGCCAATCAGAGATGCACATTTGGTTACAGTCAACATTTAAAGCAATTTGTTTTCTATTTCTTTAAATGCATAATCTGAAGTATGGTCATCTCTCTCAGGTGGAATATATACTACTCTAAGTATTATATCGTGATCAACATCGAAGCTTTTCTTTTATATTTTAATCCAATACACAAAATCACAGTTGCTATATATTTCATAAATGTATTTCTTTAAATGTTTTCTAATACACAATGATTTTCGACCTGGCACACTATTAAAATTTTTGGTAAACAATAAATGTTCATCCAGTTTGATATAATCTAAGTCTGTTAATTTTATTTCTGCAAAACCATGTAAGTCAAATTAGTTGATAAAGTCATTAATTTTAAGAAATAAATAACTTATCTCAGAATCCACATACATTAAAAAAAACCATGCATTAAATGAAAAAGTACAATTAGCCATGTGTATGGATATAACACCTTTACTTTGAGCATTGTAAGCAGCAATGTTAATTATAGTACTGTAGCTATATTTGTGTCAGTCCTAACATATGTTGTTCGTGTCTGTATATGTCCACATTGACACATGATTTCGCGTGACATTTAAGAAATGGAAACAACCTTTAATCAAAGTTAATTTAGTAACTGTGTGGGTTATTTACTCCCTATGAACAGAGGAAATAGCTATTAAAGTGAAAGTCATCGCGACTCGGGGCCTAGCTTCGCATACCAATAGAACAAATAACGGCCTTGCCTAGAATCTATGGAATAATACGGGTACAATTTGGGCCTGGATTAGTGTCTAGAATCTATGGAATAATACGGGTACAATTTGGGCCTGGATTAGTGTCTAGAATCTATGGAATAATACGGGTACAATTTGGGCCTGGATTAGTGTCTAGAATCTATGGAATAATACGGGTACAATTTGGGCCTGGATTAGTGTCCAGAAATGGGTTAAATTTCATAATCAATTGATTAGCTTTTGCAAAGCGATCGAGTATCGATTAATAATCGATTAATATGTCAACATGATGTCTTGCCAAAACTGGGCCTATGTTATAAATAAAGTTTAAAACAGAGGAAATGGTGTAAAACTAAATTTCGACTGAAATAAATCACATACATCGTATTTAATTAATTGTTTGTATGAACTGAACTTCATATTTGACATTACTGGGGAAGTCACAAAGCTTGAAAATCGATTACATACAGTATAAACGGTCGCAGTGAATTGTTTATGTTTGGGATGCATCTTTTCACATCATTAACGGAATATAGCATTGAAACAGGACAGATTACATCCGAATATTTTGACCTTGCATCTCATTTTGTTGAGGCGCCAGGCGAAGGGGGGTCGCCGTCGGGAGCTTTTTTTCTTCTTTTTTTCCAGCTAAAATTTTCCTAGAATTTCACCTCACCTAAATCTAACTCTGGTTTAGATGAGGGGGGGGGGGGGATAGAGGTTGGCAACTGACATAAATTTTCTATGGCAAGATAGGGGCACCATTAAAGTACAATGCTCCCAGGCGCCTCGAACCCTTGCGTCGCCACTGACTATCGATGCAGTATAAACTAGGGATATTCAGGTCATTTACGTCACACGCTGTTTCATATGCTTACATTGTGACATAAGAACCTGCCATGGCGTATGATCTTTGTATGTCGTATGCTCACGCGCTTTTACATAAAGGGTGACTATTCCCGCAGTCAGAGTCCACTGGCAAAGTTTCCTGTAGCTAGACTCCATGTTGGTGCCGAATAACATTCTTTTGCTTTTGTTACAACCCTGCTGAGGGTCCATGCCATTTTAAGACTAATACAACTTGGACTGACTTACAAAAATAACCCATTAACCAAAATGGTCAAGTTTCTACAACTCTTAGTCCGATAAAGTAATTTCTTTTTATTATTTAATTTACTGACTATCCATATGCTATTACCCTTCTACAGACAAAAATAAACAACAGAAAACCCCCTGTCTTGTTCAGTGGCAAAACAATCATGATACAGTTTTGATAGAAAAAGGCAATTTTTAGGAACCGTTCCGAATAATTAGGGTGCCTCGCAACAGTGTGCCATATTTGTGAACTTTGTACCTTTCCCATTTTCAGTAGAATTGTATCTACTTTGCATGCGCCAATTTCATGTTATGTATATTGAATTTATAATATGTGTCCATGAGGTACGTTGTACTTTAGTGGTCATTTTGTAAACAACATATTTACATCATTTGAGTTCATGGTCAGTCTTGTTTACATAACATTTAACAATTAGACTAGAATTTGCCATGCCTAATGTGAGAAAAGTCATGTACGCACCGGAAATTTCCATTAGAGTTACTCATATTTTAGAATATTCTGTCAGGCGACTTATCCTTATATTTATACCGGTTTGGTAAACAAGATTTCATTCCTAGACTAAACTTCCTGTTATTAAGATCAGTCTCTTAAGGAATTTATTTTAGTTATAAGATATTATAGTTGTGAAAATCAGAGCAAAGTCAGAGAGAGGAATTATTTATTTGAAATATTTATTGGAATTACTAAGAGTGCTCATTCTCTTTTTGGATTAATACTTGACTTTGGGATTTATGTGAATTCATTCAAAGATATTCTGGATTAAATCATTCAGGCATATCAGAACATTCAAGACTACTGGCACATCAGGACATTCAAGGCTACTGGAATTTATTCGGAACATTCTATATCTAGGACCCGTGATTAGGACACTTAGGACTCTTGGATTATTTGGATTTTAATTCACGTTACTGTAAGTGTCTTTTGAATTTTCACTTTAACTGTCTAGAAATAAATTGCTTGTTGATTTTACTTACATTGTTGGTTTCACTTTCTTTCTGTTACATTACTTTAAGACCTAGAGTCCTAACAACATATCTTCAGAATATTGCTCGGTGCTTGTTAGAAATATCTGAAGAATCACTCATAATAGTCTATTGTATTGTGTATTCCTCAAACGCTGAAAGCGGAGACTAGACTCGCAATGACATTTACAGTCTAGCTGGTGTCGAGTGTGTAGACTCACAACGAAATGTTTAGTTTAGCTGGTGTCGAGTGTGTAGACTCACAACGAAATGTATAGTGTAGCTAGTGTCTTGTCTTTAGACTCAAAATGGCTGGTGTCGAGTGTGTAGATTTCCACCCTGCGGAACAGAAGTATTTTATCGTGAACTGCATGAAGAAACTTTATGATAATGTACCACCTGAGAAAATCTTGGACTTTTGGAGGCAATGCGGTTTATGTAACAAATTTTACTATGTTTTAACGATTTCCAAGTGTTTATTTAATTGTTAATTTTATATACATTTTACAGAATTTTAACATTTTTGCGGTTATAATTTATATTGTTGTACTTCATGTCTACATTTATTTGAAAGGGTTTTTCTTCCTAAACTTTTGTGCAATTCAATTTTACATTTATGCAAACTTTACCTTATTTGGCAGCAAATTGCCACTATTGTGCTGAGGTGCCGTAAAACGCTACATACATACATACATACATACATACATACATACATACATACATATAATTACACTCTAACCGTGCCTCATATCTATTGGTTGATATTAAAATAGCTATTGTCAAGTAAAATCAGATGATTATAGCCTACTAAAAGGGCTCTTGTCAAGTAAAGTCAGATGATTATAGCCTACTAAAAGGGCTCTTGTCAAGTAAAGTCAGATGATTATAGCCTACTAAAAGGGCTCTTGTCAAGTAAAGTCAGATGATTATAGCCTACTAAAAGGGCTCTTGTCAAGTAAAGTTAGATGATTATAGACACAGTGAATAATAAAAGGGCTCTTGTCAAGTAGTCAGATGATTATAGCCACGGTGAATACTAAAAGGGCTTTTTTAAAAAGTAAAATATGAAGTATCTATAACAAAGCAAACAAGGGGATTACCTCTTAAGTCCATATATGGGCCCTAACATCCCCTCCTCAGCTTATTTTGACATGGGTCGTTCTTTTATGTTCTGTACCTAGGGATATGTTCGAACCCTAAAAGAAGTACTGACAAAATTCGTCGAGAGGAATCAGAGACATCGGAAGGTCCTTATGGCTACCAGCAATATAAACCTGGTACAACGAGGACCGATTATATCAACATTTTTTAATACGTCAACCCCTACTTAGATAATTTTAATTTCAACCCCTGTTTGAAAGTTCATAGTTAGGAATCTGTTCCAAGAGTAGCAAATGTTAAGAGAAAATTTGTCTATCCGATTTTGAGAAATAGCTGGTTAAATATGTGGGGAGTAAAACAAAGGCCATAAAAGGATAAAGTCTTACGTCCACATGTAGACCCCAGCGTCCTCTCCTCAAATACTTTTGACATGGATCCTTTTGTGAGATTTTGTATCTAGGAACAAGTTCAAGCCCCAGAAGAAGTATTGACAAAAGACAGAGAAATAAGAGGGAACTTCTGAGTACCGGCTACGTAGATCGATTCTATCAATATTTCGCTCCAACTGAACCCCTACTTAGAGAATTGTGAATTCAACCCCTACTTAGAGAATTGTGAATTCAACATCTACTTAGAGAATTGTGAATTCAACCCCTACTTAGAGAATTGTGAATTCAACCCCTACTTAGAGAACTGTGAATTCAACCCCTACTTAGAGAATTGTGAATTCAACCCCTATTTGGAGAACTGTGAATTCAACCCCTACTTAGAGAATTGTGAATTCAACCCCTACTTAGAGAACTGTGAATTCAACCCCTACTTAGAGAAATGTGAGTTCAACCCCTATTTGGAGAATTGTGAATTCAACCCCTACTTAGAGAATTGTGAGTTCAACCCCTACTTAGAGAACTGTGAATTCAACCCCTACTTAGAGAAATGTGAATTCAACCCCTACTTAGAGAGTTGTGAATTCAACCCCTACTTAGAGAATTGTGAATTCAACCCCTACTTAGAGAATTGTGAATTCAACCCCTACTTAGAGAATTGTGAATTCAACCCCTACTTAGAGAACTGTGAATTCAACCCCTATTTGGAGAATTGTGAATTCAACCCCTACTTAGAGAATTGTGAGTTCAACCCCTACTTAGAGAACTGTGAATTCAACCCCTACTTAGAGAACTGTGAATTCAACCCCTACTTAGAGAAATGTGAGTTCAACCCCTATTTGGAGAATTGTGAATTCAACCCCTACTTAGAGAATTGTGAGTTCAACCCCTACTTAGAGAACTGTGAATTCAACCCCTACTTAGAGAAATGTGAATTCAACCCCTACTTAGAGAGTTGTGAATTCAACCCCTACTTAGAGAATTGTGAATTCAACCCCTACTTAGAGAATTGTGAATTCAACCCCTACTTAGAGAAATGTGAATTCAACCCCTACTTAGAGAATTGTGAATTCAACCCCTACTTAGAGAATTGTGAATTCAACCCCTACTTAGAGAATTGTGAATTCAACCCCTACTTAGAGAACTGTGAGTTCAACCCCTACTTAGAGAATTGTGAATTCAACCCCTACTTAGAGAGTTGTGAGTTCAACCCCTACTTAGAGAATTGTGAATTCAACCCCTACTTAGAGAATTGTGAGTTCAACCCCTACTTAGAGAATCGTGAATTCAACCCCTACTTAGAGAATTGTGAATTCAACCCCTACTTAGAGAACTGTGAATTCAACCCCTACTTAGAGAGTTGTGAGTTCAACCCCTACTTAGAGAACTGTGAATTCAACCCCTACTTAGAGAATCGTGAATTCAACCCCTACTTAGAGAATTGTGAGTTCAACCCCTACTTAGAGAGTCGTGAATTCAACCCCTACTTAGAGAGTTGTGAGTTCAACCCCTACTTAGAGAACTGTGAATTTAACCCCTACTTAGAGAACTGTGAATTCAACCCCTACTTAGAGAGTTGTGAATTCAACCCCTACTTAGAGAATTGTGAATTCAACCCCTACTTAGAGAGTTGTGAATTCAACCCCTACTTAGAGAACTGTGAATTCAACCCCTACTTAGAGAAATGTGAATTCAACCCCTACTTAGAGAATTGTGAATTCAACCCCTACTTAGAGAACTGTGAATTCAACCCCTACTTAGAGAGTTGTGAATTCAACCCCTACTTAGAGAACTGTGAATTCAACATCTACTTAGAGAACTGTGAATTCAACCCCTACTTAGAGAATTGTTAATTCAACCCCTACTTAGAGAACTGTGAATTCAACCCCTACTTAGAGAATTGTGAATTCAACCCCTACTTAGAGAACTGTGAATTCAACCCCTACTTAGAGAGTTGTGAATTCAACCCCTACTTAGAGAACTGTGAATTCAACCCCTACTTAGAGAACTGTGAATTCAACCCCTACTTAGAGAGTTGTGAATTCAACCCCTACTTAGAGAATTGTGAATTCAACCCCTACTTAGAGAACTGTGAATTCAACCCCTACTTAGAGAGTTGTGAATTCAACCCCTACTTAGAGAACTGTGAATTCAACCCCTACTTAGAGAACTGTGAATTCAACCCCTACTTAGAGAGTTGTGAATTCAACCCCTACTTAGAGAACTGTGAATTCAACCCCTACTTAGAGAATTGTGAATTCAACATCTACTTAGAGAATTGTGAATTCAACCCCTACTTAGAGAACTGTGAATTCAACCCCTACTTAGAGAGTTGTGAATTCAACCCCTACTTAGAGAATTGTGAATTCAACCCCTACTTAGAGAATTGTGAATTCAACCCCTACTTAGAGAGTTGTGAATTCAACCCCTACTTAGAGAACTGTGAATTCAACCCCTACTTAGAGAATTGTGAATTCAACCCCTACTTAGAGAACTGTGAATTCAACCCCTACTTAGAGAAATGTGAGTTCAACCCCTATTTAGAGAATTGTGAATTCAACCCCTACTTAGAGAATTGTGAGTTCAACCCCTACTTAGAGAACTGTGAATTCAACCCCTACTTAGAGAATCGTGAATTCAACCCCTACTTAGAGAGTTGTGAATTCAACCCCTACTTAGAGAACTGTGCGTTCAACCCTTACTTACAGAACAGTTAATTTAACCCCTACTTAGAGAATCGTGAATTCAACCCCTACTTAGAGAATCGTGAATTCAACCCCTACTTAGAGAGTTGTGAATTCAACCCCTACTTAGAGAGTTGTGAGTTCAACCCCTACTTAGAGAACTGTGAATTCAACCCCTACTTAGAGAGTTGTGAATTCAACCCCTACTTAGAGAGTTGTGAGTTCAACCCCTACTTAGAGAACTGTGAATTCAACCCCTACTTAGAGAGTTGTGAATTCAACCCCTACTTAGAGAGTTGTGAGTTCAACCCCTACTTAGAGAACTGTGAATTCAATCCCTACTTAGAGAGTTGTGAATTCAACCCCTACTTAGAGAGTTGCGAGTTCAACCCCTACTTAGAGAATTGTGAATTCAACCCCTACTTAGAGAATTGTTAGTTCAACCCCTACTTAGAGAACTGTGAATACTTAGAGAGTTGTGAGTTCAACCCCTACTTAGAGAATTGTGAATTCAACCCCTACTTAGAGAGTTGTGGGTTCAACCCCTACTTAGAGAATTGTGAGTTCAACCCTTACTTGGAGAATTGTGAGTTCAACCCCTACTTAAGGAATTGTAAGTTCAACCCTACTTAGAGAATTGTGAGTTCAACCCCTACTTAGAGAACAGTGAGTTCAACCATTACTTAGATAATTGTGAGTTCAACCCTCACTTAGAGAATTGTGAGTTCAACCCCTACATAGAGAATTGTGAGTTCAACCCCTACTTAGAGAATTTTGAGTTCAACCCTTCTTTGACAGTTTCATGATAGGGATCTGCTCCAACAGTAGGAAAAGTTTAGAGAAAATTTTGAGAAATAAGGGGATAAATATTTGGTATATAACAAAGTCTATTAGGAGATTACCTCTTTAGTTCATCTATGGACCCTAACACCCCCTCCTAAAAATGTTGGCATGGATTATTCTTTGATACTAGGGATATATTCGACCCCAAAAGAAGCGTTGACAGAATTCGTCGTAAGGGATCACAGAAATAGGAGAGTACTTCTGGGTGCTGAGTATGTAAAGGAGGTACACAGTGGACCGATTCTAGCGACAATTTGCACCAACTGAACTCCTGCATGGAGGATTTTGATTTCAACCTGTCTTAGACAGAGTCTAGTCTAGATTTGCTCCAACAGAAGGAAAAGCTTAAGAATATTTGTCGAGGCGATTTCGAGAAACAGGGTGCTAAATACATGGAAGCCATAACAATGCCCATAATGGATTAAATCTTACGTCCACGTATGAACCTGAACATCCCTTCGTCAGATAATTTGGACATGGACACTTTTATGAGATTTTGCATCTAGTGCTATGTTCGACCCTCAGAAGAAGTATTGGCAATATTCGTCGAGCGGATTCAGATAAATCAGAGGAAACGTATCGGTACAAGCTATGTAAAGTAGATACATTGTAAATCGATTGTATCAACACTTTGTACCAACTGTGTAAAGTAGATACATTGTAAATCGATTGTATCAACACTTTGTACCAACTATGTAAAGTAGATACATTGTAAATCGATTGTATCAACACTTTGCACCAACTGAACCCTTCCTTAGAGGACTTTGATTTCATTGAAATATTTTTCATATATGCAGTGTTGTTTTCTATTGATTTTGGATCTGACTGAAACAACTTTAATAACGTCGTATGTCTTCATAAATCTAATACGTCATAAAGAGTTTTATTTCCAATAAAATATACTAACATACGATCAAATGTCTAATTTGCAGTGTATCCGTTAGGATCCTATTTTGGTGTGTTCTGTTCATTCTAAGCGTTTCTTCTATTACGTTTTTTTGAAGAAGGGGTTGGCATTTTTAAGCATCATGTCTGAGTTAGCGTCATTGAACGTTGTGTCGTCCTGTAAATACATTCTTGGGGTTGGTGGGTGGTCAAAGTCGAAATTTAAATCAGAGTTTAGAGGTTTTACTGACGGAAACTAGAATTTTATCTTATGCTTTAATATTCCAATTATCTGTTCTTTGCGAACCTGCCACAATCGTACTTTTAAAAATTCGTTGATCCGATCATGTGTCCTATTGTATCCATACCGTTAATTGAAGTGAAGGCTAGGAGCCATTTAAGTAAAAGTTCACAGATTAGATTCTTGCAGATGAGGTTGCGAGAAGATAACTGAAAATATAATAGCCCAACTATTCTTTAAAGTCTAGAGATGATATTTAAACACATAATTAGAAAGCATGAACTGCACGTGGGATGGGTAATTTGTACTCTGTAAAGAACATGAACTGCATATGGGATGGATTTAGTATAGCAATTAATAAAATAATATGTATTCTGTATAAGAACATGAACTGCACGTGGAATGGGTTAAATTTAGCAATTAATAAATAATATGAAATCTTTATAAGAACATTACCTTTATGTGGGATAGGTTCAATATAACAATTAATAAATAATATGTAATATGTATAAGAACATGAACTTTATGTGGGATAGGTTCAATATAGCAATTAATAAATAATATGTAATCTGTATAAGAACATGAACTTTATGTGGGATGGGTTCAATATAGCAATTAATACATAATTTATACTCTGTATAAGAACATGAACTTTATGTAGGATAGGTTTAATATAGCAATTAATAAATAATATGTAATCTGTATAAGAACATGAACTTTATGTGGGATAGGTTCAATATAGTAATTAATACATAATTTATACTCTGTATAAGAACATGAACTTTATGTGGGATAGGTTCAATATAGCAATTAATACATAATATGTAATCTGAAATAAGAACATGAACTTTATGTGGGATAGGTTCAATATAGCAATTAATACATAATTTATACTCTGTATAAGAACATGAACTTTATGTGGGATAGGTTTAATATAGCAATTAATAAATAATATGTAATCTGTATAAGAACATGAACTTTATGTGGGATAGGTTCAATATAGCAATTAATACATAATTTATACTCTGTATATGAACATGAACTTTATGTGGGATAGGTTCAATATAGCAATTAATACATAATTTATACTCTGTATAAGAACATGAACTTTATGTGGGATAGGTTCAATATAGCAATTAATACATAATTTATACTCGGTATATGAACATGAACTTTATGTGGGATAGGTTCAATATAGCAATTAATACATAATTTATACTCGGTATATGAACATGAACTTTATGTGGGATGGGTTCAATATAGCAATTAATACATAATTTATACTCGGTATATGAACATGAACTTTATGTGGGATAGGTTCAATATAGCAATTAATAAATAAGTTATACTCTGTATAAGAACAGTTCACTGGAGCCAGATGATGGACTGTGAATTCTTGTTCCCTGAACGAGATTTAAAAGTCAACTTCCTAATACATAGCGCTATATGAAATGTAGGTCTAAACTAACCCAGATAACGTTGGTAAAGAACGTCACCGTCTTCATAGAACGTCTGACCCAAGGTCAGCCTCGTTTTGAGTTGTCAATGACATGATTCTTACACTGAATTTGGACGGGAAAAAAATCGATGATTTAAAAACTACAGTGCTATATTTGCTTTCTCAAGCTTTAAAATTTCGATTATTTTGGTTACATTTGCTAATTTCTTGGGAAATGAGGTTAAAACAAGAGAGGGCATTTCCACAAGTTTTGCAGCTATCAACTTGTATTGTCAGTAGCGTTTCGAGATTAGTGACACCCCACATTGGGAGGAGTCAGTATCTCACATGAATTGTGCAACCATTTTGATTTATTGTGGTGGACGGGCCTCTCACCTTTTAGACAATAAGTATAATTTATATCATATATTTAGGATGGGCTTCATTTTCTTTTTCATTTTTACACTCTGCCACAAGAACGAAGCAGATTTAAAAAAAAATATCACTTACAAACTGAAAGCAAGTGCCATATCACGGCATTTTTACAGCTAACATGATAGCCACAGCAGTCCTCGCCCACCCCACCCCCACCCCACCCCAGCGGATCGTATTATGATATGACCCTGTATGCATATTCGTCTATATGTCCATTTGTCCCTTAACTTTTATCCGCACGATACCTTCAGTTTTACAGCTTCTTGTTTTGATAAAGTAAAAAGGTAAGTTCTTATTGCATAATGAAAGAAGACTGTCGATTCTGGGATGCAAAGGTCGGGGTTACTATACTGAAAGAAGAAAAATTGTTTTCCGCGCAATTACATTAGTTTTGCACAATAGAGCTAGCCAAAACTTTGTGGATGACTTACACTGTGGTTACGGATGAAGCCGATAGATTTTGGTGTCAAAATGTCTAAGTTCCAGGTCACTGTGAATGCAAGAAGAAATATTTTTTCTGCACTTAAATTTCAGTTTCTCGACTGTGTACCTCCACCAAAGTTCGTGGATTTGAGGTCAAAAGGTCAGAGGTCAAGTTCATTTTGGCTGAAAAAGAACTTTTTTACATAATAATTTTGTTTCTAGACTACCTACCATGCCCAGAGTTTGTGGAGAGCATGCGCTTAAGGTATGGAAGGAGCCTATTGATTTAGGGGTTGAACGGTCCAAGGATTAAAGGTCATCGTGGCTCAAAGGAAAGTGGGTTTTGCAGAATAACTTTCGTTCTAGAGGAAGATTCTTGACCAAGCATTGTCGATGGTTTGCACTTAGAGTAATAAAGAAACCTATAGATACCTGGAGTCGAACGATCACAGATCACGGTCATGGTAATACTAATAAGAAAATAATGGCTGTAGAGTACATTTAGATCAAGACAACATACCTTGACCAAAGGTTCTGATCATTGAGATTCGTTAGTCAATAGTCTCCAGGGTCAACCATGCCCTACTAGGGCCTAGATAGAGGATTCTATAACAATGGGCAGGAGTATGATGTGCCTACTAGGGCCTAGATAGAGGATTCTATAACAATGGGCATGCGTATGATGTGCCTACCAGGGCCTAGATAGAGGATTCTATAACAATGGGCAGGCGTATGATGTGCCTACTAGGGCCTAGATAGAGGATTCTATAACAATGGGCATGCGTATGATGTGCCTACCAGGGCCTAGATAGAGGATTCTATAACAATGGGCAGGCGTATGATGTGCCTACCAGGGCCTAGATAGAGGATTCTATAACAATGGGCAGGCGTATGATGTGCCTACTAGGGCCTAGATAGAGGATTCTATAACAATGGGCAGGCGTATGATGTGCCTACCAGGGCCTAGATAGAGGATTCTATAACAATGGGCAGGCCTAGATAGAGGATTCTATAACAATGGGCAGGCCTAGATAGAGGATTCTATAACAATGGGCAGGCCTAGATAGAGGATTCTATAACAATGGGCATGCCTAGATAGAGGATTCTATAACAATGGGCAGGCCTAGATAGAGGATTCTATAACAATGGGCAGGCCTAGATAGAGGATTCTATAACAATGGGCAGGCCTAGATAGAGGATTCTATAACAATGGGCAGGCCTAGATAGAGGATTCTATAACAATGGGCAGGCCTAGATAGAGGATTCTATAACAATGCGCATGCGTATGATGTGCCGTTTACGATACTCTTGTTTAAAAACAAATATTTAGACTATTGCACTTAATGACCTTCGATATGGTAATAAGTCAAACTAGTCACTCCACATGCATCAATTTCAAAAGTATTTGAAAGCTAAACAGAGTGACGGTGCAAAACGTGAAATATGTAGGAGCAGTACAAATTTAAAAGCATTAAGAAACAGAACAAATTGAAATAAAAATCTTTCTTCACGATTCTTACTTATTCGCAGGTCTATATATATATATATATATATATATATATATATATATATATATATATATATATATATATATATATATATATGTTAGAGAATTTTTAATTCGTACTCTCTACGGAGATTCGAACCCGGGTCCGCGGGTTACGGCACCCATTGTCTTGCCTGCACGCACCAACCCTATACCATCTCGACCATGCACACATCACAATAGAATGATGCTACATAGTCGCTGGTATACACATTTGTGCGTAGCAGACAAACCCGCATTCTCATTTAAGTACACTGTCTGTTTGGTTTATATTTGAATATTTGATATAACAATTCACCATGATGGGATTAAAGCGCAGTAAAATGGTTTGGTTGTGATGGGTTACTTCTACGTGCTTAAACATGCGCAACAACTAGATGTATGCTGTATACAGTAATTGCTATTCAAAGACACTCTGTAACAGTAAATTTTAATCAATTATGGAACTAATTCAGCCGGATATATTTAGTGTATTGGCGTGTCTTCCGTTGTTGAATCTCGCCTAAGTGGTAATAGATACGTACTAGTAATTCTTCTTTGCTTTTGTACTACCCTACATACATTGATTGTTAAAGCACACTGTTGATATTTATACTATATTGGAACAAATCTCTCATAACCATTGATAACATAATTTTCTGATGGAACTAAAACACTTAACTATAGTTTGCCGTACAGGAACAGTGCTCCCACTTTATAGCGCTTTTCACATGAAACCATAAAACTGACTCGCGTAATAAGTGAGACCGCCTTATACTGAAGTATACCCCCCTTCAAGACTGTGTAACAATAGAGCACAGAAGCGTAAAAGAAAGTATTTAATTATGTAAAACCACATTACAATGGGATCTCATTACCCAAGAGCATAACTGAAGTAAAATAAATGAAACAGTTATAATTACACAAATTTCCCCAATTTAATGGGTTCCATGACCATACCCCGCCTAATAAAAAAGGCAGGGGTATACTGACTGTCTTTATATTTAGGGACCAATCTAGTTATATAGGCTGTGTCATAGCCTGGACGTTAGCTTTGGCGGTGTCGCTCAAGTGTGATTTTCATCCCGCATGCTGAATCAGGAACCAAACTCGGTCTTAAATTCGCATAAATACATTTTCTTGTCCCATTTTCTGTAATCCATTGAGAATGTTGCATATGTGATTCAAGTTTGAATAAAAACCATGATTTCAGGCGGCAGGAAAACTTGAAACACGGGCTTGTTTTTTGATCACCCTTTGATCAGCTGTCCGTCTTCACAGAACAGTATTTGCTATCGCATTGTCCTCTAATTCGCAGCCATCTTTTGCTCCACCATAGCACAAACAGATGTATGGGAAACTAGAATTATGCACAAATTTAAAAGCGTCACATTAACTTTATGTCTCCCGGGTGGCCGAGTGGTCTAAGGTGCTCGCCTCTACCGATCACTGCCATCTCACCTCTGTCCGCGTGGGTTCGAGTCTTGGGCTCGGCCAATGTGGTTATGTGAGAAAGCTTGCCAGTAGCTTCCCGTGGGTCGGTGGTTCTTCCCGGGATTTTCCGGGGTTCTTCCAGATATACTGGCCGCCATGTATAGCCTATCATGTGCTAAAACATGGCGTTACACCCATAAAAACCAAACCGTCTCCAAAACAAAGATGTATTTTGAATGTACGACGATTCTTATCGTACTTTAATGTGTCAAATTCGTGTGTGTCCTAAAGGTGGCAAGGCACAGTGTGTGTGTGTGTGTGTGTGTGTGTGTGTGTGTGTGTGTGTGTGTGTGTTGTGGGAGGGTATGGAGTGAGGACACTTATGACCGTAGTGAGCAGTATTTATACTTGGCAATTGGCTTACATACTTCTATATCAAGGCAGGGACAAACGAATTGAATAGGAGTGACCTCATTTTTCAAGAGTAGAAAACTGTGTGGTCTATTTGTTGGCGAAATCGGGTCATGTTCACTTGTCTAGAACTTTCAGTAGCTTGGAATATTACGAACAGTAAAGCGTTGCCCAATTAAATTTGTATTACCACAAGTATCCATAGCTCACAGTGGAAAGCATTGCCCAATTACATTTGTATTAACACAAGTATCCATAGCTCACAGTGGAAAGCCTTGCCCAATTACATTTGTACTAACACAAGTATCCATAGCTCACAGTGAAAGTCTTGCCCAATTACATTTGTATTAACACAAGTATCCATAGCTCACAGTGGAAAGCCTTGCCCAATTACATTTGTATTAACACAAGTATCCATAGCTCACAGTGAAAGCTTTGCCCAATTACATTTGTATTAATACAAGTATCCATAGCTCACAGTGAAGTGGATTGTAATATATTTCAAGCTTTACGGAATACAAGCTTAATTGTCTTTTCTTAAACCTGTTTATCATAATGAATCCGTTATAAAAGAAGTGTACCATCCGTCTTTCGTGTTTTAAAAGTGATCGAAAAGGTCGATTTGACACTGAAACATCCATTTATCGCCTAGGAATAACTGTGTACCATTGACAAACATTACGTTTCTACAACGGATAATCTAAAACTTTCGAGAGAGTCTGGTCGCCCATTGCACTTTAATGCGCATTTCGCTTCATGGAAAAAATTCCTCGAATGTGTTACAACAAAGCGACATTTTACAAGTATTTACAATCACATGACAAACTCATGGCTGCTCTCCTGAAAGACAAATTATGATTGACTTGTTACATGTATGTTTAGTATGACTTTGCGCTAACTATGAAATTCGAACATATGAATACGCTTACTGCATTCGAGGAAATCGTTTTCAGAAACAATGAAAGGATCGAGAAAGTGCTATTACGGTCATAGAGATGAGTGTATATATTTTGTTATAAGAGAGGAACTGATTATTTAAGAACATAATACGATAAAACAAGAGCATGGCAAAGGCACATGATATGTTTATCTCGTGATTTTTTCCCTACAAATGACTTTGACCTTTGAGTTAGGGACTTGACAATTGTATGATAAAGTGTGCATCTCCATAAAGTGTTACCAAACTTTCTGTAGGGATTAAAAAGTGGCAGCCTGGATAAGAAAACAGTTCACTGGCTTCAATTAACTCCTGTTGTGACCTTTACCTTGAATCAGGGGTGTATGATTGTGAAATGCGAGACACTGTCATGTCAACAAATATAAAGGCTAAAGTTTCGTTGCAATATTTTCATTGGTTCAAATGTTATGCCCTTACATGTATAGCGTTCACTGACATATTTTCCATTGTCTTGGCCTTGATATTGACCTTGAGGCCGGGGCGTGACTATGGCATGTAGCACAATGTCTTATCATGAACAGACGTAATAAACTTAAAGTAACTTTTTCCCGATGATTTTGCATTAAACCTTTAGGCTTTGAGATCATATTGACTTTAAAGCCAAGTCATACTGAGATCATACTGACTTTGAAGTCAAGTCATACTGAGATCATACTGACTTTAATGCCAAGTCATACTGAGATCATACTGACTTTAATGCCAAGTCATACTGAGATCATACTGACTTTAATGCCAAGTCGTACTGAAATTATACTGACTTTGAAGCCAAGTCATAAGCCTTTTTAACTATTCTGAGATCATACTGATTTTAGAGCCAAGTCATACTGAGATCATACTGACTTTAAAGCCAAGTCATACTGAGACCATACTCACTTTGAAGACAAGTCATAGGCCTTTTGAACTTTTTACAGAGGGTTTTGCATTAAAATTTCTGGCTTTGAGATCATACTGACTTTAAAACCAAGTCATATTGCATTAAAATGTCGGGCTTTGAGATCATACTGATTTTAAAGCCAAGTCATAAGCCTTTTGAACTTTTTATAAGGATAAAGTCTGACTTAAAAAATAGTGACAAAATGTTTCAGTATGAAAGTTCTCTCTTTTTTCCAGCCTCCTAGTGAAGATCGTTATTGCATTATAAAAAAGTTCAACACAACGACAGCTTTATGAAATAAGTTTGTCCGGTATTTTACAATCAGGTCTGCTAATGATTGCCATTGAAATAAAGGAGACACTGGACTTTACTCTAATGAAAAAGATACAAATATGTGGGCTGTAACTAAACACAGTATCCGGTCAGAGTAAAAACAATTTGGGTGTAAATTGAAAAAGCCAGTGTCATTTCAGAAGAAGGATATAAATTGCACCTTAAACATATTAAATTCTACTGAACAATGATGAGGATTTTATATGTTTTAATACAAAACAACTTAAGATTTAAAATGTACTTGGTTAAATGGAACTCATCTTATGTATGATGTTTATTCTAAATATTTTAGGAAATTATAAATGTTTCTTGATTTTAATATTTGCTTAAAACCTTAATGTTGTTTATCAGGAAAACATGTTTAACTAGTGTCCTTGGATTAGGTTCTTTACTTAATATTTGAGTTCAAGGATAGTTTTGATAAACACGGTGTTTATCCAATTTGAGGTCAAGGTTGATTTTGTTTACATATAAAATTGGAATTCCCTTAGGAGTTATGTGTCAATGGTCACACATACATTTATTATTCTAGAATGTTCTGTCATATGACCTATCTTTATATATACCATGTTTAGTGGACAGGTTTTCAGTTTCGACATTACCATCAGTCTTGAAAAGAGCCATTACAGTTGTGGAAAGTCATTCCAAATTCTGAGAGAGGAATTATTTAAAATATTCATTGGCTTATAAAAGTGCTCATAGACTTTTGGATTTTGGATTTTGAATTGATGATTTTGGGATTTATGTGAACTTATTCAACGATATTTTGGAGTACTTCATTTTGACATATCAGCACATTAAAGACTACTGGCACATCAGGACTTTAAAAGACCATTGGCACATGAACACATTCAAGGATACAACGATTCATTTGGAACATTCTATATTTAGGACTTGCTATTAGGACACTTAGACTTATTGGATTATTTGGATTTTAATTCACATTACTGTAAGTGTCTTTTTGATTTTCATTTTAATTATCTAGAAATAAATTGATTTTTACTTGATTTGTAGGTTTCACTTTCTTTCTGTTACATTTTTCTTAGACCATAGAGTCATAACACTCATTTGAAGGGACTTGGCTAAATGGAGCTAATTTTAAGAGACTTGGCTAAATGGAGCTAATTTTAAGAGACTTGGCTAAATGGAACTAATTTGAAGGGACTTGGCTAAATGGAACTAATTTGAAGGGACTTGGCTAAATGGAACTAATTTGAAGGGACAGGGGAGAGGGGGCACTTTGCTTGACTATACTCTATTTTCCAATTTTAACTAGTATCAATAGCGTTAAAAACGTATTAGTTCCCGTCTGAAGATTCCAATTTTGACTTATATCTATGGCATTAAAATGTATTGGTGCCCGTCTGATGATTCCATGAACATCACTAACCTAGTTAAAAAAGGACATAAACATTTTATTATCATAAGTAATACCACTAGTAAATTTATATACAGCAAAAAGACAACTATGAGCCTGAAAACAATTGTTCATTACTATTAAGATGTTCTCTGTCTCCAATTGATGTATATAATTTAAACTTAATATACACACTCAATCATGCAAATAATTAGCTAGTTAACTAAACGTCATCAGCAAAGCAGCATTATTCCCACGCTTTTCTAAGTTATCCCTACCCCGCACACCCACTCGACACTGCACACCCGCCCTACCCCGCACACCCACCCTACCACGCGCACCCACCCTACCCCGTACACCCACCCCACCCATACACCCACCCTACTTCGCACACCCACCCTACCCCGCACACACACTCTACCCCGCACACCCACTCTACTCCACACACTGACTCTACCCCACACACCCACTCTGCCCCGCACACCCACTTGACCCCACATACTCAGCCCACCCAGAAACAAATATGTAGAAGTATTGCCACCCCAAAAGTCACCCCACAAAATGGATCGAAATTCTGGAACCGTTTAGTATATCTACACACATTCTCCGCTTCATATGATACAATTTTACATCTTTTTTCTTTAAAAAAAAGATGTAATAATGACAGAGAATTGAACAAAAGTTTATTCTAACTTTCAGTATATATTTTATTGAATGATCTTATTGTTTAAAAATATAAGTAAACTACCAGGTTGAATTTAGTTATTTGAAGGATGTATAATGTCAATAGCCAATGCATCTATGTCTCTCTCTATCTCTCTCTATCCCCTCCCCCATACACACACATACAGACACAGGTCCCAGAGTTTGGTTCATGATAAGAATTTATTAATAAGTATAAACATTTGTACCCTTCCTGCTGTGTCTATCTTTGCCATTAGGATGTGTACCCTTCCTGCTGAGTCTATCTTTGCCATTAGAATGTGTACCCTTCCTGCTAAGTCTATCTTTTCCATTAGGATGTGTACCATTCCTGATGAGTCTATCTTTGCCATTAGAATGTGTGCCCTTCCTGATGAGTCTATCTTTGCCATTAGAATGTGTGCCCTTCCAGATGAGTCTATCTTTGCCATTAGAATGTGTACCCTTCCTGATGGGTCTATCTTTGCCATTAGGATGTTTACCCTTCCTGGTGAATCTATCTTTGCCATTAGGATGTGTACCCTTCCTGCTGGGTCTATCTTTGCCATTAGGATGTGTACCATTCCTGATGAGTCTATCTTTGCCATTAGAATGTGTGCCCTTCCTGATGAGTCTATCTTTGCCATTAGGATGTGTGCCCTTCCTGATGGGCCTATCTTTGCCATTTGATTGTGTACCTTTCATGATGAGTCTATCTTTGCCATTAGGATGTGTACCCTTGCTGATGAGTCTATTTTTTTCCATTAGGATGTGTACACTTCCTGATGAGTCTATCTTTGTCGTTAGGATGTGTACCCTTCCTGATGAGTCTATCTTTGCCATTAGGATGTGTATCCTTCCTGATGAGTCTATTTTTTTCCATTAGGATGTGTACCCTTCCTGATGAGTCTATCCTTGTCATTAAGATGCGTACACTTCCTGAGTTATATCGGTTAAAACTAGTAACCCTACTTAAAACTAGTAACCCTACTTAAAACTAGTAACCCTACTTAAAACTAGTAATCCTACTTGAAACTAGTAACCCTACTTGAAACTAGTAACCCTACTTAAAACTAGTAATACTACTTAAAACTAGTAATCCTACTTGAAACTAGTAACCCTACTTAAAACTACTAATCCTACATGAAACTAGTAACCCTACTTGAAACTAGTAATACTACTTAAAACTAGTAATCCTACTTAAAACTAGTAATACTACTTAAAACTACTAATCCTAATTGAAACTAGTAACCCTACTTGAAACTAGTAATCCTACTTGAAACTAGTAATACTACTTGAAACTAGTAATCCTACTTGAAACTAGTAATCCTACTTAAAACTAGTAATACTACTTAAAACTAGTAATCCTACTTAAAACTAGTAATACTACTTAAAACTAGTAATCCTACTTAAAACTAGTAATACTACTTAAAACTAGTAATACTACTTAAAGCTAGTAACCCTACTTAAAACTAGTAATCCTACTTAAAACTAGTAATACTACTTAAAACTAGCAATCCTACTTAAAACTAGTAATACTACTTAAAACTAGTAACCCTACTTAAAACTAGTAACCCTACTTAAAACTAGTAACACTACTTAAAACTAGTAATACTACTTAAAACTAGTAATCCTACTTAAAACTAGTAATCCTACTTAAAACTAGTAACACTACTTAAAACTAGTAACCCTACTTAAAACTAGTAATACTACTTAAAACTAGTAATCCTACTTAAAACTAGTAATCCTACTTAAAACTAGTAACACTACTTAAAACTAGTAATCCTACTTAAAACTAGTAATACCTCTTAAAACTAGTAACCCTACTTAAAACTAGTAACCCTACTTAAAACTAGTAACACTACTTAAAACTAGTAATACTACTTAAAACTAGTAATCCTACTTAAAACTAGTAATCCTACTTAAAACTAGTAACACTACTTAAAACTAGTAACCCTACTTAAAACTAGTAATACTACTTAAAACTAGTAATCCTACTTAAAACTAGTAATCCTACTTAAAACTAGTAACACTACTTAAAACTAGTAATCCTACTTAAAACTAGTAATACTACTTAAAACTAGTAATCCTACTTAAACTTAGTAATCCTACTTCAAACGCTGACAAAAATGACATGTAAAATAAAGAGTTAGCTAGTTATCTAAACGTCTTCATCAGAGCAGCATTTTTCCTATGTATTTCTCAGTTATCCCTACAGCCCCCACCCCCACTCCGATCAGCAGAAGTGTCCCCACCCCAAAGGCCAGCCCAGAACATGGATCAAAATTCTGGAACAGTTTTGTACATTAACATACAACTCATGCTCATATTACAGTGTTTGAAATCTCTCTCTTAAACGCTACAGAATGTGTTGCTCTACATTACACACGCACGCACGAAGGTCAGGACTGTCATCTTTGAAAATCGTGGGGATAATAATTATTTATGATAAGTGTTCTTATAAGCGCAGATAACGACGTAATAAAGGTCATTCTTACCCACTAATATATCTATATTAGCATGTTGATTTGTTTTTCCAGTATAACACAGGTTTCCTTGAAACTTTCATTTGGACCATGAGAAGGCAACGGATGTCCTGTTATACAATATAATACAAAAAGAAAAGGGCAATCAGTTATAATAAAACAATGTTAATATTTGTCGTATCCGTTATTTCAGATTGTATCTCAATCTTTTTCTTTTTTTAAGAGACGAACTAGTTTTTTAAAGACGTTATATGCAGTGGTGGACCGAGGGTTCGAGGCGCCCAGGGACAATGTTCTCAACCGAGGCGCCCTAGGGCAGTGTTCTTTCGAGGCGCCCCTACTTTGCTACAGAAAATAGTTTTTATGTCAGTTGCCACCCCCACCTCAACCCCCACCCCCTTGTGAAGAATCTCTCCCGTTACAATAAGGTGAGGTGAAATAATATTAACATTTCAGCTGCAAAAATAAAAATAAGCTCCAGACGACGCCCATTCTTCGCCTGGCGCCCGGGGGCATTTGTCACCCCCCTCGCGCCGACACTGATTATATGATAAAGCACATAACGAAAATTCATTTTCGAACCTAGACACGCGCGCACTTAAATTTTAGTAGCAAGAAATTAAGCAGAAAAGACACACCACACAGTTTGAAATTTATCATCTAGTGTGCGATGACTGTCCCCTTTGACTCCGGTAAATGCGATAACTGTCCCCTTTGACTCCGGTAAATGCGATGCATATATGTGATAAAAGAGACCGTAAAATAAAACGCAGACTTGACCAGACGTCAAAGTCGGAATATCGGACGATAGACTGGAAACGGATACCATGGTGACAGTTCTATATCACCTTTTACAACACTAATCACAGAAAAGATGGAAATGCAAAGAAATGTTGAAAAATTTGTGACTCATTATACGGCCGTCTTATGTCGGGCGTAGTGTGTTATGGCGCTGTCCCCCCGTCCGTTAACATTTACTTGTTAGGCTCATAACTATGTAGCGGTTGGAGGAATTTTCATGAAACTTTGCCCAAATATATATCATGATGAGACGGTTTGTCGCGTACAATATTCACTTTCTTTTCTCAAGGCCAAGTTCACGGCAAAGAAAAATGTAACTATGTGACTTGTATCCTTGTCCGGAATTTAATTGTTTAAACTAATGAAGATATTTTAATGAATATTTTGAGGTTACTGATGTGCAAGGGGTTAATATCACTAACGTTTCTGTATTTGTGCGACATAAGTCCTACTCAATGTATCTTTCCCTAATCCTGGGCAGATGATGATTTTATGAGTTGAAATTCTTGCTGATAATGATAACTTGTAATAGATCAGGGGAGACAACTTATCATGTTTCTGTTTCCAATACAGAAAAGTGTGGTGTCCCTTGAACAGTATCCTATACAACTGCTACTTGAAGTGGTGTGTGGTGTCTGGAGGAATATTATGTTCACTCGACGAACTCACAGAAACCGGTGATATTGAGAGTTTCAGTCTTAGAAAGTGTGATATTTGAAGAGGAAAAACACTCATTCAGTGATCACACATACATTTACAGAATAGAATAAGTGTGATATACGGAAAGAAATGACACAATTTATACGAGTAAAGGCGTGTTATGTGAAGATACAACTGACTCATTCAATGAAGAAAACGCACACACATTAATATGAAAGAGGTGATATGTGGTGACAAAACGTTACAAGTGATCACAATAAACAAACTGTATTACTGGACGTCAAAGCAAATTCGTTTATATTTGTACAACTAGGAGCTACAGACAAATCTTCTCATAAGACAGGAACTAAGTATTAGATCGATACTCTGAGGACAGGAACTAAATATTAAATAGATACTCTGAGGGCAGGAACTAAGTATCAAATAGATACTCTGAGGACAGGAACTAAGTATTAAATATTAAATAGATACTCTGAGGGCAGGAACTAAGTATCAAATAGATACTCTGAGGACAGGAACTAAGTATTAAATAGATACTCTGAGGACAGGAAGTAAGTATTAAATAGATACTCTGAGGACAGGAACTAAGTATTAAATAGATACTCTGAGGACAGGAACTAAGTATTAAATAGATACTCTGAGGACAGGAAGTAAGTATCAAATAGATACTCTGAGGACAGGAACTAAATATCAAATAGATACTCTCAGGACAGGAACTAAGTATAAAATAGATACTCTGAGGACAGGAACTAACCATCAAATAGATACTCTGAGGACAGGAACTAAGTATTAAATAAATACTCTGAGTACAGGAACTAAGTATTAAATAGATTCTCTGAGGACAGGAAGTAAGTATTAAATAGATACTCTGAGGACAGGAAGCAAGTATTAAATAGATACTCTGAGGACAGGAACTAAATATTAAATAGATACTCTGAGGACAGGAACTAAGTATTAAATAGATACTCTGAGGACAGGAACTAAGTATTAAATAGATACTCTGAGGACAGGAACTAAGTATTAAATAGATACTCTGAGGACAGGAACTAAGTATTAAATAGATACTCTGAGGACAGGAACTAAGTATTAGATAGATACATATTTAAAACTCAAGAAAATGGATTCTAGATAAAATATACAAGTAAAGAAATTACTCAATTTCAGAATGTTTACAAAAATAGAAGTCCTAAATTAAATTACTAAAATTACAGTTCCGATTACCTAAATACATCCTAAAATCGTCAGCTACTTCAAATGCAACTTCAAGAAAAATAATTCCAGAATAAATGTTAAATAAATTACATAAGTGACATAAATCTAAAATTAAAGTAGAAACATATGTCTTGCTATTTTGAGGATGTGACCTTCAGAATTTGACTGTTACATACTGCTGTACATACTCAAGAAATTTGGGTTTCAGATGCTCTGGAGTCTCTGTTACATACTGCTGTACATACTCAAGGAATTTGGGTTTTAGACGCTCTGGAATCTCTGTTACATACTGCTGTACATACCCAAGGAATTTGGGTTACATACACTCTGGAATCTCTGTTACATACTGCTGTACATACCCAAGGAATCTGGGTTTCAGACGCTCTGGAGTCTCAGTTACATAGTGCTGTACATACCCTAGGAATTTGGGTTTCAGACGCTCTGGAATTTCGTTGTTTTTGAAGCAGCAGAGCTGGATATATATATATATATATATATATATATATATATATATATATATATATATATATATATATATATATATATATATATATATATATATATACACACACACACATTGGATAGCTTTGAAAATTGTTGAGAAACCCTAAATCGTCTTGAGACTAGAAATCTGCGTAAACATGATATTTATTTACAACTAAACGGATATATTTAGTGAAATACTTTTTTCAAAATTTATCCAAAATTCGCAGCTTAACCACAATTTGGTAACTCGTATCGTTCTACATAGGGTGTACTAGACTCGAATTGTCCTGCACATGACAAGGGAGCTATCAGCAAGCGACGATAGCGACCTGCGAAGGCTACATGCAATAATGAATCAGATGAAGTCCCCAGTTTTGAAGCGGTGACATTTATTAAATAGCATGTCTGGTAATCAAACATTGTCTCCGTAATCGTCTCCATTCTGAAAAACATCCCCTTATCACGTTAAACTTGCGAATGTGTCCTTCCAATCGGAAGCAGGTCACACGTACATGTACAAATATTGTGTGTAATCAGCTGATAGTTCCAGCAACCCTGATTAGGCTTAATTTAACTCTTTTCTTCTGTACCGAAAAGTATGTAGATATATCCTTGAAAATAAAAACAATAATCTTATGCGTAGTAGAGTAAGAACGATGATCTTGTAAGCCGTAGATTGTATTGTTTGACGAACAGTCTATGTCCTTATTGTTCTGTGTACAATTACCGTAAAGTCTAGACAAATCCGTTTTTTACAATATGAAGAAGTAAAAGCTACAAAACAATGCATGGGATAAAATATCACATTAATTTTTTTTTTTGAACAAAAATGGAATTGCAACAAAGAATTAAACAAACGTTAGTTTGTTCTTTTGTTGTTTTTTGTTGGGGTGGGGGTGGTGACGGTTATTAGCTCTCAGTACTCATTTTATAGAATCACGATATTGTTTATAAAAAGGCAAAGTACGAGATAGAATTTAAGTATTTCAAGGATGCATATTATCGATAGTCTATATATGTCCGAAATAAATGGAATTATTTAAACTCTCTCTCTCTCTCTCTCTGAGTACAAACATAGGTCCCAGAGTTTGGTTCGATCGAGATCAGAATTTATATATGAGCAGAAGGTAACATTTTCATCCTTCCTCAAAAGCCATCTTCACCATTAGAATGACACCTAAAATCCATCTTTACCATTAAAATGACACATAAAAGCCATCTTTACCATTAGAATGACACATAAAAGCCATCTTCACCATTAGAATGACACATAAAAACCATCTTCACCATTAGAATGACACATAAAAACCATCTTTACCATTAGAATGACAACTAAAAGTCGAATTTCAAAGATATTTTGAATATCAAACTTATCATTGTATCTTTCCAAAAATCAAGACTGCCAAGTGCCAAGATAGACAGTGAGGGTAGAGAGAACAGTTTCTGGACTCACGGTACTAATTATATGGAAGAATGGGAACCAGTCTAGAAATGTGTCAAGATAAAATAGAGTAGTTATGGCTTTGGCTGGCTTGGATTGGTTGATAATGAAAGTAAAATTTTAGTGAAAAGAATCTTCTGATAGTTTTACTAGTTGTAACTGAGAAGAAAAAAAAAAAAAACCCCAAAAAACAAAACAACAAACAAACAAAAAAAACCAAAAAAAAAACAACAAACAAACAGAGACGATGTTTTACTGATGGAATTTCAGTCCTTTTATAGACTTGAGTTTGGAAAACTCATTACTGAAATTAGCACCTGACTCTTTGGTGCGGAACTGAACATATGTGGATTAAGAAAATGCCAAGAGTCTCTTTTTTATTTAAAGGTGACCTTGCTGAGATTTATTACATAATAATCCTTTAATAGATGCAGTAATGCCCTGCATTTATGATGATAATCTGGTATATTTACGATATGCTTTGCATTTTGCATTTACAGTTATTTATCGCATAATCGCACAGAGAGGTTATGACGGTTTTGCGTAAAATATTTGTACTTCTTTAACTAAAGAGTTGTAATATGAGATGGCCTTTACACCCGTTTGCTTCTGTACCGCTCAAAGCAGTGTTCTTTGAAATTTGATACTGCAATGTGTTGACTAGCGTTGCTAAAACACTTTGAAATTAAACAAACGTTTTGAATATGAAAAAGGTACGTTGGGTATTGACCAAAAAAATAGAGGTAATAAAACCAGTCGCAAGTCGCCATCCGAGCACAAATCGACGGTATTTGCTGAAAGTAAACTCCAGCTATCTGCTGTAATCATAAGATCTTCTCGTAGTTCCATGTTGCTGAATTGTAAACTGGAAGAATTAAATTAGATTTTTGTTTTCTACACCTCAAGCTATAATGGTGTAATAGTTGAAGTTTTTAAGCTAGAATGAAATCTTATTGTGATATATACGACCCGTCCTATATTAACATGCATACCGCTAATGATATATTTTCCCTGAGCAGGTTTTTGTACTGTTTCATAACTCTCTCTCTCTCTCCAAAACAGTACAAACACAGATCGCAGAGTTTGGTTCACGATGAGAATTTATTTATGAGCAAAAGCTAAATAAAGCTAAAAGTATATATATATAAGTATATACCTGGAACAAATTTTGAGGAGAGTATATTGCAGATTATGATACATGTCATTTTTTCCCCTTTCATATGATGAGAGACTGTTTGATTTTATTATACTAAAAATAAACGTAATGTTTAAGTGTGAAGATCATACTTAAGTCAAATTACATATAGTCAGTATAATTCCCTGCTACAATTTACCCAACTGTTATTGATTATTTGTAGAACCAACTCGGCCCTGTTTGGCAGTGGTTGCCCTTGACCCCTTCTATATCTCCTCCCTCTTGCATCACCTCTTGTTCTTACTCTATCCTTACATCTATCTCTCTCACTTTCATCCATGGCAAATACTCGCACAGGCTAAATTATATCGAGGACTGGGATATAGATCAAGCGGATGGCACAGGGATAAATGATCAGAAGAGGACTGGGGTATAGGTCAAGATGATGGCACAGGGCTAAATGATAAAGAGAACTGGGATATAGATCAATAGGATGGCACAGGGCTAAATGATAAAGAGGACTGGGGTATAGATCAAGATGATGGCACGGGGCTAAATGATAAAGAGGACTGGGATATAGATCAATAGGATGGCACAGGGCTAAATGAAAAAGAGGACTGGGATATAGATCAAAAGGATGGTACAGGGCTAAACGATAAAGAGGACTGGGATATAGATCAATACGATGGCACCGGGCTAAATGATAAAGAGAACTGGGATATAGACCAAAAAAATGGTACAGGGCTAAATGATAAAGAGAACTGGGATATAAACCAAAACAATGGTACAGGGCTAAATGATAACGAGGACTGGGATATAGATCAAGACGATGGCACAGGGCTAAATGATAAAAAGAACTGGGATATAAACCAACAAGGTGGTACAGGGCTAAATGATAAAGAGGACTGAGATATAGATCAAGATGATGGTACAGGGCTAACTGATAAAGAGAACTGGGGTATAGATCAAGATGATGGCACAGGGCTAAATGATAAAGAGCACTGGGATATCGATCAAAAGGATGCAGAATCATTCTAAAATTATAGTAAGAAGGATTTATGTCAAAAGTCATTTCCATAATTGATGGTACAAATACTGTTTAATATAGAATATATGATTGCACGGATCACACTCATTTTCTAAAAAATGGTACAAAAATCAAATGTATGCCAAATGTACATGATAATTTCAATGTATGATGCCCTTGTTGTTAAATGCTCCCTGTTTTTAAAATACCCGAACTTTTGTATGTGCATGTAGTAATTTTAGTTTAGCTTACACTCTAATGTACAAGACTGAAATGTAACCAGTGCACACAAAATGCATGTTACGAGTTCTTGATATTGTACACAAGTTATAGTAATTGTTAGATAAGTATTATAAAGGTCTCGTGACATTTACTAGTTGGATTATTATAGTGTAAAATTAATAATTATACGATTTCACAAATCAGACAGCTAATTCAAATAAAGAGGGCTTTATAAAATAAATAAATGCATACATGGGCTTCTTTCCTAATTATATAACAATTATATTGCATAGTTAATTAGGGGTATTTTACATGAATATAAACAATAAACACACACCATTCTTTCAACTCTCGTTTGCCATTTGAGTTTAATACCTAAAACAATGTGCTGACTACATATATTTTGCCGGTGGATACCGTTCTGACCCACAGAGAACCAATCATATCGGACATGTAGAGAGGTGTTATCTTTTTATGTTTACATCATAACGTCGTGAAATCGTGTGTTCCATCTTCGGTTGAAGTCTTTTAACCCACGGATGTTGCTGAACAATATCGGATTTAGTCGTACCAATGTGAAAAATGGCCGCGTTTCACAGTTCGAGGGAGAGAATAGATGGCTCGAAATGTGATGAAATGTCGATACTTTTTTGTTTTAAAGGCATCAAAGATTTACCATAAATATCTTTCAAGATTCAATATTATTCAAACGCATTAGCATATACGACTTTTTACACATAACAGTGCTCTTTGTTAGCAGCCACAACAATCAGCTAGGTAAAGTTCATAACCTCGCACGTTGCAATATGCTTCCAAAATCTCTGCAGTGATTGGTGGGTTTGATTATAGCAACAGGACTTTCTTCGTTTAAGTCAGAAAAGTACATAGTTTAGCAGTGAACATACCAGATAATTCGGGAGCTTACATTTTAAGGAATTTATAGACATTTTGTAAGTATCAATCTACTATATATTATTATAAAGGTACAGAAGTGTTTTGGTATAGCACAACACAAATACACATTCATATTAGATGTGTTCGCAATAGCGGAAACTCCTATCGAGTCAGTGCAATGAAGGTCAGCTCTCATTGGGCTGAATTGAAAACTGGATGAAATCGTTAAGGCATTTATTTTGAAGTACTTACCATATTATGTGGTTAAGTAATGTTATTAAGATATTACTAAAGGATTTATCTGTAAATGATTCAGTGTACTTAATATAAATTATTGAATTTTATTTCAATGTCATGGTACACCTAATGGAAAATGCAGTCGTTCGACTGAAGTGGTCCTTGTAAGGCAGACGATACCAAAGGTTGATTATATTATGAAAAATCCACGTATTGAAGTGACGTTATATTTTCGTAGGTATTTACACCCCCGTATTGACATCAATGCATAATATAGTTGAGTTGAAACTTGTTATTAATCTTTCAACAGTATCACAGGGACTCGTATTGTTGCTTACAATTTACCTATCAGTCATAAATGTACTATATAAAACTACAAGGGAGGACACTTCTCCCCTTTCTCGCGCGACCTATTTAAGAACTGACGCTGATATTTCAAGCTACACTTCGCATAGCGTAGTAAATGTGGTACCGATGTTTTAGCTCAGGCAGTCGACTTTTTAATACTACACAAAATTTGACTTACTACCACACCTTTAAGGACAACCAGACCATTTTCGCACGCTACCGGTCGACATGGCCATGATCGCGTCCGCTTAATATGCAGGTACAGCGCACTGAATGGAATTCTGTCCCATTTATTGGTTGACTGAAAATCAGATTATCAGTAGGCGTAGTGCGTCATTTTCGATCGACCAATGAGAGGGCCGTATTCCATTCGCATTTGCATATTAAGCGGGTGCGATCATTGCCATGTCGACAGGTAGCGGCGGCGTCTATTGCTACTATTAACTCGAGCCAAAAGGAATTTCCCGAGTTTAACCAGGTCAGTAGGACGAGCTCATTCTCTGAAAATATCAATACGTTTACTTCCTAGTGAGTAATATGAACAATAAATTGACATACTGAGTGGGTTCAGAATACGTGAACCTGTCTTTTGCACTCGCGTTATGATCATAAGGACATATGTATGTAAAATTAACATGGACTATTTCCAAACAATCAACAGATTTGAAGTGGATACATGAATTATTTCAAGTACACCAATACGTGATCTGTCAGGCAGGAACAAGGTTTGTAGCCTCTGAGTGTTTAATTATGATAAAATATTCTTGGTCAATTTTCATTTCTTTAAAATAAAATCAATGACAAAAAAGCACAAACAAATATAATAGTCTCAGTCAGAGTTAGATTTAATAATTAAATCAGTGATCCATGAATAGAAAGATAAAAACCAAGTTAATCCGTTTTGCCAGTCTTAACAGGCCCAAGGGATGTGGGTCATATGGACAAAATACTTGACAAATTCCTCATTCAGCTTTTCATATCGCACAGGTTTTCCACAAATTTTTCATTACAGTAAGTCTGGATTTCTAAGATGTAAATTTTGGATGTTGCAGCATTAAATTGTGGATGTCCCAAATTTTGCGATATTTTCTGAATAATTCTGATTATTATTTTGAACAATATTACACAGTTCGCGAAGAAGAGTCAAAAAGTGTTCAAATGTGGATTTGGAGTGAGAGAGAAGGAACTGGCACTGAGTTGGTTCTCAAGAAATATTTATGATCATGTTGGTTTTTTTTTTTTTTTAAATAGAGAAACTCTATAGATCTTTATTATGACATTATTCATATTGATATTCATAAAAAAAGGTTTTCTGTTCTTCAAAATTCTGAAAAATAGTTTTAACTTTTTTTTAACCCAGTGTATGTCATACTGTTGTCACTGTACATATTTTACGTAGCCACGTGCCAGGAAGAGTTACCGTTCTTACTGTCATGGGTGAAGTTTAAAAAAAAAGACGTAATTCCAGGGTTGTACGCAAATATTCGAACATATTTTACCATTATTCTCGTAAAAAGAAATCCAATGTAGATCAAAAGCAGGCGTAGGAAAGCATATATGTTTGTTTATTCAGTTTTTCAACGTTTGGAAAAATTATTTTGTCGTATATTTTCGCCAAATTTGTTGTGGAAAAGGCCCAATGTCATCTACGCTAAATATAGATATTTGACCTTTCAACTATGAATACATTCGAATGTAATAATGTTAACTTTTTACATACGAAAGCGGAGAAAGTAGCAGGGGTAATGAGGTTGCCATTTTAAGAAATGTTAATTTTGATCGCCGGCACCCTCTGGCGGCGGCGCCCGTTGCTACAAATATTTGTCAAAAGCATGATTCCTCTAACATAAAAGGATTTTTCCATATTTCTCGTTTTCTTCTTTTCCGTGCACTATCATCATAATAAGTCTATCCCAACACTCATTCAACCAGTTTCTAATATATCTGTAAAAAATGTAATTATGCCGCTTCCTGGGCTCTTTAATTTATATTCAGAGGTACCGCGGTGACTTGGTCGTTAATCTCGACTGAAAGGGTGCAGGTTCGAAACCTATCAATCGGATTATCCCTGGTGGGCTTCCGTGGTAGAAAGGTTCTTTTCTCCAATTTTCTCTGTACTAAATAACCGACTTTTGCTGATGTGCCGTAAAACACCAAACCCAAACCAACGATCAAATTATACTCATATTTACCCCAGTTAACAAGAATTATTATTTTTGAAGTGTAAATTTAATGCATATTTATAAAGAAGTATTTTACACATAACTTTCAAATGAGCGTTTTTAATGCAAGTATTTTCAAGTAATACAGGCATCTACAAATTGTATCAATGTTACCTTGCCCAGGGCAAGCTGACTGGAAAATTGAACTTGCCCATGGGACAGATGAACTTGACCCAAATATAATATCCCAACATGAGTAAAAAACGAAGATAGAATAAAATATGCGTTATTTTAAGGAAATCAAGTTATATTTATTTTAACTTTTGTTTTATTTTTATCTTTGTTAGCACCTTAAAACTATATGTCAATAATTAAAGTTATAAATATATATAGATATAAATAATACATGTAGATAAATATGTAGATGAAAAAGAGTTAGAATGCAGATATAGTTAGAAGAGCAAAAACAGACATGCACATGTATATAGACAGATAAATGGATAAGTAGAAAAGGGTTTGACAACATCAAATAAATTTTTAAGAGAGAGAGAGAGAGAGAGAGAGAGAGAGAGAGAGAGAGAGAGAGAAAGAGAAGGGGGGGGGGGGTAAAAGACCTTGAACTGAAAAATTCAACAAACAATAAAAGAACTGCGTTAATTTAATTTTAATCATGTTTTAATATATACCATTTATCTTTATCTACTTTTCCACTAAAGTTCAAATGATCATGCAGATTTAAGTATTCATCCAGTAAAAAACAAAACAAGGTGAAATGAGTCCATTACTAATGTATGCCATAAATATCAATGCTTTCACTCTCTACTTTTTTTCTGGGGTGTGTTGTGTCCACTCACGTCTGCTTCCGCTTCCACATTAACAGTTATCATCTAGTCGTCTTGAAATTGGCGACATGCACCAAAATATTTGACAAACGGACTTTTGAGAATGATCTGAGAACACTTATTTGTATCAATTTCATTCTTTGCTAAGCAGTAAGTATGTACTGGTCTCCTGTGATGATCACGTAAAAAACATATCATAAACACCGCTTATGGGTGTTACGTTTTCGTAACATCAATCACACTCTGAACGATGTCCTCCTGGTGGTTCATTGCTAGAGATGACTGCCTTTTGTTTCCAAACACACACGTCAAAGAAATCTCACGAGTTATATTATTAACAATTAACGCCTCACCACATTAACATTGGCGACATGCATCAAAACAATCTTTGACAAGCCGATTGTTTAGAATCGGTAAAGTGATAAACTGCCCGAAGCTATAAATTTAACGTGTCTAATGACATGAAAGTCTGCGAATCCCAGATACGTACAAATATTACGATTAAAATATAACTGATAAGTTCAAATATAAATATTTATTCCTCATTTGTCAAAACTTGCTTTAAATAGTAAATATTCACATTATCAACTCCGAGCCGAATTTGAGCTTGTCCCAGGAGTCGGGCAAGTGGATTTGTAAATCCCTGAGTAATATGATCCATGATTCTGGTAGGTTAATTTAAAATACACATGTCGTTGGAAACATTTTAATAATTCAAGCATAACAAATAATTTTGTTAACTATGATACTTAGAATGAAAAGATTACTGATCTCTTTACCCATACTTATTTTTTAATCAATTTTAAACAACGAGAATAAAATATCAAAGGGCCGCCTTAAATTATATTGCTTAGATAATATATCATAACAAACCTATTTATTCTTAAAAATAAAAAATAAAAACTAAACAAACATTGATTGAAAACTTTAAAAAAAATATGACGCTGTTTTATGGAATATTTAATTAAAAGGGATAAAAAGCATGCGAGTAAGATGCATACATTGGTACCAAGATCTTTTAATTTATCCCTACGAACACTGATTAACATTTGCATTTATCTGAAAACAATTGCAATATATACGACCGACTGAGTACCACTTCCTTTTCTTTGAGTAATGTAAATCAAAGGGATATACATTCTTTGATTGTATTGTTTATGTGTTTCTCTACGAGAATAAAATCTAAATCAATATTACTTGTTTTCTCAAAATAAGAGATAAATTGTATTGAAAAACCTGTATATACCAATTTATAAATAAATACATAATATTCTTTTTATTTGAGGAAGGGAAAAAAATCGTTAATAAACATATATGTACACACATAATTATTTAATCAAGACAAGTATAACTCATAATGTATTTACTATTGATTTTATATTTATACAGAAAGAAACATCCATCACTAATCCACCTCGCCAACATGTATCTGTACTCCGTCCCATTCACTGTAATCATTTATTTCTCCCAGATGACAAGACAAGGTCTCCAAGATAACAAAACAACTCAATTGTAGGCATATACAGCCTAACTAAGATGTTATAGATCTGTAAACCAGAGATAAGCAAAATGATTGTTTTTAAATACCCATGCAAGTAAAGATATAAGTGTCTAATGTTAAAATGAATAACAGAAGAAAGTTAATTCACAGAGAAGAAATGCCACATCCTGGAATCTCTATTAAATCAGGGTATACAGATCTGGAATATTAAATGTATTTACTTTCTGCACAGTAAGGGTCACACCATTTGGGATCTTGCATCTCTCTCTCTCTCTCTCTCTCTCTCTCTCTCTCTCTCTCTCTTCTGACAAATTAAAACAAGTGGAACTAATGTCGCTGACATGTGTAACTGTTTACGTTAGGTCGCGAATGTCAGTTCACACATGCACTGAAACAATGGAGGAGAATAGAAAAGTCTGTAGAACTTAGGGTCGGGGGTGGGTTTGCGGTGGAATTTTCTTACCAGCCAGAATACTTAGAATACATCTTTTGTTTAACTCAAGATACAATTTTTTAAGCTATATATAGCTGAAAATCCCCCCCCCCAAAAAAAAAAAAATTTAGACGGTTGATCCTTTAGTTGCTACACTTGTTATAAATTACAAATGTTGGTGTCGCTTATGGAGGGGAAAGAAAAGGCTGCAGCATTTAGTTGTTTCATTGACTAATTATGTCGGTTTAGCTGTCTTCTTATTTTAGACTATATATATAACATGATACGTCTGTTGTAGGAGTCGGCTGCTAGTAGGTAGGGTACACATGGTTTACAAATATTCAGCACAAAGTCATTGAAAACATTTATTGTCATATTGTTAATTGGTTTATTGATTTTTAACGTCACTTTTCGCACTTTATTTTGCTAATCATGCCTAGGAAACTAGAACCAAAGTGCGTTTACCATGACACACGGAAATATCCGACCCGGGCTGCCCAGGACCTGTTTGAACCCGCGACCTATTTACTCAGCGGTGTTTATCAAAGGCGCACAACATTATTTTGTTTGGTTTGGCTCACCCCGCTTTAAGTAATTTTGCTTTAGAAAGCACTTGTGAACTATAATATGTCTATGGGGTTTTAGTTAGTTTTGTTGGGTTATTGGTGTGCATCAGAAACGCACAAGCAATACACTGGTTTAGTTGAGCTAAGCCCGTTTTATGGTATTTTGCATACAAAGCACAATCACATTTCTGGATTGGTGGGCTAAGCCCGTTTTATGGTATTTTGCATACAAAGCACAATAACATTTCTGGATTGGTGAGCTAAGCCTCTTTACAAGTGTTTTCCCAATGGCTCCAGTTATTTGAAATATTTTGTTGTTCTTGTTGTTGGGGAAGTGTCGTGCATAAAATATTACCCGCCCTGGCCTGGCCTGGGAATCAAAGCCAATATTCCTGTGTAGGATTCCAGCATTCAAAACACTGAGCTAGACCCAACTAGACCCAATGACTTATGTTGTCCACTATAATTTTCTTTTACTAAAGTCATTTACTTCCACGATTATGTGTTAATCCATTAATCAGTTTACCCCCCAAAGTGTATTGTTTTGCAAATGACCAGGTGCGATAAGGGTCGATTTAGGTGCCGCCTATGGATTTTTAAAAAAATCTTACATGTGATAGTGGCATACGTGAACTGTTCTACACCCAATGACCTAAACCTGTGTTACTTTGAATTATAGTTCATTTTTCTACACTATAGATAGAATAATGTATTTTCTTCTGCAAATCAGAGCAAGAGTATATATTTTAAGCTTTGAGAGGTTGGATATTAAAAAAACAAAAGCAAGACCCCTTCCACCCCCACCCCCGAAAATATAAATGGTCGGTTCCTAAGGGAGAGGACCCATGATAAGTTGTGAAAACTTGTGGTTCAATCCCATTGCTCTTCTGTACTTCAAAGCAATGTAGCTTTTGCAATGTAATGAATGCACCGTCTTCGTAGATACATCCGAATTTTGTGAAGATTTAATCTTTGAATGTTTATTCCAGTACACAAGTTATCAGAAGACAGTGTTCCCACTAGTTGTAAAAACGGGGGGTATTTGTACCCCCAATGTCCCAGAACTTGGGGGCGCAGCACCAAAAACTGGGGGTGCAAATTTGCAGCTGGGAAAATAAAGCAAACAAGGTTGATACAGTGTCTAAAACTAATATGTGTTTATAAAGAAAGAAGATAAAGTGCTGGTTCAAAATTAAGTTCAACTAGGCGAAGACTAGTCCGAGTTTCCTCTGACCCTTCACACCCCATTTTTGGTATTTGGACATTTATGTTGGGGTGTGGGGTCAGAGCCCACTGCCTATCGAAAAGTTGGAATTCGCTGCCACCGCGCGGGTGCGGCATAGGGTAGCTGCTTACTACCGGGCCTAGCGAATGTAAACGACCTTACATCGAGCCATACCTGCATGAAATCGATATGAAGATGATTTATCTTCTCAGAAATTGCGAGTATGACATTCTTTATGTCTTTAATCCGCTGACAGACGAGACGAAACTGCAGCGTTGATGAAATTGACCTGTTACACGCCATTAGCATTGCTAGTCACGTGACTACCCTAATCTCGCAACCTACATGTCCAAGACATCAGAGGTCAAAGAGTCACGTGATATCAGCAATAAACCCCTTTCCAATGTTGCTGTACACAAAATTCGAAAACATTAAATGAAAGTCACGTTATGTTTGTAAAAAACGAAAGGACACACAATTCTCAACATATTTATTCCGAGAAAAACTACCAGAAACCTGTCGCCGTCACAGTAACCTGGAGAAAGCCAGATTCATCAAGCACAGAATACATTGTCAACGTGATAGTCACGTGATACAAACAAAAACATCATTGGCATGTGCTCCGTGCTTGATGAATCTGGCTTTCTCCAGGTTACAGTGACAATTCATTAGACTATATGCTGACATAAATAAAAGTGTATGATGAATAAAATGATGACACCTCTGTAAATAAACTTTCTGTACAACAGTGTGTCGAGGTCTTTAGGTCACTGAGCAGTCGAATCCTTCCATCTTAACAATCTCGTCATCCTGATTGAGTGACGGATATGATGATGACACCCCTGTATATCGACGTTCTCTAGAAGAAGGGGGCGGGAGCAGGCTAATCCTTCAATCTTAACATTTCCGGTATGTTGATTAGATATCCACAGCAATATTATGAATCTGGTCTGCTTAAATAATTGCCTCAAGAAAGGGAAAATTTATTTTAATTGTATTTGTGGAGATAACTTTATTAGGCCTATACGTCAGGTGTAGATAACTGCATTAGGCCCATACGTCAGGTGGAGATAACTATATCAGGCCTATAAGTGAACGTTCTTGGCTTGATGCGGAGATAACTGTATTAGTCATATATGTCAGGTCGAGATAACTGTATTAGGCCTATACGTCAGGTGGAGATAACTGTATTAAGCAGATACGTCAGCGTTCTAGACTTGATGTTGAGATAACTGTATTAGGTGCATACGTCAGCGTTCTAAGCTTGATGCGGAGATAACTGTATTATGACCGTACGTGAGGTGGAGAAAACTGTATTAGGCACATACGTCAGCGTTCTTGGCTTGATTTCTTCTGAATTAGTCTGTCCGGTTTTGAACGAGGAATTAAATAAATATAGGCAAAGTTTTATAATTTTCAAGGTAAAAAAAAAATAAAAAAAGGCGAGGGGGGGGGGGGAAATAGAGACGCTTGAACCGGCCCAACAATCAAACTCATCTAAGATGTGTCATATCACATGACTGTCGACTATAGTTTCAAATTATGGGATAAGAAGTAATAGCCATTGTTTTTTTTCATGCCACACTGTAAACTTACTTAAAAATTGTATATTGTTGTTTTTTTCATTTTCATTTGTGTGTACTCTTTTGTACCTAATTTCTCTCATAATTACATATTGATTAGAATTGATGTTAACTATTCTTTCTTCTGATATTTGTAGTCAGTGACGTCGCTCAGAAGATAATGCATCGTTCGTTATTTAAAATAATACAGCAATGACAAAAACGTTTATAAAACCCGCTGAAATGTGTTGATTATTAATATTATTATTATTAATAATAAAGAGTTTCGAGTTCTTGTGTACTCTCTTTTTTCTAGCACAGAATCTACAGACAAAAAGTGTTATGTTCTGGCAAGTGTCAAGGGGGAGGGGGAGAAATTAGTATAGCATTTGCATAAGAAAAAGATCTGAAAGTGACTACGAGGAAATAAATCAGGTTACAATTATCATAGACTACAAGGAAATAAATCAGGTTACAATTATCATTAGACTAGGAGGAAATAAATCAGGTTACAATTATCATTAGACTACAAGGAAATAAATCAGGTTAAAATTATTATAGACTTATAACATTATAAGCCTCTGAAATTATTAACAATTGTAAACAAACGGATAAAAAGAAGTATATGCATGATGGGAAAATATACAGTAGTTGACGTATCCCCCCAGTTACTTATCTCTATTGGTGATTTTTTTCACATTTTTGTTTTTTTAATTTCTTTGCAGAAAAGAATGACATTGTCATGCAGCACATAGTAGAAACTTATAGTTGATAAGATTTTACGTTGTAATTTGTCTACATAATGTATCTTCTGAAGCAGAACAGCTGCCTATAAAATTTTATAACATCTCTTTCAATACAGTGTTAAGAAATCCAAACACCCGTATCTTGTATACGTCTAGTCCTTGTTTATATCACATTGGAATTGCCCGAATCCTTCAATCTCTAGGGTTGTACGATCAAATTCTTATTTTTTCAAGGGGATGAAGACAGAAAAAAGGGCATCAAAAGGTTCCGTTGCTTTTTTTTTCGCGAAGACAATGAAACATATTCTGCTTTCAATTTATTTCACAATCATGGAAAATTAAATTATGAAATTAAATACTTTGGTGAAAACATTTAAATCTCTAATGCTTTTCCTAGGGAAATAGATACCGCATTTTTTTTTATTCATGTATAATTTACAAAGTTTTAAATTGCAATCGAGCATATTTACAGCCACTAATTAATAATTGATACTTCATAAATTATATCAACAGAAGTATAAAATATGTTCCAAATATTTAGAGTAATTGATTCTTTGGCGTATAAAAGATCCATTGTGGAGCTTTATTTTCTTCAGGTTCAAAGCATGGGCACCCTCATGAACCAATGTCATAATCAATCATGTTGTGCAAAATTGTGAAAGAAATATAATTTGTAAATATCATATTGATTTACAGGGGACTCGCGCCTAAAATGAGGACAATTACCCAATAATAATGTGAAAAGTCAGAGAAATAAAAAAACGACCAGAGCGTCTTCGTGACGACAGCATGATATCAAACAATTTTAAAAATATTAATCAAAAATATTTTCAATGATGATGACCTTTCATTCAGCAGAGAAACGATTGACTTTTGCCAATATTCGAAATTTGTCCTTTGTACGAATTTATCTATTGAATTTTTTTCACCTTGTATTATTTTTTTTTAAATTGTAAAAGTTTTTCTTCAAGGGGAAGAACTCTGCATAACCCCAAACCAGTAATTCTCAGTAGTCTTATGATGGGTTACTATCCTTGCTTTCCTTTAACAGTTAGCAATCAGCAAGTGCTGTAAAGAAGTATAAAAAATATGTGTGTGCGTGCGTGCGTACGTGTGTGTGTGTGAGAGAGAGAGAGGAGAGAATAGTATGTTCCGAGAAAAAATTGAATTGAGAACTATTTTGCAATTGCACCAAATTTCAGGCAAAGATTACTTCTGCCCAGAAAGTGCTTCCTGTTCTCAAAGTCAGGACTATAAGGTGGCAAACATCGCTCTAAAACATCTAGAGTGTTCACACGCTGAGTCAGTCACACGCAAGAATGCCTCATTAATATGCCCACATTTCGCCCATAACCAAGAGCTCAATGATATAAGCTTATACACCAAGTCTGATCACAGTCTGTTCATAAACGAAGCATCTAGTTAATCACAATCAAGTGCTGACAAACTGATGACGGACGATGATTGTCGCAGGGCCTTACCTTTCGGCCAGACAAGCTAAAAACAAGTGGGTGATAACACACGTTTAACATGCCCGTGTACTTCTCAATTTCTCAATCTTTACTTTTCTTTTAAGAAGCTGGTACTGCACTGGATTAATTATTTATTAGGTTAACTATATTATTATATTAGTAATGCTAGTTTAATACTCATTCCCCGTTTGTTTGCAAATCAATAGCACACGATGTGTCCATTTGTGGATTTTTCGTTTGCAAATCAATAGCACACGATGTGTCCATTTGTGGATTTTTCGTTTGCAAATCAATAGTACACGGTATGTCCAGTTGCAGAAACATACAGTCGAGACTTATTTTTAAGTGTTTAACGGGACATATTTACTTGCGACTTTTAAGACTTTTTTTTAAAATATGAAAACAAGCTGATATCTCTACAACAATTTCTAAATTAAATAGTAGTTATATACATGAACATGGATTTTTGCTGAAAGTTTGTTCTCCATCTTTTGCAGCCATGTCCTTACGTCATCACTGTGTTAGGTTGACAACTCATTCACGTAGAGTCAATACGCCTTGATCAATATTCGCTAGATCAACGCCATGGCCACAGCAGCAGCAAACGATTTTACATGTGATCTGGCCCAAGTTGGGACTCTGGAACTGGAAAATGAAGGTATGTGATCTATAAGTCATATATAACAACCTAGTTTTTACTAACACATCAACACGTGTATATGGTGTTTCAAAGCGTACTAAACTCAATAGAGTCAAAATATACACCATCGTCAGAATATTTTCAGATGACGTAGTTCTGTCTGTTTCGTTACTTAAGGTCTGATATACGTTATGAAACCTTTCAGTGATATTCCATGAGCCCTACTGCGTACTGTCGTCACCGACATATACTTGTGTGTGTGTGTGTGTGGGGGGGGGGGGGGGGGGTGATGAGAGAGGGAGTGATGGGGGTGGGGTGGGGTGGGGTAGGCCGACAGCAATGGCCGCTCACAACAGTGGTACGATTGTGCAGTTGGATGTATATAAGAATTATATTCAGCATAATGCCAACAACCCTCTACTTAGTAAGATTTTCGTCATCAGCATAATGCCAATAACCCTCTACTTAGTAAGACTTTAGTCATCAGCCTAATGCCAATAACCCTCTATTTAGTAAGACTTTAGTCATCAGCATAATGCCAATAACCCTCTACTTTGTAAGACTTTCGTCATCAGCATAATGCCAATAACCCTCTACTTAGTAAGACTTTAGTCATCAGCATAATGCCAATAACCCTCTACTTGGTAAGACTTTAGTCATCAGCATAATGCCAATAACCCTCTACTTAGTAAGACTTTAGTCATCAGCATAATGCCAGTAACCCTCTACTTAGTAAGACTTTAGTCATCAGCATAATGCCAATAACCCTCTACTTAGTAAGACTTTAGTCATCAGCATAATGCCAATAACCCTCTACTTATTAAGACTTTAGTCATCAGCATAATGCCAATAACCCTCTACTTAGTAAGACTTTAGTCATCAGCATAATGCCAATAACCCTCTACTTATTAAGACTTTAGTCATCAGCATAATGCCAGTAACCCTCTACTTAGTGAGACTTGCATCATCATAGTACCAATAACCCTCTACTTAGTGAGACTTTCATCAGCATAATGCTAATAACCCTCTACTTAGTAAGACTTTCGTCATCATCATAATGACAATAATCCTCTACTTAGTAAGACTTTCATCATCATAATGCCAATAACCCTCTACTTAGTAAGACTTTAGTCATCAGCATAATGCCAATAACCCTCTACTTAGTAAGACTTTAGTCATCAGCATAATGCCAGTAACCCTCTACTTAGTGAGACTTGCATCATCATAGTACCAATAACCCTCTACTTAGTGAGACTTTCATCAGCATAATGCTAATAACCCTCTACTTAGTAAGACTTTCGTCATCATCATAATGCCAATAATCCTCTACTTAGTAAGACTTTCATCATCATAATGCCAATAACCCTCTACTTAGTAAGACTTTATCATCAGCATAATGCAAATAACTTTTATTACAGTTTTGAACAACCTGAAATGTATGTGTATTATCTTTCAGTGATTAGACTGAATGACAGTGCCGTAGTTTATCTTTAAATTCAATCATTCGACGCGCTTATATGATTTTTTCCGTGACGTCATATTGTCCGCAAGAGCATTATTTCATGGGCAACGTGTGTACCCATACTTAACTCCACCTACTGTGCCTAGCTTCTCCAAGATGAAATGATCCACCCTAATGGTTACACACAGTGAAGTAACATTTCGAAGTAGCATTTTTATTTCACTTAAGACAATCTGGTTTTAGAGTGCATACAAAATTCAAACACAACAAAATTGTACTTTAGAAAACTACCAAGAGAGACCACGAGTGAAATACTGCATGCAACATAGCTTTTTTTGTGTTTCCCATTTATAAAATCAATTCAAATTAAAGATTTTTCTCTTGTTTTACGCCCGTAATTGGACACAAATTTAAAGGTCTGTCATAATGATGAACCAACGGGAAATTCTGTAGAATATGTCTTCCCTGCTTTGTGTGCACAGCACATTATCCAGAACATATCGTAGCCAGTTTAGCAAGAAAAGTAGGTCTTTACAACCACAAATAATTTTTTTATGGGTGTTACCATAGGAAACTGAGCTACATCTGTTTAGCTACAAAGAGTATCAAAGGCACATTGCCAAAGCGGTTATAATCGCTGGATATATCTAACTACTAATTTAGCTGTTAACATTAATAATGAATATTTTCACAAATTTAGTTTGAGTCGACTCCCCAATACATTCTATGAAGTGTCCGATGTACTTTCGCAGACACTATAAAATCCATGTTTGACTTTTTAAGACTTTTTAAGGATGTCTAAGGAACAGATAAAATAGTTATTATTGTTTTCTTGTTAGATTATATATATTTTTTGAAAACTACTGTTTGCCACAATTCCACCTATCCCCCCTCCCCCAAGCTATGCGTGCACGGGAAGCGGAAAGGAAACATAATATCATCGATAAAAGTAGATTCTTTACATGTACACTGTTTACCTTATAGCGTAAATGCCGGGTTCACCATTCTTTATTATAATGTAAACTTTATCTTGCTTACAATGGGGATAAACAGTCCAAAAATTGTCGGGCACACTATTATATTTACATCGTGCTTGACGGGTACACCATTCTCCGATTATCGTAAACCTTTCTTGTGCGAAACAGAGAAAGACAGTCCAACAAGAAAGTACTACTCTACTTTAGGCAATAAAACAGCCAAAAAATACTCGTATGTAACAGCCAAATCTAATAAAGATGATGTATTTGTCCTGTGTTAGAACCAAAGTTATCTAATAAATAACTCCAGTTCCATGCAAATACCGAACCAGACCTCGACTTTTTGGCAATTAAATCACATGATAACTCTTACGCCTTCATTCAGTTTTCCCATATGTAAACAGCTGTATTTATGTATTTGTTTATTTATTTATTTATTAAATTCTTCAGACCCAAAGGCCCGTTATTGGAAATGATAACAATAGAATTACATATAACAACATATTACCAGCTATATTTACATCTACGTAATGCATATATACACGTACCAATAAAGCAAATAAGAGCCGTGTATTCAGAAATCATAAAATATTTCTTTCAAAAAGTATTAAAAAGCCGCAATATTCTTAATCATAATATCTATGTTGTGTATTTCTAAATATCAGTTAAAATTACTTTGTGCTCTATTTTCAAAACAATGTGTTCTTATGTTCAAACGAATTGTTGTGCAATAAAAAGAGTTTATGTCTAAGATTTCTTCTTAGAACATTGTACGCTATTTGACTTAATAAATAAGGACAATCATAATGACGGTGTATACATTTAAAAAGAAATACAAAATCAATAGTCTTTCTTCTACTCTGTAAGGGTGGTAAATTAAAATGCCTGCAGATTTACTTATAGGATATAATGGATTTAACATGGACATAATAACTGAGGGTACCTGTCTGCCCTACACCCAAATCTTTCACACAACTCTGCCACTTTAGCTTCACCCGTCCCATTGACCAGTATGCGGGAATTAATGTTCATATTCATGCTTTGTAAACAATCCATACATATTTATACGTCTGTCTGTATACGTAATATTTCCACATCCAATAAATAACAGTCATTAATATTTCTTGTAAAGCCATGCTACAGACTTATCCTAAGTGCTTTCGTTATATTGATTTGACAGTGACGCTTGATGACTCTTTGATGAATTTTATGGGAATGACTAATTTATTGTGATTAGAAACCCACCCACACCACCTCTGTGTACTGATGTCATCAGTGCACAAGGATCTGCATTTCTACACACGCACACAAGCACACACACACACACACACACACACACACACACAGTAAAGGCGATCCTTCCACTCTAAAATAAGCTTTCTGATAGGTATTTAAGGTTTCTGTATTCAAAAGCGACCCAGTTGAGAACTACATGATGGCATGTCAAAACCGAAACAGTCAGCGAAAAAATAAGAAGATAAAAAAGGAAAAATTCAGCAACTTGCATATTTGCTCAAATGCAAGCTTCACGTGACAACAAATGATAATATGTACAGCACAGTAAAACCAAACGTGCATGGTGTAAGCTATAAAAACGTACATGATGACGATGATGCTGATGATGATTATTGAAGTTATTATTATTATCAAAAAGAAAAAGAAGAACCATTCATGATGTAGTTGCATTATCACTACTACTACCATCATCATCATCATCATCATCAAACGAAGACCCATCATGATATAGTTGTAACCATCATCATAGTCGTCGTTATTATTGTTATTATTATTATCATTATTATTATTATTTTGTGTGTTAAATAAATAGGGAAGATTCTAAGTAAAACTGTACATTCTTGTATTAATCATATTGCCAAGTTAAAATTGATATGATTACAGTGTTTGAATGATAGAGAGTAAGAATTACTACACTCAAAGTACTTACCATATCAATTTTACATGATACTCTCCACTCTACACAACAGTGTTAATGAGCTCAGGTAAAATCAGCACTGATGTCTGGATTGCTAGACTATCACATTATTGTGATATATTCCATAGTTCACACATTTTAACAAAAAACGTAACGCGGGCGTATATCCAGTGTTCTAATAAATTTCGTATGGAGTCCCTTCTCTGAAGTCATTACGTCATGTGACCGAGCGCCTTATTAAGGTTTAGCGAGTCGATTGATGGCGCAAAGCCGTTATTTTTCACGTTTGCAATGGATACGGGTTCACGTTTGTACACACATATTTACGTTAGCTATAAACCAATACACGAAATTATGAAAACCTTGATAGAAACCCTTTTAAGTCTCAAAGAAAAATTTCTATCATGATCGATGATTCATGTATCAAGAAATTCCAGTCATCCAAGTCCTGGATAATCTGATTTCAATTCTATTTATTATGTCTTACATTCGAGTTTATGACATCACGAATTGTATTGAATTTATGACATCATAAATGACTTTTTTGTAATTCAAACGTGAGTTACTCCTGCACACTTCACTAGTGCCTCAACGAAGTTTGTGTTTGTGTGTGTGTGTGTGTGTGTGTGTGTGCGTGCGTGTGTGTGTGTGTGTCTGTGTGAGAGATGAGGAGGCTAGTCACAGTTCAGTCAGAAGTAATTGGTATAGTCTAATTTATACTATACCCAGATACATTTGTTGCAAATGCAACTTAATTTAAGACTTTTCTATAATATTTTGCTATTGAAATTGAAATGAGTATTCTGCCCATCTACTGCATGCTAAATTCCCGTGAGGGGCTGGGTAAGGGCAAAGCCATGCATTAATTAGACTGTTTCCACTGTCATCGAAGTGGTTGTATTATTTACTTATTACTTTTCATTCCAAATTCCAAGACAACGTGAAACACAAAAATGATGTACGGAGAAAAATAAAATTTGCCAGCGCTTATATATATATATATATATATATATATATATATATATATATATATATATATATATATATATATATATATATATATATATATATATATATATTGGGCTTTTCAAGTGCTTACCACCATGTAGGAATCAAAATATTCGATACGTAGCCTGATGATCTATCTACACTTTCAGACAGATATTGTTCCAATCCAGCGTGAATTGTTTGTCAAATCGTCCTTTTAGTCAGCTACCTAAGGCGTTATTTGAGTTTTCAGACAGTTATCCAAATTTGCCAATTTTCGCCACGTCGCTCAGTCTTTAGATGGCGTTTCTGTAAACGAGTGTTGACATTGACCTAATTTCGAGATTATGCTGCGCGGATACTTCAAGGTAATATATTTCTTCCTTATAAAGAGACAAACACAGAAAAAAGAAAAGTTAGAGCAAAATTAATGAATAAAGAAGAGTTTGGCTGACTTTAATCTATACAACAAATAGTACGGTTTTAAGACGAAAAGGTGGCCCGACAGTCAATACATCAAAGTGAGGCCAATACCCAAGTGTTTCATGAATGTATAATCTAAATTACTTGTTATATCGAAAAATAATGTATCATAATTCGACTACATGATATCATAATTAAATATATGTCATAAAATGAGGAGATAAAAGTAAAATGGTGCTTCATATAACTAGTGATGATATGGTTTTATAAACAAACTTAACGTTTAGATTTATATGTGCATACTGCGTACATGCTATTGTTTTGACTTGAGCAGAAGTGAGGAAAAATATGGATGATCGATTTCCCTCTTTCCCCTCCCCACGTCGCCAGAATCTGTCAGGAATATTCTTGAGTTTCGTAATCTCAGGTTCATCAACACATCTTCCTCCTGCCCATGTGATCTCGTTTCGATCAGACGACATTTTTTAGAGTCGATATGTACGAGATTCCTTCAACTCACATGCTGAAATTTACATTGAAGTCAATAACACAGAATGTGTTTACAAACTTACAAACTTTATATGTAAGTAAATTTGGTTTAAGAAAACAGCGGAAGACTACTGCCTTCTTTTTAAAAAAAAGATACACTCGTATGATGTAATTACAGTAACATCGCTTGGCTCAAGCTTATGTTCCGCGATCTTTAAATCAGACGAACACACACACACACACACACTTAATTTTGTCAAATCTTTACAACAGTGCAAGGCTTTTCAGTATTAATGAAACTTTATTATAAAACTTTAGGTGTTATCGTTCTATAGTACGTTCTTGTATAAAACTCTACACTTCACACATTAATTAAGTATCGGGACAACACGTTTGAAAAAACGTTTATCAGTTTTAAACAGTGTTTTTCGTGTTTGATCTCTCAAAGTGTGTTGTTCTAAGAAGAAAGATCTACTACATTAAAGCTATGCCTAAATATTTAAATGTATTTACGATCTCTAAATTACCATTACCCTATTTAAATTCTAGATCTATTTTAAAATTCTGCTTTTATAAAACTATTGCTTTAAAGTAGTGAATGTTGACTTAGAGTTTTCATCTTTGGAAATAATTATATAAAGTATCTAGACTTAGACCTGTTTGATACTGAGTATGATCAAGTATATCGTCTGCATACAAGAGTATGAAAATTGTGATAATTTGCATATTGAGCATGATCAGTATATCGTCTGCATACAAGAGTATGAAAAGTGTGATTATTTGCATATTTATTTCTTGCACACTTAGACATCAATTCCATCTCCTAATAACTGATGTGCATACTTTCTATCGAACTAAAAGGGCGATAAACTTTAAATAACGATACCGAGGGAAAATGTTGAAGATATGTTCTTAGTATTTTGAATTTTACAACTCATAAACAATAAAAACATGTCCCGTCATTAAACATGTTAAAGGAAATATGTATAATTGTATCAAGCCAATAACTCAAGTAAGATCATAACCGTCTATAAAAGAAGATGAAAAGCTACTCACTTCAACAAATTCATACTTTTAGACATTGTAATGACTGTAAAAATAATGGAATATCAAAATGTAAACGTATGTAATATACACAACATTAGCTCTACATCGCTCGATGTAGTGTCTTCAAGAAGCTGTTACATATTGTCGACTTCGAATGGTAGAATTTGTTTTAGAAAATACGACGTTAGAAATATATTAAGCTTTGAGCAAGAGATTTTATCAACAACTTTTGTCTTGATAATATGAAGGTTACTGAAAAGAAATATAAGGGTCATAGAAAGGACGGATCAAAAAAAAAAAAAAAAAAAAAATAAACAGAAATAAGGGTTAATATTGTTAGGACTGCCCACAGAACAACCTGAGTTCGCTAAAGATGCGTCACAAGAAACCTTTAGATAACAACAAAATCACATTAATATTTAAAAAAAAAAATCAAACACGATATATACCAATTAAAAAAGTCATATGTCTCTTTATATTTCAATTGACATTTGATGTAAAGATTTGAAAAATAATACGAAATTCCTGGTTGCTATTTAATAAAATATTTTTATTCTACATTAAACGTACAAATATTTCAAGTTGAGTTGTATAATAGTTTTCCTTAGCAAGCTTCATACATACATACATACATACATACATACATACATACATACATACATACATACATACATACATACATACATACATACATACATACATACATTAGTGATATATGCTTTGGGTTCATCTTGTATGCATATAAGGTTTTCTTTCCGTTCTGTATTTAAATACAATAAAATCATCATATGGCAAAGCCGTTGTAGAGCAAATATGTATTTTGTTAATATTATACAATCAATTTCTATTTTTAGAATATTGGTTTGGTTTGATGCTTTACGGGACAGTAACAAAAGTATTAGAATGTTGGTATTTAATAATAACAACAGAAACCTCATCGGATTTTAAATATTAGAAAAGTATGTATTAATATTATAATATTATAAAATAATTTCCACATCTTTCTAACAACTATTTTTGCAAATATTATCAAATCTTTTAAATAGTAGAAAATGATTTTCTCATCATGATAAATCGGTTCATTTCTATAATAAGAAATTTTTGTATAGTATTAGATTTTTTTCTAATACAATAATAATAAAAAACCACATTAATAATAGACGAAACCGGTCCTGATCTTGTAAAATGCATATTTTTATCCACAAAGGTTTGACAGAATAAATTGAAAGGTGAAATTAGTATGATTAGTTGTGCGATATTTTGTTTTGAAGAAGCAGAAAGAAAGAAAGAAAGAAAATTTACATTCTGCTGAAAAAGAAAGAGTGAAGAAAACAAACATACAAAGAAACATACAAACTTACCCAACAACAAAATGGCCCATTTCGGAGACTTAATGGGTGGAGAATTTAGTTGTTGCGCCTTACAAATTGATGTAATGATTTATGTAGTCACGTACATTTTTGGCCATCTTCTGTTTCACAAAAACAACATAAGTTTACGCTTACAAGTTTTGCATGTTTAAGCGCAAGAAAATCATTCGCTATATAACGGAAGTGCATTACGTAAGGACTACATGTCCGTTTGGAAAATTTCGTCCGTCTGAAAAAGAATTTGTGTAAGTTACTCTTTTGTCTAGGGTTATTAAAGCGCGACAGTTAATTCCCGAAATTGCTGCATTGTCAAGCGGTAGATTTTACAACAGCTGAAAACAGATGACGTCTGCTTAAGCGGTGTTACGAAACACCCAAATCCACCAAATCTACCCAAATCCACACCAAATCCAATCCAAATCCACCCAAATCCAAACCAAATATACGAAATCTTATTAAGTCTACCGTCTCGTCTCTAAATTACACGCACTCCCATTTTTCATTAAAAGTCGACGTTCCTGTGTTTGGTTGATATATAAATACAAATGTAATTTACGAGTCGTATATCTGACTGTAATCTTCACGCCATTAATAAATAAACAGACAAAGATTAATAAACGTTTCACTTATTTTAAATGAATAATTACAGCATGAAAATGCATAACAAACACCTAGTAAACAGGACTGATCAAGAAATTTTAAATTAAAGGCCGACAATTACCCGAAATTCACCATATGGCAATGATCGTGACAAACTGGTAAATGTTACTTATCTTAATCCTATAATTAGTATGTACCGACAATTATTGCTTTGATGGTCTTTCAGTAATCAGGCCGCCTAAAAAGATACCGAGAAAACAATGACAAATAATGAATTGTTTGATATTAGTATGTACCGACAAATATTGCTTTGATGGTATTTCAGTAATCATGCCACCTAAAAAGATACCCTGAAAACAAGGACAAATAATGAATTGTTCGATGACGAGAAACTTACACCTCTTTTATTTTAATTGCGACAATTGTGTCCATTTAAGATGATAATTAATTGACCATGTCGTGAAATATATAACACGCAAATGTTTTAAGTCATTCCTCACAATTCCCTAGTCATTGTGCTACTTGTTTACAAAATCGTTCATCGAATCCTCATTTGATATGTCTAGAAAACGTGCATCTAGATTTCCAGGCCAGCGGAAACGTCCAGCAGCTGAAAGGACTAAAAAATATTATAAATGAAATGACAAATTGTAGTTAATATACTTGCATATGTGTACGTTTAGTCATTAAATAATTATTTTTTTTCCCGCGTAAATTGTTCTGTTATAACTTGTTACTTTATAACTTATATGTATTACTTTGCACAATATATTGCGCATGTCCGTTCTGATTCTCATTCAAAGTCGGGTTTCACTATGTCCTCCAACTCAATGCATCATTACATGTGCTAATATAACGGACTCACCCTTAGCTGTGTCCCTATATTTCGCGTTGTGACAACTATATATGCCGAAAATTGTTACTAAACATTTGGATTTGGGTGGATTTGGTGTGATTTGGGTGTTTCGTGACACCCTGCTTAAGTTTATTTCTATCCTGATAGCTTTGACAACAAAACGCCGAATACTTTTTTTTATATAGTGGACGATATCTATCTAAAATTAGAATGAAAAATAAACGAAATATAGCTTTTAATATTATTTTCTTATTTATGAAAACGCACAGTGAAGAGGCTGTGCCTCTCATCAAACTTACAATAATTTTTCTACATCATTCATTGAATAGCTTGTTCCATGGTAAGTGTTACAACATGAAACTCAGTTCAAAGTCCTGTTTATCTTCGTTAACATTTCTATCCAAAATCAATTAAGTACTATATAAATAACAACTGTACCTATGCACTATGACCCGTGCATGTGTGCCTGTTTGTTTTTGTTGTGGTTGTTGCTGTTGTATTTTTTGTATAGTTCGTTGCGTACAGCTGTACAATACCAGTTGCCACCATTACGACAGGTTTTCAGTGAAAAGATACGTAATATAATAAACTTAGGTACCGTGGAGAATATACTACAGAACAATATGTACAGAATATCAATCTATATTTCATATCTTTTTCTCCCTAACTTTAATTGGAATGTGATGAATTAATGGTTGTCACAACCCCGCTACCGTATTATAAATAATACTGCAGAAGGTGTGCATTAAAATTTAATGACTCACGAGCCCCCAGTCAGCAGTGCCGACTCTCTAAATACATATAACAACTCAAGGTTGACTAGATAACAATTTTATCAAATATAGGAATCAATTCAAGAATTTCATGGACATAAATCTTCAGTTCAATATATCTTAATACAATAATGGGCCGGGTTGACCAAATGCCCTTTACTTCTTAATTCGTCATATGGAAATTACTGTCCTATTGTGAGAGAGTTGTCCCAAGTACTGATCTGTTCGAATGTATCTTCCTTCCTCCTTCCTTCCTCTTCCGCCTTCTGTACACCGTGCCTCTTGTGTACACCCTGGAAGTCTACTCGGCTTCCTTCGGCCTTTCTCTCGGTGTCGTCACAGCGTACACCCTGGGAATCTCTCAGCGCCGACTCTTACGGGCACCCTGGGAGCTTCCTTTTAGAAGCTTGTAAACCCAGTTCAATTCCCTTCTTTTTACGAGTTAAGTCTCGGAGTGGCTTTTAGCTAAAACTCCCTCCTCAACCTAAGCTATTCTGCTTTACTTAGACAATACGTCTCTCTCCCTCGAGAACTAGCAGCTCACTGATGGGTCTGTGCGCGTTTACGAATAAGAATGAAGCATTTTCCTGCCTAAAGGGTTAGCCCCTCCCACCGGTAGGTTTAGCTTCTCTCATCCTTAATTGGTCGACACGCCTATCGTTTGATGTTCTTTCCGGCTGGGTCCAGGTTTCTTCACACCTTCTTGGCGCGCCACGGGGTATCCGGCGCGAATATGTCCTTCGGCAATAGCCCCGCTGCACAAGGATTAAATACCTTTGAAGCCAATTCAGAGATCCGAAATTATGTATTTCCTAGTAAGATGTCCGGCCCACATGCTATGATTTCAGCAAAAATTCTGCCCTTCAGTTCGTTACAATGGTGTTATCATCATTCGATCCAGTCAATCATTGTTTATTTATTGATTTATTGGCCTTTCGCGATTTCCCTGTATTTGTGCATAATTTAGAATTCGTTTTGCGTAATATAAGCAAAATACCCCAACATCTGAACAACCAGTCAGGGTCCAGTCAGTCAGCAGCGAACAGAGCAGTAGATAACACTACTAATAGCGCTAGCGATGGAAATTATACCAGAGCAAGCCCTGAATGCCCTGAAGGGCCTTGGCCTTTCACTGGCATCAGGCTGGAGCTTAAGAGCTCAGGAGAAAAGGACTACTCTTCTCCTTATCTGGGAAGATAAAAGAAATATGTATGAAGACAGAACCCCTAAGGATTGGAGAAGCAGAGGACCAGCGAGAGGACAACCGAAGCCTCAACAGAGGGAGCAACGAGTGCAGACTCAGCCGAGTGCTAGCGACCCTGTCACGGTTCTAACAACAGCAATACCAGCGCTGACCACTCCACCCCCAGCAGCAGCAGCTGTAGCTGAAAATGTAGCTGGGACAAGAGGGAAAACACAAAAGGGAAAAAAAAATCCAGAGGGGACCAACATGCAGGATGCGAGGGAAAAAAAACCTCCCCCAACTGCGCCTCAAGCCTCATCTGCGCCTATATCAGCTGTGAATAATCCGGCCAAACCATCGGCAAATCAGGTAGCGGTGGAAGCGTGGAAGTCACCCCCACCCACCCCGGAACCGAACACACCGCCGGAAATGAGTACAGCCGAAGCCGAATTAGAACAACAGGCGTACCAATATACGTACGACCAGTCATACGCAATGGGGATGGATGAAGTCTGGCTGCAGGAAAAAACTGCCCAGAGATATATTGAGGATGTCAGGGATGTCCTTGATGCAAGAAAGATGAAAGAATTAGGAGTCGAACAATCGAAGTATGGCAGAAACCGGGAAAGAAAAGCAACAGCAAATCTTCTACGATGGGGAAAGAAATCTACCGAATGCCCGTTAGGACTAGCGGTATACATCTGCAATCATCTGATAGAGTACCACGGGCTCCAAAACGACTATGTTAGATACCACACACCCTTGGGCGGATTGGATATGGCGGACATTTTACATCCCTACAGTCCGAAAGTGCGAACCAGACGGACGCTAACACAGGGAATGCCAGACCACCTGAAGCCGTATTTCATGAAGCCGCAGAAGAACCCCCTCAGTCCTTCTAAGGACTAATAAGAGTTCGCAAAATGCCTATCGGGTTTCAAATTGGCACAGAAAACCCGTTTTTGACTAAAAGTCTCTGAAAAACACAAATTTGATCAATTCGGAACCACCGTCAAAAATTATTACTCAAAATTGAAGTGCGTGTGATACAAAAATGGGATGAGTAATTTTTTACTCAAAGATTGGTATTGTTTTTGGAAATAATATGTACACTTTGTACACAAAATTTTTACAAATCAGGAATAAGCACGTTAGTTCAAAAGAAAATTTTTTGTAACTTGAAGTACTGTCATAATTGAACAAGTGGCTAACACTTTATTGGTATTAGGGACAGCCCGACTTAGTTAACTGGGCAGAATTTGACCTTTCCGCTTCGTGTCCCCCTTGCCAAGCCCAAGCCGCCCAAGCCGCCTGCCACGTTCCTGACATAGCATGCTGTGCATGCAGTAAAGCGCAAGCGGTTTTTACAGCTCTGTTTAAACCGCTTGACGAACCCCAAACTGATGCTACAACAACAGTTTGGGGGCAAATTAAATAGTGCGCTGTGCGCATATTAATCAGACGTACATGACGAGATTCGTCGCACACGTCTATAATTCAAATTCAGTCAGTCAGTCAAATCTGAACAACGCTTTGCGCCCATTAACTCAACGTAAATGACCGAATGGCCGCACACGTAGTTAATCAAACGAACGAACGAACGAACGATCTGAACATGATCAAGGGTAGAAGTGACTGGGTCATCTGTGTCATTCAGTGGCATTTAATATATCCCAATAACCTATATATTTAAGTGTCGATTTTTCTTTGCTCAAACGGCAAAGATGATGTCCTCGGCCCATCAGAGATTATTGAGGGCACCTTAAATTTGTCATACTCTCCATTATTGTCCTCACTTTTGTATTATGTTGTACACTCACGTGGGTCATTGGCCCGCTAATCGGGATCAATTGTTTACTGATCTAGAACAATTCCTGCTATACATCTAGTGCAAGATCAGACAGATTATAGACCAGCAATTTACCAGTTGCTCTATCCGGAATCCTACAGTTACCGAAATGTCGTTATACGGAATTTGTGATAACATGAAATTGTAAAAAAAAAAATAAAAAATATATATTCTCAGAAACGTGAATTTTGCCAGTTGCTCTGTCTGGAATGATACGGTTACCGGAACGTCGTCATAAGGAGTTGGGATAACATAAAATTGTGTGTAAAATAAATACATTCCAGAAATGATTGATTGCAGCGTGTATTTATGCTCATAATTCGCATTTTCTATAAATGCGACTCTGCATGTTGTTGATAACCACCCGCAAAATGAGAACAGTTACATTATATTGCAAGATTTTATCTTACGTTCAAATCAACGAACTGCAGTTATTTATATAGAAAGCGGAACGAACTGTGCAAACAATGTCAGCCAACGGTACAGGGGAACCGCTGTAGCTCAGTTGGTAGAGCGTCGGACTCGTAATCACGTGTTCGATACCCGCCAAGGCCAGCCAGGGTCGGCTGCTAAGGTACAGACGAAGATGACGACCACAACAACAATAAGACGATGCCATTAATGAAGTTAATAAATTCATACAAAAAAATGCCGACTAGGTTTATTAGCCTTCTGAATAAAGAAGGCAGCGTGCGCGCGCATATGTGTGTGTGTGTGTGTGAGAGAGAGAGAGAGAGAGAGAGAGAGAGTATTGCCGATCTGCAAGTCGATGAATGTACAGAATTTACTTTTATTTCCTTTGAAAATATGAACATGCTGGCGGTCCTCAATCTGTCGTTTCCATAGTGAACTAGGCTGGTTTCTCACCAGCCGATTCCACTACAAACTATGTTAACTGTAACACATATGTAATCCTCTACGTCATCTATAGCACAACCTTGCGAACTTATATCATATTCATTGCTAAGGAACAACTATTTTATCTGGGTTTCACTTTCACTTTACTTTAACTTATTGCAGTGCAATGGCAATAACTGAGAAATATCTAATGCATTTGGGAACTTCTCAAAACGAATTCTCTCTCTCTCTCACACACACACTTTTGGGATTTATAATTTAGATTTTTCTTTAAATAAAATCGTGTTAGTAAAATTAAGCAAAAGCCACTTGAGGTAGACAAATGAAATTTAATGGGTAACTATTTATATTCAGACAACCCCACCCAAAAATAATAATTAAAAAAACCCCACACAAATATATATATATATATATATATATATATATATATATATATATATATATATATATATATATATATATATATATATATTTCCTATTTGCACTCTCTTTAAAATTCGGGTAGGTAGGTATTATATATATATATATATATATATATATATATATATATATATATATATATATATATATATATATATATATATATGCTAGGGTCAGCAGTGAGAAACAGGGACGGTCGGCCAACCGGAAACACACATATTTTTTTTGTTGTTGTTGGCCTCATATGCAGATGACCTGATTAGATTATCAGGCCATTACAGCAATGCTTCACTTTGTTATTGTAGTCTACACATTTTCAACTTTTTGGACATGGGCTGTTTGGATGAAAACCTTTTTAGGACGATGACATTTTAATGTATATATATATATGCAGATGTAGATGGTAAAATTAGATTTTTATGCCATTTAAGCAAGGTTTCAAACAAGGCATATTAAAAAATAAAAAACAAAAAAAAAACAAAACAAAGCAAAACAAAACAAAAAACGCATTTTGGAACTTTTTTTACTTTTAAATTTATTTTAGCACACTAATTCACAAGCCACTTTAGGTAAAAAATAATACAGTTTGGTAGGCATGTTTGCATGCATGTGTATATGATCAACATATTTAGCAAATGTAAATATTTCTTTATAAAATGTTCAAACTAAGACTGTTTTGCTAGAAATAAAGTTGCATAACGAAGTAACCGAAATGTGACGCAAACAAGCCTTTCTGTGAAATTAAAAAAAAAAACAAACAAATAAAACCAGCCTGCAATTTATTCTTCAGTTAGCCGATCCTATACATAGTATTTTATGGACCTTAACAGAACACTCTTTGCTTTGTTGGACCAGAGGTAAGATACTAAGAATGTTTGCGAAGTCATGGTCACTTTCAATTTCATTTATACATTTAGTATTTAAATACAGTATACATAATATATGTACTCTGAATTTTGGCACACGAAGCGATCATTTTAGTTAAACATATGTGATATTTGTTTATATGTGTATGCTTTGAGAGAGAGAGAGAGAGAGAGAGAGAGAGAGAGAGAGAGAGAGAAAGAGAGAGAGAGATTGGGCTAACAAAATTAAGAATCAGTAAACGTTGGATAAAATGACTTGGAAATATCAATAATTCCAGTAAACTCTTTTTCACAAACACTGATTATTTTTTGCGTGTTTTATTTTATTTTTTTTGGTTTTGAACGGCACTTTTAAGACATTACTGTGTTAAAAGTGCCAAGGAAATGGAAGTTAACTGCCTTTTCCAAGACACACCGAAGCAGCCGAGTCGGGCTGGCTACAGCGGGCATTGAACCCGGGATTCTTGGATTATGAATCCGACGCTCGACTAAATGAGCTACTGTGAGTCCCCATTGATTATCAAACAGAGAAGCAATCTCCCGAACAACGTAGGAAATCAGTGGGTAACTTCACAAGGAAAGTATAAATATCAGCCAAGGAAACTCGTCGTTTTTGTTCTTACTTCTGATTAGAAAGCATAAATCTATATTCATCCTAATACAGATAGTAATTCATAACAGCTCAAAAATTGTTCATAATGACTTATAAAAGGAGACACGAGAAATACGTCAAAAATTGTGTGGACCATGTAACATTTAGTAAAAACTGTAAACAATAAACACATCTTGGTTCAAGTTAGTCCACATTCATTGCTCGTGTTTACCTCTATACTTCAAAGCTGACGATGCATTTTTGTTGTATACAGTAAAAAAGTAGCCTAATTGCCATTAAATGCGAACTTTGAAATACTATGCTGTATATAAATTATCTTCATTCACTTTATTTTTAAATCTTTCTTTTACACTTTTCCCATGCAGTATTGGTCAAGGTGGAGATTACTCCTCACAGTGGGTTACTTCCCTTGGATAGGCTAATGCCATTGCCACAAGTCTGTAAATTTACGGTTTACATACCACCTTGAGAGAAACCGTACGCTTTGATAAGAGCAGTACACTCAGTTTAGATTGTATTTGGTTTAATATCTTCTATACAGTGCTTTTAGTGCAGAATGGGAAGATTTTTGAAATACTTTTAAAAAAATTACGGGTTTCTTTACTCGCAGTGATGGAACACAGGACTGACGATGTTACAAGGTAGCACGCGGTACACGTCACAATGTACCGATTACGTCACAAGGAAACGCCTTTCAGACGCCAAGCACAGTCTGCTTATTTTTCCTTGTTTTAATCTCTGATAATAAATGTTAAGTTATGGTCCAATCAACGTCCTCGTGTATTAATACGCACAGACGCTGTGTTATTTTAAAGAATATGAGCTGCGAGGGCTGTGCAGGCGGAGTTTGTGGCACATTAGCAGACGACACCTTTGAACAATGCAGAAGTTAACATACTAACAGGAATTTCATTGAAATAGTAAGGGTGGTAGGTACATGGTACATGTTGGGATGCAACAAATGTAGAATATGACCGGAAAATATTATATGACTGATCAGTTGATTATCGCTATATTTTTTAAGTTTTTTTTTTTTTTTTTTTTTTTTTTTTTACAATTGAACACCCCCCACTCCCCGTTTGTATCGCTACAGAAAACTGTCGTCGTTAAACAACTTTCCCGAGAATAGAAAAAAAAAAATAAAAAAAATAAAAAATAAAAATAAAATATGAAATGGTTTTCATTGGCGTTAATGCATTATAATTGAAAACAAAAATTGTATCTAGAGCTTATTTCTTCTTTCCATAAATTATGATATTATCTTTTTAAAAAAATTCTTGATGTGTACTCAGTACTGTATCAGTACTCGAAAGAAAAATTGTTCGTCCTTCATTAGTCATCCTATTGTTCAGGGATTCCTATGCAATTTATTCACTGTTTTGTAGCAAATCGAATTTAAGTTGAGTGTCTACCCTGTGCTTGTTTTGATGAACAAGTGGGGACTTTTTATTTTGTATTTTCTACCCAACAACATCAACAGCTACTATTTTTTGTTTTGTAAAACAGCCCATGTTTTCTGTTTGACTGAAAACACGAAGTTTGAGCCTCTTTGTGGTTAGACCTGACCCTGTGGGTAAGGACTGCCATACAGTTGAGCAAATGTTTGTTGGATATGTGCATTTGTTTTTCCGTGTCCAGCAATTGTGTAAAAATGTACATGGTTATAGCGTGAAGACCTTGATAGTTTTCAAGCAATGACCTATGGGGTAAGTCCCTTGGGGTAAAGATGAACTCCAGGGCCAATTTTGGTTGCATATATTCTTTTGTCTTTTCATGCTCAATAAGGATACATATGGTCATAGGGTGGGGATATCACCAATTTTCAAGCTATGGCGTAAATGCTAAATCCCCAGGGGTAGGGATAGACCATGTCAAATTAAGTTGCATATACCGGTATTCATTTTTTCATGTCCAGTAAGTTGATATATGGTTATAGGGCAGGGATCTTATTAGTTTTTATGCTATGATGTAGATTCCAAGTCCCTAGGTGTAGGGATGGACCCTGTGGTCAAATTAAGTTGCATGTATTATTTTGCCTTTTCATGCCCAGAAAGTGTATATATGGTCATAGGGTAGGAATCTCACTGGTTTCCAAGCTATGATATAGATCGACAGTCCCTTAGGTGTAGGGATGGACCCTGTGGTCAAATTAAGTTGCATGTATTTATTTGTCTTTTGATGCCTAGTAAGTGTAGATATGGTTATAGGTGGGGATCTCGCTAGTTTCCAACCTGTGATGTAAATTAAAAGTCCCCACAGGTAGGTATGGACTCCATGGTAAAATTAAGTTGCATGTATTAATTTGTCGTTTGATACCTAGTAAGGGTATATATGGTTATAGGGTGGGGATCTCGTTAGTTTCCAAGATATGAGGTAGATTCAGAGTCCCCAGGGGTAGGGATGGACCCTAAGGTCAAATTAAGTTGCATGTATTAATTTGTCATTTGATGCCCAGTAAGTGTTTATATGGTTATTGGGTGGGGATCTTGCACGTTTCCAAGCTATGAAGTTGATCCTAAGTCCCCAGGGGTTGGGATGGACCCTAAGGTCAAATTAAGTTGCATGTATTAATTTGTCTTTTCATGCCCAGTAAGCATATGTATGGTTATAGAGTGGGGATCTAAATGGTTTCCAAGTTATGAACCATGACCCAAGTCCCTATAAGTAGGCATGGATCACGAGGGGGGAGGGGGGCTCATTGTCAGTTACAGGTATATATTTGTCTTTTCATGCTTAGAGTATTTTCTGTTGTAGGGTGGTGTTTTCAATAGTTTCCAAGTTATGACACAGGTGTTAAGTCCTGGAGAGTAGGGGTGGATGCTGGGGTCGAAGTTAGTTGGATTGATTAATTTGTCTTTTGATGCCCAGTAAGTGTTTATATGGTTATTGGGTGGGGATCTTGCTAGTTTCCAAGCTATGAAGTAGATCCTAAGTCCCCAGGGGTTGGGATGGACCCTAAGGTCAAATTAAGTTGCAAGTATTTGTCTTTTCGTGCCCAGTAAGCTTATGTATGGTTATAGAGTGGGGATCTAAATAGTTTCCAAGTTATGAACCAGGACCTAAGTCCCTATAAGTAGGTATGGATCATGAGGAGGGGGTGCTCAGTGTCAGTTACAGGTATATATTTGTCTTTTCATGCCTAGTAAGTGTATTTATTGTAGTCGGGTGGTGTTCTCACTAGTTTCCAAGTTAAGACACAGGTGTTAAGTACTGGGAAGTAGGGATGGATGCTGGAGTCAAAGTTGGTTGCATGTATTTATTTGTCTTTTCATGCCCAGCAAGTGTATACAATGTATATGATTATAGAGTGGGGATCTCAGTGGTTTCTAAGTTATAAACCAGGAGCTAAGTCCTTAGGAGTAGGTATGGATCCCCTGGGGTGAGGAGTCAAGGTCAGTTACATGTATACATTTGTCCTTTGATGCCCAGTAAATGTATGGTTATAGGGTGGGAATCTTGATAATTTATATGATATAATGCAGGGGTTATGTTCTTAAGGGTAGGGATAGACCCTGGAGTATCACCAAGGGGTCCTAGCCTCATGTGTGTTGACACTTGGTACTTATTTGAAATTTATGCAAAATTACCACTACCCCCTTTGCCCCATTGCCCCATCTCCAGGATCATGATAAAAATTCTAAAAGTGTTTGGACAATTTACACTTATAAGACTATCATTGACTTTTTGTGTCTAGATGTAATGGTGTAGGAGGAGTTCAGGACATTACACCTGTTCAACTTTATATATTACAATATTCCCCTCCCCACACAGAAATGGTTGTCACAGTCATCACTATTTCTTGATTCTGTATAGTATTGTTTTTATGAACACAATACAAATGTAAAACTAAAGAATAAGAACATTTTATATCTTTAGCTTACAAGAATACTGTACAGAACTAAGAATGGTTTCATGTGACTACTGCAAGAAAACCATCTGGTGATGATAATAATAATAATAATAATAATAATAATAATAATAATAATAATAATAATAATAATAATAATAATAATAATTTATTATTATGATATGACAACAGCATGATGGTTAAAGTTATGACAGTAGACTGCTTAAAGTCATAAATATAATTAAATTGATTATATGTAGATGCATATAAGTTATTTTTGTATTATTGTAATATTCAGTATAGATGTCAGTTTTTGTGCATTGTCCTGTATCAAGTTCATATGTACTGATTCTGTCACTTGTTTTCCACAGCTGACCTTGACCCCTGGTACTACGGTATTGTGGTATTGTTCCCGGACAAAGTGATGGTGGCAGATAGCAGGGCATGTAATCTCAGTCTTCACAGTCTACAAGATGGACATCTACTTGCTGTATCAGACAGACTGGAGTCACAGCCCATGGATGTATGTATATGTAGTATACATGATAATGAAATCCAAGTGGCAGTGTCTCTGTTGACGGGTCTGATAGAAATCCTGTCTGTTCAATCTACAGGACAGACATCAACGATAACAAGTGTGAGGAAATTACATGTAAGGACAGAATTTGATGACTGTTATGGAGTGAAATACCTGAATGAAAAACTTCTGATCTGTGGTAGGAAACAGTACAATAGGACATATTATTTGTGTTGGGGCATTGTGTCAATTACAGATGGACATGTGGACAAAGTTCATAAGATCTGTGAATGTGGGAAGTACGGTTTGAGTTACTTGTGCACAAATCCCAGAGATGATAACATGGTTTATATCTCGTGTAGTGCTCGTTCTGAATATCCTGACAATAACGGTGTGTATGGATATAAAAATTCTACACTGGAATTTCTATATCAACATGAAGATCTAGATGACCCCAGTGCCGTAACTACAGACAGACGGGGATTTCTGTTCGTGTGTAACAACGACCCTCCCTGTATTCATCATCTGACAGAGAAAGGACAGCTAGTGACTATATACAGGGAGGGGATGCCATCAACAATCAGGGCCATATTCTGGGAGGAACAGCAAGGACTGTTGTACATCACAAGCTACAAGAGTAAAGTGATAACTATATTCAGACCTGTGTATTCGGATCATCAAGGTAAATCAATATTTCATATTTTATTGACATGATAGGACAAATAAAACTACATGCTTCATTTATTGACATTTCTCAAGGATTTCAATTTCAATTTACATAACAAATGTCAAGTTATTTTATAATTATAACTTTATTATCAAGACAAACAAGTGTAAAAGATATGAGATATATTAAACAATTAGTTTAAAATCAAAATGTAAATAATAATAATTCAGAATGCTCATTCTCCTGATGAGTCAAGATGACAATTTTATATTAAACAGAAGATGAGACTGATGTCAGATATAAAATGTATCATACAAATGTGAAGTTCTGTAATGTTTGTAATTGTGAATATCTATGTCATTCGTAATCAATGATGAATGATCAGGTTGATGAAATATAAAACAGTTATTTCTAGATCAAAAGTTTTTGAAGGAAGCCATTAGAATTACATACAGTAATACATTTCTGTTTGTATATATACATACAACTGATTCCACAACATTTCTTAAAATTCACATGCAAAAACTGAGTCAGAAAACTAACTTTGGTCTGCTAGGTGAGTTTGAAAATAGATTCATCTATGTTTTAATTATTGTTATTTTTATGAAGGAAATTTTAATTATTTTTCTTGTCGAGAGTGGGATTGTTGGTTACCCCACCCACTCTGGCCCCTAATTTTTCCCAGGGTTATTAAGGGGTCGGCGAAAAAGCACAATGGGCTCTGCCCGTAGGGGTTACTATGCCCAAATTTTTTTAAGGGTTGGACTTAGTTTTTATTTTTCTTGCATTTTCTCCTCGGTTGCATTGAAGAAATAATACAAATTAATTATTGATAAATAAATTTAGAGAAAGAAGAACAAATATAGGTGCCAGGAGAGCCAGTTTGGAGGGTTTCTGGTTTCTGTTGGTAGATTATAAAGAATAGCAAAAGAGATTCACATGTGGACTAGGGGGGGTCCTCTTGATATGAGTGTGGCTTCCATCATTGAAATCTCTCGCATATTTAAAATTATTATTAAAAAATAAAATCTCATGGCCATATTCTGGGAGGAACAGCAAGGACTGTTGTACATCACAAGCTGGCACAGTAAAGTGATAAGAATGTAGACCTGTATATTCCAATCATCATTACAGTACAATAGGGGCCACTATGCCAATTTTTTTAAAAGGGTTGGACTTGCATTTTCTCCGTGGCATTGAAGAAAAGAAAATAATTAAGGCCACACAAAAAAAATATGTGAGTTTCCAGTCCCCCGACCCTCCCTGTTTCTCGTTGCTGACCCAAGCACTCCTCCCCCCCATAATTTTTTTTTTAAATAAAAAAAATCACATGGCCAAAATTGATTTGTGCATCAAATTCAGCCAGTTTTGCCCAGTACTTTGAAGCACTTGAAATATTATTTGATTTATATATAATGTTAATAAAAAAAAAAACTACCTACCTACCTACTCTAATTTTAAAACCAGTGCAATAGGAAACACAGATTTTTTTGGTGCCTAATTATTGGTAAAATAAATAGAAAGAAGAATGAATACACATGCCAGGTGAGCTAGTTTAGAGGGTTTCTGTTGGTGCTCCCCCCAAAGATATATGTAGTAATGTAGTAATCAGTTCATTCTATGATGATGCCTGACTGTCGTCATGGCATTTGGTTGATTATAAAGAATAGCAAAGGGATTCACATGTGAACCTCCCGATTGGGGGTGGGGTGTGTTTCCTCAGGAGATGATGTCTGTCTTCCATCCCACACTGAAATCTCCCACATATTTTAAAAAATTCCAGAACAGACATTTTTCCATTTTTTTTTTAACATATTGCTTCCAGTGTTGTATATTTTTGGTAAAGACTTCCTGTGATCATGGGATTGTGAGCATGACACTTTAATTGTCAATTCAACAGACAATAACCTAAATTTGATCATTGGATTATACTATGTGTGATCAGTAGTAATTACGAAAGTATGAAAGACGTTAATGGATTATGGATTGGATTAGATATTACTAAAGAGCTAGAGTAGCAGAAAAAAACAGTTTGGTTTAGTATCAGTATTTATTGTTTGTCAGTATGTAAAATAAAATGTAATTTGTAATGTTATGTCATTACTTTCACCAGGTCTCAGCTGTCCATAGCTCTCATGTAGTGAGATAAGGCCTAAATTAAGAAAATGTTTTTTGCTATTTACCACACTATCCTTGTAGGCTGAAACTAAATCTCTGTGGTACCACTACCCGAATTTAATGACCCCATACCTATATCTTTTTATCCCGTACCCTAAAAAAGAAAGAAAAAAAAGTAAATGGTACTGGCCATGCCCATTTCTCACATTTGAAGTGGAATTTTTGATTGGAAACTAGCTGGAAAAGGAAAATAGTACCAATCTTTCTTATCTTATTTTTTCCATACCATTACCAGAACCACACATTTTTTTGGGGATGCCTTAGGACAGGGTTCATGGGTGGGAAAATTACTTTCTGCTGACATCCATTGAACTGTATTAGATTATATCTGGTATTTTTGAGATCGACCATTTAATATTCGGGGGTGGGGTGGGGATGAGGAGCTTCTGTGATTGTTTTCTTGAGACTACACACACATTCATCCCATCGTCATCATGGTCCTAAATGAAAATGGTGCTGCTCGGACATACATTATGGCCGTCAGGGCAGCCATCTTGAAAATCTTGTTATTGCTATTCCTTCTGAATGGATGGTCATATCAACATGGGGTTTCACTAAAAGACCTCTTGTGATGTTTGATTGGTTCTAAATGATAATGGTGCCATTATGGCCACCATGGCAGCCATCTTGAAAATCTTATCGCTATTCCTCCTGAACAGAAAGTTATATTGACATGATGTTGTCACTAAAAGACTTCTTATGATGTCTAGTTGGTCTTGAATGAAAATGGTGCAGATCTGAAATCCAATATTACCGCCAAGGCAGCCATCTTGAAAATCTTGTTACCGTTACTCTTCCTGAATGGATGGTCATATCAACATGGGGTTTGCACAGAAAGACCTCTTATAGTGTCTACTTGGTCCTAAATGAAAATGGTGCTGACCTGACATCCAATATGGCCACCATGGCAGCCATTTTGAAAATATTGTTATCGCTACTCCTCCTAAATCGATGGTTATATCAACATCTGGTTTTCACTAGAAGACTTTTTATGATGTCTGTTTGATCCTAGATGAAAATGGTGCCGATCTGACATCCAATATGGCTGCCATGACAGCCATCTTGAAAATCTTGTTATCTCTACTACTCCTGAATGGATGGTCATATCAACATTGGGTTTTCACTTAAAGACTTCTTATGATGTCTACTCAGTCCTAAATGAAAATGGTGCTGATCTGGTGTCCAATATGGCCACCACGACAGGCAACTTGAAAATCTTGTTATCAATACTCCTCCAAAATGGATGGTCATATCAGGATGGGGTTTTCACTAAAAGACTTCTTATGATGTCTCCTTGATTCTAAATGCAAATGGTGCCAATCTTAGGTCCAATATGGCTGCAATGATAGCCATCTTGAAAATCTTGTTAACTCTACTACTCCTGCATGAATGGGCATATCAACATTGGGTTTTCACTAAAAGACTCCTTATCATGTCTGCTTGGTCCTAAATGAAAATGGTGCTGATCTGTCAACTGATGTCTGTCCATCCATTTGCACAAATTTTTTATTGCTGCTCTTCCTAAACTACTTTCCGGATTGCCTTGAAACTATATATATATATATATATATATATATATATACAGTGTTCTCAATAGACGTGACCCATTTCTGATGCGTGAAAATTCCAGCCTCTGCCTATATTTGGGCTGGAGCATCACTCTGAATTACCCTTGATTTGTGTGGGGCCTAATTTCCTATTGTGCGTGTGCTGTCCATAACAAATTTACTGTAATTACATATGCGACTGTGATTCAGTGATTGACATTTGCTACTACTGTTTACACAATAGGAACCAATAATATCGTACCTATGTAAAATCAATATGAACTCAGCGGAGCTAACATGTCACTGATGTCACGCTCAGGTATGCATAATTGAATCAAGGTTAGATTGTTTCGAGATCATCTTCGACGTTTATAATAGAGGAAGAGCGAAACAGTTGTAACTTGAATGGACTAACTTATGATCCAATATCAGCATTTGCTGATTGCCCATCAAATTACAATCAATTAGCCAAAACTGTGGAACATAAGACGGCACGCGAAGCCAGTTGTCAAAGTTAAATGGGAAAACTTTAATTGGGTTGTATTGGTGATTATTTGTTTAAATTGGCGAAAAGTTTAAAATGGATGATCATTATGACATGGGGTTTTGACCACAAAACTTTTAATAATGTCTGCTTTGTCCTAAATGAAAATGGTGCCATGCTGACATCCAATATGTGTACAATGGCAGCTAATTTGAAAATCATGTTATCGCTGAAGAGTATGAGATGGTTTCAACACTTGACAGTTAAAAGGAAGAAATGGTTTTATCTTGAATTCCTGGAAAATCTTTTTGCCCAGTAGAGCATCAGTCCCTTTGAGGAATTCTTGTCTTTTGAGCTGGGGTATTTCTTTTTCATTTACCTCAAGAAAATAATTTTTTTATAACATGACAATTTTGTTTTTGTTGCTATAAATCTGAGGAAAAGTGTTTTTTAACACCACCCCCTGGCCCAGAAAATTAAAAGCTTGGTGCCTTAGCATGTTGTGGCACATTTTATGTACCCTCTGATCCTCGTTTATATTATGTAGCATGCTACATGTAGTTAGCTTTGTAAATTGCAACAAAGCTACAGGGTAAGTATTGTATTGCATGTCCACACGAATCACAGGCCAGTATGGAAATTGTTGGTTCTTGCAAGTGTTGGTCAACACAGAAGAGACACATTTTCAGGAACTTGTCACATGGCATCAGAATACATAGCATCATCTTTGTTAGCCAAGGGTTGGTACTTGTATATAGCATTATAGGTAAAGTTTAGTGTCATAGCAAGCCTTACCAATGATCTGAGTAACATGCCACTCTGTATGATATTTAAAAATATTTTGTGACCACACTATTACTTTTTTGGAACATTTAGATTGCGACCGGCAGCTGTGGTTTAGTGTTCATTGTTCTTGCTTTCTATGCATTTTAATCTTTCAAAATAAAATTTGTGTCCATTTTGGGTGCCATCTGCTGTCCTTATGTCATATAGCTATGACCTTGAAAAATAGTTTTTTAAATGTGTAGTATCAGAGTAAAATTGCAGTGATTTATTAAGTTAGAGATGCTCGTAAATCCATATGTCAATAAAAAAAATCTTATGGTGTAGAAGGCAATCTATTGATCAAAGTTTTGAAATCTACTGATTTGATGTCCTGGTTCTGTCACATGTATGATGGTGCCAGTCTGATATCCAATATGGCCACTGTGGCAGCCATCTTGAAAATCTTGTTATTGCTGCTCATTCTAAATGGAAAGTCATTTCAACATTGGGGTTTTCACTAGAAGGCAGCTTATGGTGTCTGCTTGGTCCTAAATGAAAAGGATGTAATCTGATCCTCAATGAGTCTACCAGAATGGCCATCTTGAAAATCATATCACTACTTCTCCTGAATGGATGCCCATGTTAATATAGGGTTTTCACCAAAAGATTTCTTATGATACCTAGTTGGTTCTAAATAAAAATGGTGCCAATCTTACATCCAGTATGGTTGCCACAAGAGCCATCTTGAAAATCTTGTCTCTACTCCTCCAAAATGGATGGTTATATTGATGTGTGGTTTTCACCAAAAGTCTTCTAATGATGTCATTTGCTCTTAGATGAAAATGGTGCCATACTATTGAGAACAAAAAGAGGTACAAAGAGGGCCAGTTTAGATGGTTCCTATTTTCAGAAAATCATTGGGGGGGGGGGAGGGTAAAGTGGGCAAAGTTGCACACCCAAGGTTCCACCCAGAATAGGGGCATTGCTGGCTCTGACTTTTGCTGCTGGGGAAAGACCTCCCTTCCAGTTTTTTTTAAGTTTTCAGATTCTGGATATCACTAGTGTTATACCTGCCATCTACATGTACATCTGACTATATAAAAGCAGAATAATGCTCAAATTTGCTTGAAAAGTATTAAAATATTTTGAATTTTTAAACTAACCTTCCACATCTTGCAAACACTATCATGTCCATTTCCACTCTCAGTAAATAGTCTGGGTAAAAATAATCAAATGCGATGAATTTGGAATTAAACATACCTCTTTGTAATTTTGACTGGCTTCATCCAATCGCATTCTATGCTGGTGGATGAATCAAATTTTGAGAGGGGTGAATACTGTTGGAATGATCTACTTTGCTAAATGATCACTAAGTATCCAAAGCCAACTGAATAGTATGAAATGGCTCAGTCCTACAAGCAGAAACAGATTCATTTGCTTAAAAATAGAAGCTTTTGATGGTTCAGTGTAATCAACAAATATCTGAGTGACCTGGATTAAGATGTGACATGGGATTAACATTAGCCAAGCAGAATATAATAGTGTTTTATAAAGGTTGGTTTAAATATTCAGAATATTTGAAAGAAATTAATCATATTCATGCACCTTTTAGCAATTTTGTGTGTTATTTAGCAACATGCAGATAGGGGTAGAAGTTGTAGGGGGTCCCAGACAATATTCATTATTGATCATTCACAATTTATTACTTGTTACTGAAACTGGAAGAATCCTATTGATTTTAGGTTCAGAATTCAAAGGTTAAGGTCACTTAGATTGCAAGAAAAAAGTAGACTGCACAATAACTTGAGTTCTCCACCATCTACAGTTACCAGATTTAGTGGATAGCTTGCACCTGGGATAAGGAAGATCTATATGGATTTTAGGGTCAAAAGGTCAAACAACAAAGTCACTCTGACTGAAAGAAGAAAAAATGGTTTTTCACAAGAACTTGAGCTCTCCACCATCTACAATTATCAAACTTGTAAATGGCTTGCAGTTGAGGTAAGGAAGAACCCTATCAATTTTGGGTTTAATAGGTCAAAGTTCAAAATCACTCAGACTGCAGGATATAAATGGTTTCTGTACAATAATTTGAGTTCTCCATCATCTGTGATTACCAAACTTTGTGGATGGTTTGCACTTTTTTAAGGAAGAAGCCTATTGATTTTTGAGTCAAAGGGTCAAAAGACAAGGTCGATGTGACTGTTGGCAGAAAATTGGTTTAGGCATAATACATGTAACATAGTTCTACATGATGTGCGTCAACCAAACTTTGTGGATGACTTGAACTTGGGGTAAGGAAGACGGCTGTTGATTCTGGGGTCAAAAGTTAGAGGTCACTGAGAGAAATGATAAAAATTATTTCTGCACAATAATATTAGTTCTGTGTTACAGACCTGGCTGAAACTTTGTGGATGGTTTGCACTTAAGGTAAGGAAGAAGCCTATCGATTTTGGGGTCAAAAGGTCAAAGATTAAGGTCACTTTGACTGAAAGAAGAAAACTGGTTTACGGAAAAAATGTCAGTTATCCACATAGATTATACTATTTTTAAACATCGGGGGATGTGTGTATAATGTGCCATTTAGGGTACTCTTATTTTATGGGCATTGTCAATCCTGTTCATGTTTGTAAATTTATTTATTATTGTAAAATAAATTCTTAAAGACAGGGATGGAGTGGAAAAGGAGGATTAACTCATCTGTGTCAATTTCTTTCTGACTGTGCAAGTGGACAGACCTTTGAATAAGCACCTGATTAGTCAAGTATTTAAGTGCACGATTATTTTGATTCAGTCCTGTTGCATCTTACATGTACCTGTACAGGTGCAACAACTGTGTCAAAAAATCTTCTCTCAGAAGTTGCAATGTGTGTTTTTTTTTGTAAGTTTAGCCCTGGCTGAACTCTACACATTCCATCTGATTTGCTTAAATTAGTCCTTTCAAAAATTTTCAGTAGCATTGATTAAGAAATAGGTTTTTTTTCTCACTGAATTTTAAGATTTCTCAATTCAGTTTAATCTGTGCTTTCCAAATATGCAAATAACTGAACAGAATAGCGGAAAACAAAAAAACATAAATACATTGGCAACAAGCATAGACTATTTATGTCAACAACGACATGAATTCTCCTTAGAATGATCATTTTAAGTATGATTTGTTTTCAAGATATTCAGTAGCAATGCACATGCATGAAAGTAGCTATGAAAACATGCAACAGACTTACTAATCTGCCTCAATATCAATACAGATTGCATGGATATCACTGAAAATGTTTGAAAGACTTTATTATATATAATTCAGAGAGATTGTGTAGATTTCAGCAAGAAATACAAGAACAAAATATACAGACATTGCATCTTGAAATATTATTAAATCTGTGATTATTCTTTATCAGTATATCACATTTCACATCATTTGAACCCAGCAGCATCCAGTCAGTGATTATTCATGTTGCAGTCATTTACGTAAAGACGGTCACACCAATTCATCTTTTTTAGACACTGCAGCCATCCCAGCAGAGATTCTGAGAATGAATGACCGATCTATTCAGTTGTTCAAAGAGGCACTGAAACATGGGGAAGTAAGAGTATACAATATTCGTGTAATGGTTGTGGGTCACTTGGGTGTTGGTAAAACGACAATGATCAAACGTCTCCTTGGTGAGAAAGTCAACATCACAGACAGACAAAGTACAGAAGGCATTATTGTCCATGTTCATTGTTGCAGGGTGTTACGGGATACATGGAAATGGACTTCAAATGAAGGAGGTAGGTACTATTTATTCCAACAGTTTAGCATCAAGTATGGAGATTTGTAATTCTTTATGTCTGCTACTTGGTTTTTCTGTCTGTTCATCTAACAGTTAAACTAGTGGGTGACATTTCATGAAACTTGGTTATGACCTTTCACTTACAGTAATGATCTGTAAGAAGCAGTAGCGTAACTATAGTGCAACTACCGCCCCCGCAATGTATAATATGCCATTTATGGTACCCTCGTTGGGCTTACGATGATTGGTGATTGAAACAAGTCTGCCCTTAAGGCAAGTTAGATCTTTTGTATAAAATTCTAGAGAAACAGCTAGGTGGTTTCTCCATCTCGGGGCATGAATATTAGCTTTATTTACCACTTGCATTTTTTAAGGAGTGGAGAAAATGTCAACTTACAAACTCCTATTTCTATGGCTTTTTTAAAAACCAAGTTACTTTTATTAATATGTACTGTAGGCTATGGGTTTTGGAGTGAGAAGAAACTAGAATACTTTCCTTTTGGTTTAAGTTGTGATTTTTATTAGCTGTACTGGTCACAGACCAGAATAGCTTATGGGATGGTTGTCATCAGTCGTTCGTCTTTCTGTTAGAACAAGTGTGTTATCGCTACTTCTTCTAAACTACTTGGAGGATTGCCATGAAGCTTTACACACACATTGATCTGATGGTCTAGTTGGTCCTAAATGAAAATGGTGCTGATTTAATCCAGTATGGCCGCCAAAGTGGCCATCTTGAAAATCCTGTTATAGCTACTCCTAATAAATGGATGGTTATATCAGCATGGGATTTTTACTTATGATGTCTAGTTGGTCCTAAATGAAAATGGTCGATATGATGCCCAATATGGCCACCACAGTGGCGATCTTGAAAATCTTGTTTTAGCTACTTTTCCAGAATGGAAAGTCATATTGACATGGGGTTTTCACCAGAGAAAACTTGTGATGTCTAGTTAGTCTTAAATAAAAAAAGTGCAGATCTGACTTCTAATATGACTGCCACAATGGCCATCTTGAAAATCTTGTTATTACTACTTCTCCTTGATGGCTGATTATAATGACATTCTGCTTTTACCAAAAGACTTCTTATGATGTCTAGTTGGCACTAAATAGAAATGGTGTAAGTCTGATATCATATATGTCCACCATGGCATCCATCTTGAAAATCTTATCATTGCTCCTGGAAAATGGAAAGTCGTATCAACATGGGGTTTCCACGAAATGATTTCTTACGATGCCTTGTTGGCTCTGAATGAAATGGTGCCAAGTTGAAATCCAATATGTCCACCATAGCAGCTAATTTGAAAATCTTGTTATTGCTGAAGAATATCAAAGATGGTTTCAGCACTTCAGTTGGAAGGAAGAAATGGTCTTGCCTTTTATTCATGGAAATTCTTTTAAGCCAATAGAGTGTAAGACCCTTTGAGGGACTCTTGTTATCAGTTGAATTTAAGAAAAAATGCATAATTTTACAGCTACATTGTTTTTTCTTGTTTATAACTGAAGTCAGATTTTAAATAGGCACAAAAGTGGCATATGTGATTCCAATGCAAGTAATGGAATATAGTACAAATGATGAGAAAATAAATCTTATAGAGTTTTATGTCATACAGGATTCCTTAAAAAGGAACTTCTGTAGAAAATATCAATCAAATAAAATATTTAGGCATGACAATTACTAGCGATGGGAAATGGAAGAAATATGAACACAGGCAAATCTTTCTTTAGGTCTATTAAGATCTGTGGACTTTATCATCTTTGCCCAGAAATTGTGAAAGAATTAGCTTTCATAGGTTTAGTCAGATCTATTTGAGATATACTTATGGAGTTTGGGACCCCCACTAAAAAGTATTCCAGGATGAACTTTAAAAAAATCTAAAAATTACCAGTCAGATTTGTTACATCTTATTATGACTACACAACACTAAGTGTGACCTCAGTATTGAATAAGTTGCCTTGGAAGCCCTTGACCAGTGTAGAATGGAAAACGTATTAATATCCTTGACAAAAGTTTAAAAAACGCTGCAAAATTCCCTTGCTGCAATTTGACCAGATCAAAAAGAACTGGTAGAAATCAACAGGAATATACATGTACTTACAAGACACCCATTGCTTGAGCTGGTAGTAGTTAATATTTTTTTCTCAAGAACCAGCAAAGGTTAGATTTTTTAATAACAAATACTTATCACAACTGCTAACTCTTTGTAAAACCAAATAATACATTTTCAAAAAATTGTCCCATTTTTCTGAAACATTTTTTTTTTGCTGCATTAATATTATTATGATACAGCATGAAACTAATTAGTCACACACATCCAAGTTATATTTTTGTACCGTGAGAGGTTCCTAAATAATCGGGCTCACCAGACTGAACATTATAGTATGACTAATTAGGGACAATCATAGAAGAGACTTAGATTTTATTGAAATGTAGATTATATCAAAGAAATATTTCCATATTTGTCAGTAAAATAGTTGGGCCTCCTTGATATTCTGCTTCATAATGAGAATATTATAGTTGTACAGTAGTCCATTGTGTGTTATCAGTAGGTACATGCATACATGTGAGACAAATGAGTGGTCAGATTGGAACAAAGAAGGAGATTTGCAAAATTTGGTCAAGAGTTTTGACCTCAAAAGAGGGAGGTTTTTCTTCGACCCGATTTTTAGTGTGCAAATGGGCAAAAATTACTAATATTGAACACATTTCTCTATTTTTAATATTAAACTATGCAATTCAATTCTTTTACATGAACTTGTTTTTCACACTCTTCATATATGTAACACAAGCATTTTTAGCATTTCTTACAAGATCAGTGTCTGGATTATGTTGGTGGCAGTCCTTATCATTGTTCATCTTAACACTTAAAAGATTATTTACTGTCACTGGATCCAGGTTTCCTCTAGAGTCAGTCTGAATTTTCCTCAGAATGGAAAATGTCCTTTCAGTGTCTGCTTTGGAATGTGGCAATGTCAATACAACTCTAGTGAGTTCACCAAGAAGTTTAAATTGTTTTCTGCCTGTGGGTAGAGTCAGATTGCTAACTGTCAGCCAAAACTGCTCAAGACTGGTACTGTCTCTGTCGAATTGGGAAGTTCTTCTTGGGAGTCAGAATGTAGTCCTGAATTTCATCTTCCAGTGCAGTTCTCTCACTCCGGGTTAATGTCATGAACCCCTTAGACAGCTTCACCACTGCAATACAAAATGCAAATCATTAGAACTTTGAAATTTACTTGCCAAGGATATACAGTAGTTAATTAAAATATTATAATATAAGGCAACTCTATTCATTCTAATAAACTTTGTTTTTTATGCTGCAGTTAAGATATCAAGAAAGATTACATCTCCGTGCATTCTTATTGGTACATATCACTGTCCTGGGCCAGTGGTGTTTGGTTACTACCAAGTTTGTCATGCTTATGTTGGCATCAAGATAAAAAAATTAATGTGCATGTCAACAGAAGTCCTAGGTCCCAACTTGAACAAATCCTTTGTTTTCTAATCGTTTATGTCGACAAGCTGCTAGTTCCAACCTATAATTTATTCTACAATTATTTCATGTTGCTGCCAGGCTTTAATGTTGCCATCGCAGTAGGAAACCGGCATTTGTTTGGTCCTCTAAAGTTGGCCTTTTATCAAAGCAAGCTGACTACAATCTTTCATTAAAAACAATGCACCCTTCATAAAAGAAAGTCATCGCCAAACTTGAATAAAAGCAATGGAAAATCTGTTCAGTTGTTGCATTTTCCAAAGTGATCGGTGATTGGAACATGTTTACTGTGCCATGAAAGTTTCCTTTTCTGCAGGAAGAACAGTAACTTTATGTATGCTTATATTAAATTTACAGTCTCTTGAAACTAAACAGGCTTTAATTTCCCTATGAATAGTCTCATCCTCTGGGTAGGCTCAGTAATATGATTATGTCCATTGCCTCATTTGGACCAAAACCTAGCCCAATTTAATTAGCGTGTACCAGTAAATAACAACTATACAGCCACATGCTACCGGTGACAATCAATATCATAGTGAATTGTTTAGTCACACTTGTTGGTTGACAATGGGATATAGATGAAATGAGGAATACTATTTTTTTATACATGTGTTTTCTAACAGATTGTGACTGATACATGAATTTTCTAACATTGTAACTACACTCTTGGATTTTTCATATGCATGTCAATATACAAGTTTATTTTTTATACAGGTTTTGTGTTCATTTTATCAAAATTTGCATTGTTTATTTTCTCAAAGTTTAAATCCAACTAACTGACGACAGGTCACCCCTTCAAGATGAATTTCTCTTGGATGTGGGTTAAAGAGAAATTTGCTTTTCTTTGCTCTCCTCCCCACCTATCTCGACATCCACTTATGTCAACAATATTTCCTCGAGCCTGAGGATGTAAAGATAAATGGGTAGGACTATATATATATATATATATATATATATATATATATAGTCTAGAAAAGAAGATAAATGACAGCAACATTAATAGACAATGTAGAAACTATGTACTCCAAGTCTTTTTTTTCCCTGTTCATATATATATATATAGTCTAGAAAAGAAGATATATGACAGCAACATTAATAGACAATGTAGAAACTATGTACTCCAAGTCTTTTTTTTCCCTGTTCATATATATATATATAGTCTAGAAAAGAAGATATATGACAGCAACATTAATAGACAATGTAGAAACTATGTACTCCAAGTCTTTTTTTTCCCTGCTCAAGTTTCAATATATGTGCTAATTTGAATTCACAAGCTGACATATGTCAACTACCCAGGTGAGTGATATTGGCCCTCTTGTTAAACACGTATGCAGGTTCCTTATCTGATGGTTTATAAGATTATGAGATCATATATCCTGTATTTTCTCTACACATACACAACCTGAGTTAACTTAACAAAATATATATAAAATAAAATACAGGAGCTGGTCAGTTTTTGAAAGAAATGCCAAAATGTGCCTGATATTATTTTCCTAATGAAAGATTTTTCCCTCATATGTTGTCTCCTCCATTCATAATTAGTTGTCAAAATTCCCATTTAAACCATATTCTTCTTGAAATCAGAGAGGCTGGTTTAAAGACCATCTAGAGTAAAATCTAAAAACAGTTTTGTTTCATACTTTCTGATTTCCAGACAAAATCTGGCAGAAAAGATAATGTGGTCACACATGTGTTGGACAGATAAATGGACAGGAATTTTGGGTTTCAGATGAGCCATGGACAGATAATGGATGAACAGTGGACAGATTTCTGCACATAAACAGTGTCCATGTTGACCTTATAATTGTACACCAGAACAAAGTGGGATAGCATCATTTAAAATTAATCATTTTTCAAAAGCATGTTTAACAGTTCCTGTTAAATAATAACCTAATATATTCATTATTGACTACAAGCTCTTACTATCTTAATATGTCATTTTATGCCAATTTTGTGTTGTGTGTGTTATACCTTTTCTTTACACGTACACACATGCAGATATATATATATATATATATATATATATATATATATATATATATATATATATATATATGCTTTCATTCTTTATGCACCCTTTGGCTTTTAGTCACCCTCTGTTGCATGCTAACCTGCTTTGTAACATAGCTACATGGTGAGTGGTATCTGTACTAACATCACATAAGCCATTAACCAGGAAATCTCAGTACCGAGGACCTGGGGGTTCAGGTTAGAAGTATTTTACTTGCTTTTGTGTGTGTGTGTGTGTGTTTGGTTTATCATTCTTAGGTAGCTTAAAGACCAAAGTGCAAAGTTAGTTTTTCTGGAATAATTTTATTATTAAACACAATTCAAATTTTAATTCTGTAATAAAATCTAGACCCTTCCAAGAACCACTTCCCCTCTAAAAAAGGTGGATTGGGATCGTCTACACCTTTTACAGTATTGTTCTGCATGAATGAAGAGGTTTTAATGGCCAGGACCCACTTCTTTCCCTTATTTTAACAATAATCGACCCCCAAGGAACCTGGCGTTAGATCATAACAAAATAAATACAGTCAGCATGCTTGCAGTTTTGGTTTTATTGCAGTTAAGTTTTGCATTTTGTAAGTTCAAAACAACTGGCTATACTTGGATTCCATTTGCTTTTGAAAGGTTTTGTATTTTCAGCTCCAGTTTTGACAGAGTTATTGCCCTTTTTCCATCATTATTACATGTCCACTACAGCACATCATTGTAACCAGTGCATTTCGGGAACCATTCAACGTATTTTAATGCAGTTTGATGTGGTCTGAGTTGTGCTTTGTATGGGTTTTTACTCCACAATTCTAGAGTTATGGCCATTGACAATTAACTTTATATTTTTACATGGGGTGTTGCTTCTAAAATAACTTATGAACCATTCAATATATTCTGATGCAGTTAGGTTTGAACCTTGTCTCATAGACTTACATGTACATTTATGTGTTTAGTTTAATTTAGTAGAGTTATATCCCCTGATTGTTCTTCCTCCTGACTTTCGTTTCCACAAGAAATCTTTGTTGGAATTCAACTAAATTTGGTATTTAGCTTCACACTGATGAGGCCTTGAATGAGGTTGATTTTTATCATTTGACAACATTAACAGGAGTTATGACCCCTAATTGTCTATCACTTTTTTCCACAGCATAACTTTACGAAGTTTTGCTTGTGTTTCATCTATATTTGGCATGCAGCTTTATATGTACAAAACCTCAATTAATTTGATTTCCAGTATTCCACACTATCATTTACAGAAATTATGGCTCCTGACTTACCATCCTCCTGACTTTGGTTTCCACACTAAAATTTACTAAGTTTTTTTGGATTCCAACTTAAACTGGCATGCAGCTTTATACTGATGAGACCTTGAATGGGTGTTCCATATTATAATTTAAAAGAGTTAAAGCCCCATATTATCTGTCCTCCTACATGTAACTTTGCTTTCCACAGCCAAATTTATAATGCATCTGTGTATTAAAAAAATCTGAAATGAGTTGTATTTCCAGTTTTCAACATCATTTAGAAGTGTTATGGCCCCTGAATGCCTAACTGTAAATTTTGGTTTTCAAACAAAGTTCTTCTGTTGAAGGCCATGCTTAACAAACTGTAGAGAGTGGGGCTCTCAGTGATGCACTCATTGGTACTAGCTCTAGTTCAACTTTGGATGAGTGCGCTGAAAACAAGTTAATATGTGCAGGTTATCATGGCCTATTTGTCTTGCCTTAGTTGCATTCATAAATATTAACAAATTAGATAATGGATTGTTAAGCTGTTCACAAGAATTTAACTTTGTGTGTGTGTGTGTATATATTTTGGTTAATGGTGAGTTAGTGAGTAAGCATCCAACTAAAAGTGAGTCACTACAGTCAGCCTCAGATCCATTACGAGTAGTACCTGCCTTCTGTCTTCAAACATATTTACTGGGCACAATTACACTCTAGCCGAGGATTATTTAAATCCTTCATACCTTTCAAATTACAAATCATATCTTCTTCTGTTTGTGCAAACCTTTTGTAACTTGGAAAAATGTACTTGTCAACAGCAAGTACGATGTTAAAGCCATGCCAGTTTTAGGAGATGTAACAGCCTAATGTACATCATAAGGTGCATGGTTGTGATATGCTCTCTAGTGCAGGTAAAAATAAAAGCACATATATAAAGTAAGCACTATGCAAGATACCTACTGTACCACTATAACAGGTACAATTAAAATAAAATAGACAGAACTACAGTGAAATAAAAAAGATGTCATGTATGTTGAGTATAAACTTTTATCCATTTTTTTTATTATATGCCAAGACATTCCAGAATAATGAAGTCTGAATAAAAGTAGCTTTAAAAAAAATATAAAAAAATGTAAATTCATAATTAAGTAGCTTTTAAAATGTCTATGTTTTGACTACATTTAAAAGAACAACACATTTAGATATTCTTTTTCTTTATTGTCTTATTATTATTGTAGAGGACAGAAAGAACTATACACATATGCATGCAGAATCAAAGTAATAATTGAAATATTCAATGACAATAATTTTCTTTTACCAAATCAATGATGTATTTTGGAATTATTTTTGTGGTATTGGAATAATGATAATAATAATAATACAGTGAAACTCCTCAAAACCAAAACCTCAGTATTCTGGAATCCTCCCAAGACCGATTTGTTTTTAGTCCCAAATTTTTTCTTCTTAAATACATGTATCATAATTTCTCTCCCAGTATCACAAAACCCCGCAACTCCGAATACCGAAAAAAATTTGATCCCAAATTTCAATTTTACACTTACAACCCCCCCCCCAAAAAAAGAAGAAAAACAACAAAAAAACAAAACGAAACTCGATTCAAACTTGGAAATATATTTTAGCTGCTAAATTCTTTATGCACGCACAAGAAATGGAGTCATTAAATATGGTTAGCAAGTGCTGTAGTGGGCTGATCTGTGAGACAAAGACCTGGAAAACAGACAAAGGACACGTGAGGTTAAAACAATACTTGACACACACACCGACAAAGATTAGGTCTGACAATAGACAAATCTGAAGTCTTTGCTCCATACAAAAGAGTTAGCATTTAAGGCTAATTATTAAGAACTAAATGCTTGTAGGTAAGCCATTTAAGAAAGACTATGTTTATCTGCTAATTATCTAAAAGGGATTGATGCTATTCATTTGTATACATCAGTGGTTCCCAACCTGTGGCCCTCTCATCCCTAGGGGGCCGCGAGGTTTTTTCCAAGGTGTCCGCGAATTCACATAGCTTCGCAGCAAGTATTGCTCCTCCAGCCAACTCTTGCTTTCCTGTTATCACCGCCGCTGCGAGAAAGACGTTCGAATTTAGCGCGCCAAGCTGCTAAATGGTTAACCCCACTACAGCATAAGAGTTCACTATTAGAATGTGGCGGTCTATGCAATTTTTTTTAGGTTAAAAAGGGGTCCTTATACTCAAAAAGGGTGAGAAACCCTTGGTATACATGATTAATAGAACATTGTTTGCTTGTTGTTTTAATTAAATATCAGGGTTTTATTAACCAGGCATGTGGCCTCGCTTTTGATGCTTTGCCGATGGAGACTGTCAAAGCAGTATTCTAAAAGTCCGATTCACTCAATGACATACCCTGAAGTTTTAGATCTGATACAGAAATTAAAAAACTTAGCGACTGCTAAGGATGAGCGTTATTTGGCTATGGCACAAGAAATGGAGTCATTACCACAAGCCGGATTAGTTAACGAAAGACGTAAGAAAAAAACAGACAATGTTCCATGCCTTCTTCAAGCCAGGCTCTTGAATTGTGAACATTATGAACTATATGGAGTATTTAAACATTGTGGAGTATCGTTCACAATTCTTATGGACTTATAGTAAAGTTATAAAATTTTCTCATTCCTCAGATGTTTCTTGTGACGAGGACTGTATTTCTATGTGGAACAACTGTATTTATGTGATAAGATGTAATTTTCGGGAAAAAACATGTATTGTTCAGCTAATTCTTCATTAACTACATGTATTTAAAAAAAAGCTTTCTTAATTGTGTGCATGCTGACACAGACATTGATGCTCTCACTCTCTCTCTCTCTCTCTCGTCACATAGGTGCTTAGCAAAAGACCTTTTGTTCACATCTGCAAAAACCTCAGTAAACTGAAAACTTTTCAAAACCGAAACAAAATTTGGGTCCCAAGGGTTTTCAGTTTTGAGGGGTTTCACTGTAATAATAATATCAACATTCCATATTCTTTTTAAAGGTTAGTCAAATTGCTGACATGCTAAATACCATTCAAATATGAATTAAACAAATTTCTGGGATAAAGACACTCCTGTTCATACTACATTATTGTGGAATCCTTAGCATATAATATAAAAAGGATAACAATCTATAATCTACTTATATAACATTTTTATGATTCAGAGAATTTTGTCATGGTAGTTTCATATCCATTTATGTTAACTGTAGCTGTTAAAGTGGTAGGTATCTTGCATGGTATATCCATTATAGATGTACTTTACTGACTTCTTTCTTAATATTTGGGAGCATCTGCATCACAACCCAGCAGCTTATTATATACTAGGCTGCTCCGTCTACTAAAAATATCATACTTTTAGCATTACACTTGCTGTTGATGACTTTATTTTTCCAAATTACACAAATATGCATGGATGGAGCATGGCATAGTTCGAAATTTGTAAAGCATGAACTTCAAGTGATTAAATAATTCTCAGCCAGATGGTAATAATGTCAGGAAAATACTTTTGGAGATAAAATGTAGGGTATGATTCATAATAGACGGGAAGCTGACTATAGAGCATTTAGTTCTAATAGAAACGGCAACAGATAACATTACCACAGAACTTGGTTTAGAACTGATTGCTTTATTTGAATTTGTATACCGGGTACAGAATAATTAAGACTCCAAACATCTTAAAGCAAGTGCAATGATGATTTGCAATCCCATCAAGAGCTGAGAATAATTTGTGATCATGTTCACAGCACAACAGTTGGGAGATGTTGTGGTGTGTGGATTACAGAATAGTCCTAATAGTTCACAGTATGATTGGTATACTAAAGAATGAACATACTCTAGTGATTTCAATTTCTTGTGCTGTAGCACCACTACCGTACACTAAACAACAATTAGCATGCATTAAATAAATGCAGACTCATCCCTCTTCTGCAGCATTTAAAAAAAAATGAAAATGTCAAACCTATTATTAACTCTAGGATACTTAATACGTATGAAGATGCAGCAAACTTTTCACTCTCACAATTTTGTAACAGTTTTTGCCTCGGTAAGATTGGGAGCTGGACTGAATAAATGGCACAAATAAAAGGTACAAATTTGACCTTTTTGACGACATCAATGAAACAATCAATCCCAACCCAGAAGTGAAATAATTTTCCCTATTGATTCTGGATACACTTGGAGGTATAGAACTTTGTACCAAAATGGATGTGTATAGTTTAAATTTCAGCTATGTATATTCTAAGTTAGAAAAGTGACTTTCGTAGGACAAAGCCTGTAATTGGTAAGAACGTTCGTATAATCTTGCAACTAAATTTTGAAATATGCAAATATGCATATAATTGTGTTTGAATCTTTAAAAGATTGAGCATATAACTTTCATATTAGTCATATTTTTTTTTCTTCTGAAATTTTGGTGTTAGATTCTTAGGCACAGAGTTGCCAAGGTCATTTAGTATGTTTACATGATGATGCATTATTTTCTTCAATTATTCCTTAAAGTTCGGTCACTAGACTTATTTTTAATTTGTTAAGAAAAAATATGGTCACTAAATATTATCATTTTTTTTTTAAATGGACTAGATCATGGGATCATTTACAAAAAGAAATGTATTTGCCTTATTTTTTACTATCCTATACACATATATAGAAAGAACCAACAAATAGAGAACTCGTATGTTATGGCTTGAAATATTTTGGTAAAAGGAGAAAAATGGATAAACAAAAGTGTTATTTTTCAACCACACTGTATTGATGTTTAAATTTAATAATTATACCAACACTTCAGTGTAGAACAGATCTCATGTATTTCTATATTGGGCAACATCATATATGTACCCAGTGGTGCATCACATTGTATTACACTTATCGGTCTTTTAAGCATCTAGTGGTTGTGTGTGTGAGAGTGTATCCCAAGGTGTATGTGAGTGTTTTTCATGATACTGGTTTTGTGATGCATATTTATATAAGCTCTGTGAAAGTTTTATTCAAAACAGAATTTAACAGTGGATACCCAGATTAAAATTTTGTCAATGAATATTAGGGATCTACACAGTTCCAATCTCAAAAGAAGAGATATCTTCTGCTGGGTCAAACAAAAGAATGCATCCATTATATGTTTACAGGAGACACATAGTACAGTTGAGATTGAAAAGTATTGGGAGGCTGAATGGGGTTATAAGTGTATTTTTAGCCATAAATCTAGCAGTAGTGCTGGTGTTGCTATCCTGTTTAGAAATAATTTTGAATTTCTTATTCGCAGAAACAGATGTGATTGTCAAGGAAGATACATTCTATTAGATTTATTAGTTAATGGACAGAGATTTACGCTAGTGAATTTATACGGTCATAATGATGATACATGTAATGCCGAGTTTTTTAGACATTTGAAAGAGGATATTATAAATTTTGACAATTCCTCTGTTATTATTTGTGGTGACTGGAATGTCGTTCAGGACATGGAGCTTGCCTCTTATAATATCTTGCATGAAACACTTCATGGCCCGAGCAGCAGTCCAGAACATTAAGAATCAACTTGATTTACTGGATCCATGGAGAACAGTCAGTCCTGACAGTAGAGTATTTACTTGGCGTCAGGCAAATCCTGTGAAACAGAGTAGACTGGACTATTTTCTAATCTCTGAGGACATGTTTTCAAATTGTATGGACTCCTCTATTATTCCTGGCTATAAAACATCATTTAGCAATAACACTAAAATTTTCTATATCTGCACTACCTAGAGGTCCTGGGTACTGGAAATTCAATTCAAACCTATTAAAGCAAAATGAATATATTCAGTTGGTAAAAAAATGTATAACCAACACAGTAGAAGAATACTATTGTGAAGGTGATAAGAAAAACACACTTCAGGTGAAACTAACTTGTTATGATCAATTGTTTTTTGAAATCCTTAAAATGGTTATAAGATCAGAATCAATTAGGTATTCACAAGCTAAGTCAAAACAGGAGAAACAAAATTTCAGGAAAATTGAAGCTGAAATACATACCTTACATACTTTAGTGAATCAAAATAATAACCCCACTATGATGAAAGAATTGAACAAAAAAACAAGCAGATTTAGAAGAAATGAGGAAAAAAGAGGTGGAAGGTGTAATATTAAGATCAAAAACACTGTGGTATGCGTCTGGTGAAAAAAACTCAAAATATTTTCTTAATCTTGAAAATCTTGAAAGAATTAATTACGGAAGATGGAACAAGGGTAACAGGTCAGAAAGATATATTAAATCAACAGAAAGATTTTTTATGAAAAATGATTCCAAAGCAAAAACAAAAATAATTTGCAAACTCGTAACCACTTTTTTACCCATGATAAAAAATCTTTCAGATTTTGAAAGAAGCTCATGTGAAGGTAAGTTAACTTTCGAGGAATGTGGTTTAGCACTAAAAAATATGAAAAATGAAACTAGCCCTGGTTCCGATGGATTTACTGTCAAATTCTACAAGTTCTTTTGGAAAGATCTAGGCGGTTTTCTCTTTAGGTCTCTAACTGCTGGATACGATATGCAACATTTTTCAGAATTTCAGTCTCAGGGAATCATTACTTGCATTCCAAAAGAAGATAAAGACAGGAAATTTATTTAAAAAATTGGAGACCAATCTCACTACTTAATGCAGATTACAAGATTGCTTCTGCGTCGATTGCTAATAGGGTCAAGAAAGTCCTCTCGTCTTAATTAGTGACACCCAAAAGGGTTTTATGAAAGGGAAATTTATTGGTGAAAATACAAGACTTGTACGACCTGATGCAATATCTTGAGGAAAAAAATGAATTTGGTCTTCTCCTATTGATAGATTTTGAAAAGGCTTTTGACTCAGTTGAATGGGACTTTCTGGAAACTGCTCTGAAATCTTTTAACTTTGGAGAATCAATTTGTCACTGGTTCAGAGTAGTTTGCAATAAATCAAAAAGTTGTGTATTAATAATGGACATTTATCCCAGTTTTTTAATTTGGAGAGAAGTTGTCGCCAGGGAGACCCTTTAGCACCCTACATATTTATAATAGGAATTGAATTTCTTGCAATATAACTAAAAAAGAGCACAAATATTACAGGCATTTTCTATAATGAAATGGAGTTAAAATTAGGGCAGTACACTGATGATGCTTTTCTATTATTAGATGGTTCTCATTTTATCCCTGAAGACGACCATGCAGAATTTAAATGACTTTGCCTTGGTATAAGGTCTGTACTGCAATGTTTTGAAATCAAAAGCTATTTGGATTGGAAATATAAAAAAATCTAATGAAAAAATATGTCCAGAAATTGATATTAACTGCTCAATGTCCAATTTTGGATTACTGGGAGTAGATTTCTCTTTGAACTTGGCAGATGTGGTAGAACTTAATTATTCAACGAAGTTAAAGGAAGTAAAGAAACTGCTTGGCTGGTGGAGGAGAAGAAATTTATCAGTTATTGGAAAAATTACTTTGATAAAGTCCTTGATTTTGCCTAAATTGATTAATCTTTTTGCAGTTCTACCAAGTCCTCCATCCCATATAGAAAAAGAACTGAATACTTTATTTTTCCAGTTTATTTGGGGCGGTTAAACGGAGAGGGTTAAAAGAGACACTCTTATAGCTTCTTTTAAGGAAGGGGGATTAAATATGATTCGCTTGCACTCATTTGTGTGTTACATAAAACTTCCCTGGATTAGGCGTCTTTTACTAAAAGAAGATGGTTTATTGCAAAAACTGGTTTCTGAAAAAATATTTGGAAAATTTGGAGGTACGCTGTTATTTACATTAGGAAAAACTAAATTAAAAGAAATTTCTAAATCAATAAAAAATATTTTTTGGCGTGATGTTATTTATGCTTTATCACAATGGAAAAATGAACCATCTACTGTCCATGAATACTTGTCTCAAGATATTCTTAATTTAGTTACTATAGATAATTTTGAATCATACACAAGGTGGAGAACAAACGGTATTTTACTTATTCAACATCTGTTTGATGCACAAGGATCTATATTATGTTTTGATGAAATAAAACAAAAACAAAAACAAATAATTTCATACAGTACTTTGCTCTTATCTCAAAGATCTTGGTGTTGTGGAAAAACAAAATTAAGAGGTTTTTTGAAAGTGGAAATAGTTTTCAGGTAGTTTTGGACAAAACATCACTCCTTATGGCAAGAGCAAAGAATAAATTTATCTATAAAGACCTGATAAGAACCAAGATACAAAAGCCAAATGGTAAACAAATGGCTGAAGTATGACACAGCAGAAACTGTGATGTGCACTTTCTGCACGGAGTATCCATTGAAGGGTATGAAATCTTTCATAAATTGTCCCTGGAATCACACAATGAAATCTCCCTGCACATAATTGCAGAGGGATATGTGAAATCAAAACAGAAAGTTGGTTCCTCAAAAGCAGAGCCAATGTGGACCTAGATTTGATGATGAATCAGATACAGAAATTGAATATGAACTTTCAACTTTTCATGAGTCTTGTTGGTCAAATACAGTTAATGTTTTGAGTTGATGTTAGTGAATAATAAATGTTCAGTAAGAAACTGAACTGGCTTCTATTTGAGTTTAGCAGAATTTTGTAGTGCCTATTCTGATATAACTGCACTTGATGAATTAGACAAATGAGAGGGTTTTTCTTTTTCGCATTTAATTAGATCTTAAACCATCTAGTTATACATGCTGACTCCCTGCACTAGTTAGTTAGTTAAATCGGATTTAAGACGTGTTCGTCCATTCTGCCATGTACGTCTATATACCCCAGTGCTCGCATTTCCGTGGGGTTAGTTTGTGTGCACCGCACATTATTAATTAGTTGTCAGAGGGCTTGCCGGGCTCCAAGCCCATCCGACGTCTTACTGCATGCACTGCACGCTTCTCAATTACTTTCTGGAAGTGGCAAGGGAGGAAAAGGTCCAGGACGAGTGCGCTTCATCATCTCTGGATGGCTTCAAGTGGTCCAGGTTTTAATTTGGATTTGGTTTATTTTGCCAAAAATGAGTGTCGTCATCTTGCGTCCTATCTAATGATAAGTTTTTACTTTTGAACGAAATACTCAGTACTAATGGCTAATTTCCTACGTCAGTTAATTATGGTAAAGAATATAGCAGAAAAAATGCACTCTGAAACCGGTTTTGTTCAAGGAGTACAATTATAGGTTTGTAAGCACAAGCACATTCTATTCGTGGGTTTTTGTTGCTATGTTCAGTGTTACGACTAGGGGTAAATGTAACAAAATAAAAGACACAAACAAGCTTTCAGGATTTAAAACAAATATTTAATTTCCTAAAATATTAAAATATTTAAACAAACAATCAAAGTGAAAGAATTAAAAATAACTTACAGTATAGAATATCCTTAAAAGTCCTAAATTATTCTATTGTTCACTGATCTGGAAGTTAATCCAAATTATTCCGAATGAAACCACCAAAGAGTTGGCGTGCCAACAAGAATCAGTTATATCCAAATGTTATTAATTCCAAGTAATCCTTGTGAATATGGAATATCACACAAAGTTCTAGAAATGTTTCCGATAATTCTAACGGAGCTGTATAATACTTAAATTTTAAGTAGGAGTACTAAATCCAAAATGTACTGTATAATAATATCTCTGAAGCAGAATATCACACACAAAATGAACTAATATCTTTTATGACCTCTCAGGTTGAACGAACTTATGAAGAATGACGAACGCTGTGATCACACCTTATTATATAGTTTTCTTTGTACTGCGTCTTTAAAACAAGCAAAACCCATTTCTTATTCCATCTCAAATCAACATCCTACTAACACGATCTTATTCTAACTTCTCGTCAACAAAATGAATCATTCCTGAATTGCGAAATCCAGGTCAAGTCAATTGCAAAACGCACGCGCTGAATCACGTGACATGACTAATGCTTCAAACGATAATACTGATTTTTCCAGGACCAATGTACTGGGTCACATTGAAATTACCATATATGTGCACTCTGCAAAATGACACCTATTAGACTATTATACAGAGGTCATAAACTAATAAAACTTTACCATTATATAAAGGAAATGATACATAATTCCATAACATCAGTCATTGCCACCTTGTGTGGCTGGGCCTGATGGTCTGGAATGTTACCACCTTATATTTTCTAATTTGTTTATACGTCCATAGTTTTCTCATGGCACCTGTGCTTATTCATATATTTGGTAAGTATTTTAAGGTATCAGTTACCGCATTGTGTGGTGGGGCCCTGATGGTCTGGACTTTAGACCACCTTATGCTCTTAGTTATGTTGGGGTCAGTTTAACGGGGCCGCTAACAAATTTTGAGTTTTCCAATCATTGCCACCTTGTCGGAAAGATCTGATGGTCTGGGCTTATGACTACCTTATACTGAATTAACTTTAATTGAGGGTCAGATTTAAATTATATAATACTCCTCGGTTCACCGGTGCTACCAACAGAGTGCAATATAGAAAAGTAGTAATATAGTATTTCCATGTTAATGTGAAGTTACTTGCTTTTGTTGTTTGTGACATTGTTAAGAATTTAGAGTATTGGGGATTGGGAAAGCATAGGGTTAAATTGAGGAGTAGGAAGACGTATTTTGGTTATATATTTATGGGGAGGTAAAGCTGTATTGCTTAGCAGTATATTTTACTGTTCTATGTCTGTATCTTTTATAGTTTACTATCATAAGTTTATTTGAGTCATATATCCAAATTTATATATTTAGGAATGCCCTTTCTTGTCCCCTTTCGGGGGGGTGGGGGTGGAGTTTCTCATGTCATGGGGGCCGGGATAGCCCCTCACCCTGAGAGCGAGATATTGGAACTGGTATGTTTCTATCCCCTCTCCTCGTTCAGAACCCCTTCTCCCTCAAATGAGACTGTTAGGGCGTCTCTAATACTTATAGGTTTTTTATTTTTCATGTTATTTTATTCCTAATCAGGGATTATATCTTCCCTCTCTTCCCAATGTCGGTGATGAATCCAAGTATGTTTGAGCACAACAAATTGATGTTAGTATTTCCTGTTTTAGGAAATCCGGGTAGCTAGATGGGGTATTTAGTTTCTTCTGATTTTCTCTGGATTTTTCCCTTTCTTGGGTATATTTGTGGCATTCATTGAAAATATGGCATAATGCTGCAGGTATGGGACAGATTGGGCATTTTATTCCTGCTTCTTTTATACCTGGCAAAAATCTTCCAAAAGCTACTGGCTAATAGTGTTTTTTCAGTTTTGTTCCTATTTATAACTTTGGAATCACAGGGGTTTGCCAGGTTTGGGGTGATAATATTTCTGCAGACCTGCTACTGCAAATTGTGGAGTTTGTTCCCTTTTTGCGTATCGTCCCATTCCCTCTGCCATTTATTATCAATTATTTACCTAATCATACTGTAGATCTCCTGGATGCTGTAAGCCAAATGGTTAATGTCTTGTTCATTTGTTTTTGGCTTCTTTATCAGTCCTTTCGTTTCCAGGGATGTTGATATGGGAGGGCACCCACATGAATTCTACAGTATGTTTTTTAAGGTCCAGGTTTTTAAGTCTAAAGTAAACTTCTCGGGTCATGTTTTCTCTGCTGGCAGATTTACCTGACTCCAGAGTCCGCAGCACACTGAGGGAGTCGCTAATAATAACAGCTTTTGGGGTTTGGCTGTCTTGTATTCATTTAATTGCTTGGATAATATGCCAGAATTTGATTGTACAAATGGAGCAGTTATCTGGTTGCCACGCCCCCAGTGTGATGTTTTTCTCAGGGATGATGGTTGCTGCTGCAGTGGATCTACATTTGTCTCTGGAAGTGCTACTGGGAAAACCGGTGCAGATAACTAGAGCTCGGTGTTGGATCTGATCCTGTATTTTAAGTAAATTAGGGTGTGCCGAAGCGTACACTTGGCACCCATAGTCAATTTTGGATCTGATGAGTGTCCGATATAGTGTAAGAAGTCTGGACTGATCTGTTCCCCAATCGGATCCTCAACAGGTTCAGATCCTGCCCACACCATCTTGCAAGCTCTGTTATGTGGTTGCTCCATGTTAGGTGCTCATCGAATAGCATCACCAGAAACCTAGCTGCTTTTTCAAATTCTATTTCCTGTCCATTTAGGTATAGTTTAGGTGGGTCCGTACGAATTTTGGTTTTAGGAGAAAACATTACACCCAGTGTCTTTCCAGGGGAGAGTTTAAATCCCCAACTGTCAGCCCATCGACCGATCCTATCCAGTCCCACCTGCAATCGGCCGACCACACCTTCGGTGGCGGGATTTCCTGCTTTCCAGATTCTGCTGTCATCAGCAAATTGCGATAGGTCCAGGCAGGATGGGTTGACTGATTTTTCTAGGTCGTTTATCATGATATTAAATAGGGTTGGACTCAGTACACTCCTTTGTGGCGTACCGTTCTCTAGATCGAATGATTCTGAGTATTGTTGGTATGCTGCGACATGATAGAAAGTTAGATATGCTCTTGTGAATGCGGCCTGAGATTCCATAATAGTCAAGTTTTGCAATCAATCCTTTGGTCCACATCAGATCATATGCCTTTTCTAGATCCAGGAATATTGCGATCAAATTCAGATCGCGTTTTCTCTTTGCATTAAAGACCAGCCTGATACTTGATTCTTGTCGCATTAATTGATCCAATGTGGACCGATTGTTACGGAACCTGCTTTGGAAGTGGGATATCAAGTTTTTGCTCTCCAGGTGGTATTTCAACCTGTTGTTGATCATGGTTTCCATGATTTTGCATATATTGTTGGTGAGAGAGATATGCCTATATGAGTTTACATCTGCTGGATCCTTTCAGAGTTTAAGGATTGCGATAACAATCGCTTGTTTCCACCATTGTGGAATATTTCCCTATCTCCAGATTGCATTCAGCAGATCCAAAAGCACCAGTTCTATTTTTTCATGGAGATTTTTGTATATTTTATACGCCAGCATGTCCTCACCAGGTGCAGTGGCTTTTTTTTATACCTCTGAGTGCCTTTTGCCATTCATGAATGGTGAAGTCAACGTTAAAGGGATTGAGTGGTCGCCTCTGTCGGTGAACAGTTCAGGGTGGTCTTTCTCTACTTTGTTATGGTGGTTTTGAAATTGGGCTGAGTGGTTGGCATTACTCCTCATGCTGGCAAAGTGAGTGGCTAATGTTTTGGTTTGCCTTATGATTTAGTGTTGAGTAGAAAGCCTTCCACTATTGTTGCTTCGCCGTGAATATAGAGTTATTCACTTGGTGTTCGGTTTCTTTGTAAGCAACGAAATCGATAGAGTTTTTGGTGTGTCTGAATCTATTTAAAGCTCTCTTTTTTCTGCAATGGCTTGCTTACATTCGTCATTCCACCAGAGTACAGACTGTTTGCCAGCCCATCGCCCCGTTTTGGGTATGCACCGCTCAGCTACTGAGGATAGCACCTCAACGATATTTTCATTAAAGATTTCTATAATTTTGTTATACAGCTGACTGTCTGCAATGCCCTTGCAAAGAGAATGAAATGATCCCCAGTCTGCCTTATCAAATCTCCATTTAAGGATAGGTGCACTAAAATTTTTATGATTCTTAGTGTGGATTGTGGTCAGTACTAGGAAGTGGTCACTACATAGCGTGCTTGATTGATCAACCTCCCAGTCGGCAATTTCACCGATCTTGGGCGATCATATAGTTACATCAATAGCTGATATTGACCCCTTTTCGGGATTTACTCTAGTGCGTGCACCATTTTTTAAAATTACTAGGTTGGACATTGTGACCACCTCTCAATATTCCCTCCTCTCCTATCCAAACGGGTTCCTCTCGATTGTTCACTATGTTCGTTAAAATCTCCACAGATAACTAAGTTGTCTCCTAACTCGTCCACAATCATTTTATATGTTTCAGGTTCTATGTATTGGTCCCCTCCTGGGTCATAAATATTTACTATAGTAAGTGGTTTGTTTCCTGTGTTTATTTTAATTATTTGATATTCAGGGAGATTGGAATTATTCTGAGTTAGCAGTGGGCCCTCAACAGACTCGCTTGAAAGATCTTCGCTGACATATATTGCCAGCCCGCCACCTTTTTTTTCCTGTGGTTTTTGTTTACAATAACTTGTTGAGAACCCGGGAGTTTTTGTTGGAATGTTTTTTGCTCGCTAAATAGTCTCCTGCAGGCACACTACGTCCAGTTTCTGGTGCCCATTTACTATCCTATGGAGCAATTCAGGTGAATTATGCCGAATATCCCTGCAGTTCCATTGCCATATTATGATTGTTTCTTTTGTATCTACTACTGGTGCGTCCTTTTGTATACATTGACAATGTCACCTATGGTAGTGGGTGCCTAGCTTGGATCCTTAGGCTGTTGGTAAAGGCAGAGATCCGGTTACATACGGTATCGATGGGGATATAGTCATACTTATTTAATTTCAGAGGCTTATCGATAATATCCCATATGAGTTTCAGCACTTGGTCCATTGAGATGTTTGGACTGTTTTCTATTTTATGTTGCGTTGTTGTTGTATTTTCAAAAGATTTTGTCGGGATTAATTGTAATTCTGAGTTAGATCTGTTTGTGCCTTGCGTTTTTTTTGTGGATATAGGTAATTTATTTTTGTGATCTTGGGGATAGATATTGCATTTGATCTGGATGTTATTTGGATGGTTTGTTTTGGTTTTGGGGGTGTTGCACCTTTGCAGCTAAAGGGCTTTTGTTTATCTCATGTGTTAATTTGTTAGGGGATTTAACTTGAGGTTTGTATTGTGACAGGCAGACATGTTTCTACTCTCCTATTGGTTACAAGTTTTAGTTGTGTTTAGTTGTATTGAGGGTTGCCCTTTGTTGGTTTTTCTTACTGGAGGTGAGCTGGTTACTTTGTTGTGTTTGCTTAGGTCAGCTGATATATGAGTTTTAGCAACTCAGTATGTAACTCGGTTTAGGGTGATGTAATCTACAATTTGTTTTTCCTTGATTGCAAAAGGACATTCTATTGATCTCAATGCATGTGTATCCCTGCAGTTTGCGCATCTTTGTCCATTGTACTTATATTCCCTATCATGTTTTCCGCCACATTTATTGCATCTTTTCTTTGACCTACAATTGCTGGAATAATGGCCCCATCTTTTGCAGTTGTCGCAAAACCGTGGTTTGTTTTTAACCTGCTGTAATTGGCAGAATTTTTCAAGGTGTCCCATTTGGATCATTGATGGTGGTATTTGTTTAAATTGTAGTAAAACTGCAGATGAGTTATTGCTTTCTGTGTTTTTAACGCGTACTGCATTTTCTATTTCCTGTCCATATTTTCTTATGGATGATGGATTCATTATCCTGGGAAAGGTTTACTCGGGTGATTCTTTTATACAGAGGTGTGGGTCCATTTGATAGCCTTGTTTGGGTTGGTGGGTTCATGGATGTGTGTCGAGTAACAGTAACTCAATATTGTCCTATTTGTGGATCTCCATGTATTTGGCTACTTGAATAGAAGTGGAGCATGTAATGATTATGTACTTTTATCTTGTGTGGACTATCATGAATTGCTTCCCCCCCCCCCCGTTTTTAGGAGCTCAGTAGTGATGCTTCTATCACTAATTTGATTGATGTTTGTATCCAGGCTTTAAATGAATACTGTCAGGTTTCTTGGGTGGTAAGAGTGTGTGTGATAGTTACAGTCATTTTTTTTGTTTTTTTGCCTCTGCAGGTGTTTCTTTATTGGTTCTCCCTGCACTATGTTTGACCCTATCTTATAAAGGCTCCTAGCAGACCTCAGAGAAAGCATTACCTATAGACCCTACTAGACTTGAATATGGAGCTAACTTGTGATATGACTGTGCTAACTGTTGACCTTTATTTAAGTCTAATAAACGAGCTAAAATGCACAAAACCTAAATACTATAACCAAATTGTAGCCATATATCCACTCTCCACACACACTCCTTTGTAACATTTAATGTGTATTAGAATTTCCAAAAATATCATATTAAGTGGGAATTTACTTGTAAAATATATCCTTATGAGGTAATTAATGCCAAATTACACTGTAACTACTTAATTCCATTTTAAGCACTTGACACCTACTAAAGAGCTATAAATTTCACAACAAATGGTCACAAAACTAAATGCTTAACTATAAAGGGAAACTTGCTATCATGGATTTATTGCAAGTTTACAAACACAGCTAACCCACTAATAATGGCATTCTTTGTTTCAATTGCCCGACATTTGAATGTAACCTCTGCCCTACTGGGCTAGAGTGGCTAACACCATATTTAACTGTAATCACTATAATTAACAGTAAAATCAGACTTACCCATCTATTATAGAAAAAACAATAATTAAATTTATCAAGAGAATTTAGAGAATTATATACGTATGTAACTTCTCATCTAAGACATAGATAACTACAGTCCCCAAATTTTAATAAAACCATATACTAGTGCATGGGCTGAATTATTGATTAAACCTGAGTAAAGATGCACTTAATGATCATTTAAATGGTACGAGTATCCAACCAAGCATCCTTCCACACTACAAACCTACAAAATCGAATTCTGTTAATATAATTGACATTCCATAGTGCAGGGTACAATCTTTTCAATTAGAGAAAGAAATAACTTTATACTCCCAAGAGTTCATATGGGTGCATGCCAGTTCCATATCAAAATGAAGGTTATCCATGTTTGTATGTCTGATTCAGGTAAATATATTGATACTTGTAGTTGCAAAATAGTTTTAAAGACTCAAATAGTAATCACGATAATAGTTTTTATATCTTCTATGCCTCTCTAGAGTCACATGTCAATTCCATAAACAGTTACTTGTCACCAGTATATATCTTATAATATTCCATGAATGTGACATCACTTTGCAGGTAATATCCAGACTTATCATAGGACATAAAGACTTTCATGGCTCTAAGAAGAGTTGGCACAAACATTATGCTATTCACTGCTTTAATATGATTTTACAGGAAGTTATTTGTTTGCAAAGAAAATCGATTCGGAATGCGCTACACAGCTGTCAGTAGTCCAGATGTGGGCTTTATATATATATGTTATGCTATGCCATAGGAAGGAAGAGTTATAGGAAATATATGGAAGGAAAAGGTTTATAGGAAAGTATAGCACAGCAAAACAAATACAATCAGTCCATAATTAAGAACTAACTGATCGAGTCCATATGAAATCTTCACTTTCCAAGATTTTTTCTTTTTCCTTTTTGTGTTTTTGTTATGTGAAAGTCCCGGAGTAAAAATTGGAGTAAGGTTTCTTCTGGCTCCCATGTCATCCTGGGGAAATCTCGCCATTTAACTCTATACTCTTGCTTGCTACGATGCCGACTGCAGGCTAGAATGGCGTCAACAATACCCCATTTGTCGCTTGGCAGAGACGTTGCTTGGTCCTCTGATGTCAGGGGCCTTCAGTGAAATATCTGTCGCAGATTTTGGGGTACAAGCTGTTATGCTGTGGGCTGGTGTCATTGGAGAACGGCTACCATCAATTGTAGTGTCTAATGATATACTAGTCTCCTTTGTTGTTGGTGTCTCCTGTTGTGTGTCCATCAAAGTTGTTTGATCCAAATACTCGTCACTGTTGTCTGGACTGAAGTGTGGTTTTATTCTGTTTGCATGGACTAAGGACCTTTGTAGCTTATGAGTAGCACAATTACGTAATTCGTAGATGTGATTTGGCCCGATATGTCACTGATGTACCATGGTACCGTCCATTTTTTGTGGAGTTTAGCTGATCTTCCTTTTGGCACTTTTGGATTGTGCAACCATACTCTTTGTCCTAGGTGGAAAGAGGGTTATTGAGCGTGTTTATCATGGTAGTCTTTGTATCGTTGTTGTGATTTCTGAATGTTGTCTTGGGCCACCAGTCGGGTTATTTCTATCTGTGTCTTTAGTTTATGTAAATAAGTTACTGTTGTGTTTGTTACTGGCTTCTTGGCATTTGTAGGGTTGGCAAGAGAAACATCCAGCTGAGATTTCAATTCTCTTCCAAAGACTAGTTCGCAGGGGGAGAAACCTGTTGAATTAGTGCATGGTGTCTTGGGGTAAGCTCGTATAATTCCTGGCAACAAATTGACCCAATTCTGTTGCACTTCATCAATATAGGTGCGTATAGATTGGGCTAATGTCCTATTGAATCTCTCTCATGTTTCTGTCAGAGCTGTTTTCAGTTTGTTAAAAGCTGGTACACAATTTTCAGTACACTGAAATGTTACATCCTTTTTGAGAAGGCTGTTCAAGGGTGCACATGTATTAATATAACATTTCACAAAATGTCCTGTTGAATCTCTCACATGTTTCTTGATGGTAGCTTGATGTATGGAAGCATTTAACATCCATTTTATTACAGAGTTCTGATATGATGTGCGACAGGAAGTTCTGGTAACAGTCAGAGACTATAGCTGTAGGAGCTCCATAACGGAAAATGATTTCTTTGTACAGTATATCTGCTATTTAGTTGCTTCTTGTGATTGTAATAGTAATGCTTCTGCGAATCTGCTGAAACTGTCTACGCATAAAAAGATATACTGGTTTTTCTCTTTTGTTACTGTTAATGGACTAAGAATATCCATATGCCAGCATTCAAATACTCCATCTGATGGTATTGGATGGAGTGGTGCCTAGGTAGAATGAAAAGGCTGTTTTGCTTGTTGGCATTCCTCACAGGTTTTAATGTAGTCTTTTATCTGAGCATACATTTTTGGCCAGTAGTACTTTGACTGTATAGTTGCATAAGTTCTGTCAAAGCCTTGATGACCTCCGCCAGTTACAGCATCATGACAGTTATGTAGAATTTCATGGTGTAGACCTGTAGGAATGGCTACCTGTTGTTTAATGCGGATTTCTTTTGGAAGTTTCTTTGCCCGTCTGTCCCACAAATGATACAGCAGTCCATCAAGCATGGCATATTGTTCACTTTCAGCTACTGGCTTTGCTGCTTTGTTGAGTCACTTGGCAGCTGGCCTGTTTCTAGGTAGCACTTGATTGGGGCCAAGTCAAGACACATAGACTGAAACTTTTTGATTTCCTCTCCTCTGTTGGAAATGAAACCTGATATTAACTGTATATCCACTGTCTGGTCTACTATATTGTACACCAAGACTGGCTGAGCTTGCACCCTGCTGGGGGAGCATGGAGGGTCACATTCTAAGGTCGCTATTGCAGGTTCAGTGATGTTTGTAAAAAATATACTCAAGTCAATTTTCAGTGTCACTATGAGCAGCCTCATTGTCATTTATTGCATCTCTGTATGGTATTCTTGTTAAAGAGTCAGCATTGGTATGCCTGGTACCACTTTTGTGAATGACCTCATAATGAAATCCTTGTAATAACATGCTCCAGCGACCCATGCGTCCTGTTTGATTTTTAATGTCGTTAAGGTATTTTAAGGCTGAGTGATCAGTGACAACATTGAATTTGTGGTGTTCAAGAAAGTGTCTATAATACCATACTCCTTCCACTAATGCTAGGCCTTCTCTATCAGACATGCCCCATTTCGTTTCAAATAGACCTAGTGCTCTGTCTCCATATGAAACAGGATGTTCTCTACCCTGATCACCTTTTGGACTGAGAATGTAAGATATGGCTTGTCCAGAAGCATCTGTTGAGAGAATAAAGGGTTTGTCCATGTTTGGGTAAGCTAAGACAGGTGTTGTAGTCAGAGCTGTTTTCAGTTTGTTAAAAGCTGATTCACATTTATCAGTACACTGAATTGTTACATCCTTTTTGAGAAGGCTGTTCAAGGGTGCACAGATGTTGCTATAAAATTTCACAAAGCGTCTGTAGTAATTACATAATCCCAGGAACTTCTGAGCTCTCGTGCATTCTTCGGTATTGGAAAGTCAGACACTGTCTTATATGAGTCCACTTCCACTCCATCTTTGGAAATAACAGGTCCTAAATATTTGACCCTTTTTATTGCAAATGACATTTTGATGGCCTCAACTTAAGATTGAATTTACAGAGTCTATCAAATACTTCCTGCAGATGAGAGAAATGTTCCTCTAAGGTGTGGCTATACACGAGCACATCGTCAATGTAGCACAGAACATGTTTGTTAGCTAAACCTTGTAATAGCTTTGTCTTATTAAGCTGGAAACTCATGGGTAAATTAGGCAATCCAAATGAAAGCAATTTGAATGCATAACTACCATCAGACATGACGAATGTACTCATTTCTCTGGTCTCAGGATCAAGCTTTATTTACCAGAAGCCAGAAAACATGCCAAGCGCTGAAAAGTATATTGCAGAAGATTGGTCAGTGCTAATCATCATGTCATCAAAATGTAGAAAAGAAAATACTTCTGGTTTTGTAAGCTTGTTTAGCTTCCTGTAGTCAACCGCAAATCTATATTCCCCAGATTTCTTCTTCACAAAAACCATTGCCATGGTGATTTAGATGGTTGAATGATATCATACTTTAACATTTCTTGAACTTGTCTGTCAATTTCTGATTTTTGTATGGGGTTGGTTCTGTAAAATCTTTGCCTAACAGGCCTTTCATTGCCAGTGTCAATTTTATGTTGGTAGATATATGTACATCGTAATTCCGATAAGTCCACTTCAGACACATCTCTGTTTCTCCCAATAAATTCTTGGAAATAAAATTTTTCAGCAGAGGTCAAATCGGAGTCTGATAAATCAAATCCAAGGTCTTGCGCAATTTTCACAAATTTATCCCTTTCAGAACTGTCAGCTGTGTGTGCTCAGTTCACACCACAATGCTCTTCTTGTAACAGATCAGATTTATTATTAGGCAGTGTAATGTCATCAGTTTCAATAACTTCCACAGTTGCTACTGTTTTACCAGGTCTTAAGGTAATGTCTTTGTTTGTGGGATTTAGTAAACGAAATCGTCCTCTTCCTTCTTGAATCTTATCTATTGCTCTTGCCCTTGGGTTTGGGTTTTGGGTTTTGGTTTTGGAGGGCAAGTGTGATACAGGTTGTAACAATATATTGTCCCTTGGGCAGTTCTTAATTTTCACTGGTACCTCACATTCAGATTGTGCAGGCAACACAATCCTGGCAACTGTTCTTGCAAGGCTTATTTTCTGTTTATGTTCACTTTTTAAGGCAGACACTGTTAATCCATCATACAGGGATATTGTTTTTGAGTTCAAGTCTTTTGTAGCTTTCTTGCTTTCCAGGAAGTCCATACCCATAATAATTTCACAATGAATACGTTTAAAAACATGGAAACTGTGTGCCACTGTGAGTCTGTTGATTTTTAGGTCCAATGTTACACATCCAAGAGGCTTTTGTTGATCCCCATTAACACCAATGATGAAGGGAATTTGGGGTGGTTCCAATTCGAAATTGCTATCCAAACGCTGCCGCTGACTACATGCAATGCATGAAAGTACTGCGCCTGTATCAATTAGTGCTGTGTTTTTTAAAAATATTTAATATTAATGATAAGTGATTTCTATTAATGTCTGATGTGATAGTATCATGTATGTCACTGCGATTTGGTTGTGACATTTTCTTACTGTGATGGACTTTTAATGTATCTAGTCATACTGTTGACCAAGTCCCTGGGGCTGATCTGCACACTACGGAAAATGGTTAAACTTTCCACATTTATGGCATTGTTTGCCATTTTCTAGACATTTCTGCTTTACATGCCATGGAAATCTTCCACACTATCCACAAACTTCAGGTTGCTGCCTTGTCTGGTTGTTCCAATTTCCAATTTCTTTTGGTGAATGCTTGAAATGGCTGCAACTGACATTGCTTCTAGTATTTCTTCCAGTCTCTGAATAGCTGCCACGAGTGTCTGTTGCTCTTTAGTACTGTCAGTCATAGTGACCTCTGTGAGTCTCGCGCTTAGACGTAGATCATCTGCTGTTTCTGAATTCTGTTGCAATATGAACTGTTGTATATGTGGCTTCAATCCATTAATGATTATATGCTTAATTTGTATCTGTGGTAGTTCTAGCTCAGCTCCCTTGGAAACTATATTGGCAATGAAGTCTTCAACTTTCTCATTGGTACCTTGAGATGTTTGGTATAGTGCTGATGTTCTCTGCCATTGTACTCTTTTCTCAGGACCATATCTACTAATGAATTCTTTCTGAAGCAAATAAAGAATAAAGTCATCTTTTATATCTTGCGCCAGAGATATATACCATTGTAGTGCATTATCTGTTAATAGCAAGGTAGTGTTGCTTTTGCTTTGTTCTCATTTAGTCCCTTGGTTCTTGTGAGAAGTTGGAAGTGAGTTAACCATAATTTAGCATATTGGCTTCCATCACCAGAAAAAGGTGACAACAGACTGAAATCCATGCAGCTTGTATCCCAGGGTTTGTACAAAGTCTGGAAAAAGTATGGGAAAAAAAGAGTACTTTTCCAGACGTGGAAGAGTATGGAAAATAAAGATTTTGCCCTAAAGGTCTGGAAAAAGTATGGAATTTTGGATTGCTGTGTTTTATTTTGCTAAAGACACTCGTTGCCCTGGGTGCCATTTGGTCTAGTGATGGCCCTGCTGGTTCAGTGTGGTGGCGAGACATGTGACCTATCACCCACTTGTGATTGGTGGATACTGTTTTATATTATGCGGATACCACATGCTTATTTATAGTGATACAGACTTCGAATACATGTGCCAGAGGGGTCTGGAAAATATTGCAATCCAGTCTGGAAAAGGTCTGGAATTTGTTTTTCCAACAGCTGTATGAACCCTGCTATCCATTTTGCTTCAGTGAAATGACAGAAAAATTCCAAGGCACATGTGGATCCCAAAGAAGAAGTTTCCAGAAGGCAAATCACTTCATGAAATCGTGTACAAGTCCAAAAGAAAATTCCTGGATATTTATCATACTAAACTTTTTGCTATTGAATTTCCATGTCGAGTCAGCAAAGCCAAAATAGAATAAACTTCCCCTAAATCCAATAAAACCAGAATTGTTTTTAATATAATGTCACACAATACTATTTCCATTTTGAATTCTCCACCAGTTTTTGTAGTGCCTATTCTGATGTAACTGCACTTGGGGAATTAGACAAACAAGAGGGTTTTCTTTTTCACATTTAATTAGATCTTAAACCTTCTAGTTCTACATACTGACTCCCTGTACTAATTGACTGACTGATTTGGATTAAAGACGTGTTCGGTCATTCGACCATGTACATCTATTTACCCCCAATGTGTGCGAAGCACACACTATTGGATTGAATTGTATACTTAGCACAGTATTTGATTCTTGTCAAGTGGGTTGCTGGTCTGTAAACCGACTTGACGCATTACTGTGTGCAATGCACACTATTTTCACACCACTCCCTCGCTGCATGGTTTTTCCACTATGGGGGTTCACTGAAAGCACGATATGGGAGGGTGTGTACAATTATATATACCTGTACATAGGAAGAGAACCACAATGTTTACAGAATTATGGGTGTGCGCACGGCGCGCTACTTAGTTGATGTCTGGAGTGGCAGATTGCATAGACTCGGCAAGGGAGGCGCGAAGCGTGACAAAGGTACTGAAACGCCATGAACGTACATAATCAAATTCTGCCAAGTTAGCTAAATCGGTCTATCCCTAATACCAATTGTGTGTTAGCCACATATTGTAATTGCAATCACATTTAAGCAGTTTTAAGAATTTTCTTAATCCCTATAATTTATGGAATTAAGTGTACAGAGTGTACGTTTTTTTTATTTTCTGAAAACTAGTATAAATTTTGGTTAATGTAACCCATTCAATTTTTTGATGATCTTAATCAGATAATATCAAGTTATCGTTATGATTCAGTGGATAAATGATCATATTTGCATTATAATAAAGTTATCATGCCAAAATGAAAACCAACAGGCAATTTAGGCAATCCCATTAGCTCTTAGAAGGGCTTTTATTCCGGTGACCCACGGGTCTGGAAGAAGGTGCTCACCAGATGGGCTGGAGGAATGACACTGCACTGCCATAGACTTTTAAGGGGCCCAGGGGTAAGCAGGTCTGCAATAATCACACTTCTTTGTTCTTCTTTGTGGTCTAGCAAATCCATACTCATTGCTAGCCCTTGATAGTCCATCGTGACGTTGCTGAGTATGATGGCTAGCGGAACAGGACAATCAGCAAAATTTCTGCCTCAGTCCCTGATGTTGTAGGAGGTTTCATCCCATCTTGCTTTTCTTTTCTTTCGTCCTCCCTTTTGGTTTGCTGATGACCCTAATGTCCTCTATGAATCACCTAGTTGATTCAGTGGGGCATCTGTCAAACAGATCGTCCAGCCCCATTGAGTGAGCCTCTTTTTTGATATAATCTATTGCTTCTAGGTTAATACACATTTCACGCTCCTCTTGCTCTATGGATTCCTTGGCCGCCGCCGCTGAAAATGTTTGTGAGGGGATTACTGCCTGTTTTTTCTGCTCCTGTGTTGCTTTTCCCTCTCTTCCTTCTCCTGCTTCTGTTTCGCAGCTGGGATGGTAGTAGTAGTAGAAACAGGGGTGGTAGGGTTCATTGTTGCCGCTGGGAGTTGAGGTCCAGTTTTCTGTCCTACCCCCTGCTGGTTGGTTGCCCCATCTCCTCTTTATTTTCCCATTCCCTTTCCCTTTGCTTTCCGCTGGAGGTGGGGGAAGGTTTCTCATTTCTTCCCCTCTTCTCTGATCTTTCTTCATTTCTTCCTCCTCCTTCTTTCCTTCCCTGCCTCTCCCCTGTTGATGTGTTTGTATCACCGACGGTGGTGGCTTTTCCTGCTGAGAAGGCTGTTTAGGCTGTTGATGTTAAGGCCTTTCTTCATTTCTGGGGGTTGTAGTAGGGGTGCTCGTCTTCGGGGTACACTGCTTCTGCTGCTCCAACTGTGACTGCCTTCCCCCTCTGTTCCATCCCTGGGGGCTTTTGTGGTGTAAAATACTGCTATTTTCTTCTTCCCAGATCAACAGAAGAGTAGTCTTCCTCTGTTGAGCATGTAAGGTCCACCCTGATGCCAATGTAAAGCCTTGACACTTCAGGGCATTTAAGGGCAAACTTAGGGATTATGTCTTCCATTGCTAGCATCATTATTGTACTTCTTACTTCTACGTTCGCTGCAGACTTCTGATGCTCCCTGCACTACGTTTGACCCTATCTTATAAAGGCTCCTAGCAGACCTCGGAGAAAGCATTCCTTATAGACCCTACTAGACTTGAATATATATCTAACTTATGATATGATTGTGCTAACCGTTGACCTTTATTTAAGTCTAGTAAACAAACTAAAATGCACTAAACCTAAACTCTATATTAAGCACTTTATACCTACTAAAAAGCTACAAATTTCACAACAAATGGTCACACAACTTAATGCTTAGCTATAAAGGGAAACTTGCTATCATTGATTTATTGCAAGTTTACAAACACAGCTAGCCTGCCAATAATGGCTTTCTTTGTTTCAATTGCCTGAGATTTGAATGTAAACCACCACCCCTCCCCTCTTACTGTGTTAGAGTGGCTAAAACCATATTTAACTGGAATCACATCACGATAATTAACAGTTGATACAGATTTACCCATCTATTATAGAAAAACAATAATTAAATTTATCAAGAGAATTTAAAATATTATATCCAAATGTAACTTCTCATCTAACTACAATACCACCTGAAATAATTAAATTTGGCACTATAATAAGACTCAGTGAAATTTAGGCATGGTCAATAAAACATTTATTTTGGTGACCATGTGGGTTAGTGAAAAAAAATTCCTAATTTCAAGTCCTGCAAGTAAGGTTGTTTTTATTTGGGTATTTTTTTGTCAAGTCAGAAAAAGAGACTGATTTGATGTATGTATTTCTTTGTGTAGGGAAACAGGAATAAGTTCAAACTTTCATGTTGAAATGATCAGCAATAAATAGATTAGATAAGTACAGTACACTTTTCCTATAAAATAAATAAACCAAATGAACCAAAGATTTATTTCACACTACAGCGATAGAGTTTAGATATTGACATTTCTTTCTTGTAGTTCTGAACATTGTATAATTTCAGGCCAAAATCCCCACAAACATGTAGGAAGTAAGCTATGGTGTGAGGCATAAGACGTAAGAAATTTTATTTAATGTCAAATATTACATCAAATAACATTAGCTCTGAGGAGTTATTACTCTGGAGTAATTGAGACATACTGTTGCATACATATCACATATAAAGCATAGAAACATTCCCATACACTAACTACATAACATATATATTTAAAACGATGATTAAAATAGATATTAACACATTTAAGATTCAAATGATGATAACAAACAAACAAAACCATAAATTGTGACCTAAGCCAATCGTCAAGTAGCTACCGAATCCTTGAAGAGGAAGACTATAAGCTGAAGGATAAAGTGAAGCACTTGGATACAGACAAAGATAATTAATCAGAAATAACTGAAATAACATGTTTCTGCTGCTATGGATCCCGAAATTCCCTTGTTAAAAATGGAAGACATCAGAAACTTGAAAACTGAAAATGTATGTGTGGTGAAAGAAAAATCCAAAAAGTGTCAAAAAATATCACCAAGGTAACAAAAACTGGTGAAAAATTCATAGCTGTTGATGACATACTTATGTCAATCATAGCAGAAACTCGAAGGATCAATGATAATGTGGACAAATTTGTCAAAAATGAAACAGTGCTAAAAATTAATAACTCTACCACAGAAACTAAAAATTCCTCGTCACTCCCAAATCATTTTGTGAAAGGAGATCATACAACTGATACTTCTGAGATGAGCTCTAGACACAAACATGTTGTTAATGGTGAGCATCACTATTCTGTTTTTAGCAGTGAAACTCTTGGCTCTTCCAATACCATGGATTCTTCTCAAAAAAGAAAATCTAGCCATCCAAAACTTCAGGAAATTTCCATAAAACAAACTTCTTATTGGTGATAGTCATTAAAAATATCAGTGAAACAGGTCTTAAAGCTTGGGACAAAGTCAAGTTATTACCTGGGTTGGGAACTGATCACATGCTTGATATAATCAGTGTTGGAGGAAATGATTTTAGCAATAACATTGATATTGAACAAATTGAAGACAAATTTACAGCATTCTGAACAACACCTACTTGGACAACCCAGCTTGTAAGGCATTCATTTGCACAGTTTCTCTAATAATTGACACTGATGTTCCAAACTTGAATGCCATAATAGAACAACTATGGAATGAATGGGACCACAAAACGATTGACATCGAAAATGCATTTGTTACAAAATCTGTTTTGGTGCTGGAGCACCTCATGGCTAAAGACAGCCCATTTAAACAAAAAGATACTTTCACACTTTATGCTCTAAATAAATGAACATGTTCCAATAGTTAATTGTAAATACATTAACCAAAGATATGACAGGGACCAAGATAATACTTTTAGCAAACTAGACAACAAACTAGGGAGGTATTGTAATTGAAGCTGGGCATAGCTTAGAATCATGCGGACATACTCCGAAAATCAGTGCCATGACTGTTTGGAATAAGGACACAAGACAAAATACTGAAAGACAAAATACTGAAATGTTTCACCATAGAAACTGACTGACTCAAAAACTCTGATAGATCATATCTTTACAAATATGGAAGAAAATGTGACAAAAATACATATTCCAAGGATAGGTCTTAGTGATCATTTCCCTATTTTCCTAACCATAAAATATGGCTTAAAAACAGCTGTTGATTCCAAACCTCACAAAGCCATAATATATAGGTCATTTTGGCATTATGATGAAAACAAATTTCTGGAAGATATCAGTAATGTTCATCGGAGTATATAATACCTATGTATGATGATGTGGATGATGCTCCTGGGATATGGACCGGACGTTTTATGCAAGTGGTAGATAAACATGCACCTTTGAAAATACAGAGTAAAAAAGGACTTCCAGCCTGATTGGTTAACTCCTAACAATCTAGACACTATGAAAACCCATGATTATTTCAAATATGTTGGTCAACAAGCACATTAGAAACCATGAAGATATAAAAAGTAACCAAAATAATCAATGGGGCAAAGAAAAATTACTATCAGTTAGCCTTTGAAAACAATTGCAATAAGAATTCTAAGTGGATAGTTTTTTAGAAGCTAAGTGCAGGTTAACATTCCACAAGGTCATCCAAACTCCAGAAACTTAGTCAGGAAGGTCAGATTATTGATGACGATGTTGAAATAGCAAACAAATTTAATGAACTTTTTGTCAGTATAGTTTCCAGAATTATAAACTCCAGTCACTTCAAACAAAGAAATTTCAGTTAAGAGAAAATTTCAGGCAACAGAAAATTTGTGATCTCTACAATATCAAATGAAAAAGTTCAAAAATGTTTGAAAACTATTGAGACAATGAAAGCAGCATGCCTAGATAATATTGGACCACATCTCCTGAGGGCTGCTGCAAATACCCCTCAGTGTTTCCAAAGAAATAGAAATTGGCAAAGTTACCTCTATTCATAAGTTACACAGCAAACAAGATGTCAGTAACTTCAGACCCATATCTATCTTACTAACTCTGTCCAAACTACTTGAAAAACATGTTCATGACAATCTTGTGATGTATCTGTCAACCTACATGTATAACTTAATTCAGAAAAAACCAGTCCTGTGAGACAGTCTTGGTCTCCATGATAGATAGATGAATTACTGCCTTGGAATAAGGGAAATTTAGTTGGATCCATGTACTATTTATGTAAATATGCATATAATGGAGGAACATAAGGAAGTTTAGTTTTGTGCAAAAAATTGTGTCATCGTCTTTAAATAAAGTTTTGGTTTTGGTTTGGTTTGGTGCTTTATGGCACAGCAACACAGGTAGGTTATTTAGTGCCGAAGCAATTGGAGTAAAGTGCCTTGCCCAAGGACACACCATAATAGCTGACCCAGGCTGGTCCGATGGTAGGATTCGAACCCGCACCCTTTCGGTCGTAAGTCTGGCACGCTAACCACTGAGCCACCGTGGCTGTTTTAAATAAAGTTATTATTATTATTATTATTATTATTATTATTATTATTATTATTATTATTAAATACATACTTGCATACATACATACATACATAAATGTTTTGTTTTTTACTTTACAAATCTAAAATTCAAGGCATGCAAAATGTGATAAGAATATTAAAGAAGGATATAAAAGCATGTCATGCGAAAAATGTTGGCCAATGAGAGGCTAAAAAGACCAAATCTACATGAAAAGAAAGGCTAAAAATGTTCTAGGAGCTGAAATTAAGCATAGATAAAAACTAATAAAACTAAACACTTTTAAGTTATAAACTACACTGCAACTACAGTTAACAGTTACTAAAAGTACAGTAAAAGGTGCAGATTTATGCAAAGGTAACAGATTAGAAAAGTTTTAAAAAAGACAAAGAAAAGTCTGTCAGCTGTTAAAAAGTAATTCTTCTTTTTTGGAAAATAGCAAAAATATAAATCTCTGAACATTTGAGATTGCAATGTAGTCATGAGAGAGAAAGAGAAGTTGATTAGAGAGAGAGAGAGGGTAGTTTTCAAATTATCATTTGATGATTTCCCACTTCATTATCCATTGCAGCACTAAATTTTATTAAGTCTTATTACAGGCAATTATCGAACTTCACTTGTATGATTTGGGTTTGAATAATGTATGGTTATCTCAGGTATTCCCCTTAGCTGATTGGTTAACAAAATCAGTCAAATGAGACTGGAGATCAATATATGGAATTCTGGTGTTTTTCGTTGCTCTAGAGTGGAACTTATTTAAAACAATTCTTTAATTTTCACCCCTTTTTAAAATGTGTTCTGCAAAAAGATATGTAATATTTTTTTAAATTTCTGTGTGATGCATGATAGGTTTCCTACTGAAAGTGGAAGGTGGCAGAATTCAAATACATGTATATATGAAGGAAAATCTGAAATTTCGTCCCTCAAAAGATACAGATGATGAATTTCACTATCTTTTTCAGTGTCAATATTTTGATGAAATAACAATAAACATTATACAAGTAAAAAGTAGTTCAGAATTGTTAGTAGATACTAATTTAATGAGTTGCTAAATAACATGAATGTTAACGCATTGATTAGGTTAAGTAAATTTATAGAACTGATATTTAAATCCTTCTTATACCCATGTAAGCTTAAAATAGTCATGCATACTACCCTTTAATTTCATTTTGTCATGTATATGTATATCCAAAATGTTGATCAGAATAATATATTTCTTTCTACCCTTCACTTTCTGCCATTCTTTATCGGTCATAGCACCACCATTATTCATTTTTATATGTACTTAATCTCATATGCCTACTGTTAGACTTGATTTGGCATTAAAGTTCAGTTCAGTTTTCTTCTGTTTCACTGTTAATTGATGGGTTATAATAGGGGCAATAAAATAATTGCACTCCAAGTCAGATGGCTTCATGAAATATAAAGGATATCTTTCCAGATCTGGGATATGAAATCATCATCGTCTTTGAATGCTAATTATATAAATATTTTATAACAATGTTGACATTGGGAAAATACCCAGTAAACCTTGATTTCTGCAGATCATCCATTGAAGCCTGGACCCTGCTACTGTAAACATTAGTCCTTGTTGTGTCAGAATCAAAGTTTTGTATTACACAAGCAAGAACACATGCTGTTGTTATAAGCCCGCTTGCCATAAAGTGGAACAGTTATGTTAAGATGTTCATTAATCTATTCATCTGTTACCAGTTTTGTTTCTGCACAATAACTTTGTGGAACCTTTTCATTATTTGGTTGAAAAGCTCAAAGGTCAGGGTCAGTGTGACTGAAAGAAGACAAACTATTTCCATACAGTAGCTTTTGTTCTTCATCTTCTTGGGGTACAGAAGAATCCTGTAAATTTTGAAGTCAAAACATCAAAGGCTAAGGTCACTGTGAGTGAAAGAAGAATAAAGGTTTTGACACAAAAACCAGAGCTCTACAGCACATGCCTAGACCAAACAGAGATAGTTTGCATTTGGGGTAATGAAGAAGCCTGTTGATTTGGGGGTTGGGGGTGGGGGTGAAAATGCTGAAGGTCAAGTTCACTGTGTCTGAAAAAAAATGGTTTCTGCACATGACATTAGTTCTACGTGACATACCAGGGCCAAACTTTGTGGATACTTTGTACTTGGGATGAGGAAGAAGTCTGTTGATTTTGGAATAAAAAAGTCAGAGGTCAAGGTCACTGGCCGAAAGAAGACAAATGGTTTCTGCACAAAAGTTCAGTTTTCGATTACATGTATGTACCTTTACCAAAGAGTAGTAGTTGAATGGGTGTTTTTTGCTTACACCCTGGTGAGCCGGGGGGTGGGGGGAGTTGGTGGGATAGCCAATGGTTATCCGGTTGAGTATCATGGATCGCCATTGGTGTGAGCAGGTTGAAGGGCCAGCAGTCAGTGGTTGGGGGCCAATGGGTTGCTGGTTGGGGTCAGCTGTCGGCCTTGTAGGAATGTGACGAGAAACGCTTGGATGTCAAGTCAGCTGAGCCCCCTCTTCCCAAGGCCAGTGCAAAACTATGGTTATATTACCTCTACTGGTTTGGGACCAGAAAAGCTTTTGGGATGGTCTGTCTTCTGTTGTCCATTGTCCGATGTCCGTCCATTCTCTTACACAGGTTTGTTATTGCTACTCCTCCTAAACTACGAGATAGATTGCTATGAAACTGTTAACACATTTATCCCAGAGTCTAGTGCGTTCTAAATGAAAATGTTGATGCTCAGACATTCAATATGGCTGCCACAGCAGCCATTTTGAAAACTTTCTTATTGCCTCTCTTCAGGAATGTTTGGCCATATCAACATGGGGTTTTCATTAAAAGACTTCTTATGATGTTATTGTTGGACGTAAATGAGAATGGGCCAATCTGACATCCAATAGGGTCGACACAACAGCCATCTTGAAAATCTTCTTATGGCTACTACTCTTAAAAGGAAAGTCATATCAGCATGGGGTTTATCAGATCATCAAAGTTGTCTTTGGGAATGTACTGCTTACCAAACAGCTTGTCTGTCAAAGTTGTCCTTGGGAGTTCACTACTCATTAAGCAGCTTGTCTATCAAATTGTCAAAGTTGTCCTTGGGAGTTTGCTACTCATCAAGCAGCTCATGTATCAAATTGTCAAAGTTGTCCTTGGGAGTTCGCTACTCATTAAGCAGTTTGTCTATCAAATTGTCAAAGTTGTCCTTGGGAGTTCACTACTCATTAAGCAGCTCATGTATCAAATTGTCAAAGTTGTCCTTGAAATTCACTGCCCATTAAGTAGCTAGTGTGTCAAACTGTCCAAGTTGTCCTTGGGAATTCATTACTCATTAACCAGCTCATCTGTCAAATTGTCAAAGTTCTCCTTTGGAAATTCACTGCTCATTAAGCAGCTCAATTATCAAATTGTTAAAGTTTTCCTTGGGAATTCACTGCTCATTAAGTTATTCTGTGGAATAAGCATTTTCAACATTACTTCTTGGTGTTGAAATAGGCTGATGTGTTGAAACATGAGACTCAACCCGCTGTCATTGCTGCCTATGAGCCTGTTTGGACTGTAGAAGCTGGAACTGGCTTATGAAGAGAACTCGCCAATAGTGCATACATGCATCATTATATTTCCTTTGGGCTATTAGCCCTCTGTGAAGCAACTTATTCAAATGTGTGATAGTAAACATAATGTTATGACTGCTTTCAAAGTGTATAGGCACTCAAGCACAAATCTTTAAATTAAGATTTGTGTGTGGTCTTTAGTTGTGAAAGATCCCTGCTAAACTGCTTCCTTGCCTTTTCTCTATTCAATTTAGTTTCCATGCAATGTGAATACCTCAACATTGCAGCAAATCTGATAACCAGTAGTAACGCCAACACTGCATTTTCCAGCATGGCAAGATTTTACATCCATGCCTGCCGTGATCTGCATGTATTCCACAGTATATACCAACAGTTTTTCCCATGCATCTCTGTTTTCCCAAGTTTGAGCCAAGTGCGCTTGTTTTTGCAACGAAACACCATATCTGAAGTCGTATTGTGATCCTCAAAGCATTATGCCCATTATGTCCTTTTGTCAATATTTCTTGAAAATAATTTTTTTCGTCTGCATTTCTGTTACATGGCACATCTTGTTTTGCTGTGTAAAAGCCGCCTTTTGGCCTGGCCTCAAGAGGGGTGGAGTTTGGGTGGGGCTCACCCAGCCTAATAACCAAGCATTTTCCCATTGCATTCTAACCCACTCCCATCAGTGCTGTGTAGCTCTGTTGTGATGGTATCAACAGGCGATGTGGAGGCCGAATTTGTAAGAAAATCCTGCATAGTTTGCAGACCATTTTGACAATGTTGCACAGTTTAGAGTCTAATTGTTTTATTCATACTATACTTTGAGGTCTTTTTCCTTATTGAAGTAAATGCAGGCACAAAATCTCAGTTGACCACCATTAAGAGTGATTTTAGCCAAGGAATGCTGAAATCGGTAGAACCAGGGGTGCAATTGAATTTAATGAAATGAATAGATCTAATCACATTCAGTGGAATTTTCTGAACACGTAATCAACATAAAGATGATTCTTCATTTGGTATGTGATTCAGATTCACTGACATCTCAGTCTTTCCATGGTGGTCTTATTGCATTGGCTGCTAAACTGTCAATCACTCTGACATCTCTTCATCTTTCTGCAGTGGAGGTGCAAAACGTGCCTGCACGGTCATGGTGGCAAAATGCTTGGTATTTAACCCTCAGATGGTGGTGAACTGCTTGGTATTTAACCCTCAGATGTGGCACATCAACATGGAGTGAGTATGGAGGGGATTAACTGTTACGTTATGATGGGTGGAGACAAAACATTCCATTTAAATACATTTTAAATTTTGTTACCAGCTTTACTGCATGCTGGAAATCAAAATTGTATTATATTCATTGTTCCTTTTGTTTTCAGATTCAGAACAGGATTTTCTACTGCAGCACCTTGCCAAGGTCTTGAATGAGAAACAGCCAGCAAGAGAAAAGGTTGCTGACAAAGAATCGATAATGATCCCTCCTCAAAAGAAAAACACTCCTGGCAGTGATGCTGACTGTGACAAGGATACACAACCATTAGACAGCCATTCTCCTCAGCAGAACTTTCCTCAAAATCTGTCATCTACTACTAGTCAACAAGACCAATCCATCTCCACTGGAGATGAGAGGAACCTCATCCAGTCTGACACAAACCTCATGGCCAGATCAGAGCTTGAAAGAGAAAGCCACAAGAAGGATCCAATAAGGGAAACTTTAGAATTGTTGCGAAAAAATGCTCATAAATTAAAACCAGATGTAGGCAAATATGCACCTTTGACAATGTGGGACTTTGCAGGCCAGTATGCATTCTATACAACACATCAGATGTTCCTGACAAGACGTGCCATATACCTCTTGGTTTCAGATGTCAGTGGACAGGTCAGTGATTTGGTAAAAGATGAGTGTTACTTTGACAGCGAGGGCACAAGGGAGTGCAGAGTTCATGGTGAGTTCTGAGCCTATAGTATTTTGCCATTATAAAATAATACATTCTTTATTAGAAATTAATTTTTCTTGCATATAACACAGTTAAACAAAAACAAATCTTTTCCTGTATAAAAAATACCTAATTTATTCCTATTCTTTTGACTGGAAACATTTTCAGATATAAATTGTCAGAGCTCAGCTATATTCTGAAGCAAAAATAAAAAAGGACCAAACGATTGATTCACAATGATTTAATTATGCATTGAAATGCAAGGAAATGAACTCAATAGAGATAAGCATTTTCCACATGTATGCAGTCAGTTCTGAGTTTAATCTTATTTGCTGAAAATTATGATCTTTTGTTACCTTGAATGGGGAGACATAGTTATCAATTTCATGGCAATTACATCATTGTTAACCGTGTTAATGTGCTTATGTTTTTAAAGTCACATATCTTTTCATCAGTGACTACATTGTTCAACTGCGACTTTGATAGCATATTACTACACATATATAAATGTCAAGGTAGCTATTGTAAAACTTGAAATGGTGTGAACAATCAATGCCTGAGCTGGTCGTAATACTGAAGCACAGGCAGGCAATTGACATCCATTGGCAGTGTTCAGACACTGTAGTTGAACAAGGTTCTATCCTAGCACTGTGTAATCACATGCTGAATTGATGTTTCTTGTCTGCCCTTTGATATATGAACTGCATCAGGCATTGATTGTTTTCACCATTTTAACTTTAACTGTAAAATTTTAGCTGTTCATTTTGTGAACACTTGTTGTGTCTTAAATCATTTCAGTTTGCCATGTTTTCATTTGAATCTGTTGTAAACTGAGTTATTCATAAGTCAGTATTGTGTTTAAATGTATCTTAATTGTTACAATATAGTTTATTCTGTCAATACCTAAACTGTCATTGATACATTTCGTTTCCTGATCATTTCAGAGCTTGTTGAGGTTTGGCTAAATTCCATACATTCCTGTGCACCATCTGACAAGGAAAACGTGAAATCCACACATTCCCAAACACCACCAGTTGTTCCACCCCCTGTGATTTTGGTGGGAACACATGTTGATCAAATTCTAGAGGTATTTTTTCATTAACTCCTGAAAGTTTGATATTATTTAAAATGTTCACAGATATCATAAACTCTTACTTTGTTTTGTTGACAGTGGATTCTTCTGGAGTGCATGAAGGATATTTGGGTTTATTACATACCCATTTAATCTTACATGGCTGATCTGGTATTCGATACAGATGTTCAATCTTTGTTTCCGTATTGCACACCTAAAATTTCCGTATCATGCACCTAGCATAAAACTACTTTTACCGCTTGAAATATTCAATAATAGTCAACTGATAAAGTATTGGCAATCATTTATTGCTATAAATTTTAAACTATTATGTGTAATTTCGAAAATGACTACACAGACACAGTTTTTAATGTAAAATAAAATCAAGTCATGGGGAGGGGATAGGTTGTACAATGTATCTGGTGAAAATGGCCCAATTCACCGCTGGGGCCTAATGGGGGAGTACCATAAGTAGCGACGAGGAGTTTATAGGCATTTCACGGTACCTGCTGCTGAGAAATTTTAGTTGAGATTGACAACAATATTTTGGACAGAATGTTTGATGATGAGTTATCAAATGAATCCTATGTGCAGAGTGACACCAAACATGACAGAGAGGGAGAGACCAAGTACTTTGCCGCTGAAATCTTATATTGAAAGTATTAAAAAAAATCCAGACACAGTAAGAAGAACCATGCACCTGTTGATCTCGTTCCCAGCTACAGTTTTGATAACTCACTGAAGAGACATTCCACAATGTAAATCATCTAAAATACCAACAACAGCCAGCAAACCATTTCCTCTTTCAGACTTTAAAAATATTGTCTCTGGATATTTTTATGGATCAAGTATAAGTGGAAGAACTTCCAGTTTGTCTATTAATATTACTGAGGATTCAATTTCATTGAGTAAATCTGATGATAACATTTGCAACATAAAGGTGGACGTATCATATAGAGCAGCAGCTTCATTGACTTGGACTGAAATTTAGAAGAATTACATCTTGTTACAATTTTTTGGAGACTTTTTTTCATCACTGGGGTACAAGCAGGAAATTGTATTTATGTTTACATTTTAAATATTGTTATGACTTTTCAAGTAGAAATTAAAATGAAAACAGAACAATATCATTTCGAATTTTCTTGGTAAAATTTTTTAAAATGATTAAATAATTCAAATCTAACCTGCATGTTAGATAGAAATTGAATCTTTGTTTTGCTTTCAATTTTTTTTTAAATACATAAATTATCACCTTAAAGTTAAATGCATAAATAATTTCTTGTAATGAAAATATTAAAAAAAATGTTTGAAAGTTCTGTTAATTAATGAGCTTTCTGTATAATTGAATGTATTTAATTACTGTCAGTATATTAAATTTGCCCTGAAATTTGCTTGGAAGTGGAGTGTGTATTAAGTAAGTAAGGTGTGAAAAAAGGTTAACGTACTGATCCAAAACCTATATTCCATTTGAGAAATCAAGAAAAATCCACTTGCCTGTGATTGCAGTTTAAATCCATTCATATATCCTATACAATTTTTAAAAAAAAATCAAAAGCTAAAGAGTAAATCACTGCACAGTATCTATTTGGGCCTAGCCCCGGTTACGTATGGGCCTACATCTCAAGGTTTTTTTTCCGTCGATTGTACATTATCTTTCATAAACCTCCAAATTCCTTAATTTTTTTTTTTTTTTAGGATTGATTAAAACTATTGAAAAGAATGTGTGAATAAGAAAGGGATATGTAATAAATACAAAACCACACAAGTGCTTTGTTCCGAGTCAGGGGAAAGAACTCGTTTCATGCGGCATAGGAATATATGTCTCTGCCTGATGGCCTCGACCTATTCTTAAGCCATATCAAACTCATTCTTTCCCCCAACTCGCAACAAAACATATATGTAGTTTTGTCTATGTATTGAGTGAATAATGGATATATTTTATTGAGTGGGTGAAAAATGCTGTTTGTTCGCGAGTGGCAAAGCCACAAGTCAAAATACTTGAGTTTTTAGCCATGAGGATGATTGAGATGATGACAGATGATGATGATTGAGATGATAATAGATGATTGATGATGATGATTGTCATGCTGATAGATGATTGAGATGATGATAGATGATGGTGATTGAGATGATGATGGATGATGATTGAGATGATGATAGATGATGATTGTGATGATGATAGATGATTGAGATTACAGATGATGATTGAGATGATAGATGATGATTGTGATGATGATAGATGCTTGAGATGATAGACGATGGTGTTTGAGATGATGATGGATGTTGATTGAGATGATGATGATGATTGTGATGATGGTTGATGATTGAGATGATAGATGATGATTGTGACAGACGCTTGAGATGATGATTGGGCTGATAGATGATTGTGATGATGATAGATGACTGATATGATGATGATTGAGACAATAATATATGATTATGATGATTCCTGTGATAATGATAGATGATTGAGATGATGATAGATAATGATTGTGTTGATAGATGATTGAGATGATATATGATGATGATAATTCTGAAAATTGATAATGATTGAGATGACTGAGATGATGATGACGACGACGATGATGATAGATGACTGATATGGTGATGATTGAGATGATAATATATGATTATGATTATTCTTGTGATGATGATAGATGATTGAGATGATGGTAGATGTTGATTGTGATGATGGATGATAGAGATGATATATTATGATGACAGTTGTGAAAATAGATAATGATTGAGATGATAGTGATAGATGATGACTGAGATGATGATGATGATGATGATGATGATGATGATGATGATGATGATGATGATGATGATGATGATGATGATGATGATGATGATGATGATGATGATGATGATGATGATGATGATGATGATGATGATGATGAATGTGATGATGAATGAGATAATGATGATAGATGATGATAATGGATTTTGATGATGATTTTCATTATCATAATCATCTTTTGAAATCCAACTGAAATACCTTCTTTGCAAACTTTGTTTTGAATTGACTTTCTGTGATCGATATTATTGCATTTGCTGTAAAACAAAGAGTCTAAACTTTTGTACACTAGGTTATATTTAGTTTAAAAGCTGAATTTTTTTTAATAGTTTTTTTTCCCTTGTTTAACTTACATTGTATCATGCATAAGCTGAACACATCATTTATATCAATACCGCCTTGTATATCATCCCAAATTATTAAGCCACATGTTTGCCAGGTCTATACAATATATCTCTAATTATACTTGCATTGATTGATCTTATTATGTGGCTTCATATTTTTTATTGGCTTCAGATAGGCTTGAGAGAGGTGTGACTGGTTGAACTTATTGATTGACTCCAAACTGGTGGTGGGTTGGATTTGGCTTCAAAGGATATAATTCTAAATTGTGTCCTCTATATTGTGAACATTTTGGATTAATTTTAGGGTCATCACAAATATTGTCAGTGTGTTCATTTTGATTATTGCAGCAATACTTTCAATCTATTTAATTTATTTATCTTTTGTGCGTAAGGTCTTAGAAATAGTACAGAAATTAAAGGGAAACTAAGGCAAATTCATAACCAGTACAAAATTCACTTTTATGAAATATCATTTATTGAGGAAGAACATTGATGGAGAACAGTATGTACATTTTTGCATGTGTATATGCAAGCAGGTACATATTGTTGATTATCAAGAATGTGCTTTGTAACTAGGCAATGTTTCTGATGTATGCTGGGCAGGGATGGACATCCAGCCATACATAGTGGACACATAATCCTTTAACTCCTGTGTCCACATCAATTTATATTAGGTGGGCAATCCAAAATCCACAAAGCATGTACTATATGAACAATGCTCAATAACATCATATTACCTATATTTGTCCCTCTTAATGACATGCTTATAGCAGTCTAGCTTTATACTGACATGCTTATAGCAGTCTAGCTTTATATTGACATGCTTATAGCAGTCTAGCTTTATACTGACATGCTTATAGCAGTCTAGCTTTATACTGACAGTCACAGGTATAGTTAGTGATGGGTTAGTGTTTTGAGAACACCCTTTTTTGTTGTTTTTGGCACTTTTATGAATGTGTTTAGAAGTGTACCAATAATCTTTAAAAAGATAAAAAGAAATGTTGTTTGACTCTTGCAGCTACTGTGTAATTTGTAAACAATGGTAATGCCAATCAATTGTTGTAATTTTTCATGTGTGTCATTCTACAATCATAACACCACTTTTTTCAAACATGACTCGTGCAAATAATGCCATTTGCCATTCGTATAAAGAAGATTAATTTTCCTGGACCTAATGTGAATTGTCCTTCTATTTCTAGGAAGATCGTCATATGGCCTGTGAGAAATACTTCAGAGAAATCCGCTATCGTCTTAGTGACAAACCCTCCAGGTTTCATTTGGTTGATGAGGACTTTGCCATTGACAACACTGTTGTAGACAGTAAATTGGAGGATTTGAAGAGGAAGATTGTTGAGGTGGCATCTCGGCAGTTGTATTGGGGGGAGAAGATGCCTGCTCATTGGCTCCCCCTGGAACAAGCATTGAAGAAGCTCAAGGTTGAAGGAGTTAAGGTACATTTACAAACACAACTCCTAATATCCACAAATGTTTTTGTGTTGACTGTGTGTAATGAGACATTAATATATGTTTGTCGGCAGCAGTGGTGGCGTCAGCAATGGCATTTAGCTTTGGAAAGTCATGAATCTTCTAGTAATGTTGCCTTGTGCAACTGAAACTTTAAAATAATATTACTTTCAGTCCAAAGCTTGTACCGTGATATGCTGGAATTCAAATTGCATCATCAAAAGGCTGTTTATAGAAAAGATAACACATTCTGTGGAACACTTGTTCTTTTACCTTAGGATCACAAAGCTGTGTTTAGTGATACTTTCACTAAATTGTTAGTATATACAACAAAGATATACCTTACATACTGAATCTTGTCATAATAAGCTGTAAAAGATGTACAGCAAATGAAACAATCACAAGTTGAGTGAGGTATCGCATGCACATTTTCAAAGTAGTCAGTGGGTAGATATGGGAAAAGGTTGAGTTTCTAATCATTTCAATTAAACGGTATCATTTTGGTTATTGTAAACGGTGTATATGTTTAGAAATTTTGGTAAACATTGCAGCCTTAGTAATGATTATCTTTGATCTCTCCTCTCCATTAAGGAGAAATGTTATGAGAAATTTGTAACTGACTCACAGTCTAGGGAATCCTTTTTTGAAAGAGTACTTTATGAAATGAATGTCCACAAAAGTTTGTTGTAAACCAGTCCAAGTTTCCACTTAGCTCCACTCTTTGTCTGAAATTAAAAAAAATTTGAATTCTCCTATGTGGAAAGATTTCTAAATGAAATGTGTTATTATCCCCACACTTTCAGAATTTTGTTCAAAAATTTATCATGGCCCTGAGGGTAGAGCAAGGATGTATCGGTGATTGTACATACATTTCAGGTAACTCAATACAGTTATATGTCTCACATGTCTGAGAACTGGCATGTGTAATCAATGATTCAAGTGTTGACATCCAAAAGATATGCAACTAACATTAACCCAGGGCTCCATCTCTACCCCAGTGACATAGCCCCTGACATTAATCCTGGGAGCCATCTCCACCACAGGTACATAGTCCCAGACATCAGCACTGGACTCCATCTCTAACCCAGAGACATAGCCCTTGACATTAACCCTGGGGTGCATCCCTATCCCAGGGACATATCCCCTGATATTAACCCTGGTGTCCATCTCTACCCCAGGGACATAGCCCTTGACATTAACCCTGGGATCCATATCTACTCCAGGGACATAGCCTCTGACTTGAAATTGGTTGAGATTCCCACGCTATTACTATATGTACACTTACATGGCATGGAAAGATAAATTTAGTAGCAGTAATATATTACCAGCTATTATTGTATAGCTGTCTCTTTTCCCAGTGTTAGTCACCAGTCCAAGGTGAAAATTCTCTCCTCCAATTAGTAGAGTTCTATGTTGGCAACATGCATGTCTTTTGGCAATAAGTGTTGTCAAGAAATATTGTTATTTGCCATATAGTCATTCAGTACTATCTGTTTTATTGCAGTTGACCTATTAATCTGCAGTCCATGCATTTTATTTTTTTAATAGTTCCCCTTTTTGTATTTTCATTGATTTTTTATAGTATCATTTATGCACATGCTAGATAGTGGTGCTACCATACTTTGATTCCTGCTGTTACTGATGTTAGAGATAAATTTACCCTTAACATTTTAGTTCTTGTTTCGGTGTTGTTTTTTTGACATTTTCTTACAGCCTTGCAGCAACAGGGCAAGTGTGGTCATAAGACAGCAGCATGCAACACACACCCCACCAGCTTAGCATACACAATGTCAGTTAATATGTCCCTACTGCTTCTTGATATATTGGACCTAGCTGAGAGCTTTGGTTCTTCCTCTTTTCATGGATGGATTCTTCCAGGGTAGGGTCAGTGGAACTTCCTGGTGCAGGTAAGTTGCCACCTTGCTGATCCCAAGAGGAATCAGAGGCACCTTCTTGGAGGTCATCAACACCCCATAGCAATACCTGCCCCTCTGGTGTAAGGAAAGGAAGGTCATCTTTGCCCAGTTCGTCCAAGTGGTCTGGATTGTCTATTGTTTCAGATAGAGACTTCTTATGATCTTTGTCACTTGACTGGCAGTGGGTCAAGTCATGGTCACTGGTCACTGCATACCAGTCACCAAGCAAAGCTTCAGATACCAGTCACTGGTCTAGGCACTGGTTACTGGGTACAGAGCACCAAGCACGAGTTACTGAGCAGGTCAAATATTGGTCATTGGGCATTAGTTACCGGGAGTATCCAACCTCCTCTTGGGAAGGGAGCTAAGTAGATACCCCACATCCTTCCCTGTGTTTCCTTTCAGTCCCTTCCACCACAAATTGGTGAGATAGGATCTTGATCTTTTTACTCCATGGCACCATAAATAAATATTCCATGGCCACATTGGCTAGCTGATGGAGCAGGCCACAAGCCCTCCCAGCCCCCCTCCCTCTGTATCTTCTGTATCAAAGGAAAGGGGAAGGGGCCTGTCAATCATCTCCATTGAGAAGGGTTTCTCATTCCACTTCTCCAAGGATAGAGATAGAGGACCAGACAGCCCTGTGACATGCCGACTGCAGCAACAGGATGATGAACTGCCCATTTTAGAGCAATCAAATGAGTTTGAGAAAACTCCAATGGAGTTGATGTCTTCTCTTCAGCTGGTGTCCATCCACCAGGAAAGTGATGGAAGATGTGTATATTTGGACTTTTGACAAGGTGCTCAGCAAAGTTTACTGCCATTTCTCTCTTCTTCAGATCTTTGGGCACAAAAAATTCTTTTCAGTTTGGAGACACTCTTGGGATCACAGAAGAAAGTTGAGTTTTTGTCGCTTCCCCATTTGACCATGGTTCAGGGTATTGCACATAAATTGCCACAAGGCCAGGAGGCAATCAGACAACAGAGAGGTTGGTGAATTCTCTCCGCCACTCTGCAGCCACTATTGTCCACGGGTAATTAAAAGATTCATTAATCACGTGGTCACTAAAACCTCCTGGCATGGACTCAGGAGCACTCAAGTGGGTATTTCCATGAGGACATGGGCCCACATTGCTGTCAAGATGCTTAGAACTGTGTAGTTTAAGGCGTGCATGTTTGTCACTATAGCCTCACATTAACCCTTGTAAGGGAGGAATCTTTGTCTCTGGTTGCTGAACAGAGACTCTTGGAGGCTGTCAGCAAAACAGTGACACACTCGTTCTCGCTGTCAATGGCACTGGCGTAGCTACTGCATCTTTGTGTGGATGCTGTCCTGGATTCATCTAAAGTTCTATTGGACCTCAGCAAAGACCTATTGAAGGCAGCTCCATGTGACATGGAATCATCCCCATGGTGGTATGTTGGGATTTGAGAGATCAGCAGCACCAGTCTTGTTTTGGACACAGATGCAGAGACAGCACCATCAGCCTGAGAGATCAGGGGCTCATTCACCTATATTATATATGTGCTTTAGGCTGGTGTGCTAAAAGGGATTCCAGCAGAATCACTTGATTCCCTTTAGAGGACTTTCTTGTCCCCATTTACTAAAAGGAGTTGTTGTAATTCCAGGGCAGGAAGCCAATGGACACCTCCACCCATATGGATGGAGGTAGTTGGCCCTAGGGGAGTTGCTCCACCTCACTTCCTGATCTCTCAGTAGGTGTGAGACTGGAGGACTTTCAGAGGCCTAATGGATAATTCATGGGGTCTATCCATATTTTGATTTCCAGATTCCATACTTAATGTCCAGGACCCTCCACCTCTGTCAAAGACGCCCATGTTTTTTTCACCAAACCAATCAGGCATCTTTGAGGGAGGAGGTGTATGCCCATCTAAGAAAGGGGGCCATAGAGATTATGTCAAATTCTCAAAGTCTGGGATTCTGTTCCTGAATCTTCCTGGTTTAAAAAGGGTTTGCCTTGTCATCAACCTTTCCCCCATTGACAAGTCTATTCAGAAAGAGCATTTCAAATTGGAGATGTCAGCCTCAGCCAGGACTGGTCATTTTCCATATAGATAGAAAAATATCAGATGACCTGGTGTTATTTATATGATGACATCATAAAACTATTCAGACTAGCAATGTGCTAGACAAAACACATGATTATTCACAGCTTAGCTGCCTGTACTCAACTTTTGGTGTTTTATAATTCCTTTTATATTCATTGCAATTACATGTACATCTTTATATTAATATATTCATTAGAATTTTATGTACATCTTTATATTAATATATTCATTGCAATTACATGTACATCTATATATTAATATATTCATTGCAGTTATATGTACATTGTTTTACTGCATTTTAAGTAAAAGTTACAAATATAAGGAAAGAAGCCTTAAAGTTTGTAAGATATTATTTGCAACAAGGTGCAACATTATCCTGAAATATTAAATTGTATTACGTAAAAGATGCAACATCATCCTGAAATATTAAATTGTATTACATAAAAGATGCAACATTATCCTGAAATACTAAATTGTATTACATAAAAATCATATATTTAATCAGGGTAGAATAATCTATTGCCCGGGAGCCCAGATCAACTAAAAGTTAATGGCCAACTACTAAAAAGCTGACAGACAACAAAACACCATCAAAAAAAGAAAGAAATTGTTCTATTATCTTTTATTTGCTGATCCCAAAAATAGATTTAATATGTGTGTAGACTTGTCTTTTGCTTTCCATTAGCAGGAGTGATGGTGACTCACAAGTCTTGTGTGCAATTAGGACTAACAATATATGTGACAAAAGTTATTGAAAGTATTTTTGATTACATCAATCTTAGAGGTAACTGCAGTAATTTACTAGGCAATCAGAAATATCTTCAGGGCAACCATCCTTTCAAAACTGGTTGCCCAGAAAGTACCTTAGATTTTCAAATTTGTTCTATCCCAGATTCTTTAGTATATTACTGTAAAATGATAAATTTCTTGCATCTAGTCATGATTTAATCAAATTACGGAAAATAGTTGATGCACAGTATGTCTTGTTCTACATGTCACATGCAATTGAAGATCACAACAGTAAGATAAATTTCTTATAAAGAAAACAAAACTAACAAATAGATTTTGTTTTAGATAAATTATATTTTTCATTTGTGTATTAAGGTGATTCCTTTGAGTACAGTGGAAGACTTGAACAAGGCAGGAGCTGTTCAGATGTCTGCAGAACAACTGGATTTGTTTCTTCGATTTCAGCATGACATTGGCACAATTCTTTACTTCAGGTGAGAATGATATTTCTGTTTCCTTTCTGACTCAGTTTCAGTGATAACTAGAGCAACAGCCATGACTTGGTATTGCATTGCTATTGCATTTTCCAATGCTTTCCACTGCATGTTCCATTTTCCACTTTATAAACCCCTCCCACCCCCATACTCACTCCCAACCCCAGAGAGTGACCCAGGGGTCATAATGCAAAACCTGTCACATGTATGTTCTGCTATGACTGATATATATGGAGTTTCATCAGAAAATATTAGATCAGGTCATTGTAATAATATTGTTGTACATTTGGCCATCCATCTCCCAGATGTTTAGAACTGCAAATTTTGTGTGAATTTCCAAACATCGGTTTATGGTGAGATGTGATAACTCACATGTGGATGGACAGATGGACAGACAGACTGGCAGATGGAGGGTATCTTAATATCCTCAATGTTTTTTTTTATGTATTATAATTTTCTACCTTTGGTGAATGGCATACAATTCTGTAATTTGCGATAATAAAGATGATGATTATAGGTCTTTGTTCAGATAGATGTAGCATATGTGAGATAAATGTCATTCTTAGTTTCATCAAGGAAGGGTGTGTCAGATTATTCTGCCTTTTTTATAGAGCATTATTTCAGCTATTAGATGCCTGTTTTGGATGAGAAGTTTTAGATTCTGTTGCATCAACAAAAGTAATATGTGTTAGGAAATTGGAAGAAATAGATATGGGCCAGTTTGTGTGATAGCATCTCGACAGACAATATGATATCATTGTTAATATGAAGAAATTTATTTCATCATAACTTTGTTACATCATGCATTCAAACTGTTGTAAATAAGATTGTTTGTTCTTTAAATTCATAAAATCTCAAGAAGTCCGTTGCAGCTCCATAGTTTGGTGGCTCTAGAGATCGAGTCCTGACACCCCCCCCCTTGAGGGAGGAGCAGTACCCTCTAAGAATTATTGGCAGATTGAGCCTTCATGGTAGGAGAGAGCTGCGATTGCGCTTGATCCTTTATGAGGAGCGATCCTCCTACAGATCAGAGTTGCTCGACAGGTCACCAGGCATCTGGCCCTAACCATGGGAACCCTGTCGGTAAGGTGAGAGGGATCAGGTCACCCCCCTCCCCCCGCCAGACTATTGCTAAATCCTGTTGGAGATTGTGAGTTGACGTACTGGTAAGAGAAGGGGACCAGATAGCCATACCCCTTCTTCCCTAAATCCCTATGAACCTCTTCGGGATGCGGAGTCATCCTTTTCAGGGAAGTGACTTACTCTTCCTCGTCATATCACCATGGACTTAAGAGCCCAGGTATCAAGGCAGGGTTGATATTGCTGGTTGAGGCCTGACATCATCCCCTTACAGAATGGAACCAAAGAGAAAGGAGAGAAGTAAACGCTCCAGAAAGATGAGAGGCATTCTAATCCTCCAGTTGAGTCTGCCATTAGGGACAATCACTGCGCTCCATGAAAGGAGTCTCATGACGAGGCTTCCTTGACCCCCCCAATGTCCACCACAGCAAAGAGACACATCTCTTGTACAGAGAAACATGGGATCATAAAAGTCCTGCCTCCTCACAGTGGGAGCAAGATGAGAAAATCCTATCAATCTGTCGATTCTCAGGAGTTTGACACAGAGCAAACTGAGGTGGCACCTTTTTGAAGGGAACGGTCCTGACTCAGGTGGAGGAGGAAGAGATATGATCATTAAGCAAAGTGTTAAATGAGGTTTACCATATTCTGCCTTGGGATTTATGTCCAAAGCCCTCAGGCTCAGAAGACACAAAAATTCTCCAGTTTGGAGAGATTCTCCGGGGCTAACTCCAGACCAGACATATTATTGTTCCCCCAATCAGCTATAGTCAGGGAGCTTTCTCTTTTGTTTACCAAGGGCCAAGAGCTGACTAGGCGGCATAGGGGTGATCAGTCCTCCCAGTCTACATTGAGACAATCAGTCTCCCCCACTAGTTACAGTGTTCACACCCCTGCCTTGCATATTTAATCTCTCCCTTTGTATGTCGGGTGTCATAAGTGGGAATATCTTTGGGAACATGGGCCTGCCTCCCAGTTAAGACATTGGAAGCTTTAGAGCTTAAGGCTAGGTCATTGGTTACCATAGCCTTCTTGTGCCAACCTTTTCTCTGCAACTTCCTTCAGCCTGTTGAAGGAAGATTCGCTGTCTCCAGCTGTGCTTCAGCGCTTGCTGGAAGCAGTCACCAAAACATATCGGCATATGCTCTATTAATGTCCATGGCACTATCGACAGAGTTGCTCCACCTCAGTAGGGATGTGACTTTGGATTCTTCCAAGGTCTTGCTCAAACACAGCAAGAACCTCTTTCAGGCTGCTCCTTTGGAAGTGGATACCCTCTTCAGAGGCATCATCCCCTCCATGGCTTCCCAGGACCTGAGGGATGAACAACACAGGTCCCTCGCATCCGCTACTGGTCAGTCGAAACCAGTCAGGAAGTGTGGTGAGCCTGACTGCCCCCAGCCAATTTCTTTAAAGCCACATAGCCCCAGTTCAAAAAGCAATCTCAAATTAAACTTCCCTCTTGCCCATCAACGTAGTCATTAAAAGGGCCATTTGAGAAAGTTTCCGTTCTCAAGCACTGTTCATGTTCTAATCATAAAATTTATGATGTTATCCATTTATATTAGTACAGCATCCTAGCAAAAAAGGAAGTTCATTGTGACCTATATTTAATCTTCAAGTGGTACTGGTAAAGTTTTGGTGGTTAGCTCAGGTTTTCTGTACACTGTATAAATACTGGGATCAGTGTGACCTATATTTCACACTCCACTGACTTTGGTTCAGTTGTGTGATTTAGGTTTATTTCTCGAAGCTCTGTTTATACGAGTGTCAAACTATATGATTGTATGCAGCTGTTAGTACCACACCCATAAAGCAAGAGAGCATGACTGTGACCTACATTTCACATTTTACTGGCTTAGGTTAAGGTAATGCATATAGCTCAGGACCACATAGATTTTTGGATGCTATGTACATACTGTCCTATCTAGATTCATGAAACTTGACGAGCAGTACTCATTGTAGAAGTAGGTCGTTATGGCTCATATTTCACACTTCGTTGATATAGATTAAATTTGGTACTTGATGTTCAACAGTGTTCATGTTGTAACTGTGAAACTGATGTTTATATGCATGTCTGTGTTAGTTACCACACTTTTACAACAAAGGGAGTTCATCATGACCTATATTGAAGCTTTTACTGGTTTTGTTTAAGATTTTGTGACAACTTGCTCAGACAATCATGTAATGCTTCCAAAGCCTTTTTGCCACAGGGAACAACGAGGGCAGGCAGTGCTTTCTTCACTGCCGTTGCAATGTGACTTAAGATGGCCATCTTGATAGTATCAATGGCATACAAGGTGGTGTCTCTGGTAGCTAGGGTGGTGGCTCTGACCAGGGCAGTGTTGTGCTGCCTCAACTATAGCTTGAAAGATATCACCCAGACCACTACCATACTGTGCACTAAAGACTGGTCATCGGTTGTCGATATCTTGTACTCATACGATGCACTGTGTGCTTTTTATTTGCCTGCTGTTCCTGGCATTCTGCTGTTGATGTTCAGACTCTAAGGGCATACTATTAGGCTGCCCTGTACCCCAGTGTTGCACACTGAGTATGGGATTGCGAGTTTCCCTCATTTTGTTTCCAATGTGCCCCAAATCGTGATCCTATGCGCCTCCTCCCCCGGAATGCTTTTTTATTAGGAAATAATAAAAGAATATACTTACAACTTTTCTTTAGTGGATGTGCTCCATGTCTATGTTGGTGCTAGCAATGGCCAAGTCACTAAAATTGACAACAACTGTAAGATGTCAATGAATATTCATTTAACTTTAAATATCGTGCATTTACCTTATGCAAGTTGTATGACCTGTTGGCTTGGAGAAGTTTCATTGCCTCTTCCACAGTTATCTGCCGATTAGGCACAGGTTGCTTGTGCAGGTATTGCTTGCGGCGCCACTGAAGCGCCTGAGACTGTGCTGAGACAGCATGAAAGCAGCTGGGACAGCAGGCACAAATGGAACGCCTGAGGGCACTGCCTGCTGCAGCTGTTCCTGGCATTCCACTGATGATTGATGGCGTTCCATGCTGTCCCGGCACACTTGGACAAATGCTTGATGCTATCCAAGCATGGCCTGAAGAGCCTTTCGCTGGTAAGACTCTATTTTGTGCTTGGAGAGCATCAACTTTCACAGCAGCGCCAGATCCACCCAGAACATTTATGCAGGTTTTCAATCGTCTTGCCAAAGACTGAGTTGTTCATCAGCTTGAAGAAACTCTATCTTTGCCTTGGTTCTCAGATCAGTGTTGTGCTTGATGTATGGTACCATCCATGCACTATGATCAAATTCCAATGCCTGATGTACCTTGGTGATTTGCATTCGGAGTCTGGAGTAGAGCTGGAGGTTCTGGTACTGGACCACGTATTGCTTTTTTGTGCAGTTTGGGGACTAGCTTTGTGCATGCAGGGAACTTACCCCACCCTCCTCCCAGTTCACTAAATCCCGCTGATAGTCGCTTAGCCACTTCTCTGGTACACACAGTGCGCTGCAAAGGTCAGTGGGTAGTCACTGTGCGCATCATGAAGCTCCTCAGGATACTTGAGATCTACTTATAGAATGTAGTCATTTGGTGTGCCCTACATGATCGCATTAATTGCAGCTGGGTTGAGCTACTTAAAGCTGCTAGTTGGCAGACTCTGCACCATGGCCCACTCAGAGGTTACTGGCATTGATGTTGACTATCCAGCTGTTTGTCTTTTTGCTGTCATAGTTGGGCACATTGGGTTCTTCAGTTTTTGCATGATGCTGATTCGCCATGGAAATGCTGCCATGGATGCCCTTTTCAATAATTGGGTGCATGTCTATATCTGTCAGCAGCTTGAGCTTAACACCAGTCTTCTTCAGGAGGGCATCCCGCCCCATGTCAGGTGAACTATAATAGTGAGCTGGATCAAGTCCATAGACTTTGATGTGTCACAAAATGTCTCAAACACGTCCGCTAGCAAAGTACATCGGTCTTGAGGTATAGGTCATGATAGTGAGATCATCATGTATTTTTCCATGTGTAATTTCAAGATGCAGGTTATGAATCACAAGTGGCACCTTCATTTTTTTATGTAGATGCGCAGCTTGAGGTTGCATGCTTTATGGGCAGTGCTGTGATACTTGCTAGTAATATGGCAGTTGTCTATTACTCTGTCTGCCCCCAGCTGTCTGCCACAGATGTAGCAGTTGTTCCTTCCTGAAATTTCCTCCAGTCATCCACATCCATGATCATTTCTGCATGGTTCCAAAAGACCATGAGTATCTCTTCTAGCTCTGCCTCCAGGTCCTGGATTAAGGTTGCCACGGCATCCTTACCCTTGTATAACAGACTCTGTCACAGCGGACGACTATGTAACAAAAGCTACATAGGATCTGGTCAGTGATTTTCTGCATGTTGCTTTTATTTGGATCACCAGCAGTGTTTCCACTACTACATTCAGTGCCTCATAGTCTGCACATATGATGTATTGAATGCAGTGATGGTTCTGAAATGACAGGATATTTTGTCCTGGCTTTGGTAACGTCACACGATGTGTCTTTTCCCCAATGCTGTGGCAGTGTTTAGTTTGGCCTTCCAACAGATCAACCTGGTTGAAGATAGAGCCATCGACAGCAGACGTGTTTTCTTCTCATGTTTTTATTGTGCTCGTATACCAGTTGGTTTAGGTTCTTTATCAAGACATAGTGGCTATTTTCACCGTCTGTGATCACCAATTGATCAATAGTTTGTGACCTTGCTTCCTCACTAATGCACAGCGGGTAGAGGCTGTTCTTCCAGCCAAAGATATTAACTGTGATTGTTTGTTGTGTTGCTCAAACTTGCCAACATTGCTTACCTTAACTGGAAAATTGATCCACTGTAAAGTCAAGGTCGCTCAGGTGCTGGTGGTAATTGCTTGCCTGATAAGTGTGCTCATCTACCAGGTACATAGCATACAGGATGGCCCACTCAAAGCAGTGGTTGTCATCATTCTGAACATTAATGACTGCTCGTGGCAGTATGCACCTTGGCATTGGAATAATAGCTCTGGCCGCAAAATAGGTGATACTGTGAGACCCCAAGGTCATCGTATGAAGACCCAGCCTGAATCCTCGTGCATGTAATTTTCAAAGCACTACAAAATATAATGGTATTAGTTTGTTCTACCAGACATAATGCTGCACTTATATTAAGTGTTATACATATCATGCCAATTCTGTAAATGGATTTTGTTTTGCTGTGCATCTGTTAAGCTTTATATGTGTTATTCCAATTATCTAAATTGATTTTTGTTTTGCTTGTAATTCACGCTTAACTTTTTAAAAAAGTTTTTTGGTTCTACTCTCTTCATGTCTCTCGCCACATGAATACCACCACAACTTGTACATATCCTGTAATCAGTCATTATTCCAGTACCACAGTTCCACCATGGGTAGACTCTACATCTTTTTCTAAACTCTGCCATATGCATATCACAAGACTCACCAACACATTTTTCCCTGCACACCCCTTTATCTTTACCACCTAGTTTCCTTGTTTTTTTATCCCAAAACACCATGTCTACACAAAGTGTTATACTCTTTTGCCCATATTTCTTTTAATAACAAACTCCATGTGCTCCGTAGATGGATTGCCCAACAGAGCAAATACACTTTTGTACCCATCTGGACTCTTTATTGCTGGATGTGGTGAACCCTCCATGGGTGTTTTAGTGTGTGGTGGCTGCAGAATAAACCTTTTATATCTACTGACATGGTAACTGTACAAACGCTGTCAGTTACATGTGGCAATCTTGCTCATTACATCTCTAAATGTTTGTGTTTTTCTTAAGTGTTTGGAATCTAAATGGTTATACCTTTTGTGCATATAAGTTTTTGGACGTGAAAGATAATACATGTAATTATTTTTTTCATGTCCCAAGACTTACATTCATTATGGGTTGTGGGTATCCGGATTGTCTCAGCTTGAGAAACAATATCCCAAACTCTGAGGTAATGTTTAGAGAAATTTTATACTGCGGCTGGTACATGTACACTAGGAATGAAAGGATCCTTTTGGTGGTACATATAATTTCTGTATTGTCATCCATAAAGGTTTAAATTGTTGGACACCATTTAACAGTGGACACTATGACCTTTCTGTGATCCTCTTCATAGCATGATATGTAAAGTGGCAATGATTTGTATGAGGTATAATTTTATTAGATTGAAAAATACACACTGTCTTTTTTCCGGTTATAGTATATAGCTAAGATCAAGTTCTCAGTGATTGAGTAATTAGGATTCACTGTTTTCCATGAGTCTGAAATGAAAGCAAGAGTTGAAAATTTGGAAGTGAGTTGTCATTTTTACTTTTTTTCTACCATACACAGCATGGAAGTATTGAAAGATAAGATTGTGTTGGACCCACAATGGATGATTGATGCCCTCAAGTCTCTCATCACTGCAGAGATGTTTGTCTTGAGAAGTATTCCAGCTGTTTCAGAGAAGTGGACTGAGTTCCAGAAGAAGGGAAAACTGTTCCCAGAACTCATTGGTTTGTAATTTTTATTTTGTGTAACATATTTTTTAAAGATGACTTCCTCTTTAAATTTCATAGTAACTGAACTAATTAAAAAAACAACAGAAAGATTAAATTGAAAATATGTGCTTTTTATGTAATTGTTGTCCCCAAGCATTTAAGGAGAAAGTAAAGAAATTGTGTTGTCCTGCCACTCTCTCTGTGTGCAACTCTGCAGGTATGGGATTGAGGGACATCGGAGTGATTAAAAGTGAACAGTCAACAAACACATGTATCAGCTGAGACTGATTAAGAAATAGATACCAAATGAAGGATCATTTTTATGTCATTTATATAGTTGTCAAAAAAACTAATTTCACTAAATAAGAATCAAGTACCAAATGTTGATTATATAGTCAGTAAAACAAAACTTATTTCCAAATAGTCGTAAGTATTCAGTGTATGTGTGTTAGAAAGGTAGGTCTGCTTCTGTGCATGACTTCTGTTTGCCTTTGTTACTTATGTAAAGAACAAATATGTGTGCTTTCCTAATTTTGTAATAGAAACTACTAATGTTACAACTTGATCAGAAGACTGTGGATATCACTGACATTTAGCTGAATTTTACATTTTTACTTTATTTTTTTTCTTCAAATCTTAACTAACATATGCACGGACTTGGTGAGAAGCACAGAGGTTAACTTTTCTCTCAAAGGCATAAATTTATCCCATTGTTAGAAAGGGAAAGTAATATGATGAGATGTGCATTATTAAATTCCAAGTGACAACCACTGCTCATAGAACAAAAAATAGAGAATTGCATCATATTGACACTGGAATACAGCTACATGTTTAGTCCTTGAGCAGTAATGGTGGTACATACTGTCAGCAATAGTAGGTGGTTGTGTAATTGGGCCAGCTTGATTCTGGTGCCTAAACCATGTACTGTAACAGGGCCCTGGTTTCAGTGGATGTTCTACAGATATCATAGCTATTGTCAGTACTGTTATAAAATATTGACATAATCATTAACGGAGGATGTCAGTTTTAAGTTCTGCACTGGGGAGGATGTAATTTTATTACATAATGCCATCTCAGCGTTTTATCTTATAACCCCAATTATAGTTTAGCAATTAAAAGTCAAGTTTGAAAATTTCCCATAAAACAAGTTAATTAAATTAGTTAGTGTTGAAATGACTAATGAAGTGAAAAATTGTTGCATGATTTGAAGACTAATCTCCCTCTTTCTCTTGGATGACTATGTGTGACTGTGTTTCAATCTCAGATATTTTTATTTACTATACACTGCCAAAGTAGACAAAACTCCTTGCACCATCAATTATAGATTGCACGCTTTAATGTGTCATGTTTAGGTCTACAATTATACAATGTTCAGGACTGCAAAAAAGAAATCAAAATATTAAAAATATTAAAATCCCCCCCCCCCCCCACATGTGTGTATGTTGTGTTACAAAACGCGTAGTCATCCAAGGTACTGTATTGTGGATCATTACGAACATTGCAATTTAAAAATTTGTTCATGTCTCTTATGCAAAGAAACATACATCAAATGATTTGTATTTTTAAGACACTGCAAAACAAAACCGTAAAGACAAATAAAGCAAAACGTCTCTGTCTGATTGTTTTATGTAGCTTTATGAGATATTTTAGTGAAAATACATGCAGTAATGTACTTTTTTGTCATTCCATCATCATATCTCTCTCACTGTTTTGATTTGAATCATATTTTTTTTTTAACAAAATATCCTTGGAAGTATATTTCTTTAGCTAAGAACAGCTTTGTTAACAATGGGACTTGTATCGGTTAGTGTGTCAGCTTCAAACAGAGATACTTGTGAAGAGAACTATGTTTTACTAAGAAAATCGATCATTCATTTTCTTTTTGTTAACATTCCAGATGCATGCATAACTTTTCATCAAATACCCAATATTGTTTATACACTTTGGGGTGGGGGAATTATATGTATCATGAAATTATGAGTATGGATTAGCATGTCTTTAGGTGTCATGAGTAGTCTTACACCACCACTCTTTCCCTGTCAATATCTCTTAAAAGCGTTTGATTATTATAATGAAACAACTAGGTTTTTATATTTTTGTCATGTTGAGACTGCACATACTTGTTTAACACACTTTTCATTTCCTCTTTCTCTGCTATTCTCATGGTTTAATTTTTGATTTTTCCCAATCGTGACTAACTCAAAATAGTGAACATTGCAGCACAGTTTTCAATTTTGGCGTAAGGAAGAAGCCTATCAAGTTCAGTGTCAAAAGGTCAAAGGTCAATGTCAGTGTGACTGAAAGAAGACAATTGATTTCTGCACATAAATTTGAGTTCTCAGTCATATACCTACTCCAAAGTTTGTGGATGACTTACACATTGGGTAAGAAAACATGTACCTTTGCGAAAGGGGTCTCTATGGTGTCAACTGAAGATAAAGTTTAAAAAAAATGTAAAAATGAATGGTGCAAAAATGTAGGAAGATACATCCTTCCTAATAAATGTAAATATCAAGAAGATAAACTATAAATCGTAAAGATGTTACAATTCTGCAAAATGTATATAAAATAAAAAGTTAAAGGTAACACATATAAAATCCTTAAAACATATGGACAGTATGGAAGAGAACTATTGATTTTTGGTCAAAGGGTGAATGATCAAGACCAATGTGGCTCAAAGAAAAATGGGTTTTGCAGAATAGCGTTTGTTGTCGAGCAAGTTCTTTGACCAAACTTTGTGGATGGCTTGCACTTGGGGTAATAAAGAAACCTATAGATTCTGGGGTTTAAAGGTCAAAAATCAAGATCATGGTGAGTCTGATAAGAAAATAATACATCCTGAAGTGTACCTGTACTTCAAGACAGCTTACATTGGCCAAAGGTCTAGGCCATTGAAACCTATTGGTCAAAAATCTGTCGAATCAACTATGCCCTACTAGTGCCTACATAGAGGACTGTTGAACTTGGGTCAAGAGTATAATGTGCTATTCTTGGTACACTTTTGTTTGTCAGAATTATAGTCCTTTTTTACTTGCAGCTTACAGTATGCCAGAAACTTGTGAAAGCAACAAGTCTTGAAGCTTTTGATGTATTGCTGTGAAACTTGGTTCATCTAATTGTCATCATCTGAAGATGCAAATATTGACAAATCGCTTTGCTGCCATGATTTTAGAGTTATTGCCCTTTTTTACTTTTAGCTGAATGTAGTGTATGAATACATCTTGTCTCACACTATGATGGATTGCTTAGAAACATAGTACATATCATGCTGTTAACTCAAAATGTGCATATTGACTAATAACTATGGTCAATTGATTTTTGTAAGAGTTATGGTCAGTTGATTTTTGTAAGAGTTATTGCCCATGCTGACTTGAGGATGGATATAGTAGATGACATAATCTTGTGAACACAATTATACTCACAGTTTCTGATGGATTGCAATGAAACTTGGAACATATTATGGTCATTATCAGAAGCTGTGCATTTAGAGAAATTATTGTACTTCCACCATTTTTTTCAAAGTTATTGACCCTTTTGATTTAGCGTTACAGTTGGGTCCAGTATATGAAACAATTTTGAGAATACAACTAAACTCACAGCCATTGATGGATTTTTCTCAGGCTTTATACAAATTCTGGTTATCATCTGAAGATACACATATTGACCAATAAGTATGCTCCCACGATATATGTATCCTTCCTGACTTCTAGCTGAGTGCAATATATGACACACTCTTTAGCAACTATTGGTCTTGTAGTTACTGAAAGATTTCAGTGATACTTGGTTCATATGATGGTCATGTCTCCATTATTTTTAGCTTACTCTTCCTAAACTTTTTGGAGGATTGCCATGAAAATTTACACACAGATTCATACCAAGGTCTAGTTGGTCCAAAATGAAAATTGTGTTGCTCAGACATCCATTATGGCCACCACAGTGGCCATCATAAAAATCTTGTCGCTACTTCTGAATAGATGGCCGTATCAATATGGGGTTTTTCTGGAAAGATTTCTTTTGGCACATAGTTGGTCCTTGATGAAAATGGTGCCGATCTAACGTCAAATATGGCCACAACTGTAGCCATCTTGAAAATCTTGTTATCGCTACTCCTTCTGAATGGAAAGACATGTCAACATGTTTTTTCACCAGAAGACTTCTTACAATGTCTAGTTGATCCTAAATAAAAATGGTTCTGCTTAGACATCCAATATGGCTGCCACAGCAGCCATTGTGAAAATCATGTTATCGCTACTCCTGAATTTATGATTTTTACTAAAAGACTTTTTATGATGTCTAGTTGGTCCTGAATGAAAATGGTGCCAATCTGACATCCAATATCGCCACCATAGTAGCTATCTTGAAAATCATGTTAACGCTACTTCTCCTGAATAGAAAGTCATATCAGCATGGGGCTTTTTACTGGAGGACTTCTTATGGTGTCTAGTTGGTTTTCAGTAAAAATTTGTGCCGATCAGCTATCCTAGATGGAAAGTCATATCAATATTGGATTTTCACCAGAAGACGTCTTATGATGTAAAGTTGGTGCAAAATAAAAATGGTTCCAATCTGACATCCAGTATGGCCACCATGGCAGCCATCTTGAAAATCTTGTGGTTGCTATTTCTCCTAAATATAAAGTCGTATTGACATGGGGTTTTCACCAAAAGTGTAATTATGATATATAGTTAGTCCTCAATAAAAATGGCACCAATCTGACTTCAGATATGGTTGCCACAAGAACATATTGAATATCTTGTATATAATTCTCCTGAATGGTTGGTCATATCAACATGGGGTTTTCACCAAAGGTTTTCTAATGGTGTCTAGTTTGTCCTAAATGAGAATGGTGCCAAACTTACATCCAATATGGCAGTCACATAGTTTCTATTTTGAAAATCTTGTCATTCAGAAATATCAGAGATGGTTTCAACACTTTATCACTTAAAATGAAGTAATCATCTTTAATTCTTTATAATTCGTTTCTGACAGATGAGCATCAACCCCTTTGAGGGACTCTTGTTCATCACATACATGTACAATATTTGTGGATGGCTTGCATTTGGGATAAGGAAGAAGCTTATCAGTTTTTTTGACTATTAAACATGGGCAGGTGTAGAATGTACCATTCAAAGCACTCTTGTACTTTTAGTTTTTAATAAAAGCAAAATACCTCTTATATGCTTTCTTTTGGAACACTCATATTTTTTTACCAAGTGTAAAGAAACCCGTGGTCTTGGGAAGAAAAAAAACAAAACTGTGTATTATAATTTCAGTTCATTTGAAAGTCACATGACTCTGTAGACCACATATTAAAGTTTCATCTGTAAGTTTAACTTTTAAAGATCTTGGTTGACTTAAATTATGATTATCAAATTTCGGGTCATAAGGTAAAAGGTGAAAGTCACTAACTGGAAGAAAAATGATTTCCACACAATAACACAAGTCGTCCAACATTTAACAATCTTTGTGGATGGCTTACACTTGGGTCAAAGAGGATCTCCATCGATTTCTGGTTGAAAGGTCAAAGGTCAAGGTCATTGTGACTGAAAGAGGAAAATGGTTTCCACACAATAACTCTAGTTTTCCAATGTCTATGGTTACCAGCCTTTGTGGGTGGTTTGCACTTGGTGTAAGGAAGAATCCTATTGTTGTTGGGGTCAAAAGGTCAATGTTGAAGGTAACAGTGACTTAAGTGTCAGATTCAGACCCTTCAGTAATGCCATAAGGTCTTGTGTTTCCCAATCTCCCACCTCCAAACTTAGCCATTGGGTCAAGACACAGAAGCCATTGAGATAGTGACACCCGCTCTATAGCCATATATACACCTTTTGGGCATGAAAAGACAAATGTATTCATTGTATACATGCAGTTTATATTGACCCTAGGGTCCATCCCTACCTGCATGGATTTAACCTTTGGATCATGCCCCAGGGTCTTTCCCTACCCCTTCCACCTATCAAGAACTCTGCTTCTGGGTCATAACATTGATACCAGAAGTAATTAATTCCCACTCTATAACCATGTGACTTTTGTACACTGGATGGGCATGTAAAAACAAATTTATACTTGCAACTGGCATTGACCCGGGAGCCGTCGTTATCACTTAAGGGACTTATCCTTCAGTAGTAGCTTGGAAACTACCTCGATCATCACCCTATAACCATGTACTTCTTTCTTGATCATGAAAAGACAAATGCACATATCCAACTGACAGTTTTCCTGGGCCAGTCCTTACCAATATATGGACCAAAAAAAGAGGAGCAAACTTTGGGGTGGGGGATAAAATGGGGAAGTGCAGGGATATGTGTTTCAGTGAAAAGGATTCAGGTACTGAAAGTCTTAATCCAGAACTTTGTTGACAGTATGCAAAGCTGAAAACAGTTTGAAATCCAAAAAGTCTTCAATCATTCAAAATATGAGATACATGTATTAACAGATTCCACTTTGTTAAAAATAATTGCTTCATGTATTTATGTGGTTAAAATCTTGGAAACATTTTAACATTATATTAATTTATTACATACAAATTTAATCTGACATGGTTGATCTGGCGTTTGATATAGATGTTAAGTCCGTATCACACACCCAGATGGAAACTAGTTTGGTGCCTTTTTTGATGACCATACATCAATATTTTTAGATGCAGTGAATCAAACGTTAAATAAATCCCATTTTGTTTTGAATTTCATTCATACTGCAAAGCTTATAATATTTGAAAAGTGTAAAAGAGGGTGTATGTAATAAATATAAAACTGCATTTATGTTTTGTTCTGAATCAGGAAAAATAACTTTTTTGATATGGCTCATGATTAAGTCTCGGCCTGACTCCCTCTATGTATCCCTGCACCATATCAAACTCGTTCTTTCTGCTGACTCAGAACAAAACATGTAAGTAGTTTAGTATATATAGCTATATGCATGACATATACTTACTCTTTACCAGGAATTTGTTTAGTAGGAATGTCAGTAAAATTACCATGGTAATTTTAAAGGTAAGACATTTGGGAATGTTTAAAGCATCATCAAAGCTGTTCAGTGTTACCCTGTTTGTAAATGAAGACAGCAGTTGCTTTCATTTTAATAAAAAGTAACCAATTTTTTGCATCAGTAAATAGAAATGAATATTACATCAGTCAACAGAATACAAGCATGCTTTTCTAACCAACTAGAACTGATTTGCAAGAATTCTTATTTTTTCTTCGCAGTTATCTCACTGGTTGCATCTATGTAAAAGCTTAAGTTATGAATGTAACAACTATTTTCTTTTCATTTCAAGATTCTATCTGGACAGAAGAGAGAAATCCACACTTCCATGTCAACAAGGAGCACATTCTGATACTCATGGAACATTTGAACATTATTGCCAAGCCAAGGATATACAATGAGGATGCATTGGAAATCAAGGTCAGCTCATTTTAAAGTACAAATTTTCTCACAATTGACAAGTCCTCAACTAAATTATACCACCTATCAAAGCCTTATATTTACAAGAACAAACACAAGGCAACATTTAAATTGTGTTACCTTTCAAGGCCTTATATTTACAAGAACATTTAAATTGTATCATTTTTTAAAGCTTTTTATTTAAAAGAACAAGTGCAATGTAACATTGAAATTGTATTGCCTATCAAAGCCTTATATTGTCACAAGCAAGCACAAGGCAACATTTAAATTGTTCATGTATCAAAGCCTTTTATTTTAAACATCAAGTACAAAGTAAAATTGAAGAAAGAAATGCTGCAGCTGTAAAATTTTTATTGTCTCAAGTACGGAAAATTATAAAGAGAACACAATCAGTAATGCAAACAATGTAAGTAGACATCATACTAAAACTACAGGGCAGGACTGGGCAAGTATTATAAAAGTCCCAGCAAGCAAACTGGAAAATTGAACTTGCCCTTAGATTTGAGCATGTCCCAAAATATGACAACATAGCATCATTGTGAAAATTAACAAATAAGGGGAAATAAAATATGGGATGTATTCTTCAAATTGTGTTGATATTTTTTTTTAAATAAAAAAAGCTTATTTTAAATCTTTTAAATCTTCTTTTGCACATTAAAAGCTTATGGAAATAATTAAAGTTATCAAATATATATATATAGACTCATCTTTTGAACTATATCAACATTAATGACTTGAGAATATTCTTTTTGATCCATGCAATTATTGGCTAAACTGCAAGTTTGTATTAGTCTTCTGTAATTACCATGTAAACAGTAGATGATAGCACTTTTAGAGAAAGTCACATGACTCATCATTAGAATTGAGTTCCTTATATTTCCAAGCATACCTGTAAACAGAAATCTCTCAAATTATGTTATTAACAAATATCAAGTCACCATGAAATCAGCGACATGCATCAAACCAATCCTAGACAAGTCGATATGGTCTCCAGGCAGTTCTGTTGGCCAGAGTAATGATTAGAGAGCAGCCACTACCTGTTGCTTTGTTAGGACATGAAAGTTGATCAGGCAGTTTTATTGGCCGGCATAATGATTAGGAAGGAGCCTACTCACTCACTGCATAGGGTATGTCGGGATTTGAAAGATGGTCAGGCAGTTCCGATTGCCAGCATACTAATTAAAGAAGTGCCTATTCACCCACTGCTTGCGGCTGTGTTAGGACTTTAAGTAGAACAGGCAGTTTCATTTTCCATAAAAATGATTAGGGAGGTGTCTATTCACCCATTGCCTGTGACTACGTTATAACTTGAAAGTTGGCCAGGCAGTTTCATTAGTAAGCATAATGATTTGGGAGGAGCCTGTTCTTCACCCACTGCCTGTTGTAATGTTATGACTTGAAAGTTGGCCAGGCAGTTTTATTGGCCAGCATAATGATTAGGGAGGAGCCTACTCACTCACTGCATATGGTTATGTCATGATTTGAAAGATGGCCAGGCAGTTCCAATTGCCAGAATACTGATTAGGGAAGTGCCTATTCACCCACTGCTTGTGGCTATATTAGGATTTACAGTTGGACAAGCACTTTCATTGGCCATAATAATGATTAGGGAAGTGCCTAGTCACCCACTGCCTGTGGCTATGTTATAACTTGAAAGTTGGCCAGGTAGTTTCATTGACCAGCATAATGATTATGGACGAGCCTACTCATCCACTGCCTGTGACTATGTTAGAACTTAAAAGATGGTCAGGCAGTTTTATTGGCCAACATAATAATTAGGGAGAAGACATTTCAACCACTGCAAGTGGTTATGTTAGGCTTTGAAAACTGGACAGGCAGCTCCATTGGCCAGCATAATGATTAGGAAGGAGCCTACTCACCCACAGCCTGTGGCAGTATTTGGACCTGAAAGTAGGCCAGGCAGTTTCATTAGCCAACATGATGATTAGGGAGTAGTCTCCTCATCTACTGCCTGTGTTAGGACTTGAAAATGACTAGGCAGTTTGGCCAGCACAGTGATTAGGGTAATGCCTATTCACCCACTGTCTATTGCTGTGTTATGACTTCAAAGCTGGCCAGGCAGTTCCATTGGCCAGCATAATGATTACGGAGGAGCCTACTCATCCTCTGCCTGTGACTATGTTCGGATTTGAAACATGGCCAGGCAGTTCCATTGGTCAGCACAATGATTAGGGAGGAGCCTATTCACCCACTGCCTGTTCCGTTGTTATGACTTGAAAGTTGGTTAAACAGTTCCAGTGGCCAACATAATGATTAGGGAGTAGCTTAGTTAGGATTTAAAGGTTGGCCAGGCAGTTCCATTGGCCAGCATGATGATTAGGGAGGAGACTACTAACCTACTGCCTGTGACTGCTTTAGAACTTGAATGTTTGCAAATATTACAATTAAAATGTAATTGATATAGAGTTAAAATATAAATATTCATTCCCAGTTTGTCGAGTTTTTTTTCTTCCAAATAATAAGTATTCACAATATCACATCTGCAAAAGAAATGTGAATCTGACCTTGACTACAAGATGAAAGTAAAGATTTTGCCATTGTTGTTTGAGAAAAGGATTGATAGATGAATAAAATTGCAGTCATTAATGCAGTAGAAGCATGTTGCACATATAAACACTAAATAAAGGTGCCAAAATATATACTGTGACAAGACCACAGATTAAAAATTGCAGAACATAAAGATCATGCAGGTAAGTACCTTGCAAACTTGAGCTTGCATGAGCCAAATTTGTTCATATTCAAGTGTATCAGTGAAATGTTTCAAGAATTTTCATCAAGCTGTGGAAGATATTTTAGCCTTGTCGGATAATTAAGCTTCTTGATTGATTGCAAAATGTATGAAAAAGGTATGAGTTCCAGTCTGAATTGTATGTCCGGCTCATACAACCATCTAGAATTAGAAAATATATGCATTACTATACTTGTTACATACTTGTTTTTCGATAGTTCATGTGTTTGACATATGTTGAGCCCATTCATGCAGTTGATTACTGCAGTGGGACTTTAATGACATTGATCAGTGCTTTCAAAATCAGAGAACACATTAAGCCTTTTTTTCAAATTTAAAAAGGGTTTGAAGCAATTGCAGTTGTCATTATTGCTATCAGGCAGCATATTTTAATGCTGTGATCAATTCTACCAAATTGAAAAAGACTCAGTGTACAATGTCTCTTGTCTGTGGCAAGTTTCTGTCCAAAAAAGAAAGAAACAGGGCAGTCTTTGCTTCACATATTACTAGGAATCCCTAGAAAGGAAAAGTCCTAGATGTATACCGAATCTGCTGCCTTTAGGTGAAAATTGGAGAACATCATATTCACATTTCTGTTTGTACTTCCATATGCACACCAATCAAAATACAAAAATACTTACAATGAATAAGGAATATAGTTTTTGTCAATTCAGTTGATAGCAGTGTTCATTCCAGAAATGGAAAAAGTGGGGTCTAAAGGCCACTCTCAGGTAAAAAGATAGAGTCATTAAGAAGAAAAAGGGTCACAACTATCCTTACCTGTATCTTGTTTAGAAGATAAATTCAAACAATTATCATTATTACAAGCACTCTTATCATGGATGTATTCATTTCTGCAATAAATATTCACTTTTCCAGCATTGTTTCCTTCAAATCAGTCATTGTAGAGGTCAGACAACAGTACGATTTTCTACAGTTTTCTTGTCTGCTAAAATAACCATGTCCACTGTTCAGGATTCAGAGTTATTTTAGTTGAAATCAATAAATCTATGACCCAAGCACAGGTGATCATTTTTATTAGTCCCCATGTTGTGAGTCTTCCATACTGGGATTTGAATTCCTCAAGCTTGAGTAACCATTCTCTGCTAGAATTTAATTTTGTAATTTTAATCTACATTTTATTCATCCTTATACACTACTTTGGAAATAAATGCAGCAGTGCTTTCACTGAAGATTTCATCATCTATACATCTATCAGTGATCATTGACAGTGTATACTCAACTGGTGCCAAGTTAATAAAAATTAAGAAGAGATTTCTATCAGCCATCTTATGCTTCTTTGGCAATGTGCACACTCTGTTGAATAAGTTTGTGATGTGCTCAGTTCAGTCTAAAATCAACCATAATGATCTTTTATTTTTCATTTCTTGTGTCTTGTTTTATGTGTCATATGGGTGACATAGAGGGAACATTCATGTGACAAAAATGAAAAATAAGGGTCATTGGCACAATGGTACAAGCTAAATTGAACCTGGTCATAATTACTGTCTTTTTTGTTACATTATGAATTTAAATATCAGCATTTTTTGCTTGTCACAAGTATTGTTTGGAGCTAGCACTCCTGAATGTAAATGTGTGATCCTTCCTGACTTTTTTTGCCAATTGAAAAGGCAGGATTCCATAAAAATTAAATTTCATCAAATGTCTAAATGTCTGAAGTCCAGAGAAATCCTGAAATGTTTTGGTCTTGCACATAAAAATTTTCTAACCTAAAATCTTCAGTACAGAAAAGTCCTCCAAAATCAATAACCTTCAGAATGAGATCTCCTGATTGCAGTTTCATGTTTAAAGATATCTCAAGTTTAAATCCTGATGAATCCTGAGATCTCTGTCCTAAAAGACTAATTGCAATTTCATGTTTAGAGACATCTCAGGTTTAAGTCCTGATGAATCCTGAGATCTCATGCTCTAAAAGACTGATTGCAGCCGAATCATGTTTAAAGATCTCTGAAGTTTAAATCCTAATGAATTCTATGATCTCTGTCCTAAAAGACTCATTGCAGTTTCATGTTTAAAGATGTCTCAGGTTAAAGTGCTGATGAACCCTGAGATCTCCTATTCCAAAGGTCTGATTGCAGTCTTGTGTTTAAAAAATACCTTAGGACTTCCTGCTACTCAGGATTGATAATTTTTTGACAGAATTTTTAGTCAGGATATCTCAGGATATTTTGAGTGTTCTTGAGATGATACATGTTCATAAGGGTGGTCAATAACTTAAGTATTCTGTCACTTTTGTTTCCACTCTAAAGACACATTGCAGTCTCATGTTTGAAGATATCTCAGGTTAAAGTCCTGATGAATCCTGATATATTCTGTTCTAAAAGACTAATTTCAGTCTCATATTTAATCATGTATATAATAATTTTCCAACCTAAAACGTGAAGTACTGAAAAATTCTGCAGAATCAAGATTCTTGAAAATGAGATCTTCTGTTTTAAAAGACTGATTGCAGTCTCATGTTTAAAGATACATCAGGTTAAAGGTATTGGAACACTAATTCATTTCCCATCGAACTTAATGTTAATATAATAAAAAAAAAACATAATTTCTTCGTTAGGTTGGCATACAAACCACACATCCTTCCATTCATTAGAGTTAGAAAAATTGTTTCCAGCCTTGAAATACAGGTGTTTCACAGCATTTGTTTTAGCCTTGTGCTCATAAACAGCGGGACTCCCTGGTCTGTACCAAATAACATAGCCTTGCACCAAGAGTCCATAAGTTATTTTGTCAGTAGGAAATTAAATACAGGATATCAAAATAAAAGTAAATATTTTGTTGTCAGCTAGAGAACATAGATTGAATTTTGTGAAAAGTATAATAGAACAAATTAAATCCATTTAATGGGTGCATTTCAAATTATTTATTACTCTAATTTGTATTCCCCCACCAGTAGACTGCTTATCTGGCTGTAAATCGTTAGTGGTCTGATACCTAAAGTCCTGACAAATCCTGAGATCTCCTGTTCTAAAGACTGATTGCAGTCTCGTGTATAAAGATATCTCAGGAATTCTTGCTACTCAGGATTTATATTTTTTGACAGAATTCTCAGATATCTCAGGATACTTTGACATTTGTTCAGATCCCAGTTGACATACTCAGGTCAGGATACATTTTCATAAGGGCGGTAAATAACTTTAAGTTTTCCAACACTTTTAGTTCCACTTTAACTTTACAACCATTTGAGATTAACATGTGAAGCTTGGTTTACTTTTACATAATCATTAGAAGGTGCATCACATACCAAAGTTGATTTCACCTTTTCAAGGTCAAGGTCACAGGTCAATGTTTTATTTTTACCATCATACTTTCCTTGAGATGAATAATTTCAAAGTCATTGGACTAAGTCGGGGTTCCCACCCCAAAGGTCAAGGTCATGGGTCAATATTTAAAGGTTTCCAATTGATGGTCCTGTCTGTTCTATAAGTAGAGCCATTATAGAATACAGTCATGCAACTTGGCATACTTGTATATCATCACCAGAATGTGTGTCACCTACCTCATTTCATAGTGTGATCAAGGTCAAGTTCATAGCTCGATATTTTAAGATTTCAATTCCTCTTTCCTTTCTGCTGTTTAACTTTAGAGCTTCTTTGAGATATTTTGATGAAAGTTGGTGTACTTATATATTATCACTAGAAGGTGTCACATACCACTTTGGGGTCCCTACCTTCATAGTCAAGGTCACATGTCAATGTTTAGGTTTCAGCCACATTTTACTTTGTGCTCCATAACTTTAAAACTATTTAAGATAAATTGATGAAACATACTATACTTATATATTGTTATTAGAAGATGTGTTGCATTCCATACTTAGGGACCTATATTGAAGATCAAGGTCATGGGTGAATATTTTATTTTTGTTTCTGTTTCTGCTTTGATTTAAAAGCTGTTTGAGGTACAGTGATGAACCATGGTACACTTTTTCTCTTCATTTGAGGGCATATCATGCATCATGGTCAAGATTATAGTTTCAAAGATTACAGTCACTATTAAACTTTTCCACTTTTCTGCTTTTTTTTTTTACTGTAATGCCTTGTAAGATAGAGCCATGAAATTTGGTTGCTTTTTAACCTTACCACGTAGTTAGTATAATAGAAGCTCCATGTATCCTCAGTTGTTAAAAATCATCATTTAAGCTGCCTGTTCACTTTCTTCTGCATGTTTTTTTTTTTTTTTTTAAATATGTTGAGAATCTCAAGTTTCATTCTGTGCCATTGCTCGATGATGCAAGAGATTTATTCCTTGAGCTTCTTCTGACTTTATTTCTGATTATGTGACCTTCATTGGCTAACAGCTGAAAGAATTATAAATCTGTTTACATCAGTGCTGATTTATATGTAATTTTAGAAGAAAGTAGAAAGTAATAATTTCAAAATTATATAATATTTAAAATAAATAACAATTCTCGGGTAAGGTTACTGATGTAACCCAATTGATAAATATCAATACCCAGTCAAACCTAAACATGGTGAGTAAATTTAATACAAAGCTTGTTTCAAAGCTTGCAATAAAATTGAAACGATGATGAATGGAAATAAGTAATTATAGGCATTAAGCATTTGAATGCAGGCAAGGAGTAGTCAGAAAAGTAATTATAGGTATAGGTATTAAACATTTGAATGCAGGCAAGGAGTAGTCAGATAAGTAATTATAGGAATTAAACATTTGAATGCAAGCATGGAGTAGTCAGATAAGTAATTATAGGCATTAAACATTTGAATGGAGATATGGAGTAGTCAGAAAAGTAATTATAGGCATTAAACATTTGAATGCAAGCATGGAGTAGTCAGATAAGTAATTATAGGCATTAAACATTTAAATGCAGATATGGAGTAGTCAGATAAGTAATTATAGGCATTAAACATTTGAATGCAGGTATGGAGTAGTCAGATAAGTAATTATGTGTATTAAACATGTGAATGCATCCATGGAATAGTCAGATAAGTAATTATAGGCATTAAACATTTGAATGCAGGCATGCAGTAGTCAGATAAGTTTCTCTCTTAATCTGACCAGAACTGTTGAAGAATGAACCAGAAACATATAATATGCAAATAAATGATATATAGGAAATATAGGATGTATTATGTAGGAAATATTGGATGTATTATGTAGGAAATATAGGATGTATTATGTAGGAAATATAGGATGTATTATGTAGGAAATATAGGATGTATTATGTAGGAAATATTGGATGTATTATGTAGGAAATATAGGATGTATTATGTAGGAAATATTGGATGTATTATGTAGGAAATATAGGATGTATTATGTAGGAAATATAGGATGTATTATGTAGGAAATATTGGATGTAGGAAATATTGGATGTATTGTGTAGGAAATATTGGATGTATTATGTAGGAAATATAGGATGTATTATGTAGGAAATATAGGATTTATTATGTAGGAAATATAGAATGTATTATGTAGGAAATATAGGATGTATTATGTAGGAAATATTGGATGTATTATGTAGGAAATATAGGATGTATTATGTAGGAAATATTGGATGTATTATGTAGGAAATATTGGATGTATTATGTAGGAAATATAGGATGTATTATGTAGGAAATATTGGATGTATTGTGTAGGAAATATTGGATGTATTATGTAGGAAATATAGGATGTATTATGTAGGAAATATTGGATGTATTGTGTAGGAAATATAGGATGTATTATGTAGGAAATATAGGATGTATTATGTAGGAAATATTGGATGTATTATGACTTAATATTTTTGGTCTTTATCCAAAATACCCTTTCCTTTTAATAACTATATGTGCAATTACATTGAGCAGAGAATTGTGTCATTTTTACTTCACCTGTCTTTCATCGGGTGTTATTCATCATGCATCTGCATAGCAGAAAGCATTCCAGCCTGAAGATCTTTCAACCTTATACAAATGATGCTGATCCATCATCAAATATAGCATGGGAAAAGTTAAAATGACTTCTACTCAAAAATCAGTCAATAGAATTTGACCAAATTCAAGAAAAAGCATCCTGAACTATCATATTTATACAAATGATGCCAATCTGCATCAAATATGGCTACAGTGTCTAAAGTAGAAGAAAAAAACTTGATACAGCTTCTCTGAAACTACTTAACATGCCTTGATGAAATTTGGGAGAAATCATTCTTGCATAAAAGACTTTACATTTTATACAAATGATTGTGATCATCCTTCAAATATGGCTGCCATTACTAAAAACAAGAACATCCAAATGACCTCTTGTCCAAAAACTACTAAACAGAATTTGACAGACTAGAGAGCTTAAAGGGCTTCCAAATTTATACTTAAAATGCTGATCAGACTTTATGATGAAATTTGGCCAATGTTACTGAAAATATTTTAAAAACATTTTAAACTTCTCTAAAACCACTCAACAGAATTTGAACAAATTTGACAGAAAGTATCCTGGTATAAATGGCTTTCAAATTTATTACAAATGATGCAAATCTGCAACCAGATATTGCTGCTGTTACTAAAAATTGAAAAATCTTGTACAACTTCCCAAAAACTGCTTAACAGAATTATCATCTTAACATTAACGTCTTTTACATGTTTAAAAATGATGCTGATCTGCTATCAGATATGGATATCATTACTAAAAGTATAAAAAATAAAATTAAACATCTTTATCTTAAAAAAATTGCTCAATAGAAGACCAGGTTTGATAAAGAGAATCATGGTATAAAGGCCTTTCAATATTGGACCATATGCCATCAAATATGGATGAAGATACAAACAATCTGAAAAACCTTGAAGCAGTTGTTTTCATAACACATCCAACATCATTTGAATTTTTTTTACAGAAAGCATTTTACAACTGCGTTTGTTTTGGGTTCTTTTTTTCCAACTGCTTTTGCATTTGGATATTAGGTAGACATCTGTCAGGTGAATGATCTCATGCCCACTTGGGCTTCATGTTACTTAAATCTTGTCAAAAGGAAAATTAGTTTCTTCATTATCCCCCGGCCTGATATCCAGTTTTATGAGTAGAGCATGTAAATTCTGGAGCTTCTATCTCATCCCTGTATGTTTCTCGTGACATAAAGGGGGAGGGTCCACTATTTTTATATTATTCCATACTATTTTTATTAGTTCTACTGGTCATAGATCAATAGAGTTTATGGGATGGTCTGTTGTCTGTTTTCCATCTGTCATCTGTACTTTGTCCATCCGTCTGTTAGCACAAGTTTGTTATCGCTACTACTCCTAAACTACGTGGAGGATTGCTGTGAAAATTTTCACACATTCATCACATGATCTAGTTTTTCCTAGATGAATATGGGGCTGCTCGGGCATACAATATTGCTGCCACAGTGGCCATCTTGAAAATTTTGTTATCACTACTCCTCCTGATTGGATGGTCATATCAACATGGGTTTTTCACTAAAAGACTTTTTATGCTATCTAGTTGGTCCTAAATGAAAATGGTGCAGATCTGACATCCAATATGGCTACCATTACAGCCATCTTGAAAATCTTGTTATCACTAGTACTCCTGAATGGATTGTCATATCAACATGGGGTTTTCAGTGAAATGGTCTTATCTTGATTTCTTGGAAATTCTTTTCACCCAGTAGAGCGCCAGCCCATCTAGGGACTCTTGATATTCGCTGTTGTGAGCATAAAACATACATTGACTGGCCAGCCAGGCCTCCTATGAGTCAGACTCAAACTGGGAGTTGTTGATTAATTTAGAGAAATATATTGAATATGGCATAATGCTTTTAAGTATATTCAGAAGCCATTGTATTTCAAGGGAACAACAAGAGTGTGCAGGAAAAACTGTGTTGCTGAGTATTGTGGTATGAATATGGCAGAGTTTAGAAAAGGATGTAATGAATACCCATGCTGTAAGTTCAGTGTTGGAACATGGACTCCTTACAGGATATGTGCAAGCTGTGGTGGTCCGCATATCGCAAGAGACATGAAGAAGCTAGAGAACAGAGCAAGGAGACATTTTAATACAGTTATTTGTGAACTTCAAACAAAACAAAAATTTATTTAGAGAGTTGGGTTGACTTATATAAAGGTTATCATAAGCATGGCATTATGTTTACTATCACATGTTTCAACAAGTTACTTCACAGAGGGATAATATCCCAAAGTGAATATGATGAAGGGCTTGATGCAGTATTGGCTGGTTGGCAAGTTTCAGCATCAGTGTACAGTGTTGAACAGCCAGTAGTACAAATCCCACATGACAATTTGAATGATTCGATAGATGATATTTTTAATGAATTTTCGATGGCTCAGCCCACGATCCACTACAATATGTGTTGCGTTGCATCTTTGAGGTTTTATCCTCAAGGGCAAGGTCAGAGGTCAATATTTAAGGTTTCTTTGTTTCTGCTTTATATTGTTAAATCTGTTTGAGGTACAGGGATGGACCGTAGTTCACTTATGCTTATCTGTTTCATGGCATCTCATACATCACAGTCAAGGTTTTATCTTCAGTGTCAAGGTCAGTGATACAACTTTTTACCCCATTTCTGCTCTTTTCCTCTAATGACCTTCGATATAGGGCAATGAAACATGGATGCTTTACATATCTGTCCAATATTTTTACAGTGCTGCCTTAAAAGCCATAGGCAGATTTCATTACTGTCAACTTTTATGACCTCACCATGCCAGGAGGGGACAATTTTTTTAACTGCTTTTTTAAAATAAAATTTCACTCAAAATAGGAATTTGTATGACCTTTTAATGATAGAAAGTACATTTAGTGTCAGTTTGTATTGTTTAATATACCACAATCCAGGCATATTTTATGGCCCATGACATGTACTTACCTAAGGTTGAGTGATATTACGTATTGATAGCAACCCTCTAGACCCAATCTGGCTTTGGATAACCATTCACACTTTGGTGTGAAGAGGTGGTAATGGTAATCAGAGTAACTCAAGTAGTGTCTTTTTTCTTGTTACTTTGGTGCAAAAAAGTAGACGATGTACACAGCATATCTTGCATGAGGCTGTTTGACTGATGTCAACACAGTGCATGATATCAGGTCTAATAATCTGCCTCTTGTTGAAATTTTCTTTTCCCTAGGCATTTTGACATTTCTTTAAACAGTACCACTTGTTCAAGTGAATCAAGTTAAGCAAATAGTATGCCAAGATTATGAATGTATCTTTTTTAAACTCTTGTATCATAATGTATTTTTAATGCATTTAGGTTGAGAATTACTTCATCGCCCCATGCATGCTTAGAGAACCAACACCTAGAGACGTTATCTCCCCTGCTCCACATCCTCAAAAGGAGAGTTCACCAGTCCTGTGTTATGTCTTTCTGGATAAGTTTTTGCCAGCTCCCATCTTTCATAGGCTCCTTGCTGCCTGTGTGGCTCAATGGCCCATTGCCAAGAAGAAGTCAGATAATCTTATCTTCTGTGGATGTGGAGTCTTTGATGTCAACGATTGTCACAAGCTCACTCTGCATTTCAAAGGCTATGTTATATACGTAAGAGTAACAAAAATGAGTTCAAAGAACAAGACCCCTGACTCAGAAGTCTGCATCCAAGTTAAGGAATTCATTGATATAAATCTGTCCAAAATTATTGGATACCTGTGTCAGAACCTGAAGTTTGAATGGTACATCCAGTGCCCCCAATCAGAGGCAGACTGCTTGGACAGTATAATCCCTGTATCAAAACTTAAGGGGATTAAAGAATTGTCCTGCTCTTCCCATGACGATGATCATCCAGTTGTGTCACAGGATTTGCTGAAGTTCTGGTTCAAGGATAAGGTAGGTGATGATTTTGTTGATCCCCCACCACTTTAGTGGTAAAAACATTTAGTGTTACCATTATCTGAAGCAGACTGCTTGGACACTTTGTTCCATTTCAAAACTTAACGTGAGTAAAGAATTGTCCTGCTCTTCCCATGACAATGATCACCCAGTTATGTCAAAGAACTTCATGAAGTTCTGGTTGAAGGATAAGGTAGGTGATGACTTTCTTTATGCCCCACCACGTCAGTGGTAAAGGCCTTTAAGTGTCCATCTGTCGATCCATCATCCATTTGTTACATATTAAGTTTTGTTTAGGTCATTTCAGGCATAGTACTGTAGTAGACGATCCATGTTCCATGAACGCATTACTGGTTTCTAGCTTTACCGGTCATATACCAGAAGAGCTTATGGGATGGCCTGTTATCTGTCATCTGTCCATTGTCTGTTGTATGTTGTTCTTTGGTTGATTAGCACAGGTTTGTTTTATCATAACTACTGCTTAACTAGTTGGATGATTGCAATGAGACTTTACACACACATTCATTCCATGGACTAGTTGGTCCTAAATGGTTTTGGTTTCGTTTGGTTTGGTGCTTTACGGAACAGCAAAACAAGTAGGTTCTTTAGTGCCGAGGCAATTGGAGTAAAGTGCCTTGTCCAAGGACACACCACAGTAGATGACCCAGGCGGGTCCTAAATGAAAATGGTACTGCTCTAACGTCCAATATGGTTGCCACAGCAGTCATATTGAAAATCTTACCACTACTCCTCCTGAATAGAAAGTCATATTGACATGGGGCTTTCACCAGAAGATTTCTTCTAATGTCTAGTTGGTTCTAAATGCAAATGGTGGTGCTCAAACATCCAGTATGACTGCCACAGTGGCCATCTTGAAAATAGTGTTATCGCTACTCCTACTGAATGGATGATCATATCAACATGGGATTCTTACTAAAAAGCTTCTTATGATGTCTTGTTTGACTTAAATGAAAATGGTGCCATGGTGACCTCTAGTATGGCCACCATGGCAGCCATCTTGAAAATCTTGTTACCGCTTTTCCACCTGAACAAAAAGTCATACTGAGATTACTTTTTCACCTGAAGATTTCTTATGATGTCTACTTGGTTCTAAATGAAAATGATGCTGCTTGAACATCCGATATGGGCACCAAAGTGGCAATTTGAAAATCTTCTTATTGCTACTTGTTGTGAATGGATGGTTATATCAACATGGAATTTTCACAGAAAGACTTCTCATGATGTCAAGTTTGTCCTAAATGAAAATGGCGCTGACCTGATATCCAGTATGGCCACCACTGATCCATCTTGAAAATTATTATTATTGTTCTTCTTCTGAAAGGAAAGCCATATTGACATGTAGTTTTCACTCAAAGACTTGTTATATTTGTTGAGTTGGCTGTAAATGAAAATGGTGATGATCTGACCTCCAATATGGCTGACACAGTGACCATTTTTAAAATCATGTGATCGCTACTCCTCCTAGAAGGGTGGCTCTATTGACATTGTGCTTTCACCAAAAACTTCTTATGATGTCTACTTGGTCTTCAATGAAAATGGTACCAATCTGATATACAATATGGCCACTGTGGCAGCCATCTTCAAAATCTTCTTGTCGCTACTTCTCCTGAATGGATGGTCATATGAAAATGGGGCCTTCACCAGAAGACTTCTTATGATCCCTGGTTGGTCCTAAATGAAAATGGTGCTAATCTGACATCCAATATGGCTACCATGGCAGCCATCATGAAAATCTTGTTATCATACTCCTTCTAAATTGAAAGTCATTTGGGCATGGGATTTTCACCAGAAGATTTCTTATGGTATTTAGTTGGTCCTAAATGACAATGATGCAAACAAACCCTCAATATGGTTACCATGGTGGTCATCTTGAAAATATTGTAATTGTTATTTTGGCCATATCACCATGGGGTTTTCACCAAAACACTTATGATACTTAGCTGTTCCTAAATGAAAATTGTGCCGCTCAGACATCCAATACAGCTGCCACAATGGCCAGCTTGAAAATCTTCTTGTTGTTACTCCACCTGAATGGATGGTAATATTGGTATGTTCTTTTCACCAAATGACTACTAATGATGTCTAGTTGGCCCTAAATGAAAATGATGACAATCTGTCATCCAATATGGCCACTACAACAGCTAATTTGAAAACCATTTTATTGCAGAAGGATATCATATACAGTTTCAACACACAGCAGTTAAAAGGAATAAATATTCTTATCTTGCTTTCCTGGAAATTCTTTTAGGCCAGTGGAGTGTCAGTCCCTTTGAGGGACTCTTGTTTCAATGGAGTAGTGTTGGAAATGACAAATAATATAGCAAAATATGTAGATGAAGATAAGAGAGAGAAAACCTGTAGCTCCTTTATATATCAGTTACTCCTAAACTTATTAAAATGTAAGCAAATATAACTGATGTTTGTTAAAATTGAGGAGCTATTTTTATTTATATAGTCTATTTGATAACAATAATAACAAAGATTTTCAGTTTTACTGAACATTCACTAACTTAAGTAGAGTGTTAATACTACAGGATGTAATTATGTATAAAGTGTTTTCATCTATAAATTATGTTTATTTTTTAAAAAATACTTTGTCATCTATATGGGCAAGAATTTGGTAATGGCTTCACTTCTGTGGAAGACCTGAAAAGCAAACTTTTTTAAATTTATGTTCTTAAGAATCAAGATAAAATTTAATCTAATCCCAAACTGTCAGCGAAACATTTATTTCGGTATACATTTTAGAAACAAACACAAAGTTTCCTCAAGTTTATAACATTTTGGTTGTTTCATACTCATATTTTTCATCTCTAAAAAGCTTTAATGCTAAACATTTATACTTGTATTGTTGAAAGAACATGTATTTTTGACCTGACATATACATAAAAATGTCTGCATCTGTTCGTTTCAAAAGATGAAAATCCTTAATCAACTGAAGATACATGTAACAAAATATAAAAATACTATTTTGGTCAGTAACCATCCAATTTGATAAAGACTAGGCTTCTGTAAGATGTTGATCAAAGTCCAGTTAGGTATCGAATTCACAAGATCATGTAATGTTTTTCAAAGGCTATGTTATTTTATGCTGTAAAATGTAATTTGGGAATTGCTTCATATAACCATTACTTTTGGTGCAATTTTTAACTCTTGATTTGTCTTGTATGGTTTTGTTGTACTTAATCTGTGACAAACATCATGTAAGCCAGAAGGATTGGTCTGCCCCCCCCCCCCCCCCCCCCCCCGAAAAAAACCAAATTTTTCGTTACTTGGTTTACTAATGTGAGTGAAATGTTGACCCTGTGGGTGGAACTACAGACATTCAACATATCTGTGTCAAGAATGTGTTTTCAGCCTATGGGTGGAATACTACAGGCATTGAACATATATATATATATATATATATATATATATATATATATATATATATATATATATATATATATATATACACACACATGTCAAGAATATATTTTCAGCCTATGGGTAGAAGTAGACATTCAGGTTATATGTATGGAAAGTGAACATAGTAACCATCACAAACTAAAAGGCGTGTATAGAATCAATCAAATATAAAATATTATAGCATTAAATTCAAGATTTATATGTTTACTTAGTGGTGAGATTTAATATTGTCCCTCAAACTTCAGCGATGCATTGGTAAACAATCTTCATTTGGTGTCTTATGATTTCTTCTGATGCCGATTTGCACTGTGAAATTGTTTTGTTTTTTTTAGCTCTACTTGTGATAGACCAGGAGAGCTTATGAGATGGTCTGTCATCTGTCGTCCATTCGACTATTAGCACAATATTGTTATTGCTACTCCTAAACTACTTGGAGGAGTGTCATCAAACTTTACACACATATTTATCCCATTATCTAGTTGGTTCTAAATGAAAAAGGTGCCAATTGGATATCCAATATAGATGCCACAGTGGCCATTTTGAAAATATTGTTATCATTTCTCCTCCTGAATGGATAATCAGATCAACATGAGGTCTTCACTAAAAGACTTCTTATGGTGTCTGGTTGGTCTTAAATAAAAATGGTGCCGATCTGACGTCTTGTATGGCCACCATGCCAACCATCTTGAAAATCTTGTTATCGTTACTTCTGAATGAAAAGTCATATTTACACGTGGTTGTCACCAGAAGACATATTATGATGCTTGGTTGGTCCTAAAAAAAAATGGCACTGATCTGATGTCTAATATGGCCACTACAGTGGCCATCTTGACAATTTTGTTATTCCTACTCCTCCTAAATGGATGGTCATATCAATATGGGATTCTCGCTAAAAGACTTCTTATGATGCATATTTGGTTCTAACTGAAAATGGTGCCAATCTGAAGTCCAATGTGGCCACCACAGCAGCCATGTTGAAAATCTTGTTATCGCTACTCCTCCTGAACAAAAGTCATATTGACATCGGGCTTCACCAGAAACTTCTTATGATGTCTATTTTTATTCTTAATAAAAATAGTACTGCTCACATATCCAATAAAGCCACCACAGTGGCCATCTTGAAAATCTTGTTACAGCTACTCCTCCTGAATGGATGACCATATCAACATGGAATTTTTACTATTAGACTTCTTATGATGTCTAGTTGATCGTAAATGAAAATGATGCCGCCCAGACATCCAATATGGCCACCACAGTGGCCATCTTGAAAATATTGTTATCAGTAACTCTTCTGAATGAATGGCTATATCAGTGTGGGGTTTTTACTGAAGGACTTCTTAGTTGGTCGTAAAGGATAATGATGCCAATCTGACCTCAGTATGTATGTATGTATGTATGTATGTATGTATGTGTATGTATCTGTGTATGTTATTTGTCTTTCCTTCTGTCAATTTAAATTTCTTATTATGAACCATTTCTCAACATTGTAAACAACCATACATTGCTTACTGTGATAAGTCAGTTGGATCCAATCATATCCAGTGTGAAGAAAATGCAGTCACTCTCCTCATCCTTGCATTTAAATTCATTTTAAACTATACATGCATGATGTGTACATTACCTACTCAGATTAAATAATTGTACCCTTGTCATATATTTTAAGAGAGTTGGTAAAAAGTTTTGAGTCTAGTGCCAATGTACATCTCTTCATCTGGAACAAACTTTTGTTTGAACAAACATGTTCAGTAAAATCTGGACTCCAAATGGTTGAAATGAAAAGTACCACATGGTTAATGAAGAAAATAAGAAAATTGCAAATTAAATAAATTTCCAATGTCTTGCAGTTTTGTATAGGTTGTGAAGGTCAGAACTTAGATTGTTTTAATTTTACAAATTGAAGAAACTGTAGAAGAGTTCACAGGGAAGAGACAAAAACGAAGAATATCAAGCAAAACAAGGCAAAAGATAATTCAGTTAAATGCACTACTTTAAAAGATGTAGAGGATTTTTCCATTTACTGTTGTTGTTTACAGCAGTTCATTCATCAAACATTATCCAGAGCTAAAACAATCCAATAGACAGATGCCCAGGACCCTCTAAATCTAGATCAGGCCTCTCTCCGATTATAAGTGAGTTGTCCGTCAGTAATAGTAAAAATATGGCCTTCTTGGGCAAGTGGATTTTAAGTCGGGGCAAGTGATTTGTTTATAAAGAGACTTGCCCTGGGCCTGTGTCTGAAATATTCTTTGAGCACTGGAGCAGTTGGACAATGGTTGACATCAGGACCCGGAGGAAAACATTGCTTTATGTGAAATATTTTGAGAGGTCAATAAACACAATTGTGTCAATTTAATTTAATATGATTTTTGTTTATTTCTTTTCATCATTAAAGTACAGCAATTTTAAGATTGTGTCAAAATATTAGTAAAAAAAATTAGTGCCCTTTAAAGCACATGAAATTTGAGACAGGGCTTGTGATTTTTTAAAAGTCACTTGCGCTGTGCCTGTGTCTGAATTTTTGTTCTTTGAGCACTGTTATCGACAACAATTTTAAAACACATGTAGTAACAATTAATTAAAATAATCGAAGTATGGTTGGAAAGGTCAAACAAGATAAATCAAATAAATGTGTGAATATCAGCTTCCATTTAATATAGCCTTCCATTGTTTATCACCTGCTAAACACCAACATGGCACATGACAAATATGCCGGTAAACCATTTGACTTCATGGGATAAAATTACTTGAACCATTGCCATGTATTTGAAAAATATATAGAAAATATTTCCTATTAGAATCATCGGCTGATCTGTTATGATGATCCATTCACTGGTCTTTCATTTTGTCATAATGATCCAATCATTGATCTTTATATTTCAAGTAAGTTACCAACACTACTTATATGAAACAAAACTCTAGGTATTTTAGATACTGATTTTTATTTTCAGACTTAAATGATAGGCTAGGAGATATGGTCTTCAAATGCATAATTTATGCAAGTGCATTGCCTTTGCTGCTCATTAGCATTGTGCTTAATACCAAGAATAATCATCATTACCAGTTTCTCCATGGCAGTCTAGTCCATGCATAGCATTTGTTACAGTTAATGTTACATTTATACCAGACCATCTGTGTTTGAACCTTGCACCATAATCTCTTGCTTAGTAACTTTATTCTGCAGGTATAACATCCTGTCCATGCAGGCATCAGGAGTAGGTTATTCCTGCTCCAACTTAGGAAAGGGTCACACTTTTATGCCCAATGACATGTGAATAACTTAAAATAATAAGAATGAATAATGAACTTTAAGATGTTATTTTCTTCATTTTTCATTTTTCAGGCACATTCTGACGATGGATGTAAGTATATATTTATCTCATTATATGCCTTAAACAAGCAATAATTTGTGAGACTCCCTTTCAGAATCATCTTTGTCTACTTCATGTATTAAACTTTACCTAGTTTTCTCATTTTTCCTCATCTAGTTTGAAAATCAGGTGAATTTGTGGTATGGCCCTGCATCCATCATGCATCCACGAGTCTTCTGTTATCCATGAACATTTGCTATTCGTTTACTTTTTCTTAAAAACAATTGGACTAATTTAAATATGGTTTAATGGGAACCATATTGACAGTACTCCCTTCTGCCTTTAATATTGTTTAATGGGAACCATATTGACATTATGCCCTTCTGCCTTTAAATATAGTTTAATGGGAAGCATATTGACATTATGCCCTTCTGCCTTTAAATATAGTTTAATGGGAAGCATATTGACATTATGCCCTTCTGCCTTTAATATTGTTTAATGGGAACCATATTGACATTATGCCCTTCTGCCTTTAATATAGTTTAATGGGAACCATATTGACATTATGCCCTTCTGCCTTTAAATATAGTTTAATGGGAACCATATTGACATTATGCCCTTCTGCCTTTAAATATAGTTTAATGGGAAGCATATTGACATTATGCCCTTCTGCCTTTAAATATAGTTTAATGATATCCATATTGATATTATGTCCTTCTGCCTTTAATATAGTTTAATGGGAAGCATATTGACATTATGCCCTTCTGCCTTTAATATAGTTTAATGGGAAGCATATTGGTATTATGTCCTTCTGCCTTTAACATAGTTTAATGGGAAGCATATTGATATTATGTCCTTCTGCCTTTAATATAGTTTAATGGGATCCATATTGATATTATGTCCTTCTGCCTTTAATATAGTTTAATGGGAAGCATATTGATATTATGTCCTTCTGCCTTTAATATAGTTTAATGGGATCCATATTGATATTATGTCCTTCTGCCTTTAATATAGTTTAATGGGATCCATATTGTGTTATGTCCTTCTGCCTGTAAGTATGGTTTAATGGGAAGCATATTGACACTATGTCCCTCTGCCGTTAAATATAGTTTAATGGGAAGCATATTGACATTATGCCCTTCTGCCTTTAAATATAGTTTAATGGGATCCATATTGATATTATGTCCTTCTGCCTTTAATATAGTTTAATGGGAAGCATATTGATATTATGTCCTTCTGCCTTTAATATAGTTTAATGGGATCCATATTGATATTATGTCCTTCTGCCTTTAATATAGTTTAATGGGATCCATATTGATATTATGTCCTTCTGCCTGTAAGTATGGTTTAATGGGAAGCATATTGACACTATGTCCCTCTGCCGTTAAATATAGTTTAATGGGAAGCATATTGACATTATGCCCTTCTGCCTTTAAATATAGTTTAATGGGATCCATATTGATATTATGTCCTTCTGCCTTTAATATAGTTTAATGGGATCCATATTGATATTATGTCCTTCTGCCTTTAAATATAGTTTAATGGGATCCATATTGATATTATGTCCTTCTGCCTTTAAATATAGTTTAATGGGATCCATATTGATATTATGTCCTTCTGCCTGTAAGTATGGTTTAATGGGAAGCATATTGACACTATGTCCCTCTGCCGTTAAATATAGTTTAATGGGAAGCATATTGACATTATGCCCTTCTGCCTTTAAATATAGTTTAATGGGATCCATATTGATATTATGTCCTTCTGCCTTTAATGTAGTTTAATGGGAAGCATATTGATATTATGTCCTTCTGCCTTTAAATATAGTTTAATGGGATCCATATTGATATTATGTTCTTCTGCCTTTAAATATAGTTTAATGGGATCCATATTGATATTATGTCCTTCTGCCTGTAAGTATGGTTTAATGGGAAGCATATTGACACTATGTCCCTCTGCCGTTAAATATAGTTTAATGGGAAGCATATTGACATTATGCCCTTCTGCCTTTAAATATAGTTTAATGGGATCCATATTGATATTATGTCCTTCTGCCTTTAATATAGTTTAATGGGATCCATATTGATATTATGTCCTTCTGCCTGTAAGTATAGTTTAATGGGAAGCATATTGACACTATGTCCCTCTGCCGTTAAATATAGTTTAATGGGAAGCATATTGACATTATGCCCTTCTGCCTTTAAATATTGTTTAATGGGATCCATATTGATATTATGTCCTTCTGCCTTTAATATAGTTTAATGGGAAGCATATTGATATTATGTCCTTCTGCCTTTAATATAGTTTAATGGGAAGTATATTGATATTATGTCCTTCTGCCTTTAAATATAGTTTAATGGGAACCATATTGATATTATGTCCTTCTGCCTTTAAATATAGTTTAATGGGAACCATATTGATATAATGCCCTTCTGCCTTTAATTATGGCCACTTTTACTAAAAAGAGGTAAAGCCTTAATTGACTAATTATTAAAAACTTCTAAACAAAGTTTGACCAAGTTTGATATAAAACATCATGGCATTAAGACCTTTAATTTTTCATTTTCCAAATGATGCCTGCCTGCCATCAAATATGGCAACCGTTACTAAAAATAGAAAACCTTTAAACTGCTTCTCAAACATAGCTGATTTAGACACCAATTTAAATTTGACAGAATACATACTGGCAAAGTGGTTTCTTAAGTTTGTACCTAAAACATGCCAATCTACCTTACCATTATTGACCACTATTGCTAAATCATGCCAATCTACCTTACCACAATTGACCACTGTTACTAAAACATGCCAATCTACCTTACCATAATTGGCCATTGTTACTAAATCATGCCTATCTACCTTACCATAATTGATCACTGTTACTAAAACATGCCAATCTACCTTACCAGAATTGACCACAGTTACTAAAACATGCCTATCCACCTTACCATATGACCACTGTTACTAAAACATGCCTATCCACCTTCCCGTAATTGACCACTGTTACTAAAATATGCCTATCCACCTTACCATATGACCACTGTTACTAAACATACAAAAACCCTCCAATAATTTCAAAAAATGTTTTCAAAAGAATTTAGTATCCTGACACTGGAGAATGAAATGAAAAATGTGAAGAGCAGCTATTATGTTTCTAATAACAATTTTTTTCCAGTTGTAATATCATGTGCCAAATTTTAGGCTCCAACTTTCACATTTTCATCATGCCTTCGTCATGCACTTCTGATGAATTTGGGATAATTCCTTAAATGACTATTAACCAATGTTACAATAATATCAGAGAAATAGATTAATTGTGATGCACACTTATTATGTGCTATAAGTCATTCCACCACTATGGTTTAGAAAAAAATACTCATAAAATCGTCCAACAGAACTCTTTATATTAGTTTGATACAGCCTTGGGCATTCACACATTAAAATAATCATCAGTATATCATGGCTTTTGTGAAAGAAACCCAAAACATTGCCCTCACAATTGTCATAAAGTAGTGCTCAATATTATAATGTAGGTTGGTTGTTTAGAATCCATTTTATGCCTGTGATGGAAACCAACTAGGAAAGGTGATGCATTAAGCAGCTAGTGTCATCGGTGGTGATATTACATCTAAATATGCTGGAATGTTAGAGAACCTAAAACTGCCAACTTTAAAAAGTAGGTGCCACATTAATGGACTTGTATTCCTGTATAAGGTGGTTGGAGCTTTGATACCAGCTATAAAATATGGCATTTTCTGAAACCTTTACAACAAAAATGTATTATTAAGCCAAAAAAGAGATTTTGAAAATATAGATATATCAGCAGTCAGCAATAGCAAAAAGTTTTATATAGAGCAATGTAAATACTGACCAGTTTTGGAGAACCACTATAGATTGAAACAACTGACAGCAATAATATGGTGAGTGCGGAAACAGTGGAAGACATAATATAAAAGAAAAACAGAAAGCCCAGACAACTAAGTTGAATCAGTTTTCTGGTTACAGCATCAAAACACAACCCAGACCATTTGACATAGTGTTCAACTTCTTTTTAAGTCGTCATTAAAGAAGTTTGTTGTTGTTATTGTTAATTTGTGGTGAAAAAGGTTGACATATTTACAAGGTTAGCCCTTGATTTGTTGGTTTAAGCTTTAACGTTTCTATATATTATGTATCATTGTTTTATTTCCTGGGGAAAATAGGGACAAATAAGATCAGGCATGATTACATAATTCAACTTAAGGTGGCAGTGGGATTTTGAGACAAGTAAAAGCATAACCTGGGGAGCAGGTTGGTATTGATATCTTTGAAGATATGGGCATAGCATGTTATGGAATTAGAAATTTAGCAGTGATAAAGAAGCTCACCATGAAACGTTTGAGCGAAGTAATAACAGTGAGAATCAGCTAAAACATCCTTTGTTTGGAAACTGCATATAAATCTTGAAAAGTTTAAAAACAAAAGGTCTGAAAAACACATTCCTATATGTTGAAAAGAATATGACCAAAAATGAATGAAAAGATAAAATAATTTGCATTATTTTTCATAAAATGAATATGGTATAGTAGGAGACTGATACAATTTTATATACATTACATATGCATTATTGTCATGATACGAATGTGGTATAGTAGGGACTGATAAAATTTGATATACATTATATATGCATTATTTGTCATGACACGAATATGGTATAGTAGGGACTGATACAATTTGATATACATTATATATGCATTATTTGTCATGACATGAATATGGTATAGTAGGGACTGATACAATTTGATATACATTATATATGCATTATTTGTCATGACATGAATATGGTATAGTAGGGACTGATAAAATTTGATATACATTATATATGCATTATTTGTCATGACACGAATATGCTATAGTAGGGACTGATGCAATTTGATATACATTATATATGCATTATTTGTCATGACACGAATATGGTATAGTAGGGACTGATACAATTTGATATACATTATATATGCATTATTTGTCATGACACGAATATGGTATAGTAGGGACTGATAAAATTTGATATGCATTATATATGCATTATTTGTCATTACACGAATATGGTATAGTAGGAGACTGATCAAATTTGATACACATTATATATGCATTATTTGTCATGACATGAATATGGTATAGTAGGGACTGATACAATTTGATATACATTATATATGCATTATTTGTCATGACATGAATATGATATAGTAGTAAACTGATCAAATTTGATACATATTCTTTGTATGCATGTATAAGAATAAACTGAACTATATATTTATTTTATAAAAGGCCAAATAAGGCATTATAAGTGAAAACATCACATTGTTCTGCACAAATATGCATTTTTTTCAACATATTGTTTAACATACAATTGTTCAGCATTAAAAATGCATGTGGTAGAATTAGAGGTTCATGACCTATTTAAAAAAATAAACTATAGCAGTTCCTACAATCATTATTATCAAAATAAATCATTGCTTATTTCATGGTCAGTATTATTTGTTAGGTGTTTCTAAATTGTCATATGTGTCCTTTGAATGTCCAAGTATCTTGTCATGTCATGGAAAACGTGTGCTAGAATTGTCATATGTGTCATTTGAATGTCCAAGTATCTAGTCATGTCATGGAAAATGTGTGTCAGAATGGTCATATGTGTCATTTGAATGTCCAATTATCTAGTCATGTCATGGAAAATGTGTGCTGGAATTGTCATATGTGTCATTTGAATGTCCAAGTATCTAGATATGTCATTGAAAATGTGTGCTGGAATTGTCATATGTGTGATTTGAATGACCAAGTATCAAGTCATGTCATGGAAAACGTGTGTCAGAATTGTCATATGTGTGATCTGAATGTCCAAGTATCTAGTCATGCCATGGAAAACATATGCCGGAATTGTCATATGTGTTATTTAAATGTCCGAGTATCTATTCATGTCATGGAAAACGTGTGCCAGAGGCACAATCACATTGGTAAACCTGACAGTATGAATATAGCAGCCAGAGATGAGGTATTTAGATAAATAAATGTATATTGCAACCATATTCCTTCTCCACATAATTTGTATCCACTTCGTCTTCTATTTTGTCCACTTCAGTTTCTTGTCGTACTGTCAGGGATTGTTTATTAGTCTTTGGAATACTGCTCTTTTCTACCTCAGTATTGATGGCAATGCTTAATACAAGTTTAACCGAGTCACAGAAATATCTGCATATGTTCTGCTGACCATTGTGTGGTATAGAAGAGCTATTGTATTACCCAGGGCATCAGCGTCAGTGTCAGCATTGTCATTGGCAACAGTGTAGGCACAGGTAAAAGTATATACACATGTTGATCATCAATGAATCTCAACCATTGTTTCTTTCTAGGTTTTAAGGAACAGTTTGGAGTGGGTTTCATAGTACCTACCCTCTGGAGAAGGGACTAAGGGGGCTGCGGGCTACATTTGAACATACATGCACATTAGCTGTACATTCTTTGTTACGTTTTAGTGTTTAGCTCACGTGTTTTGCATACTGTATAGATGCTAATGTATCTGCAGTCAAGAAACTTAGTGAGGAAATGCATATTGATGAGTACTGCACCTTCATCACAAAAGTAGGTTACTGTGACCCATATATTATGCTTTACTGACTTTGTATACATTATGTGTTTTAAGTGTATTTCTCAAGTTTTGTTCTTGTTATGAATCATCAAACTATATGATTCTATGGATCTCACTTAGCAGCACATCCTTACAAAAAAGAAAGTTACTGTGACCTACATTTCACATTTACTAGCTTAGATTCAGTATTTAAATTTAGCTTAGGATCAAATATAGATTATATGATACTGTTATACCTAAATTAATGAAACTTTATGAGGAGATGCGGCTTAATGAGTACTAAAACCTCATCACAAAAGTAGGTTGCTGTGACCCATAGTTCATGTTCCACTGACCTGGGTTTAATCACAAGCACTGTTATTGCTAAAAATATCAAACTAGGTGATTGTATGCATCTCTCTTAGTACGATACCCTTACAACATACTTAGGTCACTATGGCCTACATTTTGCTTTTTACTTGATTATGTTAAGTTTTTACGTTTAGCTCATGACCATGTAGGTTTTTACTTCCTATAGTATACTGTTATAATTAGAATCATGAAACTTGGTGAGAGGATCCATCTTAAGGAATACTACACCTTCATTGTGAAAGTAGGTCACGGTGACCCATATTTCACTGTGTATGCTGGAATTCTGAATTGATAGATAATATGCATATCCGCTACTACCCCATCGTTAACACAAAAGAAGCATGTCATGACCGACATATCATCTTTTACTGGCTTTGGTTACGATTTTTCATTTTGCTGATGATCACATGAGTTTTTGGCATGCTGAATGCATACTATTGTACTTACAATTATGAAACTTGGTGAGTGCATGCATCTTGATAAGTTATAAAGTCCTATAGTGAAAAGATGTCTGTGACCTATATTCCATGATTCAGTGACATGTTGACATTTGTGCTTAAAGTTCATTTATTAGGTGCTGTTTATTTTCCAGTCATGAAACTTGATAATTGGATGCATCACTATCAGTAGCACACCCTTAAAACCAAAGAAGGTCACTGTGATGTACATTATATGTTTGACTAACACGGGTTAAGGATTTATGTTTATGATACAAGACTCTGTCTGACCATTGCAGTTGGAAATATAAATAAGTATCTTTATTCGGTGGTTAACATTCCAAATTAATAACAACACATTTTATATTGTCACAGGTTACCCTCAACTTAACTTTGATATCATAGAAAAGAATGTTTTTATTGTTTTATGACTTTCATGCCTTGTTGCAGTAGGTAGGTTGGATTGTTGATTGGTAGGTTGCTTGGTTGGTAGGTCAGTTGGTTGATAGGTTGCTTGGTTGGTTTAGCAATATGCAAGCATAATACTGGTTATATAGTGCCAATTAAAAGTTCAGAGTTTGAATTCTACAATAATTTAAAGTTAAAATGTAACAGAGAAAAAAATGGAAAAAAGAATTCATTAGAAAATGGGCCAGTACTTCATTGTTAAGTTCACCTTTGAGTCTGAATTTATTTTCTGCATAATAATTAATGTTTGCAATGCTACTGGAGACTACTGAGAGCGAGACTACTGAGAGCTTTGCAATGGTGAGCTATGTAATCATTGATTATACTCTAGTTCAGGGGTCTCCAAACTTTATAAGACGAGGGCCATGTTAGATTTTTGAAGGGGGGTTTGCGGGCCGAAGCAACTGTGAAAAATTGCAATATATGCAAAATCGTTTTAGAAATGTACAACACTTTGCGGGCCAGAGAAATCGAAGCTGCAGGCCAGATTCAGCCTCAGGGCCATAGTTTGGAGACCCCTGGTCTAGTTATACCTAAGGATACTACCGATTTTAATGACCACGTTTCTTGGTAATAGAAAAATAATGTCACTACCAACAGAATGGGCAAATTTCACTTTTTAATCTATTATTTATTGTTGAAATAATTGCATATTTTCATCTGAGTTGTAATCTTGCATTTCAAAAATTATAGGTACCGGTAATAGCACCATTATCTTGCACTTAAAAAATTACAGGTAATAGCACCATTATCTTTGTAGCACTCGACACTGTTAAAGATAAACCATACAAAGGATGTGCTTGTTTACATATAGTTCACATACTTGCTATTGCTTTGATTCGGTCTGGCTATGCCCTCACATGTTAATCCATTGCTGACTTCTGCAAAGTAGCATGTCCAGCCAGTAGGTTCACCTTTGTCTATCAAGAATTTCATTTCATCAGCTGAAACTGTTCGCTGGTAATGTAAACAGTATCTCCAAAATTATATAGACGTTTGTTATCAGTTAACATAACAGCAGGTGTAGGCTCTCCAAAATCTTGGTGCACAGTTTTATGTCCTTCTGACCCATTATCAATCAAGTATTTGCTTTTTGGTTGCTTAAGCCAAGTGCGCTTATGGTATGGCCCTTAGTTTGGTGTACATTGTGTGTCATCTGGTAACTATAGCTATTTTCAACTTTTTCTCAAAGTCACCCACACCTAATTCAGTCAATCTTGACAGAGCTTACTGGCATTAAAGATTTCCACGTTTGTACAAATGATGCTAACAAATATGGCCACCATTGCAAAAGTTAGAAAACTTTTTGAAGGACTTTTCCTCCAAAGCAGTAGATTTGAATTTGACCAAGCTTAACAGAAAGCATCTTGGCATGAGAACTGTTCATGTTTATGCAAATTATCCTGATCTGCAGTCAAATATGGCTGCCATTACTAAAAATAAGGTAATTGTGTAATAAACAACTTTTTAGAACTGCTCAGTATAATAGTGTTAAGGTTTTTCAGATTTATATAAATGATTTTGATTCACCATCAAATAAAGGCACTGTTATACAAAATTGGAGACTCTTAAATGACTTCTTCTCAACCTAATTTTTTGTTTAAAAAATGCACAGAAAGCATCCTGGCATGAAGAGTATTTAACGTTGTACAAATGATGCCAGTGTGTGATCATATATGGCTTCTGCTGCTTAAACATAGAAATTGTTTTAAATAATATCTTCGTGATAACCACTTCACACAATTTGAACAAACTTGACAGAAAATATACTAGCTTAAATGCCTATCAGATTTGTGCAAGTACTGATATTCCGCCATCAAATATGGCTGCAACTAATCGAAGCAAAAGAACACTTGCACAGCTTTATCTCAAAAATGATTGAGCATAATTTGACTAATGTTGGCACAATGTGTCCAGGCATTGGAGCTTTCAAATATTGGATGAATGAGACTGATGTGTGATCAGATATGGATGAAGATAGCAAAACCTTTAAACAATTGTTTGTATAACATATACAATCAATAGTTTTTGATACATTTGGAGAAAAAGCATCCTCAAGACCCATATATTTTGGCCAACTGCTCCTGGAGTTTACTATTAGGCAGATGCCAGTCAGATGACCAATCTCAGGTCCTTTTGGCCTCTTGTTTCTCTTAGGTATCTCCAGGCATGCAATGGTGGACTTTTAATATTGTTGCAGATCAAATTAAATCTTTCTACTTGTTACCACTCTGGAGACCATATTTCTGATCCCGTTTTTGATCAATCATGGACTAGTCATATGTATGACTGCTTATTGTGTGGTAATTGATTGTGAATAGGCTTTATGGATAAGTTAAAATTGTACATGGTAAACGATTTGTTCAGAAAAATGCATATTTCATTGAGTAGTCATGTCAATCATTACAATAACTTCTTTGAGTGAGACTTGAAAGGAGTAAATGTCTTCCTGATTGTAGCAACATCCTTGTGATGTTCACTACCCTTTATCTTGTTTAAAGTCTCCTTTACCTTCTTATAGTCTTTTAACCTGTCTTTGTTTTTTAGCACTTTAACTCACCTGGCTGTAAGGTCACGTGGTTTGATATAGCCATTTGTCCATTGTCCATCATCTGTCCGCATGTTACCACTCTGGAGACCATCAAACTAGACATATGTGCTTATATCATAAAGGCCTCAGACATGTTCAATAATAAGCAAGATAAAAACTCTTATTAATGAGGTGATCATGCATTTGATTGACTAAGCTTGCTATCAATCTTGAAGCCCAATTTCTTATATGGTGTTGATCAAACTTGGAATATGGGCTTAGATCATCAAGATCTTGGATGAATTCAGAAACGAGTGAGATCCAAGCATATTAATGATGCAGTCTTGCATCTGATTGACTCAACATGTTACCTCTCTGGAAGTCATAGTGTTTATCTGATTTTGATCAAACAATGAACATGGGCTTATATCATCAAGACTCTGAATGAGTGACATCCAAGCATAATAATAAAGTGATTTTGCATCTCATTGGCTGACTTTCTTCAAACTTGAAATTTATGGCTATATCATCAAGATCATGGACAAGTTCAATAATGGGTGAAAACCATGCATATTAATGACATATGATTGACTGAGCTTGCTACCACTCTAACGGCCATATTTCTGACCCCATTTTGATCAGTCATGGAATATGGGCTTATATTATCAAGATCTTGCAAGAGTTTGATAATGAGCGAGATATACACATTAATGAGGTGATCTTCCATCTGATTAACTGAACACTGAACTTGTTATCATTTTAAAGACTATTTCGGATCTGATTTTGAATAAACTTTGTAAATAGACATATTAAATCATCACTGTTGCTTGCGCATATTCTGGGATTGAAACGTTTATTTTCAGAATAACTTAATTTTTTTGTGTCAAGCCAAATGTATCCCATTGTGCTGTATATACTGTATATATTGTACATAACAGCTAGAAGGCCTCAAGGTAGATTAGTTCTGTAACTAATTGAGTTACCTTCTTTAACTAAAGTTATTATTATTATTCTTATATTATTATTATTATCATCAAGATCTTAGATGGGTACAATTATGAGCAAGATCAATGAATATTGATGAGGTGACCTTGCATCTGATTGTCTGAGCTTGTCAAGTCTTTAGGTACTATTTCTGATCATATTTTTATAAAACTTAGTAAACAGGCTTATATCATCATACCATAGCTAGGGAAGTAACCCATGGTACTGACTTTTGAGAATCGCAAGTTTGGGAACAGAATTGTTCCCTTTGCAAAGAAATGCAAACCAGACTTTAAAATATAGAATATAACTTGCATGCATTTAAATTGAACAAATAATATAAATTAACAAAACAAAACACCATGCGGATTGAAATGAAAAATGTGTAATGTATAACTGAAGAAAAATCATATAAAATAGAAATATAACAAGTTTGAAATGCATTCTCTTTTTACTAAATAATTTGCAACTGTCTGAGATAACTTGTACATTTTAAGGTGACAACGATTAGCAAACAGCATGCAAAGGTAGCCATTAGTGAATCATGTTTTCTAGTCTATGCCCAGTAGGTGCTTAAACATATTCTTAGAAATTGTAATAGTCATTAAAAATTTCTCTGGTTGGCAGGCAAAATATAGGGTTGGTCAGAAAATCTGAAAAAAGGCTATTTTCCTTTTAGGTCTAAAATAATTGGATATAAGATGAATTTGTAAACTTTAGAGTCATTATTATAATGATGCGATGTGAGTGAACCAAGATATAGTAAGTGAGGAAAGATATGATTGGATGCATTGAAGTTTGAGAAAAATGTACAATTGCAGGCAAGCATAAACTATATGGGATTAGAATTTATCAGTGGATCATTTTGTTTTTCATTAATTGTGTGTGTACTGTGCCTACGTAAAATAAGATCGTACTAATTTAAATGTACAAGTCTGCCAGCATTCTCAATATGTCAACTTTCTTCTGAGGGAATGAATAGCAGACAAATTAAGAATGAAACATAAGGGGATAAAGGAATTACTATATGCATTGTGATAACAGAGCATAAAAAGTGATTTAATTATCAGCTAAACATAAATATACCAAATTACCAATTTCCTTTAAGAGAAATAGAGATAGAGAGCAGTGAAGTAAGAATGTGCTCACTATTGCTGAAGACACGCAACTCATTTTCTTGATACATGTGATTTTTTTCCCCAAATTGTATGAACAAAACTGGATATTGGATGAAAAGGTTTTGTGCCCAATGAAAAATAATGCATGTTGTAACTGTTTTGTTTGTAAAATGTGGTACTCTTAACAATCATATATTTTTGATGTAGGTGCACTGAAAAATAAAAGTTCCACTATGAGAAGGATTGCCAACAATAAGACAACTTAACATCTGCACCTATTTGCAATAAACATTTGGATAAAGATGCGTTATACAATCCTGAATATCAGACAAAGTTGTTTGAATTTATTTATTTATGTTTTTTTTTTTTTTTTTTTTTTTTTTTTGCTTAGGCAGACAATATTACATCTGGTTTTACATAATGTAAGAAATATGAACAAATAAAACGTTTAATGTTTTAAATTAACATACAATTTTTTTCCTATAAAATAACTTAGCAAAATAAACTGGAGGTTTATTTAATACCACAAAAGAGACAGACAGACAGGCAGACATTTGGGATATATCAATATTTTTTTATTATAATCCAGAACATTGTATAATTTTAGACCAAAACACAAACATGCAATAATTTATGGTTTGAGTTGGGGGGAGGGGTTGTTAGAAAAAAAGTAAATAAAATTCTCTCAACATATGATATTGCAATGTCACATGAGAGAGAGAGAGAGAGAGAGAGAGAGAGAGAGAGAGAGAGAGAGAGAGAGAGAGAGAGAGAGAGAGAGATTAGTTTTAAGAGCTTCCTATGATGAGTTCCCACATTATTATTCATTGTAACACAAACGTTATATGTTTTATTATGGTCAGTTATTACACTTTATCAATTGCTGATGAGATGATGGCTGAAACGCAAACAAGAATGGAATGCAAATGAATTAAACTCTATGTGCTTTTCAAAGGCAAATTAAGCTCACACGAAATGGAAATGAAATACAGATTGGCACAAATACTCATTTTGTAGTCTTTAAGAATATAAAAAAACAAAAACATTCAATGTCACATAACATCATATTAGCCCAAATTTCTTGGCCAGTTACATGGGCATCTGCTTGGGTTTTAGGTATATATCTGTAAGGTGTCAATCCAGGAACACTTGGGCCTCTCCCATTTCCTGGGCGGGATATAGTGTTTGAAGTGCCGTTAAAACCAATCAACCTTCCTTTAAACATTTTTTTTTACCTTTTGTAATTTGGACTTATTTAGTCAAACCTTGTAAATGTGACTGCGAAAAAAAAAAATAATTAAAAAAAAGACAGATAAATGAGATTTATTAGGTATGTCTGTATATATCTATAAACTGATTACATTTTCATGCCATACATTTTATTACAATAGAAGTCTTGAAGTTTTTGGATTAGACTTTCTGAGGTGAAATCACATTTTCAGTATGATTGCACACAAGCCATGTCAAAGAGAAATGACATTTTCAAGCAACTAAAGCAATTATTCCATTATTGAACAATTTTAAAGTCTTTGGACTTTACCATTTATATTTTTGTTTTGAATGGTTGGCCTCGAATGTGATTCTACTGGGATTCCACAGAAAACCAATGAGCATCTCAGCAGGAAAAATGATGAGATTTGTTGTGATCTTGAAGGAATCATACAAGGAAAAACACCCAGGATCCAACCAGGAAAAAGTGGGATTATGAGCTATAGTGGGATTCATTGGCATTTCAGTGGGATCCACTAGGAAAATCAGCTATAATCCCAGTAGTGAAAATGACTGGATTTTGGGGCGTTTAAGTTGGGGAACAAATTATACTGAGTGGATTCCCTGCATGAGCTCACCAAGATATTGCTAATTGTTGCCAAATAAACACTGTAGCACATGTGATAGTATAACTCACTTTGAGGTTGTGTAAATGATATAACAGACAACATTTCTTAACCAAGAAGCAGGCAAAATTGCAAAATTTAGCAATAAATCAAATTTTTTTTAGTTATCAGTTCTAATAAAAAATCCATAAGCTTTAAACTAGCATCATGACCCAAACCACGAGCACTTTAATAGTGAACAGGATCAAAGTTATAGTTTTGAGACACTGTACATTTCTAAATTCTTCAGATATATTGCACAATATTAACTCAATATGTAAAAGATATGAAGATCACATATTATTTTCAGTTCAGAATGATTCACAACATCCTGAACATACTTGTACCAGTAATCAATTTTAGATGACTCGAGTTGAACAGAGATGAGTAAAACTTTTCCATCGATGGCATAGATGTTTCATTGAATCTTTCTAAGCTATTCACATATGTTTGTGGGTAAATGTCTTTCCTCAAATATTTGTCAGTTGTAGCTTTTAAAAATATCTCATTGTATAGGAAGGTTTCATCACTCATATTCTTTGCTCATTATTACAACAACTCGTCCATGTTTGTAATTGTCCATTTAACTTATTTTCTCTTCTTCATTCATGAACCTTTCAGCTATAAAATACTTGCTGTATGATATATACTTGTCATGATTTTTACCTCCCGATCTGTATCTTGTTTAACTAGCTTCTTGGTTAACCGATTACTGTCATAACCAGACAAGTTATGAATGAAATGTGGAAAGTGTTTTGGATATTGAAAATTTAACCTGTATTCATTATGAACAGGAGTATGGTGTCTAACCTTATAATTGTGGTCTCTAACATTATATTTTATGATTTCTTTCTCACAGATACATGCATGTGACAGAACCAGGATTTTAAACCAGTTGATTTACAAATTTTGATCAGTAGATTGGCTTCTAAACCAGTCTGTTTTTTATTGGTATAAATTTTACGTTTCAATGGGATGGAAAACAAAACATGTGCATTTTGTTGTTGACATACTATGTATTCTCTTCATACTATAATAAAACAGCAAGTTTTGAACATGAATCAGATTAGGATTCTGATGCAAAAAGTTACAATAATAATTAATTAATATGAATCAGTATACGTCAAATAATGAAAAAGAAAGAGTTGTTTAACTGATAGTTCACTGCAAAGATTTTTCATAAAATCCAATGGCATTTTTTAGTTTCCTTCACAAGATCACTGTCTAGTGACAATTGATAACATTCATTGTAATTATTAAGCTTCACACTTAACAGGCTTTCAGTAGTTCTCTGGTCCTGAATTCCCCTTGAATCACTTTGTATTTTGTGAAGAACGGAGAATGTTCTCTCTGTATCTGCATTAGAATGTTGTAACGACAGGACAACCATGCTCAGCCTGCAGAGATGTTCTAACTTCAGTTTTCCTGTGACTGGGTTTGTAAGGTTGCTGACTACTCTCCAATACTCCTCCAAGCTATGTTCACCCCGAGGATGAGGTTCCTTGCTTAGACTTAAAATATATTCCTAAGCCTCATCCTCAAGAGCCTCTTTCTCTTCATGGCTCAGATCCAAAAATCTGTTGGCAAATTTCACCAATGTAAATAGAAAAAAATGAAAAAAATACATGATATATTTATGTTTTTATGAATAGTTTATCCAAACTTTAAAATTATCTTGTAATATATTTTTAACATATATTTTATCTAGAGCTTGAACTTAATTTATGTGCATAAAAATTTAAAATAGTTTAGGAAATACAAAAGATGCATACCTTTGAAACCAACAATGCAAAGTCAGGACCTTTGCTACTCGCCTGCACACACTTAAGCTCTGATATCAAAGCATAGTTTAACTTCTTGTAATATTTATTAGCTGGTGGTTTCTTAGCATTGGGAGAAAGCACACGTTTTGGCATTTTGACATGAACTGAACACAAAATGCAAGAGCTGTAGTCTAAAACACCTTGATCAATACCATAACAATTAAACAAGACAAAAATAAATGAAAATACTTACTCTAGTATGTCTGCCGAAATAATTTTTATGGTCGGTCTCTTCATTTTATCTCCCGTCTGCCAAGGGTCGGTTAATTTTCATCAATGGCTCAGAGGACAGCATGGACCACCTTCTGTCCCTTTATTACTTATATCTGACATATGATGCATGATTGAATTTAAATGTTGCATTTCATCATCCATGAACATCATAGATTTCGCAAATTTGGATTTTAATTCCAGATATACTAGTTTTGTAATGATACTAATCACATAAAATACTTGAATGCAATCAGTACATCTGTGAACATTTGGTTTTCATTTCCTGTGTAATTATTTGAATCACAAACAAAATCCAGATGAAGTGTGTTTGTGATTTCGATTATGTCGTTTACATTTTAGTAGACTTAATGCACATTCAGAGTCACAGTAAATTGTTCGACAAAACCCTTGAATTGAAAGGTTTTGAATTTCATTACAGAACTTTTTTCATGCATCATCATGTTGTATATATTGTATGCTCTGATATTTTTGCTTCTGAATGGAAAATATTTAGGTCTTTTGTACAAACACAATCTTGTCAGTGATGTTTATTTCTTGAACTTGATGTCAATTTTAAAAGATCTTTTCCTTCAATGTATTGGTATTTTCCCTTGTATGTATTGCCTACAGTGAGATGTCACTCTGGAACAACATCATCTTCATATTTTTGATAAAAAGGTATTAAGATAATATGTGTTATTATCATATCACCTTTAAATTTTTCAATATACTCTACTGTCAGTATACTACATTTTTACCCAAAATTCGTCAAACCAATGACTGCATCCATCTAAATTGCATTTGCTGGTCATTGCAGATTTTACTTTCATAAGGATTTAAAATTGACTAAATATTTATTAATGAAGCACTTGTTATCATCATTTTTCTTGTTAATGTATGATTTTGTGTGTGTGTGTGTGTTTTTTTCACTTAACACGATCAATGAACTTATGAATTTCTACTTAGGGTTATATATTTATTGACATTTTGGTTAGGTATTAAATTATGTCAAATACCCATTTTGTGTTGTTAGATTTTGGGGTCAAATTTAGTATGAATGTCATTCAACAAGGTGTTGAGGGAAAGATTATTTCATGTTTCTTAAGGATGGCTTTAAAATTAGTTGCATAATTGACAATAAGAAACCTTGTTTCTTTTTGCAATATATCTGAAAATAAATCACATTAAAATATAAATTAATAAACTTCGTTTTTTTTCACAGTATGGCTGTATTTTTATCTCCAATTGAGGACAGTCATCTTAATCTGATTGATACTACCTGTTGAATGAATAGTCAAACAACTCTTTTGAGTTTTGTATCAATTATTTTCTTTGTGTGGCTCTATCTGACCAAAATAAAGCATGGAAGTCTTGGTCATTGCAGAATATTTGCATTGGTTATCTCCATCCCTATCCTGTTTCTTGAAATTTCAATTGAATTGTGTCCTTTTTTTGTTCATGACATTGTCTATGCTGTTCAGATTTTTCCAGTCTTTAATAATATTTGTAATAATATGTGCCCTTCTGTACTTTCTTAGATGCTCTGTTATTTGCTTTCAGTTTCAGCACTGTGTGTGTGTGTGTATTTATACATATAACCTGTTCCTCTGATATCTTTTTAGTATTCTATCAGTTATTTTTTTTCATCTGTGGTTCCGTCTGACCAAAACAAAAACATGGAAGTCTTGATCATTGCCATCAGAATATTTGCATTGGTTAACTCCATCCCTATCCCATTTCTTTAAATTTCAATTGAATTGTGTCCTATTTTGTTCTTTATAACATTCTCAATGATGTTAAGATTTTTGCAGTCTTTAATCATTTGTGCCCTTCTGTACTTTCTTAGATGCTCTGTTGTTTGCTTTCAGCTTCAGCGGTGTATGTGTGTGTGTATATATATATATATATATATATATATATATATATATATATATATATATATATATATATATATATATATATATATATATATATATATATATATATATATATATATATATATATATATATATATATATACACACACACACACACACGTATACACAGAACCTGTTCCTCTGATATTTTGTGTTTGAGCTTATGCAGTTTTTTGCCAAAAAATATTCATCGTTATTTCTTTGTTGTTATACTTTCTCTTGATTTCTATGTGCTGTTCTGTTCTATTCACATTAGCAGTAATACAACTTATAACTGTATTATCCATCAGTGAAAAATCCTCTGATTTATATATTATGCAAGTTTTTTAAATTTTTTATTTGCATTTGAAGTTATGAAACTGGTAACATGGTCGAACTTGTTTCAGGGGTTCTTTTATAATACAGTTTTGATTTCAAGTGTGACCTCAATTAAAATAGTTTAGATAATTTCCACATTTACACTCAACAGTTCAGTATGCTAATTTTTCTAATCTATTCAGTTTCTGGTTTGCTTGCACATTTTGTACATCATTTCCAGTGCCTTACGTGTTTCATCCATCCACATAGCTATTTTCAAATTAAACTAAAAAACAGCTGGACACTTTCAATCAAACTTGGTAGGAATGTTGCTCTGCCAAAAGTGTGGTGTTGGTGGTGGCTACCCTATCAATTACATGGCTTCCACTGCAACTGAATTGGAAACACAGTTTTACTTATTGTCCAGAATGGTTCAGCCAATTTGATCAAGCTGGTTAGGAATATTTCTTAGGACATGCAGTATCAAATAGTGTCTGGGGTGACACAGGAACAGTGCAGCTTTAATAACAGCAGGTTGGAAAACCTACTTTTGACTGCTTCTCTAGAACAGCCAGACGCTTGCTTTTTCTGATTCACCATCATTGAGAGTGCTTGTCTGACACATGATTCAATCTATGTGAAAGAGAACCATAAATGTTCAGTCTCTTTCCTTTTATGCCCAATCAGTCTTGATCAGGAATGGCATTTATGTGATAATAATGAAGCAATTGACACTTTCTGCTTGTGTTAAATAAATTATGAAAAAGTAATTTGTAACAAAATTATCACAGAGTTCTATTAATTATGCAGCATGACAGCATGAAACAGAAACAAAATAAGATAGGCAAGCTGATGCTTACTGATACAATATAATATATGAATGATACCAGTGATGATCGACATGTCAAAAATTTATGTTTATGATTTGACCTTAATACAACAGATAATAGCACATGATGAACATAAAATTCAACATGGATGCAACATACATATTGTAATATATATTAAACTTGTATTGACAGTGAGCCTGCTTCCTTTAATTCTTTTAGAATCAAATCTGTAATGTGTAACTTTTAAGCACATAAACAGAGTTGTGTAATACACAAAATTATTTTCAAACAAGTTTCACATTACTCCATCAAGGAAAGTCTAACTTTTGTCGATACACCAACACCATTTAGACTTATGGGGCATATCCCACCTACTCCAAACAGCAGTGTTGCCTGCTGGAATACCAGACAAAGTTTTGCCCCCTGCTTCCCCATCACCCTGCTACTTTTCCAACTTGTGCTACTTTATTTCTTATTGAAACCCCTGGTGCCTTCACAAACTGTAATGCATCTTCCATAGGAAATGTAAAAGATCTATTTTCAGCTTCTTTGTCGGAACGGCCTAGCCAATTACAATCAAACTTGGTATGAATCATTACTGGGACATACCATATCAAAGTTGTCTGGGATTGCTCCCCCAGCAATGGTGTAGCTATCAAAGCAGCCACAAGGACAACCTACAAATTACATGTATACTTACCCAGTGTTTTACATCAAATATGGCTAATTCTTACTAATGTGTGTGTGTGTGTGTGTGTGTGTGTGTGTGCATGTGTGTGTGTTTTTCAACCCAAGGCAGCTGCTTTATAACCACATTTGCAACCAATTTATGTCGGGTGAGCAATATCAGGTCCACTTGGCCTCCTTGTTTGTTGTTTGTTTTGTGCATAGGAAAGGTACAGTGGACAAACTACTAAGATAATACACTATTTCCATCTAACTTTCCACCCATGCTATTCCAATTACATCCACCCACACCAATATGGATCTTTCCAACTTTATATTATTCTTTTAGCACTTGGTGCATACCCCAGTTTCCAAATCTTTGGTGCATTATATGTACCATAAGCGTACGGGTACACTGGGTTAGGACAGTTTTATTTCAAACCCTGTTTTCAGTTATTTAGTTTTATGGGGTGGGGGGTGGGGTAATAAAACAGGGTTGGTTGTACATGTATTTCAAAACCTTTATTTTGTTTCAATGTTTCCACATCTGATATAAGATAAACTTTAGAAAGATTTCATTGCAAATGCATTATACATGTACATTGCAACTTCTTTGTTTCAGCAAGAGGAAATGAGACAAGGGAAAAAGCAAAGCATCAAATGTCAAAAAAGCCATCCACTAGTAAAAGGAAATGGAAGGGGAAAGCACCATTGAAAGGAACAGTTGTAAAGAAAAAATCTCTTCCCCTGGAACCAAACACCAGTCAGTCAGATGTTCCAGATAAAGCAGAAATCACTGATGTTAACAATAGTAAAAAGACAGGTATTATATACTTAATAAGAGATAAATCAGCAGTAATAAAAATAATAGATCAAGTCCATTACAAATATAAACAATGGACAGCAACAACATAAACAAAAGATATATACTTGCCTTTGAAGCAGATATTTACAGGTTTGTCACTACTGCAGAACATTCACATGGTACTGGCTGGTCACTGACTGGTTACTACTGGGGAACAGTGACATCATACTGACTGGTCACTACTACAGAACAGTGACATGGTACTGACTGATCAGTACTACAGAACAGTGACATGTTACTGACTGGTCACTACTACAGAACAGTGACATGGTACTGACTGGTCACTACTACAGAACAGTGACATGGTACTGACTGGTCACTACAGTACTACAGAACAGTGACATGGTACTGACTGGTCACACCTACAGAGCAATGACATAGTACTGACTTCTCAGGTACATGTAATACAATTAAAATGTACAATGATTTATAATTCATAAGAATTAATGTATAATGATTTTTAATTCATTAGAATTAAACCTGCTTACTCTAAAGCCACACCATTGCTAGAGGAGTTGCAGTGACTCGGTGGTTATTGTGCCACACTTGAAAGGGTGTGGATTTGAATCCTACCATTGGATCAACCTGAGGTGGCTCCTGTGTTGTGTCCTTGGGCAAGGCACTTTACTTCAATTGCCGCAGCACTAAATAACCTATTTGTGCTGCTGTACTACAAAACACCAAACCAACCACATGATTGCTAGGGGAGTAATCCTGAACACAATTATAAAAAGCTTTATAAGAGTGTAATGAAAATATCTAAAACATACTTTCAAGAGAAAAGCTACCATGCCTCCATATTTGTCCTTAACGACATAGTGTCTGCATGCACACGTACAGACCGATGTTCACCTCCAACCTTCTGGAATGAATTGTTACGAGGTTGTAACCAGTGAGAAAATGTGTTTTTTTTTTGTTATTTAGTTCTTTTCTGCACTCTCATTAGTATGACTGGTTCCCTGCAATTGATGTTCACAGCATGAACTGTTACACAGATAAGTACAGGTAAGGAGTTCCTCGATCTTGAGTTAGACATTACATAGGCAATCTTACCATTAAGCCACCATTTGAGCACATTAATAAAAATGTATATTATTAAGTCAAGAAATGTTAATATTGTTTTGTTTTTATATGTCCACCATAAAACAGAACATGTTATGTTTTGATGTCATCTGTCTGTTCATATGTCTATTAACAATTTCATTTCTGCACGTTAACATCACCTGTCCACCATCTGCAGTTACCAAATATTGTGAATGGGTTGCACTTGGAATACGGAAGAACTCTTTTTCAAGGTCACAAAGTCAAAGTGTATTGCCAAAATCAAGGTCATTGTGACTTTAAGAAGAACAATTATGTCTGCACAATAACTCTAGTTCTCAACCATCTACTATTATCAAACTTTGTCGATGACTTGTACTAGGGTTCAGGAAGATCTCTATCGATTTCTGGGTCACACTCTTTCCACTAATTGAAAGAAAAAAAATTATTTCATGCAATAAATTAAGCTCTCCATTCTCTAGAGTTCTCAAACTGTATGTATGGCATACACTTTGGGTAAGGAAGAACTATTTAGCTCAAGGTCAAAGCTCAAGGTCACTGTGACTGAAGGATAAAAATGGTTTCAGCACATCACAAAACCAAACTTTGTTGGTGGCTTACACTTGACCTAAGGAATAAACTTCTTGATTTGGGGGTCAAAGGTCAAGGTCATGGTGACTGAAAGAAGAAAGTGGTTTCAGCACACAAATTTCACTAATCTACATCAATGACTATTATAATAACGCCCTTCAACTAGTTACCTTTTTCAGTCAGTATTTTACCATAGTCTTTGTTTCCCCTGTGAGTACTTGGTATTCAAGTTTTGTATTCCTACAATAATTAGATTATTAAAATGAATTTAAAGCTCTAAAAAACATTTGATGTTGAATAACTACAGTGAATAATATTTTAGCTGATCAGTGTGAGACTCTGCAAAATTAAACTATTTAATGATATTTTAGCTGATCAGTGTGAGGTTCTGCCAAATAAAACTACATTGCATGATATTTTAGCTGATCAATGTGAGACACTGCCAAATAAAATTACATTGAATGATATTTTAGCTGATCAACGTGAGACACTGCCAAATAAAACTACAGTGAATTATAAAACTACAATGATTGATATTTTAGCTGATCAATGTGAGAAGTGCTAACAAAATAATTAAAATAAATTAATACATTTAATTAATTTGCTCTTTCATTAGAATATATAACGTGAGGTCTATTCATGTTTTTTTTTCTTCTCATTCTTCCCAAAATTCCAGAATATAATGCAAAATTCAATTCAAATAGATTTTTTGGAAATTTGCAAAGCTGAAATCTTGTGTCTAAGCATTGACAGTCCAAAACATTAGCCAAACTATGGCAAAGCCTGGTAGTCCATCTCATGAAGGAACCTCCTTAACTCCTCAGCATTGCTATGCAATTATTCCACACTCCATTTAGCAATACGCAAGTCTTCCCTTTATGGTTTCACAATTATGTCACCTTAAATATTGTTACAAATGAGTGATGTATATTTGCCATAGTAAATTCTATACATCGGCTGTATGCACAATGTACTAAATATCCTCTCATATATTTTCAATGGAGCCAGTGCTGCTACTGTATTTCCAGATATATATTCAAACTAGAAATTTCTGTCAAATTTCATTTTTAAGTTTGTATAAAAATATAATCAAACTTTACATTTACACTAATACATAACCATTCTGAAGTCAGCTCTCTGGACAAACATTTGTAAAATATCTACATGATATTACTGTCTGCTAATTATGGTTCTGATGTATTTCAAGGTAGAAAGGAAGATAACAACAGTATGTGGGGAATGTGAGAGGTTTTAAAGTATACAAGTCCAGGTGAATTCAAAGACCAGATGTATTCATAAGTTCAGTATTTGATGGAACAAATTTCAGTACTTTTAAATACCACAAGCAATATCAACAAATTACATTTGCAATAGATGTCTACCTCAAGATCTTATTAGTATTGTATCACTTTCACTTTAGTGGATCTTTACCATTCAGTGCTCAAGAACAGACTTATAATATCAGCTTTTATACCAGATTCATAAGGTTCACTTACACAAGCAAGATCAGGATCTCAGTTGAGAGCCAATCATATTATAAACATTTCATTAAGACAAAATAAATGACAGGGGAGTCCCTTTGATTTCAATCCACAGTTCATACTCAAACACAATGAATAATGACTCTGACAAGTAAAGACATTATTCACTATTTGCAACCCAAAGACTCTGCAGTCAAAGATGTGTTAATTACTCAATGACCTCCCAGCTCTGAGGTCAGGCACACTTTACAAAAATACTATCTTAGTGTTGATTTTTCTAATTAAATAAACTTTTGGAATAGATGAGAAATAAAGTTTTAATTTTTTTTTTTCCTGTCCCACTTTTTATACATTTAATTTTTTTTTTAATGTAGTAAAATAGTATTTTGAAAAGTTGGGTTTTAAGATGTGGCTTCTTATAGCTACTTCCCCTGACCTGCTGAAAAATGTGTTAACATAATTTTTGCTATGTAGTTGTTCAATAAGGATTTAACTTTTTACTTTGTTCTCATTTTGTAATTTATTTCTGGGGAAAAATATTACAAATGTGCATTTTTTTGAAGCATTGAAAGGATTAAAATAATGTGTATAGCTAAATCAGTGATTGTGTAAATGCTTACTGATAATAATGGTTGACCTTTTACTTGTGGCTTATTTTTGGCTAGATTTCTGAATAATTTGTCAGAAAAAAAAAATTTAAAATTAGAATCTCAGGTGGAAGATTTTGTCATCCCAGCTAATAAACTACATGTATGATTTGCACTGAAAGTTTTCTGGGTACATAAGTAGTTGATGTTGATGATCTACAAGAAACAGTGAATAATTGTATCACTGAGGCTATGCCGAACATTAACCAATTAGAAAATGTTATTAGTTGATTTACTCTGCATTTGTTCTTATATCACCTTTTAACTTTGACAGCATATACTTTCATTAAAGTGCATAACTTTTATGGTATAAGATGCATATATCACAACATAGCATAACAAAATCAATTCCCAAAATTTTCATAGCTTTCTTTCAAATAAAACTTAAGTGGCTAACATTTATAGTTCTGACAAAAATGACCGCTTCCTGTGTTCTCAGAAAATAAGCTTAAAAGAGCACAAGGCACATTAACTTAGCCTATTTTTTAAATACAAAGACACATTTTCACTGTGTAGGCAAGCCTATTTTTTAAATACAAAGACACATTTTCACTGTGTAGGCATTACTATTTTCTGAAAGCACACTTATAAAATTTTAATATATTTAAAAAATTAAAAACGTTAATTGGCTAATTATTTTAAATAATTTACCTTTAAGTTCAGAAAGTAAAAATTGACACAGAGCTCTAGGATTAGCAGTGCGATAAGTTCAGAAAGCAAAAATAACCATGCAGTTGTAGGATTACCAGTTAAATAAATGCAGGGAAAACTTTTCCTTAAAATTACGCAAAAGTGGGAATTACTGGAATGGATTCCTTAAAATTATGCAAAAGTGGGAATTACTGGAATGGATTCCTTAAAATTATGCAAAAGTGGGAATTACTGGAATGGATCCTTTAGTTATGATTGTTATGATTGTATTGCAACCAAAGTTGATGAACAGCTTGACATTGATGGGACCATGGCTGAGTTTGATTAACTGCATTTTATATCATTAGTAAGTGGAGTTGTAAGTCATGGTTATCAGACCAATTTACTTTTATTTCTGCACAATAAATGTCTTCATTATTATTGCATTTGAACCAAATTAGCCAGGGCTGTGCTGATGAACCACACACATCATTCTACATGATCATTTATCAGATTGGCAATATATAGCCAGGGCTGTGCTGATGTACCACACATCATTCCACATCATCATTGTCATCATATGGCAGATTTGCACTATATAGCCAGGGCTGTGCTGATGTACCACACATCATTCCACATCATCATTGTCATCATTTATCAGATTTGCACTATATAGCCAGGGCTGTGCTGATGTACCACACATCATTCCACATCATCATTGTCATCATTTATCAGATTGGCACTATATAGCCAGGGCTGTGCTAATGTACCACAGTAGTTGAGGTATATTCTTCCTTAAAGAATTGATAGAAAATCTCATTTTCTCAGAATTAACACACTTCATTGTTCTGTAACTGTTTCCGCATTACCTCACTACTTATAAGTCAAGCAGCTGATGAAAGTAACATTGAGGTCACAATTTACAGCGATTTTCTAATGTAATTATCAATCTTGAAATGTCATTACAGGTAATTTAATTTTTCAAAAACCGATGCATATCACACTCGCTTGAGTTGTTGTCCTTGGGAATGAGATCAAGATTATACTATCTAGCTATTAGAATGTATCAATCATCAGACCATTTTCATTATTTATTCTTTTTTCATTTTGTTTTAAATGCAGTGTCTATAATTATGAATGTTAATCTCCAATACCAAGCTAATTATTCTTTTTGGATATTAGTCCACGAATGTCTTTAGTACACATACATGAGGAAAATACAGTAAGTATAACTTTTAGATGTTAGTCCACCAATGTCTTTAGTACACATGCATGATGAGAATACTGTAAGTATAACTTTTGGATGTTAGTCCACGAATGTCTTTAGTACACATACGTGAGGAAAATACAGTAAGTATAACTTTTGGATGTTAGTCCACCAATGTCTTTAGTACACATACATGAGGAAAATACAGTAAGTATAACTTTTGAATGTTAGTCCACTAATGTCTTTAGTACATATGCATGAGGAAAATACAGTAAGTATAACTTTTGGATGTTAGTCCACCAATGTCTTTAGTACACATACATGAGGAAAATACAGTAAGTATAACTTTTGAATGTTAGTCCACTAATGTCTTTAGTACACATGCATCAGGAAACTACAGTAAGTATAACTTTTGGATGATAGTCGACCAATGTCTTTAGTACACATACATGAAGAAAATACAGTAAGTATAACTTTTGGATCAGCGACATAATGCCTTCATCTGCTAAAGTATATTAAGCTTCTTTCTCTGACACTATTATTGTATCCACCAAATTTTCATTAGTACATTACATATTAAGACTAGCCCTAAAGAAACCTTGTCACTAGGACCAACTAAATTAGGAAGAAAATATAGAATGACATTCTTACAATTGTACACTTATTCAGGAAAACATTTTTTTTATAAAGCTTACAATCAAACTTCTTTTCATGTTGATGTTTATTCAGGAATTATACATGGTTCATGCACACTAAATCACTTTGACCTATTTTATTGAGAATATGGATAATGTTTTCATAGCTTGATTTCTTATTAATTTTCTATTTGTTTAAAAATCAAATGAGTCTAAACTTTGAGACTATTAGCTGCATCTTTATCATGTTTTAAATTTGATGTATCAATCTAGAGTACCTAATACTGATACCATCTGACTCTGTATAATTCATTATACATTCAAGTTTGAAGCTGACTTGGATCATATATCTTTTGACATAATTCATTATACATTCAAGTTTGAAGCTGACTTGGATCATATATCTTTTGACATAATTCATTATACATTCAGGTTTGAAACTGACTTGGATCATATATCTTTTGACATAATTCATTATACATTCAAGTTTGAAGCTGACTTGGATCATATATCTTTTGACATAAAAAAGTAAATGATACATTCTCTATTATAAATTATTTTTCTGTGACTGTAATTAGACAAGAATGTATCACAATTGTGACTTTTAACAAAATTTAAATTACTTTGTTTTCTATCTGATGGCTTAATCTTGTGACACCATCTAAAGAGTAAGCAAGAATAAATGATATGTACATGTAAATGTACTTTCATCATTGAAGTCTTTGTTAAGTATACAAGGATATATATATATATATATATATATATATATATATATATATATATATATATATATATATATATATATATATATATATATATATATATATATATATATATATATTAATTGGGCATGACAAGAAATTAATACATGCAATTGAGACTGGCACCATTTTTTAGCACAAGTTTGTTGTTGCTACTCATCCTAAACTATTTGGTGGATTGCCTTGAAACTTTACACACACATTCATACCATGGTCTAGTTGGTCCCAAATGAAAATGGTGGTACTTGGATATCTAATATGGCTGTCACAGTGCCCATCTTGAAAATCTTGTTATCACTACTCCTCCTGAATGGATGGTCATATCAACGTGGGGTTTTCACTTAAAGACTTCTTATGGTGTCTAGTTGGTCCGAAATAAAAAAGGCTGATCTGACATCCATTATGGCCACCACAGCATCCCTCTTGAAAATCTTGCTATCACTACTTCTTCTACATGGATGGTCTTATTATCATGGGGTTTCACTAAAAGACTTCTTATGATGTCTAGTTGGTTGTGAATGAAAATGGTACTGAACTGATGTTCAATATGGCCACCACAGTGGCCATCTTGAAAATCTTGTTATTGCCACTCCTCTTAAATGGAAATTCATATCTTGAAAATATTGTTATCTCTATTCTTCTCCAAAAGGATGGCTATATCAACATGAGCTTTTCACCAGTAGACTTCTTATGATACCTTGTTGGTCCTGTGTGAAAATGGTGCCAATTGTACATCCAGTATGGCTGCCATGAAGACTGTATTAAAAATCATGTTTTCACTTCTACCCCTGAATGGATGATCATTATGACATGGGGTTTTCACCAGAAGACTTGTAATGATGTTTACTTTGTCCTAAATGAAAATGGTGTTAAGCTGACATACAGTATGTATACCAGAGCAGCTAATTTGAAAATCTTGTTATCACTGAAGAATATCAGAGATGGTTTCAACACTCAACAGCTGAAAGGAAGAAATGGTCTTATCTTGAATTCATGGAGATTCTATTCATCCAGTAGAGTGTCAGTCCCTTCAAGGGACTCTTGTTATTATTAGTATCAGATTATTCCTATCCAGTTTTCAAAAGGGTGATTTTCTCTTAGAGAACTCATAAATATCTTTTATTACTCTAATTTGGGAAGAGAGTGGGATTTGAAGTCAAGTGACTGCACAGATTTTGCAAACAAATCTGTACTTTTGTCTATATTTAAGGGAGACGATTAACATTTATAGAAAATCAATGAGGAAACTGTCATGAATAAGTCAATTATTAATTATTGAAAATCAATAAGAAAATTGGCAGAAAAAAGACAATTATTAATTATAGAAGATCAGTAAGAAAACTGGCAGAAAAAAGACAATTATTAATTTTAGAAAATCAATAAGGCAACTGACATAAATAAGACAATTATTAATTATAGAAATCAATAAGGCAACTGACATGTATAGGACAATTAATAATTATAGAAAATCACTAAGGCAACTGACACAATTAAGACAATTATTAACTATAGAAAATCAGTAAGTAAACTGTTAGAAATAAGACAAAAAAAAGCAAGGTATGTAAAATTCACATAATATTCTTCTGTAATTTTTCCTTTAGGTTGAAATAGTTTTATTTATCAGAGATGTTTTAAAAATAGAATTAGACCTAAGATGCAGGAATTATAAATAAATATTAGCTTTTACAATTAAATTTCAGTCATTCGGGAGATCAGCACTCTTGCATTCTATTTCTTTATATATCAAAATCTTTGAGGAAAAACTCTACATAATCTGTCGATGTGGTCATATTGACAAGTGTATAATTTTGTTTATCAGCCATTATGAGTATGTTTTCTGTTTTGTGATCAAACCAATAAGCATTTAATTTAGTGTACAGCTATTATGAGTCTGTTTTCTGTTTTGCTGTAACTATGAATCTTTTCGAACATCATTTAGCTTCTTAGGCATCTGATACTTACAGCCAAAACTGTTGTGATGCACAGTTATTACCAATTCCTCCTGTACTGCCCAAACCATGTTTAAAAGCTCATTTCCTCCATTTGGACAGTATGTATGAACTATCAGTGTCCATTGTGGTTATGTTGTGTGTTGTAGTCAACCTGATGCTTGCCGGCACAAATATAGCATAGGAACAAATTCAATAAAAGTTCCTTAGTTATCAGGCAATTCCAAAATGTGGTGGGTGCAAGACACTTCATCAAGGATATACTTAATAACTTACTAAATCTGGAAGACATAGAAAGTGATGAGAAGCTGCATATTAGGTTTTATGTTTGACAATTCAGCAAATAACATTTTGCCATAAATGTATCGACGCTGTTGGTTGTTGAAGTTTATTGTTGCAACATTGTGCGTGTCAGTTTTCAAAACACAAGATGGTAAATAGAACTGTTTATATTTGTCAGTGTACTTCTATCAGCCTTCTGTTGTCTTCCATTCTTGTTTATTGTGCTTCAAATCTGACAATATATTCAGTCTGTTCCCTCAGTTTGAAGAGCAGGGTAAAGCTAAATCACCAGTTTACAGGTGAGAACTTTTGATGTTTTTGAGGTACTTGGAAATGCTTTTTTGGGTCCTTGCTAAAATAAATAACCCTTGCAACACTCAATAACAAAACATACCTTAATAATTACTGCCAAAAGTACTAAACTAGGCATAACTGCATAACTCTCAATAACAAAAATATATTTTAATCATTACAGCTAAAAGACCTAAGGTCGGCATAACTGTATAACACTCAATAACAAAACATACCTTGATAATTACAGCTAAAAGACCTAAGGTATGCATAACTGTATAACACTCGATAACAAAAAACATACCTTGATAATTACAGCTACAAGACCTTAGGTAGGCAAAACTGTATAACACCCGATAACAAAAAACATACCTTGATAATTACAGCTAAAAGACCTAAGGTAGGATTAACTGTATAACACTCGATAACAAAAAACATACCTTGATAATTACAGCTACAAGACCTAAGGTAGGCATAACTGTATAACACTCAGTAACAAAACATACCTTGATAATTACAGTTACAAGACCTAAGGTAGGCATCACTGTATAACATTCAGTAACAAAACATACCTTAATCATTACAGCTAAAAGATCTAAGGTAGGCATAACTGTATAACACTCGGTAACAAAAACATACCTTGATAATTACAGTTACAAGAACTAAGGTAGGCATCACTGTATAACACTCAGTAACAAAACATACCTTGATAATTACAGCTAAAAGACCTAAGGTAGGCATAATTGCATAACTCTCAATAACAAAACATACCTTAATCATTACAGCTAAAAGATCTAAGGTAGGCATAACTGTATGAAGATTTATACATCACTGTACAAAGATATTAAGAGAACCATAACTTCAGAACGATACAAATTAAGAGCTTGACATAAATGCCAAACAATACAGTGGGTGACATTGCAAGAATAAAAAAAGTTGTGCAATATTTAAGGTGGCATAATTGTGAAACCATATTACAAGTTCATGTTCCTTATTGGCACAAATCACAAAGATGTCTTCTCATCATAATGTCATATATACATGTATACAGTATGTGTACAATTAGCAAGCAACAACATATATATACACAGTATGTGTACAATTAGCAAGCAATAACCAAATTACAAAGATCTTTCAATATCAGTCAATGATCTATAAAGTGTCACTTTTGTTCTTTCCATAAAAATGTATACAAATTTTGCCCATGTATTAATTAATCCAGTTCATGTATTTTTCAATACATTTTTTTTACTTTTAATATATGAATAATATGGTAATATGATGGTAATAAATTTATGTGTTGACTTAGACTGGGAGAAAAGGTCATTTTTATCTTTGATTTGATTTAGATTACAAAGCTTACAGATTCTTTGGGTGCCTGGGTGGCCGAGTGGTCTAAGGCACTTGCCTTTACAGATCACTAACATTTCACCTCTGTCTTTGTGGATTCGACTGTCAGGCTCGGCCAATGTGGGTATGTGAGAAAGCTTGCTAGCAGCTTCCTGTGGGTCGGTGGTTCTTCCTGGGGTTTTTCCGGGTTCTTCCTCAACCAAATATACTGCCACCATGTATAGCCTATCATGTGCTGAAAAATGGTGTTAAACCCATAACAACCAACCAAACAACAGATTCTTTGATTTCTATCAATGTTTTCAAATCTTTAAAATCAATATCAAGTTGATGAATTACACACCTGAATTTGGTCAAAGTCAATTGAATCTTCTATTCAATTTCAATTATTTAGTTTAAGCATTTTTCAAGCTTGAAATCAGTTTTGAATACTCTATATGCATCAAGTGTTGATGAAACTGCTAAGTCAGAAAACCAAATTTGAATGGATTGACCTTCCGCTCACATAATGATTATTTCCGATGGCAAATTTGCCCAATCATTATTTTGTCTTTTCTGAACTTCTGGAACACCAAGATTAAAACTTTAATAAATTTGTGTGGTTCAGTATCCAAAACCATCTTGAAAATTTTTCAGATTTGCAATAAAAACAGAATAAAATTCTGTTAAATTTATAATTTTATACAAGTATTTTAAAATTCTTTGTTGTTATATCACTTTTAATGGACAATGTCTTAGTTCATCATACATGGCTACATTTGAAGTCTGGTTTTAGACCAAAAACATATTTAAGAAAGTAAAGTCATATTGACTTTTTTGACATATATTGCAGTATGAAACCCAGTATATCAAAAGCACAATTATAGCAAAACCATTGAGTCAAATAAATATAACTTTGCTCAGTTTTCATACTTACATCGTCAGATAACATGTATAGTGTATGAATTACCTTAAGTTTTTGACTTGATTTGCCAAATGGTTTTTTATGTGACTTTAAATTTTGCATTATAACTCAGAGTAACACCTAAGTATGTAAACTCCTCTACCAATAATAAAGGTTCATAGCCATAAAAAGATGACACAATTGGACATTGATGTCCACATCTAAAAGTCATTACTTTCGATTTATTAGTATTCTTTAGTATTATTAATTCTTGCTTACTAGAGATGAATGTTGACCAGCTTTGTGAAAATTCCATCAAACCCACACCCAAGCTCCACCCAGAGCTAATCTGATTGGTCAGTTATAAAGAGTATTTTGTCATTTTATTTTTTATAACAAAAATAGCCAAGATGGAAAATGTGAAGAATTTTGATATATGATTTTACATCTTTCCTTATTGGCTGGTAAGTCAGTGACAAAGTATTTAAGAAGGTCATGGATACATAGGGGCTTAGGAGTCAGATCAGGTCCTTGATCTCAGTATTTTAGGTTTCTCAATTGAATCTTCATCATGTTTTTGCAATGCATATGAACTTTAGATAAGGGAAAATCTCAGATTCATAATTGATGGCTACAAAGTTATTAAACTTTTGAAAACTCTTTTTTACTTTCTTAAACTATAGAGGTTTTGGTTGGAAAAATGTCAGTACTGTGTTTTAAATATCATAATCCACTGAGTTTGGTTGATGAATTACTTGACTTTCCAGACAGAAACCAAGATATAAATATAGTTCAAATCTAGCTGGGGTAATTTGTATCCACCATAAAACATTTTTTAAATGCTTCTTGGATTGGTTGTATCCAAGAATAGATGGTGGTCTTGTCTGAATTATAAAACTAATGGCAGAGAAATAAATTATCCATCAAAGATCATTCTCTTACAGGAGCAAATTGTTATTACATGTATGTGACATGTAAATACACTTTAACAAAGGGACAAAGAAGTCTCTTCAAGAGCAGAAGATTGGATATTTAAAAAATCTGAACAGTCCAAACCCATAATTGCTCACAAGTATAAACACATCTGTTATGTCATGTGTATTATGATTTGATGTTGTCTTTCACTATTTCATGTGGCCTTGTAGGTACAGGGAACAAAAGAGGAGATTAAATTTTGACCAGGATGGACCTGCATCCAAAAGAGTCATGTCATATCAAAGTATGAACAGGACATCAGAATATATTTAACTGTTTTCTATATGGTCTAAAAAGCAAGATAAGTGACACGAACATTAATAGACAGTGTAGTAGCTAAGAACTCCAAACATTTTCCCCACAGTTTCAATATATGTATGAATTTACTTTCACAAATTATCCTATGTCAGTTACCTAGATGAGCACTGTCAGAATCACTTGAGGCTCTTGTTAGTAACTCTTGTCTGTTTGGGATATAGTTATCACTATGTTCATCTGTATGTCTGTCTATAAACATTTTCATTTCCGGAGAATAACTTGCAAACCATTATAGGTATTTCAACCAAACTTAGTACACATGTTGAACAAGTGTACAGGTACCTTAAGATACTTAGTATTTTAAACATTCTATATTGTTTTTTTACTACTGTAGAAACAAAGTGTAGCATAAAGTAGTATATAAACTGAGAGTACTTCACTAAAGTGTAATAGCATAAGTTTTATAAAAATTAAAAGCGCGGACCCCAGGGTACTTTCTGTAGGAGTCTTTACATAACCGTGAGACTGAGGGGATATTTCATCTCTACATGTCTATTGGTTGGACAAGTGTCTACTGTTTTCATAATTGCATTAGAAATATGAAACCTGTGATATTTCATTTCTCATTTTGCTCACTGCCCATGGGCCATAAGTTGGAAAATGACCGTTTCCTTTATGAATTCTAAACACACACTTTTCTTCACTATAATATTGTTTCTTATATTACTGCATCTTGCTTTGGTTAAACAGTATCAAAATATAAAACATCTATCTCTATCTGACATTCTCTTGGCATATAGGATTAATAGAACCAGATTTAGTTCTTGACCAAATTTCCATAATTTGCCATTTGCTCAAATATTGTTCTTAACTAGCTGAGAGTTTTTTTTATCCTTGTAATTACATATTTGCTTGGTTATGTGCACAGATTTGCTTAATTGTATCTTTTAATCATATTTTAGGAGCATCTGGAAGTACAAGCACTGGCATTGTCATTGCAGACAAATCTGTAAGTAAATTATGAAATATGGTCTAAAGGTTATTCTAGTAGTCTAAAAGAAACCCTTTATTACGACAAGTGAGCTTAGATCCCAGTTACAACCCTTATTAAGGGAAGTGAGCTTAGATCCCATTTTTTTTTATAAAGAATTATTTGTGAAAATGATCTGCATATGCATATCGCAGTCCCTTTTTTTTTCACACAAGACAGACAGTATTCATCAGATAGTTTTGGAGAAATCTGAATTTTTTCTGTTTATTTGAGCAAGTGATCATGATGAATTTCTTGATGACCATGATGAATTTCTTGATGATGATGATGAATTTCTTGATGATGATGATGATGAATTTCTTGATGATCATGGTGAATTTCTTGATGATTATGATGAATTGATTCCCATGATGAATTTCTTGATGAATTTCTTGATGATCATGATGATATTCTTGATGATCATGATGAATTGTTTGATGATCATGGTGAATTTCCTGATGATCATGATGAATTTCTTAACGATCATAGTGAATTTCTTGATGATGATGATGAATTTCTTGATGATCATGATGAATTGCTTGATTCCCATGATGAATTTCTTGATGATCATGATGAATTTATTGATGATGATGGTGAATTTCTTGATGATCATGATGGATTTCTTGATTATTGTGGTGAAGGTCTTGATGATCATGATGAATTTCTTGATGATTATGATGAATATCTTCATGATCATGATGAATTGTTTGATGATGACGATGAATTTCCTGATGATGATTATGAATTTCTTGATGATCATGATGAATGTCTTGATGATCATGGTGAATTTCTTGATGATTATAATGAATTTCTTGATGACAATCAAATTCTTGATGATCATGGTGAAGTTCTTCATGATCATGATGAATTTCTTGATGATCGTGGTGAATTTCTTGATTATTCTGGTGAATATCTTGATGATCATGGTGAATTTCTTGATGATCATGATGAATTTCTTGATCATTTCTTGATGTTCTTGATGATCATTTCTTGATGATCTTGATGAATTTCTTGATGATCGTGATGAATTTCTTGATTATCCTGGTGAATATCTTGATGATCATGGTGAATTTCTTGATGATCATGATGAATTGTTTGATGATGATGATGAATTTCTTGATGACCATGAATTTCTTGATGATGATGATGAATTTCTTGATGGTCATGATAAATTTCTTGATGATGATGATGAATTTCTTGATGATCATGATGAATTTCTCAATGATCATGGTGAATTCCTTGATGATCATGATGCATTTCTTGATGATCATGGTGAATTTCTTCATAATGACAACGCATTTCTTTATGATCATGGTGAATTTCTTGATGATCATGATGCATTTCTTGATGATCATGGTGAATTTCTCGGTGATCATGATGAATTTATTGATGATCATGATGAATTTATTGCTGATAATGATGAATTTCTTGATGATCATGTTGAATTTCTTGATCTTAGTGGTGAATTTCTTGATGATCATGGTGAATGTTTTGATGATCATGGTGAATTTATTAATGATCATGATGAATTTCTTGATGATCATGATGAATTTCTTGATGATCATGTTGAATTTCTTGATGATAGAGGTGAATTTCTTGATGATCATGGTTAATTTCTTGATGATCATGATGAATTTCTTGATGATCATGATGAATTTCTTGATGCTCATTTGTTGGTGATCATGATGAATTTCTTGATGATTTTGGTGAATTTCTTGATGATTATGATGAATTTTTTTTGATCAGGATGAATTTCTTGATGATGATGATGAATTTCTTGATGATTATAATTAATTTCTTGATGATGATCAATTTCTTGATGATGATGATGAATTTCTTGATGATCATGATGAATGTTCTTGCTGGTCATGATGAATTTCATGATGATCATGATGAATTTCTTGATGATCATGGTGAATTTATTGATGATCATGATGCATTTTCTGACGATCATGATGAAGTTCTTGATCATGATGAATGTATTGATGATTATGATGAATTGTTTGATGATCATAATGAATTTCTTGATGATCATAATGAATTTCTTGATGATCATGATGAATTGTTTTATGAACATAATGAATCTATTGATGATCATGATGATTTTATTGATGATCATAATGAATTTATTGATCATGGTGAATTTCTTGATGATCATGATGAATTTTTTTATGATCATTTCTTGATGATGATCATGATGAATATCTTGATGATGGTGAATTTCTTGATGACGATGAATTTCTTTATGATGATTATTAATTTCTTGGTGATCATGATGAATGTTTTGATGGTGATGATGAATTTCATGATGGTCATGGTGAATTTCTTGAATGTCATGATGAATTTCTTGATGATCATGATGAAGTTTTTGATGATCATAATGAATTTCTTGATGATCATTATGAATCTATTGATGATGATGATGAATTCTTGATGATCATAATGAATATCCTGATGATCATAATGAATCTGTTGATGATCATGATTAATTTATTGATGATCATGATGAATTTGTTGATGATCATGGTGCATCTATTGATGATCATTATGAATTTATTAATGATCATAATGAATATGTTGATGATCATGATGACCTTATTGATAGTGATCACTTTGGCATCCATGTTCATGTCCGTATCTGTATACATACTGTATATTAACCTCAATTTTAAAGAGTTTTGCTCTGCTTTAATTTCAAGATCATTATATCCCACCCTCTTACAGTTTGGAATATAACTTGGTTTCGGCTCGACATGCAGGCCATGGTCAACTTCTTGTTCCATTCATTAATGTTGTACATGTATCATATAAAAGATTTTATTGCTGATGTTGTATGATATTTATGTTCACTAGTGAAATTGAAGGATAATATGCTCTGTGTGGTTAAATATGTTTGAACGAAAATAGTGTGCTTTGCTTGAATCTGAGTTTGCCTCACTGCAAAAGCAGATGGCAGTACCTTGATTTTTGTACTACATGCATTCATCTGTCCATGATCCATTAAGAAAACTGCAACAAAATGGATATGTATGGTGCCCAAATTAATATTTTGTACTTTAAAACCTAAATGTGTGAAAAAGTTTGTATCAATCTTGCCAGTTTTATTGTTTACCTTTCACATAATTTTAATATATTTGATTGAGTATATAGAATAGAAATATATGATATAATTGGACAATGTATAGAACAAAAATTGTGGTTATGTTACATGTAATTTGATAACTAACTAAGCTATAAGGATAAATAATAATAATAATAATAATAATAATAATAACATTGATCAGGTAACTAAAGAACTGTTTATAAGACAGAGAACTGATATCATGGAACTAATTACCACATAACTAATGTAGTATTTAAGCTAATAAACCTAGTTAGTATTGTTCCAATATTACACGTGTTTCATAACACCTCTTGATGTCAGGAATGACATTGTCATGTCATTTAAGGCATAAAAAGCTTAAAGTCCAAGATGTCTGAATATACTTTAAGGCCATTTCAATCATTAGGCTACTTTGAGATTTTATTAATTAAATCAGTTTTTTATTATGTGGCAAATATAATCTTACATTTATTCACAGCAAGTGAAATAGGTATTGTCATGATAGTGTACTGACAGGGGATTATGACTTATTCGCAGCAAGTGAAATAGGTACTGTCATGAAAGTGTACTAATGGGATTATGACTTATTCACATAAATTGAAATAGGTATTGTCATGATAGTGTACTGAATGGATTATGAGTTATTTGCAGCAAGGCAAATAGGTATTTTCATGATAGTGTACTGACAGAGATTATGACATATTCGCGGCAAATGAAATAGGTATTGTCATGATAGTACTGACGGGATTATGAGTTATTCACAGCCTGTGAAATAGCCATTGTAATGAGAGCATACTGACAGGGGATTATGAGTTATTCGCAGCATGTGAAACAGCCATTGTCATGAGAGCATACTGACAGGGGATTATGAGTTATTCGCAGCAAGTGAACTAGGTATTTAGGTATTGTCATGAGAGTGTACTGACATGGGATTATGACTTATTCACAGTAAGTGAAATAGGTATTGTCATGTTAGTGTACTGACAGTATTATGAGTTATTTACAGTCATTGAAATAGGTATTGTCATGATAGTGTACTGACAGCTGAGGGTATTATGAGTTATTGGTAGCAAGCGAAATAGGTATTGTCATGAGAGTGTACTGACAGGTGATTATGAGTTATTCACAGTAAGTGAAAGAAGCATTATCATGATAGCGTACTGACAGGGATTATGACTCATTCGCAGCAAGTGAAATAGGTATTGTCATGATAGTGTACTGACAGGGGATTATGAGTTACTCACAGCATGTTAAATAGCCATCGTCATGAGAGTGTACTGACGGGATTATGAGTTATTTGCAGCAAGTGAACTAGGTATTCTCATGAGAGTGTACTGACATGGGATTATGACTTATTCACAGCAAGTGAAATAGGTATTGCCATGATAGTGTACTGACAGGGGATTATGAGTTATACACAGCAAGTGAAATATGTATTGTCATGATAGTGTATTGACGGGGGATTATGACTTATTCACAGCAAGTGAAATATGTATTGTAATGATAGTGTAGTGACTGGAGATTATGGATGGCATTGTTTTGAGTACACTGAAAATAAGCAGTAAACTGACTGATAAGCAAAACCCACAACAATCATCCAAATTTGTTGTATGTTACCAAGAATGAAATACTAAATCTATCTATGTACATGTCAAAATAATTTTTGCATGTCATGTACCGGTATATGTCATATCATACTAATTTTTACATGTCATATATATGCATGTTTTTGATCTCTAAAATGCTGAAACTTCGAGAGTTGGCACCACCCAAAAATTTTAATCATGTAAAATTTATTTGATACATGTGCTTCCAAATTTGAAACAGGCTGAAAGGTATGGTAAAATTAGAATAAAGACAGTAATTATGCTTTCAGGAAAGGGACTAATGTTAATATAATATAGATTGCTCTTTAACAATTGTCAAAGTAGCCTTACAAAGTTAAGTCCTGTTGTTTAATAGAACCTTTAAAAGGTGTGATGGGAAATGAAGGTGTAGTTGTAACACAAATAACATGAAGTGATGCTAAGAAGATGTATGGGGTACAGTAAAGCTGACATTAAGCTAATGGAAACCACAACAGACTATTGACTAAGGGACACTTCTGATATCTCATAACATTTTTAATAGATCTTTAAATTTTCCAAGAGGGTTTTTTTATAAGTTATATTTTATTCACTGTAAAAGGTATGTCATGGTGGATGTAGGATACTTGCAAACTGTAAAAGACGTGTAATGAACTCTTTATGATAGCCAGTAACAAGTAACTTTAAACAACTGGTCATGGTTAAACCATATAATTTGATCAACACTGACAGAAAGCTGGTAATTTCAAATAATTCCATTCCATTGAAAATAAAAGCTTGCATTGATGATATTTGGCAGCAAGTCAATGTTTAGAAATCATAAGTATTTGATAATTCATATTAATTTCACACATAAAAAATGTTGGATACAAAAAATTTTGAATCACATCAAAATACAATTAAAATTGCTTTATAAACTGCTACCTGTGTATATGATATGGTGATCATCTGGTTATATAGACAAAATTTAAAGGGCTCCTTTTATACAGAAAGCAGTACATATTTTCCTGCAGATAAAGACCACCTGACCATAATGACAGCCTAATGTAGGTACCCCTATTTTCACAACTTTTTAAAAATCATTCTTTATTTTGCCTTGTGCAAGTGGAACATATTTGCACGGTACAATATGAGAATAATAGAAAAAAAACTTTTACAGACATGTCTGTTTTACAAGTTTAATATTTGACTTAAAATGTATGCTCCTATGTTTTACAAATATTTAAAAACCATCCCTTCATTTGCCCTATACAAAAAGAACATACTTTTACAGTATGAGACCAAAAAGCAAATTTGGAGTGAACATTTGAATTAAAATATACACAATTAAAAATATAATATCTTTATTCAATAATGTTCAGTTAAAAGTTTTCCCAATTTTGTTTGCTTGACTAAAGTGAAGCACAGCTTTTAATAATTATGTATTCAATTTTGCTTTCAGATTTTGGCGAAATTTAAACACAATCATCTATGTGTTATGTTGAATGGACTCATTACAGAAAACGCATTTAAGAACATAAAACAAATGGCAAATACTTATCTTGACCCAAAAACCGTGGAAGAAGCCAAAGACATGAATAAATTGTGGAATGATCTTGAAGTAAAAGGGGTGATTGGTATAGGAAATTATGATAAATTGTTAGAGATGATGACATGTGCTGGGGTAGGAATAAGAATGGATGAAATCCACAAGATGGCCAAAGATATCAAAGATATAAATGAAAGCAGCAAGCTTAGTCAAGAGTAGAGTGAACGCCCAGTCTGAATGCTCACACTAGAAACCAGGACAACATGCATCCTAGTCCAAGTAGTGCATTTAAAACCAGGACAGCATCCATCCTAGTCCAGATAGAGCATTTGAAACCAGTTCAGCATCCATCCTAGTCCATGTAGAGCATTTGAAACCAGGACAACATCCATCCTAGTCCACGTAGTGCATTTGAAACCAGGACAGCATCCATCCTAGTCCACGTAGTGCATTTGAAACCAGGACAGCATCCATCCTAGTCCATGTAGAACATTTGAAACCAGGACAACATCCATCCTAGTCCATGTAGAGCATTTGAAACCAGGACAACATCCATCCTAGTCCACGTAGTGCATTTGAAACCAGGACAACATCCATCCTAGTCCATGTAGAGCATTTGACACCAGGACAACATCCATCCTAGTCCACGTAGTGCATTTGAAACCAGGACAGCATCCATCCTAGTCCAGATAGTGCATTTGAAACAGTTCAGCATCCATCCTAGTCCAGGTAGTGCATTTTAAACCAGGACAGCATCCATCCTAGTCCATCCTAGTCCAGGTAGTGTATTTTCTTGTATAATGTGCACCCACCTGCAAACAATACATGTTCCTCTAGCAGATCAAGGTCTGTATTTTTCACATACCGCAGTGTAGACCTAGATCTGCCATATCATGCTGCACTGGTAGATCAAGGTATATGTTGTTCTGGTACTGCAGTATCTGCTGTCACATACTGTTTGCTTACCGCAATATAGACCTAGATCTGCTGTTCACTTGCCGCAGTAGAGACCTACATCTACTGTCACATGTTGGACTCACTATTCACTTACTGCAATGTAGAACTAGATCTGCTGTCACATGTTGCACTGGTAGATCATTTTGTTCACTTACTGCAGTGCAGACCTGGATCTGCTGTCACATGTACAACCACCAGATCAAGGTATATGCTGTTCACTTACAACAGTGTAGACCTGGATCTGCTGTCACATTTTGTTCTGGCAGATCAAGGTATATGCTGTTCACTTACAGCAGTGCAGACCTCGATCTGCTGTCATATATGTACAACTGCCAGATCAAGGTCTATGCTGTTTGCTTATGGCAGTGTAGACCTAGATCTGCTGTCACATTTTGTTCTGGAAGATACAAAGGTATTTGCTGTTCACTTATAGCACAGCAGACCTTGATCTGCAGTCACATTTTGTACTAGGAGATCAAGGTTTATGCTGTTCACTTACCACATTTTGAAGGTTTATGCTGTTTGCTTACTGCAGTGTAGACCTTGGTCTGGAGTCACATTTTGTACTGTCAGATCAAAGTTTATGCTGTTTGTTTCTTGCAGTGTAAACCTTGATCTGCAGTCACATTTTGTACTAGGTGATCAAGGTCTATGCTGTTCACATACCACAGTGTAGATATAGATCTGTTGCCACATTTTGTACTGTCAGATCAAGGTTTATGCTGTTTGCTTAATGCAATATAGACCTTGATCTTCAGTCACATTTTGAACTGGGAGATCAAGGTGTATGCTGTTCACTTACCACAGTGTGGACCTTCAGAGATCAAAATCTGTGCTGTTTACTTGCCACAGTGTAGACCTTGATCTGTAGTCACATTTTGTTCTGGCAGATCAACATCTATGCTGTCCATGTGCAGCAGTGTAGACCTTGATCTGCAGTCACATTTTGTACTGAGAGATTAAGGTCTGTGCTGTTTGCTTAAAATCATAGAACAAATAGCATATAATCTAGACTCATCTGTTAGCACATTATATGACATTGGATCTTAGTGTGTGATGTTTGCAGTTAGGTGCACATTGAAAGTAATTAGATATGGTTTGTGCATGCTTGCCTATATTTGAATGTGCACTGGAGTTGGTGTGAGTTGTTGTCATTTTGTATACATGTACCTGTTCCTACAACAGTAAAAAATGACCCAATGCATACATTTTATACAGCATATTTCAGATGTATAAGACCAGGGAGTAAGCCTGGGAAAAAAATGGGAGTGAGCTTGTCATCAAGCTTGGACTATTGACAAATGACTTAGTAGCTTACCAAGCTTATGCATGGTAGGACTTTCACACAGTTCACTTGATTTTAATGCTATTGACAAATTATAATAGATCAGGTATTTTAGCCCCCAAATACCATGCAATGGCCTATATAACTGTACAAACTATGATTAGCTCCCAGACACCATGTAATGGCCTAAATAGCTGTAAAAACTAGGATAATCCCCCAAACACAATGTAACAGCCCAAATAGTTGTAAAAAGTATTATTAGCCCCCAGACACCATGCAATGGCCTAAATAACTGTACAAACCATGATAAGCCCCATACACCATGTAATGACCTAAATAACTGTACAAACTATACAAACACCATGTAATGGTCTAAATAGATGTACAAGCTATGATTAGGCCCCCAGACACCATGTATTGGCCTAAATAACCGTAAAAACTATGATTAGCCCCCAAACACCATGTAATGGCCTAAATAGCTGTACAAACTATACAAACACAATGTAATGGCCTAAAAAGCTCTAAAAACTCTGATTAGCCCCCAAGCACCATGTAATAGCCTCAATAACTGTAAAAATTATGATTAGCTCCTAAACTCCATGTAATGGCCTAAAAAGCTGTAAAAAAAACTATGATAAGCATGAAGTGTGAGTGTTGATTAGAAGATTACCATTGGCTGATGTTAAAATGTTTTAGTCCAGCACTTGTCAACTTGGATTTTATGTCAGTCAGGTGGGTATTCTATATACTGTTTTGGTAGTCTGAACACATCTGTGTTATAGTAATGGTAGAGGATGTTTCAGATCCTGTGTATATGTATGTAATATACACATGCATGTAATATGTACATGTATTTAATATGCATATATATGTAATATGTACATGCATGTCATGTGTACTTGTTATTAATATGTACTTGTATACAGTATACAAGTATTCAATATGTACATGCATCTAGTATAACATGTATGCAGTTTGCATATGAGTGTAATTTGTATATATTAATTACAAACCAAACTCATTTTATGATATTGTCCATCATTCTCATCAGAATGAAGGAAGAATGCAGAGGCAAGGGACTAATGGATGAGCATCACCTTTACGAGGATTGAGAAGAGAGTTCTATAGCTCATGAAGACCCTATTACTCAGAAGCACACCAATCATGCTCTCCAGTGTATTGCATTGACAAATGTTGGTGCTGATGTTCTTCCTCACCCATAGATAGAAATTTCATAGGAACAGTATAAATGAATAGTGGAATATTATTTTTGGATATCGTGAAGACCATTTCCAGAAACTATTCAGACTGGCCGAAACTTCAGTGGTTCTGCCTTTATACAAAGCTGATTGTGAGATGGGATTCTGATCTCGAAGTAGAATTTTCACTACTCTGAGGAACAGGTTAATTTCTAAAACAGTATATGAACAGATGACTATACAGATGTAAGAATGTCCAATAAATGATTTTCATTTTGCAAAGTCATTTTGGAATGATAAGAAATAAAGAAGAATATTTACCAGCTGATCAAACTGAATTAGGTATGTATTATCAAAGAAAAATAAAATGGAATTTAATGTTGTTTTAAATTAGGTATTCATATACTTTATAATAATATTGTTACCCATCAGCTGTCATTCGGCATTGTTTCCCCCCACCCCTACCCATATCCACCACCTCTGGAGGAAGGTGGAGGGTCGCTCCCTCATAGGAAAATTTCTGGCAGCATCTCTGATAGACAGCAGGCAGACTTCCAGATTCAGACTTTGAAATTTGGCTAAAAAAGGTAAGAATAGCTGGACTTTTCCCTAAAGCTAATCAAGGATTTCAACATTTATTAAATTATCTTAGAAAATCAGTTACAAATAAAGAATGTATGTATGTAATAGCGTTTTACAACACCTCAGCACCTGGTGCCAACTGAAGGTAAAATTCGAAAAATGTCTGCCTGAAGGTTGTCCAAGTGGTATCAATATCAATGGTTCATTACCAGATTAAAGTGATTTTCAACACAGATGTAGCACACAGGGAACATTTTTCTGTTGAGCTTTTGCTAGAAGTACTTGATTGTCTGTTGTACTCTTGAGTATCATATAGATTTGCCAGAAGTATTTGATGTTTGTACTCTTGAGTATCACATAGACATGCTAGAAGTGCTTGATTGTATAGATTGTACTCTTGAGTATCACATAGATTTGCTAGAAGTACTTGATGTTTGTACTCATAGATATGCTAGAAGTGCTTGATGTTTGTACTCTTGAGTATCACATAGATATGCTAGAAGTGCTTGATGTTTGTACTCTTGAGTATCACATAGATATGCTAAAAGTACTTGATGTTTGTACTCTTGAGTATCACATAGATATGCTAGAAGTGCTTGATGTTTGCACTCTTGAGTATCACAGATATGCTAGAAGTATTTGATGTTTGTACTCTTGAGTATCAGATAGATTTGCTAGAAGTATTTGATGTTTGTACTCTTGAGTATCACATAGATATGCTAGAAGTACTTGATGTTTGTACTCTTGAGTATCACATAGATATGCTAGAAGTATTTGATGTTTGTACTCTTGAGTATCACATAGATATGCTAGAAGTATTTGATGTTTGTACTCTTGAGTATCACATAGATATGCTAGAAGTATTTGATGTTTGTACTCTTGAGTATCACATAGATATGCTAGAAGTACTTGATGTTTGTACTCTTGAGTATCACATAGATATGCTAGAAGTATTTGATGTTTGTACTCTTGAGTATCACATAGATATGCTAGAAGTACTTGATGTTTGTACTCTTGAGTATCACATAGATATGCTAGAAGTATTTGATGTTTGTACTCTTGAGTATCACATAGATATGCTAGAAGTATTTGATGTTTGTACTCTTGAGTATCACATAGATATGCTAGAAGTATTTGATGTTTGTACTCTTGAGTATCACATAGATATGCTAGAAGTGCTTGATGTTTGCACTCTTGAGTATCACATAGATATGCTAGAAGTACTTGATGTTTGCACTCTTGAGTATCACATAGATATGCTAGAAGTGCTTGATTGTATAGACTGTACTCTTGAGTATCACATAGATTTGCAAGAAGTGTTGAATGTTTGTACTCTTGAGTATCACATAGATATGCTAGAAGTGCTTGATGTTTGTACTCTTGAGTATCACATAGATATGCTAAAAGTACTTGATGTTTGTACTCTTGAGTATCACATAGATATGCTAGAAGTGCTTGATTGTATAGACTGTACTCTTGAGTATCACATAGATTTGCAAGAAGTGTTGGATGTTTGTACTCTTGAGTATCACATAGATATGCTAGAAGTGCTTGATGGTCTGTTGTACTCTTGAGTATCATAAAGATTTGCTACAAGTACTTGATTGTATGTTGTATTCTTGAGTATCACATAGATTTGCTAGAAGTACTTGATTGTTGTACTCTTGAGTATCAGAGATTTGTTACAAGTAGTTGATTGTTTGTTGTACTCTTGAGTGTCATCAAGATTTTCTACAAGTACTTGATTGTCTCTTGTACTCTTGAGTATCATACAGATATAAGCAGCTTCATAATTTAATTTCAAACAGTAACCTTAAAAATGTGCCATAACAATTTGCCATACAGGACAAGGGATGTTGAATCCTGTAGAAGAAATTGTAGGTGTTATTTTTTACACTAATATCTACTTGTAAGTATTCATTTTGCTTCATCGTGCCAGAGGAATTCTTGACTCCGATATAACAAGGAAAAAATATGTAAAATAAGTACCTAGTAATTCACAGAGTTGTCTCCCTTCAACCTTGCTACATACCTGTCCTTACCAATAAAATTAGCATTCAATCAACCTTACCCAAGACCTCCTTATCTTGTCAGTTTGAACCAAAAGCAGGTCTATCAACCTTACCTAGGACCTACTCATTTTATCAGTTCTAACCAAAAACAGGTCTATCAACCTTACCCAAGACCTCCTTATCGTGTCAGTTCTAACCAAAAGTAGGTCTATCAGCTAAAGCTTCTCATGAGTCATTATATAATATTACATTGTACATAACTTTCATAGCTTTCAAGACCATATGTTTATATCCCTCACAAGGTGTACTAAATAAATATACATAGTAAATTGGAGCTCTAATAACTTGGTAAGTACTGGTGGGATCAAGCTCCAATTTAGAAGTTATATTACTAAAGTTAAAGCAAAAAGTCGTGGAAAATGCACAATTTTTTTAAAATTTGTAAATTATGAATCATTTCCTTTTGAAAGTATTAATGTTGGCAGAATAAAAACAAATAGTATTATGAGCAGAATTTGTGAAAGAGCAATATATATGCTTGTGGAAGTTATCGAGAAATTATAAACTATGTTCTCCTACATCATTTAAGCTGTGGATTGCAGATGTGCACAAAATGTCTTTGACACTTGATAAGTTCCCTTGGCATTGAGGTTATAAATGAACAAGTAGAGAAGCAGGAGTGATGTGATTTAGTATGTTTGTGTGGTGTGCATGTGTATGTATCTTGGATTCCATGTATTAATGGACAAACTGGGGTTTTTATGATCCAGTATGTCTCTATGTATCATGGATTCCATGTAATAATGGACAAACAGTGGTTTATGATCCAGTATATCTGTATGTATCATGGATTCCATGTATTAATGGACAAACGGGGGTTTTATGATCCAGTATGTCAGTATGTATCATGGATTCCATGTATTAATGGACAAACGGGGGTTTTATGATCCAGTATGTCTGTATGTATCATGGATTCCATGTATTAATGGACAAACAGGGGTTTTATGATCCAGTATGTCAGTATGTATCATGGATTCCATGTATTAATGGACAAACGGGGGTTTTATGATCCAGTATGTCTGTATGTATCATGGATTCCATGTATTAATGGACAAACGGGGGTTTTATGATCCAGTATGTCTGTATGTATCATGGATTCCATGTATTAATGGACAAACGGGGGTTTTATGATCCAGTATGTCAGTATGTATCATGGATTCCATGTATTAATGGACAAGCAGGAGTGATGTGATCGAGTAGGTACTATTGGTATAATTTAAGACTCACATTTGAATCCTACCCATATCAGCCTGGATCATTTGTCCTGGTTTGTTCCTTGGCAAGGTGTTTTATAGTCATTGATGTGCAATGGGAGGTGTGGAAGAGGCATGTATCGATGTTAGTTGCCTAGTTTGTCTTGACTTTGCATATGTGATGTTAAGTAAAAACAATCATTTTTTTGTTGTTAGCTATGTCTTTAATTTACATCTCCTGAAAATTATTTGAATTATAGTCTGTCTCAGGTCTATTATGAATCATACCCCACCTCCTGTCTCTGAAAGTATTTTCCTGGTGCAAACGTTTGTAATTTAGAATGCTGAGTGCGTTGTTAAACAAAAGCTATTTTAGTAGACAGAGCAGCCTAATATATATTGTAAGGTGCATGGTTGTGATGCAGATGCTCGCCAAAGTCAAAATTTAAGTCGGAACATACATAGCCAGTAAGGCATACAAGTTCAATACAGTAAGTAAGTCTGAACAATTTTTATTTTCTAAAGCCTGTAATATGCCTCTATTTATTCCTAATTGTAGGGCATTGCAAGTCTGGCTTGGAGGGTGTTACAAACCTAGACAGCTGTTTGAAGTGTCCATTTTACCAGTTTAATAACCTGGCCACCCAAAGAGGTTTCCATTCTAGAGGGGATGCTTGCAAACTTCAGACTGGGTAATCCACCTGCATACGTAATGGAGATGGGTGGAATTTCCAGGTACATTTTGTGTGAATTATGGTATTAATTAGATGAGGACTCCCAGTCTAAGACTATGCAACCAATTTACACATGTAATTGAGATGGGTGGAGTTCCAGGTAAATTGTATGTGAATTATACGCTTGTCCATTGTGGTGGGGAGTCCACCCAACCTAAGACCTGGCAATCCACCTGCATCTGTAATGGAGATGGGCAAGAATTCCAGGTAAAGTCTGTATGAATTATACACTTGTTCACTTGGGTGGAGAGTTCTCCCAGCCTAAGACTTGGCAGTCTGCCTGCATATGTAATGGATTCCTGCATATGTAATGGATTCCTGCATATGTAATGGAGATGGGCAAGAATTCCAGGTAAAGTCTGTACGAATTATACACTTGTCCATTGTGGTGTGGAGTCCTCCCAACCTAAGATTTGGCAATCCACCTGCATATGTAATGGAGATGGGCAGGTCTTCCAGGTAAAGTTTATGAATTACACACTAGTTCATTCTCCTATGTACAGTCAAACCTGGCATTTGTACCAGGTGCAACTAATCTGACCCCATTTATTTGTGATACAGACCCTTAATAATGTACAGTCAAACCTGCCTTGAAGGTCCATGTACAAGTGGCTGTTTGTACCAGGTACAACTAATCTGACACTCTCCCTTGATAAAGTAACAAGGATGACCCCAAATACAGCTGCCACAGTGGCTCAGTGATTGGTGTGCTGGTCTTGTGACTGAAAGGGTGTGGGTTCCAACTCTACTACCAGATCTTCCCAGGTTAACTGCTGTGGTGTGTCATTGGGCAAGACACTTTACTCTAATTGTCTCGGCACTAAATAACCTACTTGTCTTGCTGTGCCATAAAACACCAAATCAAACCAAATATATTGCCCTAGGTATAGTTACGCCTTATAATCTCAGCTGGATTACTCTGTAAGTGTTACCATCAGCTTAATGCATCCAGTCATTCATATAAAAATGTTAAACCATGCAGGGTTCATCTAGAAAAAACTAGTGACTTATGTTTCATAATTGGAGACATGGGTGTGTGGATTGTAAGATTTTTGCATGAATGACAGTGCATGATACAGACGTGTTTGTATGGATTGGTTTGATTGATTGATTATGAAAAAAGTTACATAGCTGGATAGACAGATATAATAGGTATAATGTACTGTCTTCTTATTCCTTGTTTTGTTTATGTCATAGGTGGGAAGTGAACACATCCTGAGAATGCTGTATATGACAGGGTAGTTCTTTGGTGGGAAGTAAACAATCCTTATAATGCTGTAGATTACAGTAGTTCTCAAAATCAGTCATATTTTACAGACTTTAGTTGGAAGTCCTTGGCATCCTATCAGTTTCGATACAGGACTCGTATAATTCAATTACACATGGAATAGACTACGTATAGTCAATACACATACTCCTGGTGACAATGGTTGTGCAGGTAATTGTTGTCTCACTGTCATTGAAGATCATACTCATAATATCAGAGTGAAGAGAAAGAAATTGAAAGGATGGATGACAGATGCATCATGGTGACTTTGCCAGACTTTATTTTATAAACAAACTCATTATAAATTATGGTCTTTTTTGTCTTGTATGAAAAGAAAAAATGAAATGTGTAGGTGCTGCATGGAGATTCTGAAATTGTGAAAACACAGGTCTGTGAATGACAATGCATATGAGATGGCTGTAACTGTTTAGGTGTTGCACGGAGATTCTGAAATTGTGAAGACACAGTTCTGTGAATGACAAAGCATATGAGATGGCTGTAACTGTTTAGGTGCTACATGGAGATTCTGAAATTGTGAAAACACAGGTCTGTGAATGACAATGCATATGAGATGGCTGTAACTGTTTTGGTGCTGCATGGAGATTCTGATATTGTGAAGACATGGGTCTGCGAATGACAATGCATATGAGATGGCTGTAACTGTTTAGGTGCTACATGGAGATTCTGAAATTGTGAAGACACGGGTCTGGGAATGACAATGCATATGAGATGGCTGTAACTGTTTAGGTGCTACATGGAGATTCTGAAATTGTGAAGACATGGGACTGTGAATGACAAAGCATATGAGATGGCTGTAACTGTTTAGGTGCTACGTGAAGATTCTGAAATTATGAAGCCGCGGGTCTGTGAATGACAAAGCATATGAGATGGCTGTAACTGTTTAAGTGCTACATGGAGATTCTGAAATTGTGAAGACACGGGTCCGTGAATGACAATGCATATGAGATGGCTGTAACTGTTTAGGTGTTACATGGAGATTCTGAAATTGTGAAGACATGGGACTGTGAATGACAAAGCATATGAGATGGCTGTAACTGTTTAGGTGCTACGTGGAGATTCTGAAATTATGAAGCCGCGGGTCTGTGAATGACAAAGCATATGAGATGGCTGTAACTGTTTAAGTGCTACATGGAGATTCTGAAATTGTGAAGACACAGGCCCGTGAATGACAATGCATATGTGTTGGCTGTAACTGTTTAGGTGCTGCATGTAGATTCTGAAATTGTGAAGACACGGGTCTGTGAATGACAATGCATATGAGATGGCTGTAATTGTTTAGGTGCTACATGGAGATTCTGAAATTGTGAAGACACACGTCTGTGAAATGACAATGCATATGAGATGGCTGTAACTGTTTAGGTGCTACATGGAGATTCTGAAATTGTGAAGACACAGTTCTGTGAATAACAAAGCATATGAGATAGCTGTAACTGTTTAGGTGCTGCATGGAGATTCTGAAATTGTGAAAACACAGGTCTGTGAATGACAATGCATATGAGATGGCTGTAACTGTTTAGGTGCTACATGGTGATTCTGAAATTGTGAAAACTTGGGCCTGTGAATGACAATACATATGAGATGGCTGTAACTGGTACACCAGCTAATGAATATAACTGTTTCTCTGCATTGGATGTTGAATCTATACAGAGCTTCGGCTGAGGTCTAGATAATGATGGTGATGCTATACAGAGGGCTATGGGTGGCAAAGTGGTCTAAGGCTCAGGTTCAGTGTGTGGGTTCAGGTCTCGGCTTGACCAGTGTGGGTATGTGAGAAAACTTGCCAGTGGCTTCCCGTGGGCCAATGGTTCTTCCCTGGGTTTTCCCGGGTTCTTCCTCCACCAAATATACTGGCCACCATGTAGAAGCTATCATCTGCTAAAAAAATGGCATTAAACCCATAAAACCAAACCAAACCAAACTTCTTGTCAGTCAGTGTATCTTGTGGTATTTACTTGACAACTTTATGAATCTCTTCTAGACAGTCAGTGTATCTTGTGGTATTGACTTGATAACTTTATGAATCTTTTCTAGACAGTCAGTGTATCATGTTGTATTGACTTGGTAACTTTATGAATCTCTTCTAGACAGTCAGTGTATCATGTGGTATTGACAGGATAACTTTATGAATCTCTTCTAGACGGTCAGTGTATCATGTGGTATTGACTTGATAACTTTACGAATCTCTTCTAGACAATCAGTGTATCTTGTGGTATTGACATAATAACTTTATGAAGCTCTTCTAGATAGTCAGTGTATCTTGTGGTATTGACTTGATAACTTTATGAATCTCTTCTAGACAATCAGTGTATCATGTGGTATTGACTTGATAACTTTATGAATCTCTTCTAGACAGTCAGTGTATCTTGTGGTATTGACTTGATAACTTTATGAATCTCTTCTAAAGTGATAGGTTATTAAGATCAATATGATTTGTTCACAGAAATAACAGTCAGTGTATCTTGTGGTACTGACTTGATACCTTGATGAATCTCTTCTAAATTGAGACATGTAAGATCAATTTTTTGGTGTTCACAGAGATTACTATTTGCATCATGATCTTTCTGTTCAAAAATCTCTTCATCAAACTCTGTATTCACTTTAAACTTATTACTGTTCAGTTATTTATCAAAATATGCAAACCATTTTTCTGGACAAATATCAGTTAAAATATGCAAACCATTTTTCTGGACAAATATCAGTAACAATATGCAAACCATTTTTCTGGACAAATATCAGTCAAAATATGCAAACACTTCTTCTGGACAAATATCAGTCAAAATATGCAAACCATTTTTCTGGACAAATATCAGTCAAAATATGCAAGCCATTATTCTGGACAAATATCAGTCAAAATATGCAAACCATTATTCTGGACAAATATCAGACAAAAACTTGTGTGATCCTCATATATTTTTTAACATTGTTCCATAGGCAAGTAGAAATTGTTCCTGATAATAGATTACCCAGTACTCTGTCTTTGTAAATGTTTCTTTCATTCAACATGCATTTTTAAAGTATTCTTTGACACTTTTTTGCTGTAGAAAACTATAATCTAATTTTAATTTTCTAAACTGTTTTAGAAAGTAAAACTTCCTGTGTTTTAAAAATCAGTCTATGTATAGGACGTTGAAATAATGTATGTAAACTGAAAATGGTTAGACATTGGATGCAGGCTAAGTTGGACTTTTGTAATTCTTGGTGTAAATGAATGGTTGTAACAGTATACAAATTAGTCTAAAATGTAGGCAACATATCTACTCTGGTCTATGGTGATGATAATGATAATACTGATGACACTATTATATCATCTCAGAAACAAATCAAAGTCCTAGAAACCTTCTACTATTATTATGGAACGAAATTAAATCTGTCTAAAACAAAAGCAATGGTTTTTAGAAGATGGATGCATATTAAGATAGATGAAATTGTGTATTGTAAGCACAACAATATTGACATGTTTCATTTGATCAATATCCAGGGACTATATTGTTCTCTATGTTGAAATGGTTCAAAATTCATATTTGCTAGTAGAGGGAAAAAATGTGGTGGTGGTGGTGGTGGTGGGGGGGGGGGTGGCATGTTGAATGAAGTGCTTTGCTGCAAAATGTCAATGTGGCATGTTGAATGAAGTGCTTTGCTGCAAAATGTCAATGTACACATGTCAAAATATTGCTCTAGATCATATGGTTTTACCAACATTGTTTTACACATCTGAAATATTGGGATAGGAGTATGTTTGTTGTATTGAAAATGTTCAAATACGTTTTTGTAAATATATTCTTAGAGCAAACAAGAATGTAGAAAAACACTGCTGTATTCGAAGGATTGAGTCAACATCAATTTTACACTAGTCTACAATTTTTTCAAAGTCGTCTGCTTCAGAGATAAAATGTGCTATTTATTAGGGATTTTGATGTGCTGAATTCAAATATGACAATTAAAACAACTGATTGGCTACTGTTTCCAAGATATTTAAGTTTTTACATTTTACATCTATGTATATTGTGTACATAGTAGACTTTTAATCATAAATTGTAAACCTAGGTCTTTTCATGTGTTTATGGTTGCTTTACATGATAATATTTCACCTGTCCTGTTTATGTAACACTTTAAAAAACAGCAAAAGGGTTATATAAATAAAAAATATATTGAAACAAAAGTCAAAAAACTATTATGTATATATAAGTACATAGTTTAGTCCTTATTCAGTGTCTACTCAGTGCTTCTTGGCTTGTCTCTTGTATTCATTAAATGGAGCATCTCTTGTCACTGTCCAACAATAGTCTGCAAGCATTGATGGGCTACATTTGCCCTGATAGTGTTTCTCCATTGTTGCAATGTCCTGGTGAAATCGCTTGCCGTGCTCATTGCTCACTGCTCCGCAGTTAGGTCGAAACAAATCTAGATGAGAGTGCAAAAAATTTATCTTTAGTGACATGTTGCAACCAAGGATTTTGTATGTCTTGAGGAGGTTTTCCATCAACTCCCTGTAGTTGGCTGACTTGTTGTTTCCGAGAAAATGTGTTGCCACTAACTGGAAGGTTTTCCATGCCATCTTTTCCTTGCCACGCAGTGCACGGTGAAATGCATCATCTCGAAGAAATTTATGAATCTGAGGACCAACAAAGACACCTTCCTTTATCTTTGCTTCACTTAACCTTGGAAATTTTCCACGGAGGTACTTGAAAGCTGCTTGTGTTTTATCCATGGCCTTGACAAAGTTCTTCGTCAGACCCAGCTTGATGTGCAAGGGTGGTAACAAAATCTTCCTTGATTCAACAAGTGGTGGATGCTGAACACTTTTCATCCCAGGCTCCAATGACTATCAGAGTGGCCAATCTCTTGATGTAGTGGGAATCTCTCGCACGACTATCCCATTCACAGAGAAAACAGTAGTACTTTGTGTATCCAGTCTGCAGACCAAGCAAGAGAGCAAGAACCTTGAAATCGCCACAAAGCTGCCACTGATGTTGGTCATAGTTTATGCACCTCAAAAGTTGTTTCATGTTTTCATAGGTTTCCTTCATATGGACTGCATGACCAGCAGGAATTGATGGCAAAACACTGCCATTATGCAGCAAAACAGCTTTAAGACTCAATGAATAGTCTCCACTCATCTGTATCATGAACGATGTTTAGGGCTGCCATCACACCATCGATGTTGTTGCAGGCTACAAGATCACCTTCCATGAAGAAGAATGGGACAAGATCCTTTTGATGGTCACGGAACATGGAAACCCTAACATCACCTGCCAGGAGATTCCACTGCTGTAGTCTGGAGCCCAACAGCTCTGCCTTACTCTTGGGTAGTTCCAAATCCCTGACAAGGTCATTCAGTTCACCTTGTGTTATGAGGTGTGGTTCAGAGGAGGAGGATGGGAGAAAATATGGGTCATGTGACATTGATGGTTCAGGACTAGAAGTTTCATCCTCCTCGTCTGACTCAAGTGAGAATGATTCTGGCGCATCAGGAACCGGCAGTCTTTCTCCATGGGGCACTGGGCATATAGCTGATGGAATGTTTGGATAATGCACAGTCCACTTTTTCTTCTTTGACACACCTTTCCCAACTGGAGGCATCATGCAGAAGTAACAACTGCTGATATGATCTGTTGGCTCTCTCCAAATCATTGGCACTGCAAAAGGCATAGATTTCCTTTTCCTGTTCAACCACTGGCAAAGATTTGTTGCACAAGTGTTGCAGCATATGTGTGGGGCCCACCTCTTGTCCTGATCTCCAATTTTGCAGCCAAAATAAAGGTGATAGGCTTTCTTAACCATAGTGGTTATACTACGCTTTTGCGATGCAAAAGTCACTTCACCACAAACATAGCAGAAGTTATCTGCATTGTTCACACAAGTACAAGGCATCTCTTCTCACTTTGGCTAAAGAGAAATGTGTCCCTTTGCAAAATCAAACACTGACAAATAAGAGAGCACAACACTGTATGATTTGTAGAGCTGATATAGGGCAATTTCTTCAACAGAGTGATGTAAGCTTAGTTATGATTGCATCATCCATGACTTCTAGGAATAACATGATGCAATTCATATCATGTATGATGCAATACCAGCTTAAGATTGCATCATTCATTGTTTTGCCTAAAAAGCAAGTACTCTCCAAATCCAGTCATAGATTTATTCATAGATCCAGTCGAAGATGTATTTTAGTAATTTCTGGTTTAAATTGAGATCCCTTCCCTTTATAACTCACTTATCCTCTGCCATTCCCAAGTCAAGGGTAGTATATACTGACCCAGTATAATATCTTTAAAACTAGAGCCAATAGTTTTTGCTTATACCCTGGTGGGCCTGGGTGGGGAGTTGGTGGGAGGGCTAATGGTTAGCTGGTTGAGTATCATGGTTAACCTGGGTGGGATCAGGTTGGAGGGCCAACAGTCTGTGGTAATGGGCCAGTGGGTAGCCAGTTGGGGGTCAGCGGTCGGCCTTTGTCGAATGCGAAGGGAAAACGCTTGGTTATCGAGTCAGCTGAGCCCCATGTCCTTGAGACCATCGCAAAATTGTGGATTTATTAGCTGTCCTGGTCATAGACCAGAAGAGCTTATGGGATGGTCTGTCGTCCGTCCATCGTATGTTGTCCATCCATCTGTTAGCACAAGTTTGTTATCACTACTCGGCTTAAACTAATTGGAGGATTGCCGTGAAACTTTACACACATATATTCATCCCATGGTCTAGTTGGTCCTAGATGAAAATGTTGCTGCTTGAACGTCTTGAAAATCTTGTTATCGCTACTTCTCCTGAATGGATGGTCATACCAACATAGGGTCTTCACTGAAAGACTTCTTATGATGTATACTTGGTTCTAAAAGAAAATGGTGCAAATCTGACTTCCAATATGGCCACCATGGCAGCCATTTTGAAAATGTTATCTCTACTACTCCTGAATGGATGGTCATATGAAAAAAGAGTTTTCACAAAAATACTTCTTATGATGTCTAGTTGGTCTTAAATGAAAATGGTGCTGATCTGGGGTCCAATATGGCCGCCACAGCAGACAACTTGAAAATCTTGTTTTTGCTAATGCTCCTACATCGATGTTCATATCAACATGGGGTTTTCACTAAAGACTTCTTATGTCATCTGGTTGGTCCTAAATAAAAATGGTGCTGATCTGAAGTTTAATATGGCAGCCATCTTGAAAGTCTTTTTATTGCAACTCCTGCAGAAGAGAAAGTTATATTGATGTGGGGTTTTCACCAAAAGACTTCTTATGATGTCCCGTTATTCTTAAATGAACACGGTGCCGATTTGATATCTAATATGGCCACCACAGGTGGCCATCTTGAAAATCTTGTTATCACTACTTCTCCTGAATGAATGGTCGTATCATCATGGGACTTTCACTAAAAGACTTCTTATCATGTTTTGTTGATCTTAAATTAAAATGGTGCTGATCTGATGTCCAATATGTGGCCATCTTGAAAATCTTGTTTTAGTTACTGCTCTTCAAGGCAAAGTCATTTTGACATGGGGTTTTCATCAAAAGAGTTCTTATGGTGTTTACTTGGTCTTAAATGAAAATGACTGACCCTCAGTATCGCCATCATGGTGGCTATCTTGAAAATATTGTTATCTCTACTCACAAATCTATAGTTATATCAGCATGGGATTTTCACCAATAGCCTTCTTATGATACATAGTCGGTCCTAAATCAAAATGGTGCCAAGCGTTCATCCGTGATGACTGTTGTGAAAATATTGTTTTCACTACTCCCCCTAAATGGATGATCATTATGACATGGGGTTTTTCTGGAAATTCTTTACCCCAGTAGAGCGTCAGTTCCTTCAATGGACTCTTGTTAGCTCTACTGATCAGGGACCGGAAGAGCTAATGGGATGGTCTGTCTTCTGTTGTCTGTTGTCCGATGTCCGATGTCCGTCCATTCTGTAACACAGGTTTGTTATAGCTACTTCTCCTAAAGTCCTAAGTACCAGATAGATTGCCATGAAACTTTAAACACATTTATCCAAAAGTCTAGTTTGTCCTAAATGAAAATGGTGTTGCTCAGACATCAAATATGGTTGCCACAGAAGCCATTTTTAAACCCTTCTTATTGCTTCTCCTCAGGAATGGATGGTCATATCAACATGGAGTTTTCACTAAAACATTTCTTATGATGTCTAGTGGGTCCTACATGTACAATCTGCATGTACATACAGGCCAATCTGACATCAAGTATGGCTGCTACAGCAGCCATTTTGAAAACCTTATTGCTCGCCTCAGGAATGGATGGTCATATCCATGGGGTTTTCACTAAAAGATTTCTTATGATGCCTAGTGGGTCCTACATGTACAATCTACATATACATACAGGCCAATCTGACATCCAGTATGGCTGCCACAGCAGCCATTTTGAAAACCTTATTGCTTCGCCTCAGGAATGGATGGTCATATCAACATGGGGTTTTCACTGAAAGACTTCTTATGATGTCTAGTTGGTCTTAATAAAAATGGGCCAATCTTACGTCCAATATGGCTGCTATATTGAAAATCTTCTTATCGCTACTACTCCAAAACGGAAAGTCATATCAGCATGGGTTTTATCAAATCGTCAAAGTTGTCTTCGGGAATTTGCTGCTGACTAAGTAGTTTATCAAATCATCAAAGTTGTCTATGAGAATTCACTGTTCATTAAGCAGTTCGTCTGTCAAATCGTCAAAGTTGTCCTTGGGAATTCACTGCTCATTAAGCAGCTTGTGTATCAAATCGTCAAAGTTGTCCTTGAGAATTCACTGTTCATTAAGCAGCTCATCTGTCAAATCGTCAAAGTTGTCCTTGGGAATTCACTGCTCATTAAGCAGCTTGTCTGTCAAACTGTTAAAGTTGTCCTTGGGAATTTACTGTTCATTAAGCAGCTTTTCTGTCAGATTGTCAGAGTTGTCCTTGGGAATTCACTGCTCATTAAGCAGCTTGTCTGTCAAATTGTCAAAGTTGTCCTTGGGAATTCACTGTTCATTAACCAGCTTGTCTGTCAAATTGTCAAAGTTGTCCTTGGGAATTCACTGTTCATTAACCAGCTTGTCTGTCAAATTGTCAAAGTTGTCCTTGGGAATTCACTGCTCATTAAGCAGCTTGTCTATCAAATCATCAGAGTTATTCTGTGGAATAGGCATTTTCAGCATTACTGCTTGGTGTTGAAATTGGCTGTGTTGAAACATGAGGCTGAACCCACTGTCTTGACCATCTTGGTTGCCTATGAGCTGACTGGAGAGCTGGAACTGGCTTATGAAGAGTTCTCGCCAATAGTGCATCCATGCATTATTATATTCCCTTTGGGCTATTAGCCCTCTACGAATCAACTTATTCAAACAGGTGATAGTAAACACAATGCTATAACTACTTTCAAAGTTTATCAGGGTTCTCCGGGATGCTGAAATCCGCATAAAAATATGCATACTTTTCAGGTTTGGACACACTAAAATTCCAACGGTTTAGTTCTCAGTACGCAAGTTTTTATGTCGGTGAAATTCTCTTTTATTTGATCAATTTCTACAAAGTGAGCATCAGTCATGTAGTGAGCAGTCTATCAAAGTTCAAGCGATTATAATGGGATTAGGTGAAGCCGCATAGGTTAAATCTTAGCAGACAAAGAGATGAAGACTGGGGCTGCAAATCTTTTCAAGAAAGCAGTCCTGGACTGCGGCTTTCAAAATCCTGTGGAGAACCCTGTTTATGGCCACTCCAACAAAAATCTTTAAATTAAGATATGTTTGTGGTCTTGAGCTGAAAAAGAACCTAATCTGCTTCCTTGCCTTTTTCTCTATTCATTTTAGTTTCTGCTCCATATGGTGGCAAACTGCTTGGTATTTACCCCTCAAATGTGACACTTTCAGCATGGAGTGAGTATGGAGGGGATTAACTTTCACACTATGATTGGAGGAGAATAAACAATCCTATTTAAATAAGTTTTAAAGTTTGTTACCAGCTTTACTGCCTGATGAAAATCAGAATTTAATTATATTCACTGTTCTTTTGTTTTCAGATTCAGAACAGGATTTTCTACTGCAGCGCCTTGCCAAGGTCTTAAATGAGAAACAGTCAGCAAGAGAAAAGGTTACTGAGAAAGAATCAAAAATGATCCTTCCTCAGAAGACAAACACTCCTGACAGTGATGCTGACTATGATAAGTATACACAACCATTAGATCGCCATTCTCCTCAGCAAAACGTTCCCCCAAATCTGTCATCTACAACTAGTCAACAAGACCAATCCCTCTCCACTGAAGATCAGAGGAACCTCACCCAGTCTAGCACAAATCCCATGGCCAGATCAGAACTTGAAAGAGAAAGCCACAAGAAGGATCCAATAAGGGAAACTTTACAGTTGTTGCAAAAAAATGCTGATAAATTAAAATTAAAACCAGATATAGGCAGATATGCACCTTTGACAATGTGGGACTTTGCAGGCCAGAATGCATTCTATACAACACACCAAATGTTCCTGACAAGACGTGCCATATACCTCTTGGTTTCAGATGTCAGTGGACAGATCAGTGATTTGGTAGAAGATGAGTGTTACTTTGACAGTGAGGGGATAAGGAAGTGTAAAGTTCATGGTTGCCATTATAAAATATTAAATTCTTTATTAGAAATTTATTTTTCTTGTATATAACACAGTTAAACAAAAACTGCCAATATAAAAAAATATCTAATTCATTCCTATTCTTTTGACTGGAAATATTTGAAAATAGAAATTGTCAGAGCTCATTTATAATTAGAAGGAAAATGAAAAGGACTAGAAGATTGATTCAGAATGATTTAATTATGCATTTAAATCCAATGAACTTAATAGAGATAATCATTTTCCACATTTATGTTTTTATGAGGTTAATCTTACATTTGCTGAAAACTATGATCTTTTTGTTGCCTTGAATGGGGAAACAGTTATTGATTTATGGCAATTACATCATTGTTAACCGTGTTAATGTGCTAAAGTTTTTAAAGTCACATATCTTTTCATTAGTGACTACATTGTTCAGCTGCAACTTCGATAGCATATTGCAACATATATATAAATCTCAATGTAGCTATTGTAAAGCTTGAAATGGTGTGAACAAGCAAGGTCTGAGCTGGTTGTAATACTGAAACACAGGCAGACAACTGACATCCATAGGCATTGTTCAGACACTATAGTTGAACAAGGTACTGGCCTAGCACTGTGTGACCACATGCTGAATTGATGTTTCTTGCCTGCCCTTTGATATATGGACTGCAAGAGGGATTGATTGTTTTTACCATTTCAACTTTGGCTGCAAAATTATAACTGTTCATTTTTGTGAACACTTGATCTGTCTTAAATCATTTCAGTCTGTCAGGCTTTCATTTGAAACTGTCCTAAATCGGGTTATTCATAAAGTCAGTATTGTGTTTAAATATATCTTAATTGTCACAATGTAGATTATTCTGTCAATACTTAAACTGTCATTGATACATTTCATTTCCTGGTCATTTCAGAGCTAGTTGAGGTTTGGCTGAATTCCATACATTCCTGTGCACCAGCTGACAAGGAAAACATGAATTCCACATATTCCCAAACACCAACAGTTGTTTCTCCCCCTGTGATATTGGTGGGAACACATGTTGATAAAATTCCACAGGTATTGTTTTCAGTAACTCCTGAAAGTTTGATAAATTATTAAAAATGTTCAGAGATATTACAAATGCATACTTTGTTTTGTTTACATTGGCTTCTTCTGGAGTGCATGAAGGGTATTTGGTTATATTGAGTGAATAATGAATATATTTATGAGTGGGTGAACAATGCAGGATTTTCTTCAAGCGGCTAAGCCAAAAGTCAAAACTTTTGAGTTTTTCAGCCCCAATAATGATTGTGGTGATGATCAATGATTGAGATGATGCTGTGATTGTGATGATGATATATGATGATGACAATTTGTGATGATAGCTGATGGTGATTGAAATGATAATAGATAACAGATGCTGATGATGATTGTAATGATAGATGATTGAGATGAAGATATATGATCATGATGATAGTATATTATGATGATTGAATAATGATGATAGAGGATAGATTATTGAGATAATAATAGATGACAATGAATGTGATGATGACTGAGTAAAGATGATTTATCACCCCAAATTGATAAGCCATATGTTTTGCCAAGGCTGTACAATTTGTCTCTAATTATACTTGCATTTATGGCTCTTATTATGTTGCTTTGTATTTTTTATTGGTTTTAGACAGGTATCACTGGTTGAACTTACTGATATACTCCAAACAGGTGGTGGGGAGGATTTGGTTTCAAAGGCTATATATCCAAAAAAATTCCTCTTTATTGTGAACATTTGGGATTAATTCTAGGGTCATCACAAATGTCGTCAGTGTGTTGATTTGAGAATTGCAAAAATACTTAAAATTTATTAAATTTCTTTAATTTTTTCTTGTTCATAAAGTGCGTCTTGGAAATACCACAGAAATTAAAGGGAGACTATGACAAATTCATAACCAGCACAAGATGCACTTTTATAAAATATAATTTATTGAGAAAGAACATTGAAGGTACCACCTTATGGAGAACAGTATGTACATTTTGCATGCATATATGCTAACAGCTTCATATTGTCAATTGTCAAGAATGTGATTTGTAGTTAGGCAATGTTTCAGATGTATGCTAGGTTATAGATCAGAGGTGGACATCCAGCCATACATAGTGGACTCTTAATCCTTTAACTCCTGTATCCATCTCAATGGTAATAGGTGGGCAATCCAGAATCCATGATGCATGTACTGTATAAACAATGCTCAGTAACATCATATTACCTACATTTGCTCTTCTATTGACATGCTTATACCATTCTAGCTCTATATTGACTGTGGCAAGCATAGTTATAGATGGGCTAATGTTTCAAGGAACACCTTTTTTCTGTTGTATTGGAACTTTTATGAATGTGTTTAAAAATGTATCAATAATCTTTTAAAAAGATCAGAAGAAATGTTTGATTCCTGCAGCTACTGTGTAATTTGTAAACAGTGGTAATGCCAGTCAATGTTTGTAATTTTTCATGTATATCATTTTACAGACATAACACCACTTATTTAAAATATGGCTCATGCAAATAATGCCATCTGCCATTCCTATAAAGAAGATTAATTTTCCTGGACTTAATGGTAATTGTCCTTCTGTTTCTAGGAAGATCGTCTTATGGTCTGTGAGAAATACTTCAATGATATCCGCTGTTATCTTAGAAGCAACCCTTCCAGGTTTCACTTGGTTGATGAGGACTTCGCCATTGACAACACTGTTGTAGACAGTAAATTAGAAGATTTGAAGAGGAAGATTTTTGAAGTGGCATCTCAACAGCTATACTGGGGGGAGAAGATACCTGCTCAGTGGCTCCCCCTAGAACAGGCATTGATGAAGCTCAAGGCTGAAGGGGTTAAGGTACATTTACAAGCACAACTCATAATATCCCCAACTGTTTTTGTCTTGACTGTGTTTAATGAGACAGACATTGGTATCTCTTGTTTGGCATCTGTAGTGCCATCAGCAATAGCATTTAGCTTTTTAAAGTCATGAATCTTGTAGTAAAGTTATTTTATGCAACTGAAACTTAAAAATAATAGTTTAGGTCCAAATTTAGCTACCACGGTATACTAGAATTAAAATTTCTTCAGCAGGAAGCTGTTTCGAATTACATCACCAAAAGGCTGTTTATAGGAAAGATAACACATTCTGCGGAACACTTGTTCTTTTACCTTGGGATCACAAAGCTGTGTTTTGTAATAATACTCTTGTCATCTAGACTTTGTTAAGGTTACAATTTATTAATGATTAAGGCTGCAACATTTTACATGTGTAAATTTCTTAGTTTAATTTACTGCTTGTAAAAATAAAAAATATTGATAAAAATGTAAATGAACATGCACGTTACTGATAGCGACACAGGATTTACCCATTCCAGTTAAATTATTTATTTCTCCTTCAATTATGTTCCCCGATCGCATTAATGTTAGGGATATAAGCCTACTACCTCCTGAATCCAGCCTTGCAAAAAAGATGAAAATTTGTCTTTTCAGACTATATCATATAGACAAAGGGCAATAACTCTTGCCATTACCTCCAATTGCTACCACCAGGTGTCGCTAGTTTTTAAGGTTTGCTACCGTACACAGCATCATACGGAATATGCCTCCCATTAAATCCAAGTCTTTGTGTTTAAAATTCAAGCCATCCATTCAAAATTTTGAATTTCTTTGCATTAATATTCATTCATAAACAGGTGGTAAAAAAAATTTTTTGAACTTGGTGGATATTTTGTGACATTTTTCACTTTCTCAGACTTAATAAAATTTAGATGCATGGTGCAACACACTATCATTGATGCATGTTTACTTCAAGTGTTCGTGCACACTATCCTTAGTTTGTGCACTCTGTGTATAAATGGCGTTATTTAACAAATTATTAACACACTGATGTGTTAAGTTATCTATTGTTTCTATTACTTTATCGTTTCAGAAACATGTCTTCTAAATGCAGTAAATGCAATAAATTTAAAGCAAAGGAAGACATGCACAAGTTCTACCTGGCATGTACCAAACGTATATTTGCTTCCCTTATAGTGTATGCCATTTGTGGTCCAAGGACACCTGGTCTGCAGTACTGCAAAAATCAGCAAAATGCAAAGAGAAGAGAAAAAAATCTTGCAAGACAAATACGGATGTACTAAGTATTCATCTGAATAGAGAATCAGTTGTGAGCCTTGTTGAGGTCACTACTGGTCCCCACCCCACCCCTAAAATCAGAAGGATGACACCTTGCACCACTATGACATTGGCAGATTTGGGGAAGATGGGGAATGCAGATATGCTGCAGTCGCAGTTGGATATACAAGCCTTTCATCAACATATGCATTGACTGGAGTAGGAGACAGCGATGCAATTTCTGACTTAATGCCAAATTTTACCTCTCTTTCCATCTTTCGCTCCTGCAGATGATTTGGATACAATGTGATAAACCCCCCCCTGCAAGTCTGAGCTTAGCCTTTGGGCCTGGAAGACCGGGCGCATGGGGTATTTTTCGGGTCGAGTGGATCCAGCATGTAGTACTGTCTTGCCTTCTGGAGCTGTACCTGCTGTCCAGCCAACCCAGCTGTCCCAACCTGGCTTCAATTACGGGATCTTTGTGATAGATCTGACTGTTTAGCCAGACATATGGCTTCTTATATATAAGGACAGGAATTATAGTGAAAGATCCATCTGTGTAGCCAAGGCTATGGTTGCACATACAGATTGGGATGGGTATCTTAACATACAATCCGTAGGTCCAGCCGTGATTCCGGCAAAACTGGTACCGAAGCCGACCAGACTGGCTTCTGCACATCTGGCAGCCAAACTGACCATTCTTCCAGCTAACCAGTCATCTGCTCAGGTGCAACAAAATCGCCCGGCAGAGCCAGCATTCCGTATTTTCACTTCTTACCCACAGGGTATTGGCAGTTAATTCTTTAGGGAGGATGGCATTGCGTCATCGTCAACTCATGGCATTGTTTATCTTGAAATGGAGGCAGATGAGGGCCTAGAGTATAAACTCAAAGTGTTGGACAACATTGACGATGAGGAAGAGTCTCCATCTTTCCGGCTGCTTCCCCAGTCAGCAAAACTCAAGGAGATTAACCATCGCCTGTCTGAACGTGTCTGTGACCCGGGGAATGCTAAAGCTTTCTTTTTGGAAAGCCAGGTACCAGCAATGTTTTCGTCGCACTGGTACAGGACATATTCCACCACCTACCATGCTGAATTCCTGGTGTTGGATAATGGTGGTTAACCTGTCTGCTCCACCGTCTTATAAGGTGGATAAGAATGTGTTTATTGCCACATCAAAGCTAGTTCGAAACATGGTTGCTATGTCTTCGATGGTAGATCTGGCCTCATTGGCGATTTTCCGACTGGAGATAAAATCGGCCAACCAACACACCTGGGAGTTAATGGTCTGATTTGCTTGAGTTATTAATAGAGCAGCTCACCATGCAATAGTTATTGCATTGACTGCCTCTGCCAATCTTTACTTGATATGTTGTGATGCGTGTTTATGCACCACATCATTAAGACTGCATCACACCCTGGTGTTAAGGATAACTCTATTTGGTTCACCATTGCTGTGTGAGGGCAAAATTGAATAAGTCTGGAGGCAGGCAGCTCAGGAACTACCCCTACAACTTGCCGCTCCACCTATGCCCCAAGGGTGATTCAGATCTCAACCTTATGCTAGCAGACGACAGCCGAACCAGTCGAGGAGGCCATCTTATAAGGGAGGTAAGAAACCCAAGTTTCTCTACCCCCAAGCCTCCTACTTCCTGACGCTGAGTTAATACCCCCACTGCATGTTGACAACCTACCAGTGGGCGCCAGACTCCTGCAGTTTCGATCACATTGGATCAACCTATTTCTGCAAAATGAATGGGTGATCCAAGTCGTTTTGGAGGGGCTTCAGATTTCATTGATCCAATCCCCTCTTTCTTCCTCTCCCTTTCTAACAGATGTGCCATCAGATTGGGAGAAGGGCCATATTCTTCATCAGGAGATGCAGTCACTCATTGACAAATGGGTGGTGGAGATTGTATGCAAACAACAGTTATCAAAAAAGCCAACGGCAAGTTAAGGCCGATCATTGACCTGAGTCATCTCAATGAATTCATGTTCCTGTCGACATCCTCTATGGCAGTGGCATATTATCTGGACAATCTCGTTTGAAACAAGTGGTAAGTGCTATTCTCCTCAAGGGTAGAATGATCTTCTATCCCTTTTGAACCATATCGGTTTTGTAGTGAACTGGGAAAAATCAGACCTTCACCCATCCCAGTGTTTTGCCAACCTAGGTATCGAGTTTAAACCAATCTCAAACTTATATATCTCCCTCATGTCTGCGTCCTACAGATCATCGAACTCTTAGGATCTGTTTCCAACAGGATGTGGATTTCAGCAAGACAGTTCTTGGAACTCCCCGGGTTACTCAGTGCGGCAGTGGATCTGATGCCACTGGACCAGCTTTACATGCACCCATTACAAATGACTTCGCTGGCTCAATGGCGCCCTTTTTCCAGTAACTCAATCAGAAGGTCAGTATCACGAACGAGGTACCATCATTACTGTGTCAGTGGCACAACCATGGTTGGCTCACAACAGGAATTCCCCTGGAAAAACCCAAACTACTGAAATGACGATATATCCAGATGCCAGTACATACAGTTGGGGAGCCTACTTGTTGCTGGACTAATATGTGGTCAGCAGCAAATGGAGACCAGGGGAACAGCCTCATCACAACAACCTTCTAGAAATGAAAGCTGTCATAAATGCCTTTCAGCTCTGGAAGGACAGACTCTGTGGGAAGTCCATCCTGATCATGTCGGACAACTCCGTAGTGGTGACTTACCTCATCAAACAAGGGGGCACCCAATCGCCCGACCTGTGTGTACTGGTTTAGCAGTTTCTTTGCTGGTGTTACCAACCTCAGATCGACGTGCATATCAGACACATTCCTGGCAGACTCAATGTCCTAACAGATCTTCTGTCCAGACAGGGTCAGGTTATTCATACGGAGTAGTCCCTTCATCCATCTGTTTTTCGTCAGATTTGTGCCCTTGGGCATGTCCGATGGTCAACCTGTTTGCGACCAGGTGGAACCACAAGCTGCCCATCTTTGTCTCACCAGTCCTGGACCCAGAAGCTTGGGCCATAGATGTTGTAAATCAATTGGGAGGGGTTATAAGCCTTCCACCCCTGCCTGGACCATCTTCTTCTTTGTGCCTGGCTTGTGTCTGGACAGCCTTGTGAGAAAAAAAGAATTTAAACCTTTGTTTGTGGAGAGATTCTCGCGAGCAAGAAGAGCCTCCACTCTGAAGGCTTATGAGGGAAAGTGGCATGTTTTCAGGGACTGGTACAGAGCCATTAACGTTGTCCCTCCCAGTGCCTCAATCCTTCGACTGGCTGACTGTTTTTATCTGGCTCTACAAGAAGAAACAGTTGGCCCCAATTACCATCAAAGGCTACCACTCCATGATATCTGACACATTCCAGCATCATGGCATCATGGCAGAAGCGATATCAATCTGGATGAAGATCTGTCAGACCTATTTGCCATTTTTGATTTGAATGAACCCAAATCCCTCACCCTGTTTCCAAAATGGAATCTGTTCTGGTTTTTAACTTGGCTCAATTCAGATACATTCGAGCCTTTAGTTCACATTTAACTGAAGCTGTTATCCTACAAAACATATTTCCTGATAGCCTTAGCTTCAACACGCAGGGTGAGCGAGTTACATGCCCTTTCCATTGACCCAAACTATCTTCCGTTCAGATCGGATGGTTTTGTGGTGTTCTTGACACAATCAGGCTTTGTAACCAAAAATAGGTTACTGCCAGTTGGCAATCATAGACACATTCTGAGCAGCAGCCATCCAATACCCTGTTCGCGCTCTCAAGCACTACTTGAAGTTCACAGAGGCAAGTCGTGGTGCATGCAAGCGACTCTTTCTCCTGTGAAAGCCTTTAGGCAGGATATCACCCCTCAAACCTTATCTTTGTGGCTGAAGTGGGTTATACACTTGGCGAACTCTGAGGTCTCACAAGATCAGAGTCCAGTCATGGAGATTTTAACTCATGAAATTAGAGTGATCTCCGTGAGCCTCATGTTCGACCGTAACGTGTCGGTCCGAGACATAATAGAAGCTGTTGACGGGCATGCAGTCAACCTTCTCCAGTTTTTTTCTCAGAGACAAACTTTGAATCTGGTGGATCCTGTAGCAGTGGCCCAAATGGCAACCTGGCCCAGGTAAAGTCAACACAGCTTATTACCTTCGCGGGATTTGCCAGTTAAATTTTGTTAAGAAGATTTCAATAATCATCTTCTTAACCGGACATAGGGATCACAGATCACATGACCCAGGCTGTGTTGGTTATCAAACTAGGAGAATGGGTTATTGTTTGCATGTGGAATCCAGCTGTTATTCCCTAGAAGGATACCAGAGGTATAAGTCGGATGCTTAGCATTCTCCTAATGTTAATGTAATCGGGGAATGTATTTGAACAAGAAAGCAAATTTTTAAGTAAATTATGTTTCTCCGAGAATACTTACCTTATCACATTACTTAACCCTTTTCATACTGAAGCCCAATCAGTCAGGCAGTTGTGTATAACTGGAAATTGTTTCAGTCATTGGGTATATCAGCATGAAAGAATGCAGTGACATTGGTCAATCTGGCTTTACTGGACAAGCTTTCAAATAATTTTTCAGAATTTATGTACCATTTTAACAAGCATATAATTTTCATTAAAGTCATATATTTTTTCATTGACAATTTTCAGATGTACAAGTTCAGTTGAAACTAAAGTTAAGTAAACTAAGAAATCTATACATTTTTTTATAACTTATTTTCAATGGAATGTTTTTATCTGCAGTATTAATTTTTACCTCCATTATATAAGTAGATGAAATGTTAGGAGTTTTACGCTGTTAAGATGGTGACAAAATAATAAAAATCCATCAAGAATGTTAAAGGTTATTTCAGTTTCATTAAATGTATTCGCATGAGAATTGGAGAGCAAGCGGAACAGATTCTGACCGAAAAGTCAACAAAGCTGTTCATTTTGTTTCAGTATTTTTATTCCATATTAAATTCTTATGTAAAAATATCAGAGTTTTGTTGGGTTTAGTTTGGTCCATTTCCGGAATGCAGTAACATTTCATAATATTATGCACACATCCAACATCGGTGTCTGAGCGAACTTTATGAGCAGTGAAGCTCATAAAATTTCCAGCTAGTTTGAAAACCATCATCGTCAATATCTGAGTAAAAAATACCAATGAACTAGTTATCATCTGCTCATTTCATTTCAATGTAGTCAAGATCATGATCACCACTGCTAAAATATAAATTTCCCGCACAAAATTGTCTATATTTGCATCAAAATTGGCATGCACTCTACCGTCATCACTTGCCGCTTGAAGTACTGTCTGCCATTTTGATCTCCGCACGCTAACATTTTGAAACAAAATTTTCTACCAACCAGTTATCATCTCTGTGCATTTCATCAAAGTCAAGATCACTATCTGCACTACATAAAACGTAAATTTCCCCCACAAAATTGTCTATATTTTCATCAAAATTTACATCCACATCACTGACATAATTTGTCGCTTCAGTGCTGTCTGCCATGTTGATCTCCGCACGTTAAAACTCCTGTGTGAAATCAAACTTTCAAATAACCAGTTATCGTCAACTCCATTTATTTTGATGAAGTAATGATGATGATCCCCACAGCTTAAATTGTTAATTTTCCACACGAAATTGTTTTTCTTCAACTAATTCAGTCAGCACATAACTGCCATCACTTGCCTCTTCAGTACTGACTACCATTTTGATCTCTGCACATTAAAACTCAATTTTTAAATAGAATCTTTACCAGTTTTTAGTGGTCGTTTCAACTCAGTTTGTGGCTGCATTTATGTACCTTCTACCTTTATTTCCTTGTTTTTAAAAGAGTACACGTAAAATGATGATTAACATGGTTAAATGCACGCTTTGGCAAAGTGGTGGATGGAATGTAGTGAACATACGACTGGAATCGTATTCCGTTCGAAAAGGTAAAGCACGACTGGAATCATACCATGTCAGAAAATGGTTAAAAACCCTCCCAACCAACCCGCAATGTAAGTATTGACATTCATCAGCTAAAAAAAACTGTGACACCTTGTGGTGGCAAGGGGAGATAATGAGCAAGAGTTATTGTCCTTTGTTTATATGATATAGACAGAAAAAATGATTTTTGTCTTTTAGTAGGACTGGATTTGGGAGGCAGCAGGCTTATATTCCTAACATTAATGTGATCGGGTAAGTATTCTCACCGAAACATAATTACTTTAAAATTTGCTTTCCACATCTCTACTCAATAGGTTTGTTTAGTATGATATTTCTGTTAGATTGGTTGTAGTGTACACTACATATCAGGTTGATTAACTGATAATACTGATAAGATATTATTTTAACTATTATTTACCTTTAAAAACATGTTTGATAACAGGACCTTTGCTTAGTAACATTTAATTTTCAAACCACACTGCTTCAGGTTTGTAATCTACCATATGGTTTCTTAGTCATTGTAGATTCTACAAAAACATCATATGTGCATATCCACACAGTATATCTGGATGCCTTTATTTATTGATTTTTTTCACCATATACATGTATATGGTAGTAGGAAACAATATTACAATGATCTCCATGATAATTTCACTAAATTGTTAGATATATTCAACAAAGACATATATTACATACTCAATCCTGTCATAAGCAGTAAATGATGTACAGCAAATGAAACAACGACATCAGTAAATGATGTACAGCAAATGAAACAATCACAAGTTGAACAAGGTACTGCATGCACATTATAAAAGCAGTCAGCGGGTAGATATGGGGAAAGGTTGAGCTTCTAATCATTTCAATTAAGCAGTATCATTTCAATTATTGTAAACTGTGCATCTGTTTAGAAATTTTGGTAAACATTGCAGCCCTATTAACAATTCTCTTTCATCTCTCCTCTCCACTGAGAGGAAATGTTATCAAAAATTTGTAATTGATTTACAGTTGAGGGAATTTTTTGAAAGAGTACTTTATGAAATTAATGTCTACTAAATTTTGTTGTAAAATAGTCCAAGTCTCCATTTAGCTCCACCTATTATCTGAAATCTGAACATTTGTGAATTCTTCAATGTGAGAAGATTTCAAAATAAAATGTATTATTATCCCCATACTTTCAGGGATATTGTGATAGTCTGTCCATACATCAATACATCAGTATTTACATACGTTTGTACCTACACACACACACACACACACACACATATATATATATATATATATATATATATATATATATATATGTATATATATATATATATATATATATATATATATATATATATATATATATATATATATATATATATATCTGTAATATCCATGAACTCCACTTATACACATTAAAGCTCGACACATGAAACATGGGCCAGATATAATCTTATGAGCATAGATTGTGCCAGATTTTTAAAACTTTGATCATGGCCCTGAGGGTAGGGGAAGGATGGTAGGGGTGATTGTAAATTTAAAGTAACTCAGTAAAGTTGTATGTCTCAGGTGTCTGAAAACTGGCATGTGTAATTAATGACTGGGCTCCATCTTCACCCCAGGACATAACTCCTGCCATTAAACCCCGGGGTCCATCTCTATACCAGGGACATAGCCCCTGACATTACCCCTGGGCACCATCTTTACCCCAGGTACATAGCCCCTGACATTAACCCTGACATTTATGCACATGATAGATAGTGGTGCTACCATAATTTGATCCCTGTAGTTACCAGTGTTAGAGTTAACTTTACCCTTAACATTTTTGTTCTTGTTTCTGTGTTGGGGTTTTTCTTGTTGATGTTTTATTTCAGCCTTGCTGCAACTGGGCAAGTGTGGTCATAAGACAGCAGCATGAGACACCCACCCGACCAGCTTAGCACGCACCATGTGTCAACACAGATGCCCCTACTGCTTCTTGATATATTGGACCTAGCTGAGAACTTTGGCTGTTACCAAAGTAGAATGATTGAAGTGCCCTCATCTTTTCATGGATGGATTCTTCCAGGATGGGGTCAGTGGCACTTCCTGGTGCAGGAAAGTTGCCACTTTGCTGATCCCAGGAAGAATCAGAGACACCTTCTAGGAGGTCACAGACACCCTATAGCAAGACCTGCCCTTCCAGTGTAAGGATAGGAAGGTCATCTTCGGCCAGTTTATCCAGGGTGTCTGATTGTCTGTTGTCTCAGATAGGAACTCCTTCCACTGATCTTTGTCACTTGATCAGCAATGGGTCAAGTCACGGTCACTGGTCACTGCATATCAGTCACCAAGCAAAGCTTCAGATACCAATCACTGGGCACCAAGTCTAGACACTGGTCACTGGGTACTGGGTACAGAGCACCAAGCACGAGTTACTGAGCAGGTCAAATATTGGTCATTGGGCATTAGTTACCAGGAGTATCCAACCTCCTCTTGGGAAGGGAACTAAGTTGATATCCCACATTCTTCCCTGTGTTTCCTTTCAGTCCCATCTGCCACAAGCTGGTGAGCCAGGATCTTGATCTTTTTACCCATGGCACCATAAATGAATTTTCCATGGCCACATTGGCTACCTGATGGAGCAAGCGATAAGCCCTCCCAGCCCCCCTCCATATTTATATTCTGTATCAAAGGAAAGGGGGAGGGATTTGTCATAAATCTCCTCTGCTGAGCAGGGATTCTCATTCCACTTCTCCTAGGATAGAGATGGAGGACCAGACAACCCTGTGACATGCCGACAGCAATAAAAGGATGATGAACTGTCAATTTTAGAGCACTCAGGTGAGTTTGAGATGACCCCAATGGAGTTACTGTTCATTCACCAGGCAAGCGATGGAAGATGAGTATATTTTGACTTTTGACAAGGTGCTTAGCAAAGTTTACTGCCTAGATCTTTTTGACATAAAATAAAATTCTTTGCAGTTTGGAGATACTATTGGTGTCACAAAAGAAGTTGAGTTTTTGTCTCTTCCCCATTTGACAGTGGTTCAGGGCATTGCACAGAAATTGGCACAAGGCCAGGAGGCAATCAGGCAACATAGGGGTTTATGAATCCTCTCTGCCACCCTGCACCCACTCTTGTTCACAGGGAGTTACAAGATCACTCATCCATGTGATCCATAAACCTCTTGGCATGGACTCAGAAGCATCGCAAGTGGATATTTCCATGGGGACCTGGGCCCACATTCCTATCAAGATGCTTAAAACTATGTAGTTTAACGCGTGCACTTTAGTCACTATAGCTTCACATAAACCCTTTTTAGGGAGGAATCTTTATCTCTGGTTGCTCAACAGAGATTCTTGGAGGTTGTAATCAAAACAGTGAGGCACTCGTTCTCGCTGTTAATGGCACTGTCGGTGGAGCTACTGCATCTTTGTGTGGATGCTGCCCTGTATTCATGTAAAGTTCTATTGGACTACATCAAAGACCTATTGAGGGCAGCTCCACTTGACACGGAATCATTGTCAGTTTAATCTCCATGGTGGTATCTCAGAATTGTATAGATCAGCACCAGTCTTTGGACACTGATGCAGGGCCAGCTAAGTTAGCAGAGAAGCACCGTCAGCCTGAGAGATCAGACACATTCACCTATATGATATAAGTGCTTTAGGCTGGGGTCCTAAAAGGGATTTCAGGAGAATCACTAGACTCCCTATACTAAAAGGAATTGTTGTAATTTCCAGTGTAGGAAGTCGGTGAATACCTCCTTCTGTATGGATGGAGATATTTGGCCCTAGAGGAGTTGCTCCATCTCTTGCCAGGTACCTCACTTCCCGATGTATCAGTAGTAGGTGCAAGAGTAGAGAGCTTTCAGAGGTCTAGTCAGAACTAATGGATAATGCATGGGAACTATCCATGTTTTGATTCCTGGGTACCATGTGTCGTGTCCACGACCCTCCACCTCTGCCAAAGACCCCCACGTTCTTTTCGCCAGACCAATCAGACATCTTTGAGGGAGGAGGTGTATGTCCATCTAAGGAAGGGGACAGTAAAGATGGTGTCAAATTCTCAAAGTCTGGGATTCTGTTCCCGAATCTTGTTGGTTTAAAAAAGGGTTTGTCTTGTCATCAATCTTTCCTCCATTAAGAAGTTTATTTAGAAAGAGCATTTCAAATTGGAGATATCAGGGTCAGCCAGGACTGGGCAGTTTCCATATGGATAGAAAAATATCAGATGACCTGATGTCATTTATATGATGACATTTTAAAACAATTCAGACTAGCAATGTGCTAGACAAAACACTTGTTTGCTGTTGTGCGAGGATAAGTGTCAAGTATGATAGGATAAGTTTGAATTTCTGCATAGGCGTTGCACCTGAAAAATCTCTGTCTTGACTATATTGATAGTGGATGTGAGAAAATAGGTTTCATGTACGCAGTTTTTCTTTTAGAATTATTCATGTCAGAATTGGTATTTTTCACCCTAAATATTGCTCACTTTTTATCTTCAATATACTGTAGTATCATTTATTTTCGTGGGGCTCAATTTTCGTGGTTTTGTAAAAAAAAGATATTTTCGTGGGTACTTAAATTCGTGGTTTTGCCTGTCAAAGTTTTCATATTGCTAAGTGTCTAATTTCGTGGTTAAACCTCTACAAATACCCAAAATAAAGAATAAAAAGAATAAAACTGCCGACGCAAACGGCGGTCACTTGAATGTTTATAACAGTACTTTCACATGTATTAGCACAAATCAAAAACCTGACAAGTTCAATACTGACACCGTGTTTTTGTTCAAGTGAATAACATCAATGGAAGCCGACGCAGCCAACAACACTAAAACAATGCTACTCCCTCTATGAACACAAATAACACACATGCCAAGGTCAATCACTTAAACCGTGTTTTCGTCTGAGTGCTCAACATCAAAGGAAGCCTATGCAGACTACAACTCTAAGTCAATCGGTTATTAAAGTAACCTGTATGATCTTTAACTTAAACCACTATCAATAAAGGGAACAAAACATGTGACCGGCTGCCCTTTGCTCAATGCAATCAGCAGACAGTGGCAATATTTGATGTGTCTAGAGCCCATCAATGTGAGAAGATGCTAACTAAAGTGAAAGAAAGTGGAATCAAGCGTTTGTTTGTGCCTGCCTCATGTACAGACCAACTTCAACCACTAGACTTAACAATAAATAAAGAGTACAAAGAATAATTAAAATAACACTTCCACAACTGGTATGCTAAACAGGTCATAGAGGAGTCACGAACAAAAGGAAGATGCTACTGGTGACGATCACTGGTTGCAACCTCATCAAGCTAATTCGCGCTGAATGGATAATTGCAGCTTACGCGACAATGAGTGAAAGATGTGACCTAATTATCAGCGGTTTAGAGAAAGCTGGACTTGATTAATTCTGCAATTTGGGGATTATTTAGCCGACAAGCATTTGTGTGTACATTGAGACTTGTTTGACATATGTTGATACAGTGGCTTTGTCCGAAAATCAGTGAAGTGTGAGTTTTAGTACTCTGCTGTAATTTGTGTATATACATAGTGTTTCAATATTAACAGTGCTTCAAGCAATAGTTCTAGTATTTTACAGGCTTGTTGTTCTTTGGGATTAAAAATGCATGGGTTTCAGGAGGATTTAAATTTTTGAACAACAGTTGTACTCGAGTGAAGGATCGATTTGAATAAGTATTTAAGATTATTTTCCATATACTGTTATTTTTTATTATTCTATCTTTCATTTTCAACATTATTAGTGTTTGAATTCCTTATGCTTTTTCTCGTTTCTCTCTACTCTTACTTATCTCGCATATTGATTTAAGGCAGTGAGTGGAAATTACAGCTAGCGGATATCTTATCAACACGTGTGCGTTGAAACAATATAAAATGCTTTATAATTCTTTTTTCAAAGGTTTAAAATAAAACAAACAGGTGTAAAAGCTAATATTTTATTTTCAAATTACAGTATTGACATTGATTTACGAAATACTAGTAGGTTCCTTACTCTCTAGGAACGACACACAGTAAGAAAATGAGCGGGAGGGGGGGGGCATCATCATTATGCGTAGCTAATTTTTTGTTGTGTATTTAAAGTTGTGTATGTCACTGTGATGCAAGTTTTATGCTTCACTAACACACGTTTTGTAAAACTGCTTAAAAAATTCATCACCATAATGTGTCAAACCAAAGGAGAGAGTTTTACCTGGTGTCATGATTATTCACAGCTAATCAACTTGTGGGATTTCATAATTCCATTTACATCAGCAATATATTTATTGCAGTTACGTGTACATCTTTTTACTGCATTTATGTAAAAGTTTAAAATTGATGGAAAGTTTCTAACAAAAATTCTTTACGACAGGGTGCAACATTATCCTGAAATATTAAATTGTATTACATAAAAGGCATACATTGAATCAGGGTAGAAAAATCCATTGCCTGGGAGTCAATGTCAACTAAAGGTTAATGGATAAATACTACAAGGCTGATGGACAACAAAACAGTGTCAAAAGAAGGAAATTGTTTGATTATCTTTCATTTGCTGATTTCAAATAGATTAAATATGTATGTAAACTTGTGTGTGACTTTTCCATTAGCAGGAATGATGGTGATTCATAAGTATTTTGTGCAATTTCGGACTAACTATATATGTAACAAAAGTTGTTGAAAATAATTTTGATTATAATAATCTTGGGGTTAACTACAGTAATTTACAGGCAACCAGAAATATCTGCTGGGCAACCAGACTTTCAAAGTTGGTTGTACAGAGAGTACCATGGATATTGAAAAATGTTCTGCCCAGATTTTATAGTATATTATTGCAAAATGATAAATTTCTTGCATCTAGTCATGATCTGATCAAATGAATGAAAGTAGTTTGTGGTACATGTTACATACAATTGAAGATCACAACAGTAAAATAAAATTCTTATGAAGAAACAAAAATGTCAAATTAAAAGTGTAAGATAAATTATATTTTTCATTTGTGTTTGAAGGTGATTCCTTACAGTCTAGTGGAAGGCTTGAACCAGGCAGGAGCTGTTCAAATGTCCGAAAAAGAACTGGATTTGTTCCTTAGATTTCAGCATGACATTGGCACAATCCTTTACTTCAGGTGAGAATGACATTTCTATTTCCTTTCTGCCTCAGACAAAGTGATACACTAGAGTAATTGCCAAGACTTGCTATTGCATTTCCCAATTCTTCCACTGCATGCTCCAATCCCCCACTGCACCCCCCACTACCACCTCCATGCTCACTCCCAATCCCAGAGAGAGATCCATAGGTCATAATACAAAACCTATATGATATATCTTCCCGCTATGACTGCATATATGGAGTTTGATCAGAAAATATTAGATCATGTCATTATAATTAATATTGTTGTACATTTGTCCATCCATCTCCCAGATGTTTAGCACTGCACATATGTTTGTGAATTTCCACCCATCAGGTTTTGGGTATCACAATATCTCCAATGTATTTTTATAGCATTCTGGTTTTCTGCCTTTGGTGAAAGGTATATAATTCTGTAATTCGAGATAATACAGATTTTAGGTCTTTAGCATGTGTGAGATAGATGTTGTTCTTAGTTTAATCAAGGAAGGTTATGTCAGATGATCCTGTCTCATTTTATGAGCATTATTTCAATCAGATGCCTATTTTTGGTGGGAATTTATAGATCCAGTTGCATCCACAAAGGTAATGCAATGTTGGAAATTGGAAGAAATAAATCTGAGCTATGACACAAAAAGCATCCCTGCAGACAAATTGAATATGATATAATGTTAATATGAAAAAAGTGTTTTCATCATAGTTTTGTTGTATCATGCATTCAAACTGTTTTTTGACCAGATTTGGAACAGAGCATCCTAGCTTGAGGGATTTACAATATTTACAAATGATACTGATCTGTCATCAAAAATGACCTTCAACAATAAAATTAGAAAAAAATTGAAATAACTTCTCAAAGCTGCTGAACATAATTATTACAATTTGACAGAAGCATCTTGATAGAAGACCTTTCAAGTTGAAGCAAATGATGCCTATCCACCTTTAAATATGGTTGCTGTTACTACAAATAGAAAAGCTGAAGTTAGTAAAAATAGAAAAGCCTTTAAAAACAATTTCCCCCCAGATCTGCTGAATAGATGTTGACCAAACTTTGTAACAAGCATCCTGGCATAAAGACGTTTCAAATTTGTTCACACGATAACGATCCAGCATCAAATATGGCCACCATTATAAAAAAAACAAATTTAAATGACTTGACTAAATCTGGTTAATAGAATCTAAAAACCTCTTGACAGAAAGCATCCTGGCATGAAGACCTTGTAAGTTTCTTTCATGATGCTGCTCTGCCATCAAATATGGCCACCATTACTAAAAATATGAAACCTTTAATCGACTTCATCTCATAGATTTTGACCAAATTTGACAGAATTCTGGCATTGAGGGATTTCAATTTGTTTTACAAACGATGCTGACTGTCCATCAAATGTGGCCTCCAAAAACTGCTGAATAGAATTTAACCAAATGTAAAGGAAATCATCTGGACTTTAAGACCCTTCAGATGTATATGCATGATGCCAATCAACCATTAAATATGATCATCATTTCTAAAAAAAACTTGTAATTGACTTATACAATCAACACCATTTTAAGAAATTTTAACAAAAGCATGCTATTGACCCAGATTTCTTGGTCAACTGCCGTTGTATTTGGCTGCTAAACAGATGTCGGCCAGTTGAGCGATCTCAGACCTACTTTTACCCTCTTGTTTTAGCTCTTTTGCTGATAAATTGGTCAGAGACAAGTGAAGTGATACTTATGGTCGGTATTGCTCTAGAACTGTTGACTTTTCAGTACAGCAGAGAATAAGAGTTGCCGTGTGCACTTTATTGGTTGATCACTGTGGCAGTTATAACAAGCAAGTAAATAATGTTCTGACTGTCATGTTTGTTTCTACCTACTTTTCCTCAAAATCGAAGTACAGAATCTTTTATCCACTCAGATAGAAACATCAGATTTAACTCAGTAAAAGTTAAGGTAGGTCTTGTTGTCTGGCCTATTGTTATTGCTGGTGTTTGTAGCTCGATCAGTAGCACATCTGCACGCAAAGTTCAATTGTAAAAGTTTGGATCCAATTATTTTTTTAAGGTGTTTGCAGTGAAAGTTTTCGAATGGTATTATATGCTTTGGAAAGTGTCATGCCTTGTGTATCATTCTTCTGACAGGTAAGGAGTAATTAAGTTTCAAAATCCAGATGTATATAAAAATTGTTTAGCTCACCTCTGTGAAACAGAGGGTAGCTATTGTACTACCTGCAGAGTCAGCTTCTTTGCATATTCTATGCATACTGTTTATACCAAGAATCATGAAACTTGGTGGGGGCATGCAGTTTTATGAGTACTACACCCTTACCACAAAAGTAGGTCAATGTGACCAATATTTCATCCTTCACTGACTTTGGTTACATTTTGTGTTTGAAGCTTATTTCTAAGGCTCTGTTCATTCTAGAATCATCAAACTAGATGATTAAATATGTGTCTATTAGTATCAAACCCTTAGAGAAAAAAGGTCACTTTGACCTACACTTCACATTTTACTGTCTTAGTTTAAGCTTTGGCATGTGTTCATGACCATGTAGGCTTTTTCACTCTGTATACATCTTGAGGAGTACTACACTATCACCACAAAAGTGGGTCACTATGATCCATTTTTCATGCTTGCTGACTTTGGTTAAATTTTGTGTTTTAACTGTTCATACTGAAGCACAAAACAAGATGATTGTATAACTCTCCATTAATACAACTCCCAAACAATAATGTAAGGTCACTGTGACATACAATTGATATTTTACTGGTTTATCTTAAGGTTTTGTGCATTATTACATTTTTCCTATATATCGATTCATGAAACTTGATGCTCCCCATTTCAGAAATAAGTTATTATTGCCCACATTTTATACTTGATCGATTTTGGTTCACTGTGACCTATATTTAATCTTCAAGTGGCAATAGTTAAGTTTAAGTAGTTAACTCGGGTCTTTTGTACACTGTATACATACTGGAATCATGAAACTTAGTCTTGGGGAGTACTACACTCTCATCACAAAAGTAGATCAGTGTGACCTATATTCTGACTTTGGTTAAATTGTGTGATTTAAGTTTATTTCTTAAGCTCAGTTTATACAGGTAACATCGGACTAGATAATTGTTTACAGCTCTAAGCACAACACCCATTAAATAGGAGAACATGACTTTGACCTACATTTCACATTTTACTGGCTTAGATTTAAGGTAATTCATATAGCTCATGACCACACAGGTTTCTGCATGTTATATACATAGCATCTTATCTCGATTCATGAAACTTGATGATGTATACTCATTATAGAAGTATGTTGTTATGGCTTATATTTTATACTTCACTGATTTTGATTACATATTGTGCTTGATGTTCAGCAGTGTTCATGCTGTAATTGTGAAATTGATGATTATTTTGCTATTGAACATAATTCCACCTAGACAGTTACATAATACACCAATCACAACTAATTGTGGTGTTTATTTCTGAATACAATGTCCACTACACAATAAGCTCTGCCCGCATGGGCTTTTGCAATTCGTACCGTTATACATTCAAGACACAAGGGTCAATAAGCCTCTTAAAAGTTTTAAGAGTTAGTACAGAAGAATAAAAAGTAATATCTAGATTGTTGGGACAAAAGCAAGCAGGCCAACAGTTACGTTTATTGGACATATGTGTTGATTTGAGTATGTCTTATGGCGGGATAGATCATGAGATGATTGCCATCCCCACGTGAAATTGAATCCATAGAGCTCCATATGGTGTGGAACTGCAGTTTGTTAAACTGTACTGTCAATATGTCAAATTCGAAAGCGAGGCAGTTTTGATCACTAAGGTAGAGGGTCAAAGCAATTCGTTTGCTGGATGGTTGGAAAAGTAGTTGTGTTATCGCAGCACAAATGGAAGTCGCATTTTGTGCCAGTGTGACAGGTATAGTTAGATTAGATATATTCATCTATTTGCCTGTGAATTAAAGCTATCTCTAAAGAAAAAGTTCGTCTTTGAGAAGAGATATGAGTTACATCCCTTTTTATTAGGGTCAGGGGTCATTCAAAATTCAAAACATTTCTGTATAGGCAGGTGAAATTTTAGTTCATGGGTCACAACGAATAGCCATACACAACTTCTTTTGATTTTCTGTTCATCACAGGCTTCTCACATAAGCCGACTGTCTTTTGATCTTGGCGAGTTGAGCAACTGACTAATCTAGATATTGTTTTTATAACGTGAACAAACTAAGATCAGTGTATGTTTTTAAGTCTGTGATGATTTAATTTATAGGATGAATTAAAGTGAGCAGGATACAGTAATCTTGTGTGGAACATAAATTTGGGAGGTAACATATACCCGTAATGATGATTTTGTTGTACAGTGCACATTAAACAATCTTGATAATATAATAATAATAATAATAATAATAATAATAATAATAATAATAATAATAATAATAATAATAATAACAACAACAACAACAACTATAACAATATTCAGTGCATGACATTTGTTCAAAAACTAATTTTAAAAGGTGAACCTGTGTACAGTGGTCATCTGTGTGCAACAGCGTTTTGCCTTTTCCCATGAGTGGCCGCTAGTGACAGATTTTACTTTATTTATAATTACTCAGAAACAAAAGTATATCTGCACATGACACTTAAAATCATCAGATTTTATGACGATTTATGGTGATTAGCATTGGAGTTTTTTTTTCTCCAACAAACAAAAATATGTCGCACAATCTAGGGACTATTTTTCTAAATATGGCATATGATACAATTCTAATGTTCCAAACATCACAGAAGGATTTGAAGTATGATGGCTTCAAGTTTCCTGAGTGATGCTTATGGAAGTGAGGTGTCAAAACAGGGAAGTGTAATTAGTCTTTTTATCAAAAGAATAATAAGGCATTGACAGTCAATTAACACGTGTCTGAATCTCATTTCTTACTAAGATCTGGCTTATGCAACTTCACCTAATCCCTTTAAAATCACTTGGCATCTGTTTGATAACCTATGCATTACAAGACTGATACTCATTTTGTAGAAACTGATCAAATAAAAGAGTTGGCAAGAAATAAAACTTGTGTACTGAGGACTCGGTTCTTGGAATTTTTTGTGGATTTCGGCATCCTGGAGAACCATGGGTCAGTGTAACCTACATGTTATGCTTTACTAACATGGACTAAGTATTTGTGTTTAATACATGACCATGTAGATTTTCTGTGCTACATGCATGTGCATCCTAACATATTCTGAAAGCCCATTCTGAAAGCCCATTCTGAAAAGTGCATTGGATGTAGGGGTAAATACGTTTATTCAGGGGTAAACTTTTAATATTAATCACTATATATTGTATAAATGTCTTTAAAAATCTATTCAGATGATGCTGATTCACCATCAAATATGGCCACTGTTACTGAAAACAGAAGAAAAACTTTAAATGAGTTCTTCAAAAAAAGGCTTGACAGAATTTGACCAAGTTTGGCAGAAAGCATTTTTGTTTTTCACTGCACTCTTAACACATTGTGCTAAGGAAATGGGAGCTTAGTGCCTTTCCCAAGGACACCGGCAGCTGACCCAGGCTGGCTTGGATGGGTATTGAACCCATGACCTTTTGATTATGAGTGACACTCCAACTGAGCTACCATGGCTTCCAGCACCCTGGCATAAAGTACTCTCAGACTTGTTAAAATGATACCGATCCACCATCAAGTATGGTCACCATTAGTAAAAATAGAAAACCTTCAGATGACTTCTCAAAAACTGCTAAACAGAATTTGACTAGATTTGACAGAAAGCATCCTGGCAAAGATGGCTTTCATTTTGATTTATATCATGCTGATCTGCCAATAAAAATGGACACAATTACAAAAAATAGAAAAACATAAAAGTGACTTCTCAAACAGCACTTAACAGAATTTGACTAAATCATGACAGAAAGCATAATATTTATACAAATAGTGCCAATCTGCCATCTGCACTGATTAACTCCCCTAGTATCAGTAATGCTAAGTAAGTTTGTATTGTTGAAGGGTGGGGCTATGAATAGCTTCTGTGTTTATTAATTATCAGATTATGGCCAAATCCTCAGGGGCTGGGAGAGATCCAGGGGACAATGCTGTTGCATAAATGGTTTGTTCTTTATATGCCTAGAAAGTGATTATATATATATATATATATATATATATATATATATATATATATATATATATATATATATATATATATATACAGTAAAGATTGTTTATAACGTTTCAGAGGGAACTGGGATTTTAGAACATTGTAACTGAGAAACTTTATATCCAAATTCGTTTATTTTTCAAAATGTTTATGCACTTGTCCATGTCGATGACGTTGGACATACATGTAGTAAACAATTTATACTTATTAAGATGATTACTGTCAGAACTCGTAATGGTATTATAATTTTCAAGAAACAACATACATTTGTATAATACATGTAATCATGAAGAAAAAAATGATGAACCAGTAAGTTGTACCATCTGATGAATGTGTCAACATACATGTACATGTATCAGCCGGTGAATCATAAAAATCATTTTTATGTGAAAACGTCTTTTGTTCAATAACGTAACGACTAGTAAATTAGTCCTTTATTTATTTGGGTGGAAAAGAAATTGTTTTCTATTAATCTGGGATTTTTTGTAATATTTTTCAATGACATGCAAATGCTCATATAGCTTTGTGTCTTAAAGAAACACTTTTTCTTATTCCTAAATGTAAAATTTCAGCCATTTTCACAACAGTCAGAATTCAAAATGAACACGAGAGAGATTTACTTTGAGCTGTACTCAATTAGTCAACCTGCAGGCAGAGACTGATAGTTAAAGGATATTTCTAAATTATATAGTCAAAAAAGTACAAAACAAAATCATTTCTTTTCATGCTTTAATTACATTGAACCAGCAATCCATGATTCTAAAGTACCGATCATGAATGAGGTGTGATTATCATGTCTTTGTTAGCTGGCGCATTTGTTAGTCCTTTGCTATTTACTGATCATTAATGACATGTGATTATCATGCTTTTGTTACCCAGCGTTCTTGTTGTTTAAATGACCGCTGTTGTTTATTTGGCTTCCGTGCGTCAGGTGATAAAAATGTTATGATTGAGCTAATTTTCTCAGGCGGACCACACAAATCAAACGCTTTAACTAATTAAATGTTGTAACAAAGGAACGTTATAACAAGGCCTTTGGAATAAATATTAGAATGTGGGCAGGGAATTTAAACTAAAATGTTATAACAGAGGAAATGTATCCAAAATTGTAATAAACAATCTTTACTATATATATATATATCAACTATGTTGTCCAAGCATTTCTTTCCTCTATAGTTTTAATACGCGTTTGAATTTGCATTCACTAGCTGTTACATGTTAGCTTTCCAGGTGAGTGATATCAGGAGGCACACTTGGGTCTATTTTGCCATGTTATGTGTGTCAAGAAATCAGATGATTAAGAGAGAGAGAGAGAGAGATTAATATATCCTGTTAAAACAGGTAATTTAAAAATAAATGTGTTGGGACAGACATTTTAATTACTGTATTAATGCAAGTCTTGGAACACTATAAAAGTTGGGACACCCTTAATTGTTTTCAAAAATGTTTTGCATTGTTTATAAAAGTTGGAATTTGAATTTGCTGTAATTTCTTCATGTACTGTAAGTCTTGGGAAATTTTAGAAAGTTTGTTTCTTTTTGCTGATTAGCATATTCTATGGATCATAATGTTATTTAAACCACACACACACACACACACAGAAGTGACATCACAGTTGTTAAGTGTCTACTGTTATGATTTAATAGATGGTACTGTTATAAATGAAGATAAATTGTTTGAAAAATTAATAAATATATTCAATTTTTCTCCATTTTCTTTTTATTTGTATATAAAATATGTCTTGATCTTCATCTAGATTTGTGTTGGTGCTACATCACAATGACATTTTTGCACCACGCAGCATCAACCTCTACAAAAAAAAATTCTTTGAACAACAAAACAACCCCCTCCCCCCCCCCCCAAAAAAAAAAAACAACAAACAAACAAACAAATTCAGTCAGAATAAATTTGAGAAGTTGTCAGTTTAGTTTTCTGACGATTCAGCTGTTGTGATTCATATTTGTGGTAACGACTTCTAATCTTTGATTGTTTTAGGGGAAAAAGCTGAACTTGAATAATCAGTTTGTGCACATTTTATCAGATGATTATATTGGTATTGCTTCAACTGGTTCTTTTTGATTTGATTAAAGTCTAGCAGGGTATGTTTACTTTGTTTTTAAACCTTTGTAGAAAAAGATTATTCTTTTTTCCAGTCTACGTTGGTGTAATAGTTTCCAAGACAGCTTATTCCATATTGAGGTCATACTTTCTGGGGTATAGTCATAATTGGATGTGACAAACCTGGCAGCGTGCTGTTGGATTTTGTCAATTTCGTCCTGTAAAATTTGGTAATCGGGGTCCCAGATTGTACAAGCATAGTGTAAAATATGTCAATCTAAAACCTTGAAAGCTAATTGTTTTGCATTTTATAGTCAAGATGACATCCTAATAGCTCTTGGTGTCATGGTCTAGTTGCATTTCCTCGGCCAGCTCCTGTGGGTCATTGAGGTTTAGGTTTACCTCGGTACCGCCAAGCTTGTCAAACACCATCGGATTGCACTTTGGATTGTTTAGCCATGTAATGTTCTTAAAGGTAATAAATATGTGCCGGGGCACGGTGACGTCCTGCTGACCATTTACAGCGGTTTGCTGGGCGTGTGTAGTTATGACCTGAAAGGTTAGGGTGCTAATGCCTCTCTACATAAAGTTAAGCAACTTGGCCTCGGCCATGAGCGACAGTGTTACAGCCAGCATCAAAAGGGTGAGTTTTGAGATCATGACCTTGCCTTCAGCTGTGGCATTGGTATAGAAGATGATGTCAACGTTGGCACTTTTATGAGACAATATGACGGTGTGCTTGACATCACGGATGACCATACACACATCCCTATAGAAGCCGAAAATGTGTGTTATCGGTGTACCACAAGAGAGTTTGCCATGTATGTCCACCTGTGCCTTTTGCATTGTGAAGCCTAGGTTAAAGTTAGGATTGATGGGCCCTGTTGCATCCACTGGGGTATCTCCTGTGTTGTTTCTGACCTGTAATACTGGAAACTGGACAATGTCAGCATGGTCTGTTGCAGCATTCATGAATATCATTGAATGACCAGTTCTGCGGGCATAGTCATCGCTATAGTGAGTGAGGCCTAAAATGGTTGTGGCAACATGGACATTATCAAGGCAAACCTCAACATCCCTGTTATCGATGAGATAGCAGGCACTATTGAACAATGTCGTCACACAGTTATCGACCAATGCCACCTTATCCGTTGGGGCGTAGACCGCCCCATCTTCCTTTCTGCGGTGGCCAATAACTTCAATAAAGGCTTCTGAGGGGAAAAGTTGCACAATGTGTCCTGCTCTGGTAACTCCACACAGCCCTTTTGATTGGGCTTGTGGGCTTGGTACTGGTAGTACTGCAGGTTTCTTATGCTGCAGTCGCAGGACACCGTGGCCCTCGTATCAAGGGCAGGGTCTTGCATGTCACGGATGGATGCCATTGCATGCTCTTTTCTCTCACAAGGCTGTCTGGAGGGGTGATATCATTGAGTGTAGCATGAGGAATGTGAGTCATGGCTGTAGCAGCTACAAGAGGAAAATTCACATGAGGTGCCTTGCAGCTTCACACAGCCCTTTTGATTGATGGTGCGGGCAGCTTCAATTGCGTATTGGTACTTCAGATTGCAGATTCTGCAGTTTGGGAGCACAACCTGAAAGGATTCCATTACTGCTTGTACTCTCTCGTGTATTTGCAAAACTTTGGGTATGTTGTCTTTTTGGCATCTTATAATAAGGCTGCCCCACTAATATGGCAAGAGGCGAAGGCCTTATCCCATGTTTAAGTTTATGATGATAGCATTGCGTGTTTTGGGCAGTACGACCATGGTGGGTGATTTAACCAGGGTGTCCACTCTTTGGTGGGTCCCCTCATTGAAGGCTGCGTGTGTGGAGAGTGGCATAATCTTGGCCACAGGCAGTGACAACTTGCTTAGGTGACCACGTAATGCTCAGGCAGCATTTCCTTCGTTACCATAGCAGCGCGACTTGTGGTGGCCGTATTGATAGCATATGTGGCATGTGAGGTGATGTTCCTGGTGGCTTTAGCGGTGCTTCTGGCCAGTGCTGTGGTAGCCGCAGGTGCTGCCCTGATTATAGCTTGAAAGATATCACCCAGCCCACTATCATAGTGTACATGAAAGACTGGCCAGCAGGCACCGATGACTTGTACTCATATGATGCGCTGCATGCTTTTTATTTGCCTGCTGTTCCTGGTGTTATGCCAGTGATGTTCGAACTTGAAGGAAGCGCTATTGGGTTGCCCCATATCCTCTAATACAGTGGATCCATGGCCTCTCAGATGTTCACCAAGATATAACCAAATTATACCCAAGGTCACCATGGAGGAGAAAATTGTTTCCTTGCCTGTTCTCTTGAGTAGAAGTTTTCGAGGGAGCCATATGTGACAACAGCCATCTCATTGCTGCACTTGCATGGCATTTCACACATTTCTTCACAGTGGCACTAACAGAGGATTTCTTTGCAACGGCACTAAAGAAGGATGCTTTCCTTTTATTAGCCACGTCATCCATGTCATCATGTCATTTTCGTTTGTGAAGAGGAAATTATTGGTTTCTGAGAGTTGTTCTCCCAGATGCCCCACGTCTAAATTGTTATTCTTAGCAAGTTGTTTTACACATTGTGCATTTACCTAATGCAAGTTTTCTAGCCTGTTGGCTTGGAGTTTCATTGCCTCTTCCACAGTTATCTGCTGCTTAGGCACATAGTTTGCTCGCACAGGCTTTGAATGCAATGCCGCTGAAGCACCTGAGAGCATGCTGGGACAGCAGGCACAAACGGATGGCCTGAGCCTGTTTTCTCTGCTGCTTCCGCTGTTCCTGGCATTCCAAAGATGATTGATGGCATTCTGTGCTGTCCCAGTGCAATTGGACAAGTGCTTGCTACAGTTCCAGCATTGCTTGGAGAGCAATAGCAATGACTTTTACCACTAATACTGCATTTTGTACTTGGAGAACATCAATATTTGCTGCCAGCACCACCAGATCTACCCAGAGTACTTACGTAGGTTTTTAATAGTCTTGCTAAAGACTGGGTTGTTTATCAGCTTGAAGAAGTCTTTATCAAACTGTCATCTCAGATCGTTGCGGAGCTTGCTGTATTGCACCATCCATGCACTCTAATCAAACTTCAGTGCCTGATGGACCTTGGTGACGTGCATCCTCAGTCTGGAGTAGAGCTGTAGGTTCTGGTACTGGACCATTTATCGCTTTTTGGTGCAGCTGGGTGCTTTTAGCGACCCCCCCCCCGGTTTGTTCACTAGATCCTACTGATGCTTCAGGCCAGCAGGTAGTCACTTTGTGCGTTATGAAGCTCCTCATGATACTTAAGGCTAGCTCACCATCAAAATACCACCACAGATGCCCTTCTCAGTAATTAGGTGCACGTGAATGTGCAGCTTGAGCTCAATACCAGTCTTCTTCAGGAAGGCATCCCAGCCCATGTCAGGCAAACTATAATAGTGAGCTCGATCTGGGCTATAGACCTTGACCAGTGTGTCACAAAATGCCTTAAACATGTCCGTTACAAAAGCACTTCGGTCTGGAGGTATAGGTCATGAGAAGTTTTCTTGGTTCTCGCAGCTGAATGCCTTCCACATGCTCTGTATGTGCTTGTAGTCTTTTTTAGAAATCCCAGCGCAATTGAGCTGGTTGTTAAGAAATCTTCCATTAGTGGAAGCTGTTTTTCATCAAATTGCTCTGAGTTTTTTAATTTTTATGGGTAGAAGCCCTTAAAAGCAGACTGTCAGTGTCACATTCTGCTGTCCCCAACCCCTGGGCAGTGTACTGTGCTGTGGTACAAAATTCCTCCTTAGATATATCAGGGTTGCTGTTCATAAACTGGAGGCTGTCAATAGCTCCAGTGAGAACACCATGTATTTTTCCATGTTGTTTGGAATGGCGCTGATCTTTTCTATTGATGCTATTCTGTTGGCCTGCATGATGAGGTGGCTATTATTGCTATGCAGGTTATGAACAAAAACTGCCACCTTCATTTCTTCTTGGTCGATGCGCAGTTTGAGGTTCCATGCTTTAAGGGCGGTGTGGCAGTACTTGCTAGTAATTTGGCAGTGGTCTCACCCTGTCTGCCCCCAGCTGTCTGCCACATCTATGATTATTTCTGCGGAGTTCTAAAAGATCTTGCACATCTTTTCTAGTTCCTCCTCCAGATACCAGGTGAAAGTCACACTGACATCGCTGTACTGGTGTAACAATGGCTTTTTGCAGACTCCGTCTCAACAGACGACTATGTAGCAAAATCTACATTGGACTTGGTCAGTGGTTTTCTGCATGTTGCTTTTATTTTAATCACTGGCAGGGCTTCCACTGGTATGTTCAGTGCCTAGAATTTTGTATATATGATGTATCAAATATAGTGTTGGTTCTAAAATGACTGGATGATTTTACCTGGCTATAGTAAAGTCACATGATGTGGCTTTTCTCCTTTACCATGGTAGTGTTTATTGTGGCCTTCCAACAGGTTGACCTGGTTGAAGATGGAGGCATCGGCAGAAAACATGCTTTCTTGTTTTTATTGTGCTTGTATACCAGATGGCTTAGGTTCTTTATCCAGACATAGTGCTTATTTTCACTGTCTGTGATAAGCAATAAATCAGTAGCATGTGGTCTGACTTCCTCACTAATGTGCAGCAGGTAGAGGCCGTAATTCTAGCCAAAGATGTTAGCTGTGACTTTTTCTTCGTGGCACTCCAACTTGCCAACATTGTTTGCCTTAACAAGAAAATCTATCTAGTCAAGCTCGTCCAGGTGCTGGCAGTAATTGCTTGCCTGATAAGTGTGCTCACCTGCTGGGTACATAACAGACAGGATGGCCCACTCAAAGCAGCCGTTGTCATCATTCTGGATGTTAATGACTGCTTATGGTGTTATGATCTTTGGCATTGGAATATAGCTCTGACCACGAAACGGGTGATACTTGAAGACCCCAAGATCGAGAACCTGTCATCGCATGAAGACCCAGCCTGAACCCTCGCATTAGCTTGTGCAATCAATTGCTTCATCCCATCAGTGCGCATTACGGTGGCTGGATTGTTGTGAAAGTGGGATGTCACTTCTATGCTTACCGGTCCAGATTCTTTGTTGTAGACATTCTCTACACCAGACAGAGCTTTCTCCAGCTGAGCCATCAACACAAGGCTGAACTTCAGGCCACCACAGTTCCTAAGCTTCCTGCTGATGATGCCTTGCACTCTGGGCACCATGGCATTAAGAAATGCCAGGTCATTGGCTTCTAGCTTGTGATTTCAGGTACGGTGGCATGGTAATCTTTCACAACCACGTCGGTTCTGCCCTGACGATCTATCAAATTGGGCAGGGCTTGAGCATAGGGCCCAACCCTGTGGTTTTGAGCAGAAACTGGCCATGGGGTTGATTGAAGAGCTCCAGACACATATAGAGCGACCAGCACATCATACTTATTGTGGGTTATCTGCCCTCTCTGGAGCAGCTCACTCAAATTTGTGATAGCAGACATAATGTTGTGTTTATGTTAAGCGTTGTTCATATCATACAAATTCACTAAATGGAGTTTGTTTTGCTGTACTGTGTTCAGCTTTATATGTGTTACCCCAAGTTTTATACCGTTTTGCCATATTTCTTTAAATAAAAAAAGTCCACGTGCCCTGTCGATGTACTGCCCTAAGGACTGATATACAAGGGCTAGGAAATACCCTTTTGCACACATCTGGGCTCCTTATGGCTGGAATTGGGGCCACATTCTCAGGTTGTGGGGAGTGGAGTGGCTGCAAAAAAGCCTTCGGCATCTACTGACATGGTAACCAAACAAGCGCTAGTCAGTGACATGGGGCGGTCTTGCTGATTACATCTCGAATGTTTTGTGCATATAAATCTTGGGACGTGAAAGATAATACATGTAATTACTTTTTCATGTCCCAAGACTTACATTCATTACGGGTTTATGGGTACCTAGATTGTCTCAGCTTAAAGAAAAATATCTCAAACTTTAAAGTCATGGTTAGAGAAGTTTTCTACTGTAGTTGGTTTATGTACACTAGGAATGAAAGGATCCTTATCATGGTACATGTAGTTGTATATTGTTATTAGTAAAGGTTTACATTGTTGGATACCAATTAATGGTGGACACTATAACCTTTCTGTGATCCTCTTCATAGCATGCTATATGAAGTGGCAATGATTTTTATGAGGTATAATTTTATTTAAATTAAAAAATACACATTGTCTTTTTTCAAGTTGTAGTATATAGCTAAGGTCAAGTGCTCAGTGATTGAATAATTATGATTCATTGTTTTCCATGAGTCTGAAATGAAAACGAGTTGAAAATTTGGAAGTGAGGTGTCATGTTTACTTTTTTCTACCATCCACAGCTTGGAAGTATTGAAAGCTAATGTTGTGTTGGACCCACAGTGGATGATTGATGCCCTTAAGTCCCTCATCACTGCTGAGATGTTTATCTTGAGAAGTGCTCCTGCTGTCTCAGAGAAGTGGTTTGAGTTCAAGAAGAACGGAAAACTGACCCCAGAACTGATTGGTTTGTAATTTCTTATTTTGTGTAACATTTGTTTAACATGTGATTTTCTTTTTAACTTTCATGGTAACTGTACTGCTAAAAGATCAGAAAGATTTGATTGAAAATATGTGTATTTTTAAGGAATTGTTGTCCCCAAGCTTTCAAGGATAAAGTACAGAAATTGTCAGCCTGCCCTCTCTCTCGTGCAACTCTGCATGCATGTGTTGTGCATCACCATCATGGAGGGATTGAGGGACATCAGAGTGATCAAAAGTTGAACAGTGAATGCATGAAGACGACCCATGAAACAACTGAGACATCACTGATTCAGAATCCGATACCAAATGAAGAATCATTTTTTGTGTCAGTTATATAGTCAGCAAGAAAAAATCATTTAAAAATAGTCTTAAGCATTCACTGTATGTGCATTAGGAAGGTTTGTCCGTTTCTGTGCATGACTTCTATTCGCCATTATCACTGATGTAAAGAATAAATCTATGTGCTTTCCTAATTTTTTAATGTAGATTAAAAATTTTACATCTTGATCAGAAGAATATGGTATCATTGACACTTCTTGAAATTTGAGATTTTAACTTTATTTGTAAAAAATCTGAACTAATGCGTGCACTAACTTGGTGAGAAGCACAGAGGTCAGCTTTTCTCTGACAGGCATAAAAAATGTATCCCATTGTTAGAAAGGAAAAGTAATATGTTGAGATATGCAGAATTAAATTCCAAGTGACAACCAGTGCTCATAGAACAAAGAGCAGAATTTTAGCATCTATACAGTGAAATGCAAACTACGTACTTAGTCCTTTAGCAGTAATGGTGGTACATGCTGTCACCAATAGCACAGGGTTGTGTAATTTGCTGCTTCGGTCCAGCTTGATTCTGATGCAATATACAGCCTACACCGTGTACTGTAACAGGACCCTAGTTTCAGTGGATGTTCTACAGATATCATAGCCATTGTCAGGACTGTTATAAAATATTGACATAATAAGCATCAAAAGAGGATATCAGTTTCAAATTCAGGCTTGGGAAAGGTGTCGAGCATTATTATCTTACAACCCCAATTATAGCTTAGCAATTAAAAGCCAAAATTCGATAATTGCCCATAAAACAAGTTAATTTAATCATTTAATGTTGAAATGACTAATTAAGTGTGAAATTGTCGCATGATGATTTGAAGACTAATCTCTGTCTTTCTTTCTGATGACTATGTGTGACTGTGTTACAGTCTCAAGATATGTTTGTTAATTATATGCTTACAAAGAAGAAGAAACTAATTGCACCATCAATTACAGATTGCATGATTGAATTTTTCTGTGGTCTACAATTAAACAATGTTCAGGATTACAGAAAAGAAATCTAGATATTAAAATCCTCCCTGTGTGTGTTGTGTTACAAAATCTCCAGTTATTTCATTTGTTTATTTATAGTAAAGACATGTACATGTAGTCATCTAAGCTACTGCATCGTGGATCATTTAGAACATTATGATTTTAATTTGTTCATGTCTCATATACAAAGAAACATGTACATCAAATCAGGTGTATTTTTAAAGACACTACAACAACAACAACAAAAAATAAACATAAAGAGAAAAAAAACCTATGATTGTTTTATGTAGCTTTATCCAAAATTTTAGTTAAAATACATGCAGTAATGTTCTTTTCTGTCATTCTGTCTTTTCTCTTTCTTTTGATTTGAACCATATGTTTATTTGATGGGACTTATTAGTGTATCTGCTTCAAACCGAGATACTTGTGAAGAGAACAATGTTATACTAAGAAAATAGATCACACTTATTTTTTTTAATTTTTTTTTTTTTTGGTGTTAAAATAGTGGATGCATACAAATCTCTTTCATCAAATGCCCAATATTGTTTATACAGTATTTTGGTGGGCATGGTGGAAATTACATATATCATGAAAATATGAGTATGGATTAAAGTGTCTTCAGGGGTCATGAGCATTGTTATATCACCGCACTTTCCTGCTCCGTATCACTTAAAGGAGTTTGATTATAATAAAACCACTAGGTTTTTTTAATATTTTTGTGATGTTGAGACTGCACATACCACTTGTTTAACCCACTTTTCATTCTCTTTTTCTCGGCTATTCTCATGGTTTAATTTTAGATTTTCCAATAGTTACTAACTTAAGATAGTCAACAATGCAGTATTTGTCAGCTACTGCTCACAACTCTCTATCACTCTGTCTCAAGCATGCAATTAATGCATTCCTTACCAGATATACTTGTTAAGCAATTGGCTATACTTTAATCAGACTTTTGTTATTTTACATTTTACATTTTGTTATTTTACATACATGAAATTTTAAAACTCTTACATTATATCCTACAACCATCAAATGTGGGTTTCATGAGCTTTTACATGTAACGATTTTAGCATGGTGTTAGCTCCATTTGTTGTAGACCAGAAAGTACTTATGGGATAGCCTGTTGTCCAATGTCCGTTGTCCAACATCCATCATCTGCTTATCTTTTGGCACATGTTTGTTATCGCGACTACTCCAAAACTACTTGGAGGATTGCCATGAAACTTTACTCACACACATTCATCCCATTGTCTCGTTGGTCCTAAATAAAAAATGGTGATGCTTGGACATCCAAAATGGCCACCACAGTGGCTGTCTTGAAATCTTTTTATCACCACTCGTCCTGAATGGAAAGTCATATCAAAATTGGGTTTTCACCAGAAGACTTCTTATGATGTCTAGTTGGTCATAAATGAAAATGGTACCACTTGGACAGCCAATATGGGTGACATAGCAGCCATCTTAAAAATCTTGTTATTGCTACTCCTCAATGGATGGTCATATCAACATGGAGTTTAATGGAAAGACATATAAACATGGGGTTTTCACCAGAAGACTTCTTGCAGTGTCTAGTTGGACAAAATGAAAATGGTGCTACTCTGACATCCAGTATGGCAGGCACAGTGGTCATCTTGAAATTCTTGTTATTGCTACTCCTTCTGAATGAAAAGTCACATCAGAATGGGGTTTTCATCAGAAGACTTTATGATGTTTAATTGGTTGCAAATTAAATGAGTGATTATGGCTGCTACAGTGGACAACTTGATAATCTTTTTATTGCTTCTCTTAGATGGATGGTCATATTGACATAGGGTTTTCACCAAAAGACTTCTTGTGATATCTACTTTGACTTAAACGAACATGGTACTAATCTGACAAGCAATTGGGCTGCTGTATCAGCATGAGGCTTTCAAGATAAAGACTTCTTATGATGTTTAGTTGGACTGAAATGAAAATGGTGCTGATCTGACATCCAATATAGCTACCATTTCAGCCATCTTGAAAATCTTGTTATCACTGCTTCTCCTGAGTGGATTTGGTCATATTCACATGGGGTTTTGAACCAAAATATTTCTAATGTCTAGTTGATCCTAAATTAAAATGGGTGCTAATTTTGCATCAACTCATTTGAAAATCTTTTTTTATTACTTTAAAAATATTGGAGATGGTTTTATTACTCAGCAGTTAAATAGAAGAAATGGTCTTATATTGAATTCCTGGAAAGTCTTTTTTGCCCAGTAGAGCATCAGTCCCTTCAAGGGACTCTTGTTTTGTCAATATATCAAACTTTAATGATCAAGAATTGTGCTTAGAGTTTTGAATTTTTTGGATGATAAATAAATTGTCTATGGGGCTCAATTATTGATGAATTATTAGGTAAATTATAAACAACTGAAGCAGAACATCATGTCCTACAACATGGAAAGGTATGAGCTTGGTAATATATACAAACGATTTTGTAAATATAGTTATGATTATTTTCCAATATTGGCCCCAATTTTATAGCATGCACACTATTTTCATCAGTTGGTCACAAGGTTTAAGTCACAGGCCTCAATGAAACTTTGGGAAAAAGAAGAAACCTATCAAGTTCAGTGTCAAAGGTCAAAGATCAGTGTCAGGTGAAAGAAAAAATTGGTTTCTGCACACAGATTTGAGTTCTTGACCATGTACCTTCTCAAAAGATTGTAGATGACTTGCATGTTGGGGAAAACAATATATTGATGTAGTGGTCAAAAAGGTCAAAGGTGCAGGTCACCGACTGAAAGAAGAAAAATGGTTTTGCATATCAACTTTATTTTCTAGAACATGTACCTGGATGAATTTTGCATAGTATTTAAGATATATATATAGTAGCCTTCTTTTTACAGCAACTCAGCACAATAGCGGCTATATGGTACCAACTGAAGATAAAGTTTAAAAAATATAAAAATAAATTGCACAAAACTTTAGAAAGATAAACGCTTCCAAATAATTGCAAACATCAGTTACATCAAGACAAAATGTAAATTGTAAAGATGTTAAAATCTGCAAATGTATATAAAATAAAAAGATAAAGGTAACACATAGAAAATCCTTAAAACATGGTTAGTATGGAAAGGACTATTGACTTTTGGACAAAAGGTGAATGAACAAGATCAGTGTGTCTCAAAGAAAAATGGGTTTTGCAGAATAGCTTTTGTTGTAGAGCAAGTCCTTTGACCACACTTTGTGGATATCATGCACTTAGGCTAATAAAGAAACCTATAGATGCTGGGGTCTTAAAGTCGGAAGTCAATGTGATGCCGAGTCTAATAAAGTCTTGATGTATTGCTGTGAAACTTGGTTCATCTTATTGTCATCATCTGAAGATGCAAATCTTGACAAATCACTTTGCTTCCATGATTTTAGAGTTATTGGTAGATATCATGGCTGTTAGATCAAAATGTAGATATTGACAAATAATTATGGTCAATTGATTTTTGTAAGAGTTATTGCCCCTGTTGATTTGAAGCTGAACGTAGTGATCGATTGCTTGGAAACTTGGTACACATCAGGGCAGTTAGTTCCAAATGTGCTTATTGACAACTAAGAATGATCAGTTGAGTTTTGTAAAAGTTATTGCCCTTGCTGATATATAGCTGGCTGTAGTGTATGACAGCGTCTTGAGAACACAATTATACCAATAGCCATTGATGGATTTTTGAAATGCTTTGTATAGATTCTGGTTATCATCTGAAGATACACATACTGACCTGTCAATATACTCCCATGATATTTGTAAGACTTATTATCATTTCTAACTTCTAGCTGAGTACAATATATGACACAATCTGTTGAAAGTTATTAGTCTTGTAGTTACTGATGTGTTTCAGTCAATATGATAGCCATCATGACATTATGAAACAATCAGCGTGTCTCCATTATTTTTAGATCTACTGGTCATAGACCAGAAGAGCTTATTGAATGGCCTTTTGTCCATCATCTAATGTCTGACATCTGTCCGTCTGTTAGCACAAGTTTATATTGCTACTTCTTCTAAACTAATTGAATGATTGCCATGAAAGTTTACACACAGATCCATCCCAAGGTCTAGCTGGTCCTAATTGAAAATGGTGTTGCTGAAACATCCATTATGGCTGTGTTACGACTCTAGGGGTAATGTAACAGAATAAAAGACACAAACAAGCTTTCAAGATTAAAATGCAAATCTTTAATTTCCTAAAATATTAAAAGAATTGAAATAATTCAACAAACAATCAAAGTGAAAGAATTAAAATAACTTACAGTATAGAATATCCTAAAAGTCCTAAAATGTTTTAAAGTTCACTTCCTGATGTTAATCCGAGTAATCCGGATGAAGTATTCCGAATGAAAATAATCTGTACTGTGTTGAAGCAGATAAGTTCTGATAAAATCAAAAATAATCCTTGCAAGTCTGGAATCTCACAAGTTTTAGAATAATGTCCGATAATTCCACGGAGCTGTATAGTAATTCAGATGAATTACTAATTAAATAAATTCCACACTGAACTGAATAATTTCAATAACCTCTCTTCGATCAAGCAATTGTAAAGAATGATAATTCCCAAGATTATTCCCTATATATCTTTACTAAGTGGGCAGAATTAAAAGGGAATGTCCTTTCTCCGTCTTTAATAATATGGTATTTCAAAATAACACAACCCTCTAAGAACCAATCAGGAACTAGGTTACGTGTCATTTACCCAAAGGTCTAGCGTACTAAAAATCTTAAAGAGTAAACATAATGTTATTGTAGTATGGAATGTGACCTTTCAATGTTGATTTCCGAAAAGTACAAAGCCAGGTCGACTTCATTTCCCGCGCAATTGATCATGTGACCACTTATTGATCGAGCATTAGTCGTATCTATACTGATATGCTAACCCCTATTCAGACTAAAAACAGAAATCATAAATTAGTAAATGAAATCATTATAAAAAGGTAAAAAGGTATGATTCCGTAACAGGCTGCCACATTGAATAGTCATATTAACCTGGTATTTCACTGAAAGACTTCTTAAGATGTCTAGCTGGTACTAGATAAAAAATGGTGCTGATCTGATGTCAAATATGGCCACCATGGTAGCCATCTTGAAAATGTTGTTATTGCTACTCCTCCTGAACAGAAAGTCATATTGACATGGCTTTTACACCAGAAGACTTCTTATGATGTATAGTTGGTCCTAAATAAAACTGGTTCCACTTGGACACCAGTATGGCTGCCATAGCAGCCATTGTGAAAATCTTTTTATCACTCTTTATGAATGGATGTTCATATCAGCATCGGGTTTTCACCAAAAGGCTTTTTATGATGTCTAGTTGGTCCTAAATGAAAATGGTGCCGATCTGATATCCAATATGGCCACCACAGTAGCTATCTTGAAAATCTTGTTATCACTACTACACCTGAATAGAAAGTCCTATCAGCATGGTGTTTTTACCAGAAGATATCTTTTGGTGTCCAGTTGGTATTAAATAAAATTTGTACTGATTTGCTATCCTAGATGGAAAGTCATAAGGACATTAGGATTTCATTTCAATATGTTTTATAATGTCTAGTAGGTACTAAGTGAAAATAGTTGCAATCTGATATCCAGTATGGCCACCATGGCAGCCATTTTGAAAATATCATTGCTGCTATTCGTCCTAAATGGAAACTGATACTGACATGAGGTTTCGCCGGAAGACTAATTGTAATATCTAGTTGGTTGTGAATGAAAACGGCACTGATCTGACCTCGAAAATATGGCTGCCACAAGAAATATATTAAAAATGTTGTCTCTAATTCTCCTGAATGGGTGGTCATATCAACATAGGGGTTTCACCAGAAGTCTTCTCATGGTGTCTAGTTTTTCCTCAATGAAAATGATGCCAAACTTACGTCCAATCTTGCAGTCACAGTGGCTAATTTGAACATCTTATCGCTCAAGAATATCAGAGATGGTTTCAAAACTCAGCACTTAAAAAGAAGAAATTCCTGCAAGTTCTTTTTGGACAGTGGAGCATCAATCCCTTTGAGTTACTTTTGTTCTTCACAGACATGGACAAATATTTGTGGATGGCTTGCATGTGGGGTAAGGAAGAAGCTTATAAATTTTGGTGACTGTTAAATATTGGCAGGTGTATAAAGTACCATTTCAAATACTCTTGTATTTTTAGCTTTTAATAAAAGCAAAGTACATCATATATGATTTTCTCTTGAATTACTTCTATATTTGTTTACTAAGTGTAACAAAACCAGTGGTCTTAGAAAGAGAAAAACAAACTGTATTATAATACTTATTTCAATTCATTGGTAACGTATGTGCCTCTGTAGACCACATATTAAAGCTTCATCTGTAAGTTTAACTTTTAAAGATCGTGGCTGACTTAAATTATGATATTAATTTTGAGGTCAGAAGGTTACAGGTCAGGGTCACTAACTTAACGAAAAATAATTTACACACAATAACACGAGCTGTCCACTATCAACATTTATTAATCTTTGTGGATGACTTGCACTTGAGACAAAGAGGAACCCTGTTGATTTCTGGCTGAAGGTCAAAGGTCAAGATCATTGTAACTGAAAGAAGAAAATTGTTTCCACACAGTAACTTGAGTTATCCATTATCCAAGGTTACCAAACTTTGTGGATGGCTTGCACTTGGTACAAGGAAGAATCCTATTGAGTTTAGGGTCAGAAGGTCAGTGAAAAGGCCACTGTGAATGAAAGGGTACAAATGGTTTCCACACAATAACATTAAATCTGCATCACATGCCTAGACCAACGTTGTGAGTGGTTTGCATGTAAGGTAAGGAAGAAACCTATAGACTTGAGTTCAAAAGGTCTAAAGGCATGGTGACTGAGACTGAAGGAAGAACTATGGTTTCTGTACAGTAACATTAGTTCTACATCTCGAACCTGTAGACCAAACTTTGTGGATAGTTTACACTTTGGGTAAGGAGGAAGCCTATTGATTTTGGTGTCAAGATTTCAAAGGTGAAGGTCACTGTGACAGAAAGAAGTGATTTCTACACACCAATTTCTATTATCTACATAGAGGACTATAAGACATGGGACTAGGTGTATTATGTACCATTGATTGTTTATGGAACTCTTGTTAGCTAGATACCAACATTTTGTGATTCATTTAACCCTTCTTGTACCTTTGTGAATGAATAAAACATGTTAACCACAGTACAATACATTTGCAGGAATCCAGATAAATTTGGGCTTATAGAACTAAGTGCTCAAAGGTACAACACACCGTGAATCATAACTTTAGCATGTGTAATGTCTTTAATGGCATTATTTCTTAAAGCCTGCTCAAGTAGCTTTGTAATTATTCTCAAGCTTTGAAAGAAAGCCTAGGATATTATGATATAGTCTGTATGTATGTACATGTATAATGTCTTTACTCATTATTTTCTAATATCTTCACTAGTAGCTTTGTAATTATTCCCAAGCTTTGAAAAAAGCCTTGGATATTATGATATAGTCTGTATGTATGTACATGTATGATGTCTTTACTCATTATTTTCTAATGTCTGCACTAGTAGCTTTGTAATTATTCTCAAGCTTTGAAAGAAAGCCTGGGATATTATGATTCAGGCTGTATGTATGTACATGTATGACGTCTTTACTGGCATTATTTCTTAATGTCTGCACTAGTAGCTTTGTAATTATTCTCAAGCTTTGAAAGAAAGTCTGGGATATTATGATAAAGCGTGTATGCATATACATGTATGACGTCTTTACCAGAATGATTTTTTAATGTCTGTTCTAGGAGCTTTGTAATTATTCCCAAGCTTTGAAAGAAGGTTTGGGATATTATGATATATGCTTGGACATGTATGATGTCCATAAACTTCTAATACACTGTTTAAAATTGACACATGAAACTCGGGTCAATGATAGGTCTATAAATGTACATTGTGCCAACACATGGAATTGTTATCTCATTCCAAGGAGATGGGCTAGGATGGGTAGGGTTGATGTTATCTAATAATTCCCACGTTTTTCTGTGTTAAGGCACAGAAACCATCGAGTTACTGACACCTACACTATAACCATATATTCACCTACTGAGCATGAAAAGATGTATACATTATATACATGTACATGCAACTTATATTGACCCTGGGGTCCATCCCTCCCACCGACACCCACCCCGGGACTTAGCCCCTGGATGAAGCCCCGTCGGGCTCTTTCCCTACCACTTCCACCTAATAATGAATAACTTGGTTTCTGGGTCATACCATAAAAACAATGGAGATATTAATTCCCACCCTATAACCATGTTACTTTTAGTTTTCTTACTGCGCATGAAAAGATAAATTTATAAATGCAACTGACCTTAATCCAGGAATTTATCCCCTGGGTAGTAGCTTGGAAACAACCAAGCTATAACCATGTATTTACTGGGATCCATCCTTACCACTTAAGGGACTTGTCCTCAGGGCAGTAACTTGCAAACTACCATCACCCTATAACAATGTATTTACTGGAAGCCATCCTTCAGGTAAGAGGCTCTAAAATGGGGAAAGCACAGGGATACATGTTTCAATGAAAAGGATTCAGGTACCAAAACTATTACTCCATAACTATGTTGACAGTATGCAAAGCTGAAAACAGTTTGAAATTTGAAAACTCTTACTCCAGAACTATGTTGACAGTATGCAAAGCTGAAAACAGTTTGAAATTTGAAAACTCTTGTCAACCAGTCCCAGTATGGGATACATGTATTAATAGATTCCATTTTGTTCCAGTTAATGGCTTATCTGGTTAAAATCTAGGCAGAAACTTTAACATTAATTTGATATAGCTATATACATGAAATATACTTAATCTTTACCAGGCATTTGTTTCAAAACAAAACATCTTGTAAAATACTATGGTAATGTTAAATGTACCATTTGAGAGTGTTCCTAGCATCATCAAAGCTATTCAGTGTTACCCTGTTTGTAAGTACTACTGCAAGCCACAAGCACCAGTCTGCTATGTTTCTTTATCTCCCATGACTGTCTGTGCTGACGTTACCTTACTTTTTATGAGTATACTTAAAACAATATATCATCAGCAACACTGTATCAATCTCCTACACATCATTGAAAGTGTCCATTTCATCGATCGATACGTGACTGTGTTTTAAAGAGAAACTTTCATTGGCTCATTCAAACAGCTTGAAAGGTCATGTTGGGTCACAGTGGTGACAAAATTTTACTTACACTCAAAGTAAATGGTTAAACAGGTTTATACATGTTCATGAAAATTAAGAAAATCTCAATACAGATAGCCACAGGCTATACAGGAGCATAGCAGATTGTTGCCTGTGGTTTGTGATGATTGTTTGTAAGAGAAAACAGCAGTTGCTTTCATTTTAATAAAAAGTGACCAATTTTTTGCATCAACCATAGAGATAAATATAAGAGCAGTCAACAGAATACAAACAATAATTACCCCTTAGAGAAATATTTAGGTATTTGATTGGTCAATAGCTAATGCATAAGATATGGTATTTGCAGTTCTCACAGGAATATAATGAAAATGGCTGCCTCCATTCTGTCAATTCGAAATTTATATTGATGGTATGTCTCAAAAGATGCGCACCATGAACCTCAGTCTACAGAAAATTTTGAAAACCTTAAATCTTGTTGTGCATAATCAAAATGGGGGGGGGGGGATTCAAAGGGGGTAATAAATTCTTTTGACATGGTGTACAGGATTTTACTACCCTCCTAACTTTAGTATTTCCTTTGGATGATGATTCAGGAAATACAAAAGTTAGGATGATGGTACAATCCTGTAAACTCTGTCAGAAGACAATGTAACTAATATTATAACCAACCAGAAATGATTTGAAAGAATTCATTTTATTTTTCTTTGCTGTTATCTCAGAAACTGAATCTTTGTGAAAATTTAATTTACCAATGTAATGGCTATTTTTTTTCTTTTCAAGATGCTATCTGGACAAAAGAGAATAATCCAGATCTCCATGAAAACACGGAACACATTCTGCTACTCATGGAACAAATGAACATTATTGCCAAGCCAAGATTATACGATGAGGGTGAATTGAAAATCAAGGTCAGTTCATTTTAAATATACATTTATCACAACTGATGAGCCCTCAACTAAATTATATTACCTATCAAACCTTTATATTTAAAAGGGCAACCACAAGGCAGTATTTAAGAAAAAGATGACACAGCTTCATTTTTAGCTCTGCTAGTCATAGACTGAGCTAATGGGATGACTTTTTGTCTATTGTCCAACATCCCAAGCACCTGCGATTATTATTTGCCTCCCCTATTGCGAATCTTCCATACTGGGATTTGAATTCCTCATTCTTGAGTAACCATTTTCTGCCATAATTTGTTTTGGACATTTGAGTCTACAATTTGTCCTCCCTGTACACTACATTAGAAATAAATGCAGCAGTTTTCGCTCAAGATTTCATTTTCTCTACATTTTCTATCAGTGATTGACTATGTGCTCTCAATTCATGCAAGCTAACCAAAATCGAGAATGTATTTCTATCAGCCAATGAAATTGATTGTCATAATGCTTCTTTGTCAGTGAACACACTTTATTCAGTAAGTTTGGGCAATTCTTTGATTCGGTGTAAAATCAATCATAATGGTCTTTGATCTTTTATTTCTTGAGTGTTTTTTTATGTGCCATATGGACATAACTGAGGAAATGTTCTTGAGCCAAAAATGAAAAATAAGGGTCATTGGCTCAAGGGCATGGCTTAAAATGAGTCCTATCATAGTTACTGTTTTATTTTTACATTCATGAATTGAAATATCAGTATTGTTTTTTTTGTCAGAAGTGTTGTTTGGAGATAGGGCTACTGAACTTAAAGCCCTGATTCCAATTGACTTTTCTTGCCAATTAAAAGGCAGGATTACATTCAAAATAAATTTTCTCCAGAGATCTACATTTCTGAAGTCAGCATGGAAAGACCTCGTCCGTGCTAGATGCACCAACTCCCTGTTCTAAAAGTTTCTTAGAACATGTGCATCGACCCAGTCTGATCTACATCATCAGCTCGTGCTTCACAGAGCGTCCTCATTCTTTTCCGGACAACCATTGAGTCAACGCGTGGAAAACTTTATGACGTAGAAAAAATCTACAAGTGCAATGGTTTCAATGCTAATAACCAGGACTTGTCATGAATATTCTCTATAACGAACGTTAACCTCTGTCCGTATTTATCAAATTCGTAATTGATAACATTAACATTTATATTTGCCATTCGTGCATTGTTAACGCACTACGAGCCACCTACCCCTCCCCCTCGTCACAGGATGAAGCCGGGTTGGGACTGGATTAGTGAAGACACCGAAAGCAACTGCGTTAATAAGATGTTTATTTATAAACGCAATTTAAAGATGAACAAATCTGACACCATTATAACAAAAAGATAAGGAAAATTATAAAGTTCCTAACATGGAACTATCAACAACAAGTAACTCAACGAGAAAAATCAAAGATGAATTTAACGAATGGAATTTTAAACAAATGTTAATAACACCCTATCACCAATCAACAAATAAGAGTATATGATCTACACCCCAATATAAACAAGGTCTTATTAAGTACCAAGGGTGACCAAAGCATGTGATTTATGCACTTATCAATGTAATACTCATTTATTCATCAATCTGTTAACTCGTCAATTTATCAATTCATCAAGCGATATTGGAATTTATGAATCTGTCGTTCATATAACGATATTGAAATGGGAATGCATGAAATTATGAATCTATCACACATATAGCGATATTGAAATGTGAATACATGTAATTTTGCACAGATAGCAATATTGAAAATAACAATAAAATGGAACACGTAATATGTATAACTATCGTGGCGCCCATTTGACAACCAAGATGTATCTCCGGTTCCACCCGCTCTAGTCAATGGTCAAGGAGCCACCACGCATGGTCCTCCCTCCCAGTCTGTTGAAGGATCCCTCGAGAGTCTTCACATTTAACACAGACCCGCTGGTCGAGAAGCCTTGGTCCCTCGCATCGAGAAAACCAGTACACTCTTCCGAACCAACGTCACCAGAAACAGCGTATACGTCACAAGAAACCACACAGTTCTGCGGCTCCACAACACCAAACCATATATAAGGCACACAAGCACCACACAAGGCACCACACAAGGCAGCACACGAGGCAGCACACAAAGGCACCACACAAGGCAGCTAAAAGTATAACAACTAAACCGTGTAGTACATATGACACGGTTAGTACTTTTGCATTGATATATGTTGCGCATGCGCGCACATGAATTACATCTCGTTACACATTACATTAATCATTCAATGCATGCTGCGTATAATTAAATAAAATCCGTCTGTTCAGTTACAACAAATAGCTAACTTGAACCAGACTATAGTATTTCTAATATCATGGCGTTGTATGACCTAGGTATTGACTCTCTGTAGAATTTAGAATAAATTCTAAAATATCTAATATATGAAACAATTATGTCATAAAAAACGAATAGTGATAAAGAATACAATCCTAATTTCACATACCTCTACAGCTGAAGATTTGCTCCTGTAAAGAGGTAAGCTTTCTGACAAGACTCGTCGTAGTGTAATTTGTTTATAGAGAATTTGCTCTATATGTACTCTAGCTGTGACAGAACTGCGCAGCTAGTTACTTAGGTTTTCACTGCAGGCAATTTGCACATGCAGCATGCAGTGAATCGCGCTCAGTATTTCAAAATAACTAGAGCCGAAAAAAATAAACAACCCTCGAGTAACGCTCTAGTCGGAAACGAAACCCGAATACATTTTTGATCACATATACATATTGATATAAATCATACAATTCCGTGACACTCCACCTGTGTAAAAGGCCCCCTCCTCCTACGTAAAAGGCTTGGGACATAGTGGTAGCAATAAGTATTCAGAATTTCCTTTTTAAAAAACAGTGTTGCAACATTGGGGTCCATCTTTACTGTGATTATTATTTCTTAACGTAATAACTTGGTCACTAGACGGAATCTCTGAACTGTTGTCTATTAGTAGATTCTAAGGCCCATAAATGTTTTCAATAATGTTTTCTATAACATTACCTTAACCTACAATGATGCTCTGGTGTTTATCTCCGTCATGAAGTACCGAATAAACTCAGACATTCTTGTTTACAAAAAGAAAAAAAAACCCAGTAGTATGGAGTTACAATAGGCTGATGCAACCCTTATTATTATCATTGCTCTGTTATTTTGTTAACTAACTTTCTGTTTCAGAACTTAATTTTCAGATGCCTCAATCAGTTGGTAATTGTGGGCATAAGAAAGGCCCATGGGACACTCACCAACTTGCTTGTCATGTGCAAAATGTACACATATGGACGGATCCCCATGTGTTGTTTATTATCGGACGACACTTGGGATCTGGCTAAAAGCCGTCAAACTTATCTGACGAGGAAAGAAGCACGTTTTTCTCCTTCTAAATCAAATAAATCTCACTTAGAAAAAAATACTGGTGCTACATGTGAGGTAGAAACAGATGTTTCTAAAGGGTTCAAGTGCGATCACCCAAATAAAAGAGGGAGGAGTAGCACCTTCCCTAGACAAGAGAGAGATAATGTTATTACTGGTGAGATGGTAACAGATATCTCTCAAGGGTTCGAGCACCATCCGCCGAATATAAGAAGGAGGAGTGGCACCTTCCCAAGTCATGATAGAGTGTCTTCTAAGAAGGCAGCTTCTATCGTTAAGGGCTATCAACTTGCTGGGTCCGAGTGCACCCCCCCCTACTATGGGAGGGAGGGGTAGCACCGACCCACAAACAAACGGTATACCACCGGATGGGGTTACACTGAGCCCAAATATGGAGAATCCTTGTGTCTTCCCCTTGGGGCAGGAATAAGGCCTCCATAGTATCCAAAGTCAGGCGAAAAATACAAAACGCAAACCCGAGGGCTTTAGCCATTGTTCAAATTCTTCTAGTTCTGAGAGAAGTTCTCTCAGATCTAGATGGCCCTTGACTATAAGTGACAGGTCACGGACAGGCCACTTATCACCGGATACAGACAGACCATATACTGGATATAGGTCTGCGAAACATGCCAAATCTAGGTCTAGTGCTAGGGTTAGGTTCAAACACCCCCCTTTTGCTATATTACCTAGTTGTCACACCACAGGGACAGAACATGCAAATAGACACACTTCTGGGATAGGAAATCGGACCGATGTCCCTTCCTTTCCCATGTTCCCTTTCAATCCATTTGGTATGTGGGACTTTCCCCGCAAGGGAGAGAACTACCTCGACAATGGATGTCATCTATGTGGCCTCCTGCATGTATGAGTGATGCGATCCGCCGACCATCACAAGTTCTGCAGAATAGGTCGTCAAGGGAAGAGAAGATTAATTCCCCTCCCACTTAGCAACGAAAGAGAGGCGAGAATAGTTCTTGCTCTCCATACATAACACCCATTGAGGACAATTCTGTCGCTCCCCGTGCTGAGACAGAATAGATATGTCTCTACTTCCCTGCCGTCCCCGCCGAGGGATCGTTCGGGATACATTTCTCCTGCTTCACACAGAACTTTGGAACAGGAAGATGATGCCTTATCGTTCTTAGTAGATTGGCAGGAATTTCCTGAAACTCCGGATGATAGGGTATACCCTACCATTCAAAGTGCTCCGAACCGCTCACCACCATCGTCTCAAGTGGTCGAGGAAGGAGAGCCTTTGTCATTCGACATGGTTGTAAACGAAGTATACCGCCTTCTTCCTCCTGACATGTGCCCAAAACCAAATTGTCCAAGTGACACTAAGATTCTCTCTTGTTTAGAGAAACTGTCAGGAGCAATGCCCAGACCGGACTTATTGCTTCTTCCGATGGTTAGCGAAGTTGCGAAACTGCTGAGCAAAGGTAAAGAATCAGTGCGACATATTAAAGGGTGGTCTGTCCCCTCTGCAACACTTAGGCCCTTAATTGCAGCCTCAAGCTATAAGGTCCATTCACCTGCCTGGCCGTTGACACCCCCACTTGGATGCCGAAGCATCACAAGTGGGCATTTCAGCGGGTTCTTTTGCTCGCTTATCGCTTAAATCCTTGGAGGCATTAGAATCAAAGGTCATGTCAATAGTGACTATAGCTTCTCATGCTGACCTGTTTCGGCAGCTTCCTTCAGTTTACTGAAGGAGGAATTATTATCAACAGTTGGCTCGCAATGACTATTAGAGGCTGTGGCAAAAAATAACTTTACGACACGCATTGTCTACGGCAATGGCGTTGTCGGCGGAGCTTCTACACCTATGTAGAGATGTAGCACTGGACTCTTCTACCTTTTTGCTGGAACATAGCAAAAACATCTTCTGAGGGCTGCACTCCTAGATTCAGAGACTTTATTCGGCGGTCTCATTCCTTCTATCACCTCTCAGGATTTGAGGGACCAACAACATATGTCCCTCGCATCTGATGCTGGTCCGTCGAAACTGGCCAGCGTTCACACACGTCCTGATAGGGCTATGGGTCAGCCACAATTCGTACCAAAACGTGGTACGCAACCACGACAGCAAAGTAGACAACCTGCCTATAAGCCCTCTTCAAATACGCGACATAGTAACTGGAGAGGCAGGGGCAGTGAAAGTGGTCTAATTTTGCCTCCCCCTTCCCCAAAGAGGCAAAAGGGGGAAAGAGAGGTCGTCCCTAGGGACACCTCACCTCTCCTTCAGTGCATGCCTCTTCCTTTAATTCAGGTATGTGCTCGACTGGCCCTCTTTTCGGAGGTCTGGTCAAACATCACGGAGGATTAGTGGGTCATTTATAGGAGGGTTTACGTCTAAACTTCATAGAACTCCCTCCTCTCTCAAGGACACCCATCCTCTTCCATCAATCAAACATTTTCAAATTAAAGAAGAAGTACACACCCTTCTTCAGAAGGGCGCAGTCGAGAGGGTTCAAAACATCGAGTCGCCAGCATTCTACTCCCGGATTTTTCTGTTCCCAAAAAAGGCTGGAAAACTGAGACTGATTATCGACCTTTCTCCCCTAATCAAATTTCTGCAAATGGAAACGTTCAAGATGGAAACTGCAACTTCAGTTCAGAGCGCTATCAAACCAGCCGACTGGGCAGTTTCCATCGATCTTCAGGATGCGTACTTCCACATCCCGATTTTTCCACTGCACAGAAAATATTTCCGGTTCTCGATCGGACAGGAAGTATATCAATTCTGAGCCATGCCGTTCGGTCTCGCCTCAGCACCCAGGATCTTTTCCAGAGTCATGGGAGTAATAGCTGCAAACTTTATATACTTGGGGATTCCGTTAATCCAGTATTTAGACGACTGGCTACTAAACAACACAAACAAACAGTCCCTATGCAGCCACATGACCCTCTGTTGGTCTGTGGTGATGCAATTGGGATTGATTCCAAATCTAGAGAAGTCCGAACTCGTTCCTTCTCAAGATTTCGTTTACATAGGAATGAATTTCCTTACCTCCTTGGGCCGCGTTCGTATGGCTGCTGTTAAAAAAGGAAAACATTAAAATGACTTCTTCAAAAATAGATGCTGAACAGTTTTTAACCAATTTTGACAGAAAGCATAATCTAATTAAGACCTTTCAAGTTTATACAAATGATGCCAACCTGACATCAAATATGGCTGATGTTACTGAAAATATTTGTAAAACATTTGTTTTAAATGCCTTCGCAAACACCACTCAACAGAATTTGACCAAATTTGACAGAAAGAATCCTGTCATGAAGGGCTTTCTTGTCTTGTGGAAAATAAGCCAATCAAATCTGGTCACCATTACTTAAAATACAAAAACCTTTAAACGACTTTTCTAAAACCACCCAAATCAAATTTGAACAAATTTGCCAGAAAGCATCCTTATATAAATGGCTTTCAGATTTGTACAAATGCTGTCAATCTGCCACCAAGTATTGCTGCTGTTACTAAAAATTGAAAAACCTTTTACAACTTCCCCCAAACTGCTTAGCAAAATTAGTATCTTAGCACTAAGGCCTTTAAAATGTTTAAAAATGATGCTGATATGCTATCAAATATGACTCATTACTAAAAACAAAATTAAGTATTAAGCTTGTCAAGAAAAGTTGAATAGAAGACCAGGTTTGATAAAGATCATTGTGGCATAAAGGCCTTTCAATATTAGACCATGCATATGCCATCAGATATGGATGAAGGTACAGAAGATCAGAAAAACCTTGAAACAGTTGTTTTCTTAACACATCCAACTAACATCAATTGAAAAATGTATACAGAAGCATTCAACAACTTAGGTTTTGCTAACTGCTCCTGCATCTGGCAATTGGGCAGGTGCCAGCCAGATGAGTGATGTCATGTTCACTTTGTTTCATGTTACTTAAATTTTGTCTAAAGGAAAATGTGTTTCTTCATCGTCCCCTGGCCTCAGATCCAATATTGCAAGTAGGGCATGTGAACTCTGGAGCTCCTGTCTCCTTGGTCTCATATATTGGCTTCCTTGCATAATTTTGGATGACATGAAGAATATTCGACATATTGATGAACATTTGTGTTTTGAACGTGTGCAGTAGTACTTATATTTGTATACTCTTTGTTAGTGGCATCTAGATTAAAAAATGATGCATTATTTTTTGATACTTTGAATGTAAATTTAATTGCAGGGTAAATTGTATTCAAATATTTTATAAAATGGTAAAGATCTTCTGATGAGTAATTTCAGATCATAAAAATGTCATCTCAAAAGTTTAGGGAAACGTCTGATTTCAAAAGGCATTTACTCAAGAATTCATTTTCTAATGTTTCCACTAATAGTGATGCATAAGCAGAAGCCATAGGACTACCCATTAACTGTACCTACATTTTGAATATAGGCCATAGCCCATATCACCAGATTGAAAAAAGTTATTTTCAAGCACAAGTTGTATTAAATCACAAATCTTTTCTCTTGATAATCTACATGTGCTTTCATCTTTATTATGGTAGTATTTACAAGCTTCAATACCATCAGAATGTGGTATGTTTGTGAAGAGAAAAGTAACATCAAATGTAACTAGGAAAGAGTTATCTGATAATTTTGGAAATATACATTTTCTAGTGAAATCTCAAGTGTCTTTGAAGTATGAATGAAGATATTTCATTAAAGCTTGTAAAATATGATCAATATATTTTGATATATTATTAGTGTATGATTTACATGCAGAAATTATAGGCCTACCAGGGTATCCGTAATGTAATGATTTGTAATATACCTTATGTGGTTTGGGTACAATGTAACACTGAGGGTTGTGTATTGTTTGTGGGAAAATGTCAAATTCATTGTACATGTATGTGGAGTAGATATTTCTGGACGTTTCATCGATACGTTTACTTTTGCTTTAATTTGCTGAGAGGGATTATCACAAAGTTTTGTATAACATATTTTATCATATAATCGTCATTCTGCCTCTTGTCATCTTGATGTAATGTACATAAAGATTCCAGTTCTTTTCTAGAAATGCCAGTGGAATGTTTTCTTGTGGAACTGTTAGTTAAAATTTCTTACCAGGTAGCTTCAGTGTTAAAGCAAAGTAAATATTACATCTGTTGAAGGGCATAAATAAAGATTCTTTTAAATTAAAAATAGAACTGTTTTGTACTAATGACTTACTTTCATCCTGTGACCTTTTTGTCAGTTGAGAATGAAACTATTCTTTTAATCTTCTTGTATATTTTAAAGTTTCTTCTGCTAGTTTCATCTTATCGTGAGCTTTGATCCTTGAACAATATGATAGATCTTTACCTAGTAGAATATAATGACAGTCAGTAAAAGTCCTATATGATAAGTTTGGTACTGTTTCTTTCCCACTTTGAATTTGTTTTTTCCTTTCTTATGTTTTCTCCATTTGTTTTGTCTTGTATCTGAATGGATCGGCTGTTATTTCTTCTCTTTGTGAATTCCGTTGAAAGTCATCTGTGGTTTTCATGAGGCTTCTTAGTGTTGTATGTAGAGCTTTGCTGATTTGTTGTGCAGTGTTGTTTTGCCCCAATCTTTGGCATAAGTTTGTTTTTTGCAATGGAAAAATGAAACTTAAATGAAAATCTGTTTGAGCATATGGATTTTATCTCAGCCATAAATATCCCGATTAAAAATCAATCTATTATTTCTCAGGAGATGAAATATTTCCTTGCCCCATGCATGCTTCACCAGAAAGTACCCAGAGAGATAATCTTCCCCAAACCAAATGATCAGATGGAGAGCTCATCGGTCCTGTGTTACGTCTTCCCAGGAAAATACCTCCCACCTCCAATTTTCCACAGGCTTCTTGCTTGCCTGTGTGGCTTACTGGCCACTAGCCACAAAGAAGAAAGAGGACACACTAGAGAACCAGATCTTTTGCTGTTGCTGCGTTTTTCAGCTGGATGAGTATCACAAACTGACTCTGCACTTTAGGGACTACATCATATTTATGAGAGTTACAAGACAGGGGATTAAGGACAAGACGCCATCTACAAAGTTGTGCATTGAGGTGACAGAGTTTGTCACTGCTATGCTCATCAAAATCATTGGATACCTGGGCCAGAGCCTGAAGTTTGAGCAGTTTATACAGTGTCCTGAATACAATGGTCACATTGTAGAAAGTCTGATCCCAGTGTCCCGGCTAAAAGAGAAAGCAGAAGTACGATCTGATATCCATGACAACATACTTGAGTCATGTCAACTATTGAAGTTCTGGTTCAAGGCTGCAGTGAGTAGTAGCAAAGGTGTTCTATGAAGTTTTACAAGAGGCTTTGTTAAACACTTGAAAATATTATGTTCTCTGAGGGTGAGCCAATTTAGAATTTATTTGATATATTATTAGATTTAATTGAGCTCCACATTATACCTGATGCATAGCATTGATTGAGTGGATTTGATCAGAAAACTTTTATATCAGTCTGTTAAATTCCTCTTAAGTGTCACCTTTAGAACTGAAATAAAAGTTGAGTAATGTAATAATTGAACAATTCACTTTCTGACACACACACACACACACACCCGCAAAAAAAAAAATTAAAAAAAATAAAATAAATTATGATAAAAATTAACATGCATGTATAATTGGTGTTAACGTTTTACATTCAACAACAGTCAAAATATATACCACAGTCTGTAATAAAATGTGGTTTGTTACAATTTCTGGAGATGGTGATACTGGTAAGTATTATATATTTTTCATAACTAGCTTGAACTCGGTGTGACTGATCTGTTCTTAATCAGAATAATCTAGTGATGCATGTCACAAAGAACAAGGCAGTGTAAAATTTGGTCTGTCCCTGAATTGTCTGTCCGTGTGTCTGGCATAAACTTTCTTGGGGTAAAGGTTTTAGAAGAGGAATAGTTCTTGATTTTATCAGTTGGTGATCGTTGGAATTTGCCAGGTCAGAGGTCATGGCCACAAGAGTTGTTTAATATATGTAGTTTTTGTTTTAGGCCACAGAGACATCACCACAGATAAGATAATTATTTGTTGTATTTGTAGCTCAACTGGTCATAAGGTCATGTGAGTTTATCGTACGGCCCTGCATGCCTCATCTGTTATTTACTGTGAATCATGTGTCCGTCCATCAGTAATTGCTTCTTGCCGCTCCGAAGGTCATATATCTGATTCGATTTCAGTCAAACTTGGGATACCACTCTAGAGGCCATATTTCTGATCTAATTTTGATCAGACTCGGAATATATGCTTATATCATTAAGAGCTCTGATGAGTTTGATAACGAGCAGGATCCATGCATACTAATTAGGTGATCTTGCATCTGATTGGTTGAGGTTGTTACCCCTGTGGAAATCGTATTTCTGATCTGATTTGATCAAAGAAATATGGGAGTATATCATCAAAATCTTACAATGGTTCAATAATAATACAAATGAGATGATCTTGCATCTGATTGGCTGACCTTGTTACCACTCTGATCAGATTTTGATGAAACATGGAGTATTTGCTTATATCATCAAGATCTTGCATGAATTCAATAATGAATGAGATGAATGAGTTGATCTTCCATCTAATTGGCTGAGCTTGCTACCACTAAGGAGACTGTATTTCTGAGCTGATTTTGAACATACTTGAAATATATGCTTGTATCATCTACCGGTAGATCTGAATGACTTCAAAAATGAGTGAGAACCATGCATATTAATGAGTTGATCTTGCATCTGATTGGCAGAACTTGTGGCTACTCTGGAAACAAAATTTCTGATTCCATTTTAATCAAACTTGAAATGTGGTCTTGTGTCATCAAGCTCTCAGATGACTTTAATACAGAGCTAGATCCATGCATATTAATGAGGTGATCCTGCATCTGATTGGCTGAGCTTTTTGCAACTCTGGAAGCAATTCTAATCTGATTTTAATCAAAATTGGAATATGGGCTTATAACATCAAAATTGTATGCAATGTTTGAAAGTAAGCGGGATCCATGCATATTAATGAGGTAATCTTGCTTCTGATTAACTGATCATGTTACCACTATTAAAACCATATTTGTGCTCTATTGGGTTTATTATCATCAAGATCTGGATGACTTTGATTATGTACAAGAGGCTGTTTATATTAATTATGGCTTTATTTTTTGAATTTTTTTATCAGGATATATAAAATAGGTAAATTCAACATGATAAAAAAAAATTTGGAGATGTTGACATAGGATATGTTCTTATAATACCATATACATGTAAGCCTACTTAGTGAAATGGTCAATTGTTAAGTTGGATGAGCAATATCAGGCCTACTTGGGCCTCTGGTTTTTAGCATAAATTTAGTTTCATCACTACCTAAAATAGCAGTGCTGTATATACATTGTGAGTGATCTGACATAATATTGTTCAAAGATGATCCTGTTCTGTTACTGTAGTCAAAAATAAATCCTATAATACAAATATATTTTAATTATAATATCTTTCCTGTAACATGATATAATTGAGCAATACTGTGAATCACTTTAAATTTGTGCATATCATATTTTGTGATTTTGTAAAAAAAAAAAACATTTTGGGATTTTTTGGGTATTTAATTTTGTGGATTTGTTATTTTAAAAAAATATTGAGCAAGGCTATATATACATTTGCAAACAAACCCTGTTAAAGTAATTAGGTTGATTAGGCAAGTTATTCATTGGTAACACTTAGCATAAATGGATATATATATATATATATATATATATATATATATATATATATATATATATATATATATATATATATATATATATATAAATTAAAGGATATGCTGACATCGTTTTGTACAAGCAAATAAGCTTAATACCACTGCTGCAATTAAGCTTACAGTTAAGTTTTTCATTGTTCCTAAAGACTACTATCAGAACATAAAGTACTCAATAGTTTGAGATTTGGTGCTAAAATAAAGACAATGACAGCAAAACAATCTTTTAATAGCAGTAATAAGTGACCCCATACTGTTGCTTTGTTTTCCTTTTCCAGGATGCTAAGTCTCCAGCCCAAGCTAAATTTTTGCTCTTTTGGAGATCTAGAATTTAAAAAACAAGTAACACAAGTCAAATCTGTTTTATTAGTCATAGCCAACATATGGAATATCTTTCTCTTTTTTTTTCTTGGACTATCGTTGGAGTACACATCAGGACACTGAAAAATATTTGCCTTCGTTGCTGACTTTAACTAGTTTTTCAGCCAAACATATCCTTCTTTTGTGTTCTTGAGTAATTTTTCCTTTTTTTGTTGTTGTTGCTATAATTTAGTGTTTTTGTGTTCCTTTTTGCTAATTTTGAAGGGTTTTTGCACCTTAGTGAAGCGATGCTTTTGGTAAGTGTTCTCCCTTGTTAGTACTGATGTCAGGTAAGTATCACCTACCCATTTTGATTCCTGGTTATATTGTTTTTGTCAGTTTTTCTCTTTCATCACATAAATATGTCACAAGGTATGGCCAGGTGTGGACACAAGAAAGACCTGAGGGGCACTCACCCCATCTGTCATGTACTAAATGTACATGCCTGTGGACAGATGCAGGGTCTTGGCTGAGAGACGCTGCACTTACTGAGGGGAGAAAAAAGGTCCTCTTTATCCGAGGATGAACCCCTCCATTCCCAGGAGGGGTATGGATCACTTATGGTCTTTGGGAAGGCAACACCCTCTAAAGGGCAGGAACCAGGAGCAGTTTCCATGATTTAGAGATAACCAAAGACCTTGGATCTCTGACGCTCATTCCGATGTTGTCAGTACCTGATAGGGATAGATTCTTGGCCTTTCCCAAGGGATGAAAAAGTGTCGGCTGAGAGTGATTAATGCCTTCCCAGCAGGGGTGAAGAGTGCCCTTTCAAGGGAGAAAAAGTGCCAGTGGCCAATAAGAGCGAGTCACATCTTCCCAATTACAGGGAATATCAGCACTCTCTCTATATATAGATTCTAGAGCAACCAGTTACCAGATTTTGATCGATGGTCTGGGAACAGGAATTGGATCAATATCCTCACTTTTTCTAGGTTACAGTTCAATCCCTGTGGAACTAGGAAGTTGGGTTTTGCTTGCCTCTCTAAGGAAGTGGATTGGATCAGCATCCTCCACCCCATTTTCTGATGTTCCATTTTTCATCCCTACGTGATTTGATGAACCCCACTACCTAGTGGCAAATCTTCTCCCCCCCCCCCATGACGCTATGCGTTGGTTTCAAAGTATGTCGGACATGGCAGATATGGACCTGCTCCATCCCCTCCAGCCTTGTCCAACAAAATGGAATTGGGTCACCACTCTTCTCCAAGACCTTCAAGATGAGATCATCAATCTCATTTGCCAAAATGGAAAGATAGTAGTACTAGTCCTGTTACCTGCCTCCCCCCCCCCCCCCCCCCCCCCGCTGTGAGCAGTTATGGGACAACACAAACCCCATTTCAATGTCTCCCTCTCTAGTGACAGAGACTAGGAAGGACAGTCCTGTCTCATACCTTGGAAGACTATGCCCTTTCCATTCTGATGGACTTGGATAAATTCCCAGAAAAGCCAGTTGCAGCAGGCCCTTCCCTTCCTTTAGGGTATCCTACAATTCGGGCTAAGTGATGGTGGAGGAAGGTGGTAAATGAGGTTTACTGCCTCCTTCTTCCAGTCTTGTGCCCAAGGTCTATATGGGCTGGGGACACAAGGATTCTCTCCAGTCAAGGCACTCAGTGAGGTTCTGGAGCTTGTGCAGAAGTTTTCCAGGCCAAGAGGCCGCCAGACAGCAGAATTAGTGGTCTGTTTCACCATCTCCACGTTGGTTGATGGTTTCCCTCTCTAGTCGTTGGGTTCATTCTCCTGCTTGGCCCCTTTAACCTCCCACACCCCTTGGACTTGAATGTTTCTCAAGTAGGGATAATAGCTGGAACCTGGATTCATCTCCTGGTCAAAGCCTTGGAGGCCTTGGATCTAAATGCTTGAACCCTAGTGATTTTAGATTCTCATACCGATCTCTTTTCAGCTGTCTTATTCAATCTGTTGAAGAAGAAATCGTTGTCTTCAGCCGCTCTTCAGCACTTGCTGGAGTCTGTGGCTAAAACATCGAGGCATGAACTCTCCATGTTCATGGCACACTGCGCAGCTTCTCCACCTCAACAGAGATGCTGCCTTTATACCACAGCAAGAACCTGTTGAGGACTGATGCTTGATGCGGAGATGCTGTTCAAAGGTATCATCCCCACCATAGTTACCAGATTTGAGGGACCAGCAACACCAGTCCCTGGCCATAACTCTGGGCCCATCAACACCGGCCAAGAAGCGCAGCCACCCTGATTAACAGATTGGACCTCCTCCTGAGTTAATTAAACAAGGTCAACTTCAAGAGCTGCACAAATAGCCCCAGTTTAAAATGCCCTTCTACTTGTCTTTCACTAGACAAGGCAGTCATAGAGGCCAAGAGAGGAAGTCTTTAGACTCCTTCCCTTTCCCCTTTTCATTAAGAGGGATCTTGTTGACCCTAGGGAGTCACATTTTATGCTGGTTCATCTTCCTCTTCCCATTGTCCCAGTAGTTGCCCAGCTAGCTCTTTTTTCAGAGGTTTGGTTTTATGGCTAAGACTTCATTGTCAGCTCACCTTTTTACCTCTCTCTCCTGGAAACTTTGAATGCGACTGTGAAATTAGTTCCCCTTGGGAGACGTTACGTGCACTCTCCACCTCTCCAGTTCCTGCTGGAGACCACACAAGGACATGCCAATGGCTTGGATCCCTCTGGGATTCAACTTTCACCACCACCCAATTTGGTGGCTAGATCAGAACTGGTTTCTGACCTGTGTCCCAATTGACATCCCCAAACGAACACCTATTTGTACACAAATCCATCAGATTCAGGGTGGGGTGCTCATCTGGAGACAGAGGGGGTAGTTCTTCAGGGATTGTTGTCTCGGAAGAGAAGTGACCCTTCATATCAACAACCTGGAAATATTGGCAGTGTCAACCTCATATGGATTCATTGTGTTATGAAATTGCCTCGAAAAACATATCAGTAGTAGCATACCTTATGTGGCAAGGAGGTATGCATGTTCATTATCTTTGCATGGGAGTCTGTAACCTCAGATCCAGGCAAAATGAATTTTCTTGTGGACAGCCTGTCCAGATGGGATTGAGGGGTACTCAAGAGGCACAATCTTAACCATGTGTGTGAGGTGATAATTAGTGGACTTTGTTGCTACACGACTTAACAACAGGCTACCTCTTTATGTCTCTCCAGTGCCAGATCATAGGACCTGGGCAGTGGATGCCTTCAGTCTGAAGTACGATTGTCTCTACACTTATTCTTTCCTGCCTTTCAAAATAATTCTTGATGTTCTCCACCAAGTCAGTATCTTCCAGTCTCAACTCATACTGATAGCTCCCCCCCCCCAGTGACCTCAGTGGCCATGGTTCAACAATCTACTCGACCTGTTGGCAGATGAAACTAGGAGATAACCATGGAGGAGGGACGTGCTGTGCTTTTGCAGCAAGGGGTCTCTCCTACACAACAAAATTATATATCTTCACATTCAGCTCATCTCAAATGATTGTTTCACCAAGACCAGTTTTCAAGTAAAATGCAAACTGCATCGCCCAGGCTAGGAAGCAATCCACTTCCAAATTGTATTATGCCAAGCGGAGAATTTTATGTAATTGGTGCAGCAGGAAATGCATTGATTTAAGCTGTCCATTTTAAAATATAGTTGCAGATTTTCTTCTCTTCTCCTTTTGTAGAATGAGAATGTTATGTATGTACCATTAAGGGCTAAAGGGGAGCCCTTTCTAACATTCAAGTTCTCTAGGGATTCCACTATTGTGTCTGATCCTCATCTTTTTTATTTCATCAGGTATTTTGAGCTTCAGAGGTCAGTATATTGCTCATTAATGCCTAGATTGAACCTTCCTACAATAACCTTACCCTGAAGACAATCTTCCTGCTGTCCTTAGTGTCATTGAGGAAGAGTGAGATTCATTGCCTTGTCAGTGGAAAAGGCTTGTGTACAGTTCATTGTTAAGTTTCTCTTCATTGACAACCTTGGTTCTTGCTAAGAATCAACTGCCTTTAGTTGCTCCAATTTCTATTGAGATTCCCAGTCTCAGTCATATCTCCAATGGGAATGATCAATACAGGCTTGTGTGCTGTAGGGTCTTAAGGTTTTATTTGACTTCCTCTAAAAGGAGGATAAAGGGTCAGAATCATATCTTTCTTCCGCATGAGGGTTCCTCTGATATTTTGGCGGCCACCATTTCTAGCTTTCCTTTGCCAACCAGGTTATTTTTTATAGCAAACAACTAGCTTCCCTTGTTAGCTCTTCCCCATGTAGAGATCCCCAGTCTCCGTCGTATCTGTGATGAGGGTTATCACGATTGACATGTATGCCCAGTTAGGGCCTTACGGTTCTGTTTGGCTGCTTCTAAAGTGAGAATGAAGGGGAGGAAGCATCTTTTCCTTCCCTTAAAAGGGTCTGCTGATATTTCAGCATTAACTATTTCTAGGTGGATTGCCCTAACAATCAAGAGGGCTTATCGGTCCCTTACTGAGAGAAACAGTTTTTTCATGAAGTTTAAAGCCCATGAGGTTTGAGCTATTGCCACCTCATGGGCCTCTCTAACTCATCTGTCATTGGAGGATGCTGTGAAAATCGTGTTTTGACATTCACAAACAACCTCCTCTTCCCTTTGATCTTTGGCCTACTAGAGCAAAGGCATATTTTCTTTGGGGCTCTCAATCGCAGCACAAAATGTGACCAAACAGATATCCACAGCAGTGGACTTTCCTACTCTAAGAGCGAGTATATCCATTTTTATGCATTTCGAGGCCATCAGCATTCAACTGCACTAGCAAATTTAGCAATGCAATAGTGACAGGTTATGTATTACTGATATTAAAATGTAGTTTATTTGAAAGGGAATTAAAGATAATTGTAATGCGCATTTGCCTATGATGTAGGGGATAGATTGATTGGGTCTGTATTCTTTCTTGTTCTGGACTTTCTAGAACTTTGCATCTAATGGGAGAATGGAACTTTTATTATATGGATAAGGGTAATTTTCATTCCATAAAGGCGAGCAATGCAATAGCGAGTGGTAAGTATTACATCATTAAAATTAGTTCCCACCCCAAAAAAAAAAAAAAAAAAAAATCCCTACATTTTTTGCATAAGAACTTTGGTTTGGATCATATTCCTTGATCAGAGTTTGTCGAGGGCTTTCACATATGATATGGAAGAGGCCTATTGATGTTGGGTCAAAGGTCAATGGTCAGGGTAATTCTGGCTCAAAAATAAAAATTGATTTTACAGAATAACTTTTGTTATTAAACTAGAGTAAGCTTCTTGACCAAACTTTGTGGGTCATGGTTTTAATTTAGGGTAATAAAGATACATATAGATTCTGGGATTTAGAGGTCAGAGGTCACTGTCATAGCAAGTCTAATAAGAAATAACACATTTTGTACATTGAAATTAGTTTAAGACTGCATACCTTGACCAAAGGTCGATAACATTGAGACCAATTGGCCAATTCATACCTTACTACTGTCTGCAAAGATGACTATTAAACATGAATGCAGGTGCACTATGTGCTGTTCATATTACTCTTATTCTTGTTAGCTCATTTGATCATAAAGTCAAGTGAGCTTATGGTATGTGTATCTGCTAGTCAACTGTCATCCATCAACATTTTCTATTTTCAATCTCTTCTCAAAAACCACTGGATCAGTTTTAATCTAATTTCGTTGGAAGCATCTTGAAAGCAAGCCCTTCCAGCTTCAAATATGGCCATCATTGCTAAAAAAGAAAACCCTTATTTGACTTATTGATGAAAACCACCATAATAACTGAACCAAATTTGACAGAAAGCAATGTTGTTTATAAATGATACCTATCAGCCATCCAATATGGCCACCACAACTAAATTAGAAAAACCTTTAAATGATCTCTCCTCAAAGCTGCTCAACAGAATTTAACCAAATTTGACAATGGATCCTGGCATACAGGTCTTTCAGCTTTTCTTATATAGTACAGGTCTGCAATTTATATGGTCTTTGTGACTAAAAGGAACAACTTCAAACATCTTATTTTCAAATGCTGCTCAAATCTTTTTTACAAAATGGAACAGAAAGAATCCTGGCATAAAAGTCTTACAAATTTGTACAAATGAAACTGATCTGCCATGATGCTGGTTTGCCATCCAGTATGGCTGCTGTTTACAAAAATAGAAGATATTTTTATAGACCTATAAAAAAGCTTTCAACAGAGTTTGATAAAATGTGCTGAAAAGAATCCAGTCTTTCAGCTTTATTTAAATTATACCAATCCCTAATTAAATATGGCTAATGTTACTAACTATAGAGAAACAATATTTAATGACTTCTGCAAAAGTATTCCACAACAGCATTTGAACAAATTGACATAAAGCAAACTGGCATAAGGGTCTTTCAAGTTTATGCAGCCAACAAATTAGGCAGCATTTACTAGTATTGTTTTTAAAACAATTTCTTTTTAAATACCCAAAACTGCTTACTGGCATTTTATAGAATTTGGCAGAATCCATCCTGGTCCATAGGTCTTTTAATTTCATGCAAAAAATACCAATTTAATGTCCAATATGGCTGTTGTCACTGAAAATAGAAAATAAAAACATTAAATGACTGTTCAGAAAAAAGACTTAATACAATTGTCCCATACTTGACAGAAAGCTGTTGTTGTTGTTCTTGGTTGGTTTTCATTGACACATTTAACCCAATAAAAAAGGGTATATCATACCAAATAAATGAATACCTAATGCTTTTCCCAAGAACACACAGAGGCAACCAACTCGGGCTTGGCTGGGCTGGTATCAAACCTGTGACCACAATAGATAGCGAGTCTGATTCTCTATCAACTGATCTACTGCAGTTTCCTTGACAGAAACCATCTTGGTTTTTAATGGATTTGAATTTTTTTATAGATTATACTGATCTGTTATCAATACATGGATATCTGAAGATACTAAAAATAGAAGATTCTTCAAGCAACTTTTCTTTTCAACACCAGTCTACAGATTTTGATGAAACTTATCCGAAAGCATTATACTAATCTATATATGTTGTCCTAATACATTTATGTAGTTTGCTTTCTGGCACATCAGGCAGATATGTCAGCCAGGTGTGCTAATCAAACCCACATGGGCCTCTTGTTTTCTGACAATATAATAAGAGTTCCTATTTTAATTTGTTTCTATAACTCTGTCAAATTTTATTAGTCACTTGATCAAATATAACAATGCCTGCCATAAATGAATGCATACTTATTGAAGTGGCTTGGAGTAATATCATAAAAACTGACATCAGTTAGGGAAACACCTTTTCAGACTTCAAAGTCTTTATTATTCTGTTGAAAAGATAACTTGTGTACTTGCTGATGTACACATGCAAGTAATCTCAATGTGGAAATAACTGACATCAGCTCAGAAAAAAACTTTTCAGACTGGTCATTTCCCAATCATTATTATCTCTTTGAAAAGATAACTTGTGTGCTTGTTCATGTAGACATACAAGTCATCTTTTTTAACATTGTTTGTACAACCTTGAACAAGAAACTCCACTTTAAGCCTGCTTTTCATGTAGCTAGAACATAACAAACTTTAACATTGATCTTAATGTAAAAACTGTTAACGTTGGTCTTAATCCTATGTGTGAACAGATGGACAGACGTGGACAAGCTGACAAAAATCCTTAAATTTAAGGGGTCGCTTTGAAAACTCTTTTGAATTTAAGAGGTTGTCCTGACAAATCTCTTGAATTTAAAAACAAATATTATGATCGAAAATTGAATTTGTTGAAAAAATCCTTAAATTTTGACAATATAATTTTTTTTTTGTTTTTGGTTTTAACAGCACTTTTAGCACATAATTTGAATTATCATGCCAAGTAAATGTGAGCCAAGTGTCTTTCCCAAGGATACATCAAGGTTGTCGACCTGGGTGGGTATCAAACATGCAACACTTGTATTACAAGTCCTATGCTCTACCAACTGAGCTACTGCAGCTCGCTTTACACTTCGGTGGATGAAATGACATCCAACATTTGTTGTTACCAGTTGGAGTAATGTCTCTTGCTGCACACTAATCACATTTGCAGATTGATGACTAATTATATAAGGAGTTTTTTGTACCTATTTATGATGATAAAAAGTAGCTAGTGGAAAAAGTTCAGTCTCCATGAGAAAAAATACACCTTGAAAACTTTTTTTTATCTATTTATGCAGTGATAAAGTAGTTTATGGATAAATTTCAGTCTCCATGAGAAAAAATAACCCTTGAAAACTTTTGTATTTATTTATGCAGTGATAAAGTAATTTATGGAGAAAATTCAGTTTCCATGAGAAAAATACACCTTGAAAATGTTTGTATCTATTTATGCAATGATAAACAAAGTAGCTTATGGAGAAAGTTCAGTTTCCTTCAGAACAAATACATACTGAAAACTGTTGGAAGTCTATGGGAACTCCTTGAAAAGTCCACGAAGACAAAACCCACTAGGACTGTATGAATCATGTTAAAAAGAGGATGACTCTATGTTATAACTTTATAACTTTTGGTATAAGAAAGGAAGGATAGAATTTAAGTAAACAATGATTCAACATTTGACCTGCTGTTTATATTTAAAGAGAAGAAATGGAAGAAAAAGATAAATCCTGCATAAATGACTTTATATTCTCTTCTGTTTGTTTGAATCAAATGTGGGGACAAAATCACAACTGAAAGGGATTTGGTCTATAAGTGTACAAGAGAGAATGATGACATATTTACATTTAGATTCAGCACCATGTTAAACTGTATGAGAGAGAATGCCAAAATATTCATGTTTAGATTCTGCATGGTTATACTAGATGTGAATACAAATCTAAAACAACATCACAAAATTAAGTAGAAATGCCAAAAGGTCAAAGGCAAAGGTCACTTTAACAGAAAGAAGAAAAATGGTTTCTTTATAATAACATCGCCTACCTGGACCAAAATTTGTGGATGGCTTGCACATGGGGTAAGAAGAAGACTTGATTTTGGGGTCAAAAGATCAAGGGCACTGTGCTGTGAAAAGGAAAATGGTCCCCACACAATAGCATTAGATCTGCATCAAAGACCTCAACTGAACTTTGTAGATTAATTGCACTTGGCATATGGAAAAAAGTATATCACTTTGGGGCTTCAAAGGTCAATGTCTCTGACTGAAAGAAGAAATGGATTCTGTACACAAAATTTCAGCTCTTAACTATTTACATTAACCAAAGTTTTTGGCTGACTTGCATGTTGTGGAATGAAGATGCCTATTGATTTTGGGGTCAAAGGTTAAACATCAATGTCACTCTGACTGAAAGATAAGACATGTTTTTGCATAATAACTTTAGCACTATATCATGTATCTTGACCAAAGTTTGTGGAGGGCTTGCACTTAATGTATGGAAAATTTGATTTAGGTGTCAAAAGTCAAGGTCATTGTGGCTCAGAGAAAAATGGGTTTCTGCAGAGTAATTTGTGTTCTAGAGTAAGTTTTTTTGGGAAACTGTTCGGATGCCTGGTACTTAGGGTAATAAAGAAACTTATAGGTTGAGGGACCTAAAGGTCAAAGGTCATGACCATGGTAAGTCTAATAAGGAAATAGATGTGGGGGTAGTCATATAATGTACCATTCATTGTACTCTTGTTCGATCTGAGTATTGTAATCTGTATACATTATCTGTGTTTCAGCTTCTGCTGGTCCCATGCCAACCCCATCAACCAGTGACACTGACAGGTTCATGCGCATTGCATATTTGTTGGTTGATGTGGGATCAGAAGTCCTGAGACACCTTATGCGTCATCACACAGTCACTCCAACCAGCACTCTCAACCAATATCTTGCTAACAACAGTAACACCATCAACAGTCTTCTTAAAAAGAAGGTGTTAAACATTTCCCAAATGGACATCCTGTTCCCACCAAATGGAGGCAACACAAACCTTGATGAATATGACATCACACTGCTATCTGCTCTCTTTAATAACATTGTACCTCAGCTGAGTCATCAGGAAAAGAGCATGATACAAGCTATGCGAGAAGAAAGAAACAAAGTGTATGGCCATGCTAAGTCATGCAAGATGAATGCTCATGACTACCAGAGATATTATAACAACATTAGCTCAACATTGATCACCCTCAGTCAGCAATGTGGGGACCCCAATTTTGAGAATGAAATATTGCTGAAAATTCACCAGACTCAAGTTCCAGCAGTACCTGCTGGATCCTACCTCGACATACTCAAGACTTGGTTCAGCAGGATAGAAACAGTAGAGGAATCATTAGAAACATTTGGAAGCGCACTACAGGTTTTGACATCAAGGGTAGATGCTCTTGAATCTCAGAAATCAGATGATGAAGGTGAGGGATCAGAAATAAAGAAAATAAAATATAGCAGTATACAATCATAATGAACTCCAAATATTGCCATAATGACTGTAAACAGATTTAAACGTCGTTATAGAGCTGCTTGCAGCTGGAAATTCTTGTTGTATGCAAGAAAAAAAACATTTCTCAGGAAATTCAGCATTTTAAAGTTTTAGCAATCTGGGCTGTTATATTGAAGAAGCCCTATACAGAGTGTTATAACTGTTATTATTGAAGAAACTGTAGACAGTGTTATAACTGTTATTATTGAAGAAACTGTAGACAGTGTTATAACTGTTATTATTGAAGAAACTGTAGACAGTGTTATGACTGTGATTATTGAATAAACTGTAGACAGTGTTATGACTGTGATTATTGAATAAACTGTAGACAGTGTTATGACTGTGATTATTGAAGAAACTGTAGACAGTGTTATAACTATGATTATTGAATAAACTGTAGACAGTATTATGACTGCTGATAGAAGAAACTGTAGACAGTGTTATGACTGCTTATAGAAGAAACTGTAGACAGTGTTATGACTATGCTTATAGAAGAAACTGTAGACAGTGTTATGACTATACTTATAGAAGAAACTGTAGACAGTGTTATGACTGTGATTATAGAAGAAACTGTAGACAGTGTTATGACTGCTTATAGAAGAAACTGTAGACAGTGTTATGACAGTGCTTATAGAAGAAACTGTAGACAGTGTTATGACTGCTTATAGAAGAAATGTAGGCAGTGTTATGACAGTGCTTATAGAAGAAACTTTAGACAGTGTTATGACTATGCTTATAGAAGAAACTGTAGACAGTGTTATGACTGTGATTATAGAAGAAACTGTAGACAGTGTTATGAATGATTATTGAAGAAACTGTAGACAGTGTTATGACTATACTTATAGAAGAAACTGTAGACAGTGTTATGACTATGCTTATAGAAGAAACTGTAGACAGTGTTATGACTGCTTATAGAAGAAACTGTAGACAGTGTTATGACTGCTTATAGAAGAAACTGTAGACAGTGTTATGACTGCTTATAGAAGAAACTGTAGACAGTGTTATGACTGCTTATAGAAGAAACTGTAGACAGTGTTATGACTGCTTATAGAAGAAACTGTAGACAGTGTTATGACAGTGCTTATAGAAGAAACTGTAGACAGTGTTATGACAGTGCTTATAGAAGAAACTGTAGACAGTGTTATGAATGATTATTGAATGATTATTGAAGACAGTGTTACAACTGTTATTTTAAGACTGAGTTATGAAAGAAAATTTAGTAAACTGAAGTTTCATTGATCTGTGCTGGATTTTACCTCATTGTATTCAAAACTTAATTCATTAGGATAGAAACAGTTTGTGATGCATTACAGATTTGACATGAAGACAACAAGTACTAGAATTAAAGAAAACATCTCCGACAAGTCAGGCTTTAACATACATGTACTTCATTTGAAATATTGAAATAGAAACATACATGTATTTCATTGAAAATATTGAAACATAAATATCCATGTATTTCATTGAAATATTGAAACATAAACATACATGTATTTCATTGAAATATTGAAATATAAATATGCATGTACTTCATTTGTAACATTGAAACATAAACATACATGTACTTCATTTGAAACACTATAACAAACACGTGTACTTCATTTGAAATATTGAAACATAAACGTACATGTACTTCAATGGAAATATTGAATCATAATCATACAAGTGCTTCATTTGAAATGTTGAAACATTAGCACACATGTACTTCATTTGAAACATTGAAACATAAACACACATGTACTTCATTTGAAAATTGAAGCATAAACATACATGTACTTCATTTGAAAATTGAAGCATAAACACACATGTACTTCATTTGAAAATTGAAGCATAAACATACATGTACTTCATTTGAAAATTGAAGCATAAACGCACATGTACTGAATTTGAAAATTGAAGCATAAACATACATGTACTTCATTTGAAAATTGAAGCATAAATATACATGTACTTCATTTGAAAATTGAAGCATAAACACACATGTACTTCATTTGAAAATTGAAGCATAAACATACATGTACTTCATTTGAAAATTGAAGCATAAACATACATGTACTTCATTTGAAAATTGAAGCATAAACATACATGTACTTCATTTGAAACATTGAAGCATAAACATACATGTACTTCATTTGAAACATTGAACCATAAACGTACATGTACTTCATTTGAGATATTGAAACATATATGTACATGTACATCATTTGAACATTAAAACATAGACACACATGTATTTCATTTTAAATATTGAAACATGTACATCATTTGAAATATTGAAACAAATACATGTACTTCATTTTAAATATTGAAACATAACACACATGTACATCATTTGAAATATTGAAACAAATACATGTACTTCATTTTAAATATTGAAACATAACACACATGTACATCATTTGAAATATTGAAACATAAACACACATGTTCATCATTTGAAATATTAAAACATAAACATACATGTACATCATTTGAAATAATGAAGTACTAACATACACATGAGCTTCATTCGAAATACTGAAACATAAACATGCTTCTGCTTAAAGGATCAGTCTCTGGAAAGTGAGTCCTGAACAGAAATGTTCTTGCATTAATAGTACAGATCAGAAAAGTTCATCCTAGACAAATTCTTAAATCAATAATGCATCACAGAAAAGTTCATCCTAGACAAATTCTTAAATCAATAATGCATCACAGAAAAGTGAGTCATAATCTGCACATACTTGAAACAAGAATCTCAGCGAACTTTATTCACGCACATTTATGTCAAAAAATTGAAAGAACAATACCAGATAAGTTAGTGACAAACATATGTGCCTTTAAACTGAAGAAAGAATATCATTAAAGTGAGTCAAAATCATAAATGCACTTGTCGGCACTTGAAGGAAAAATCGCAGAACAGTGAGTGTAAAACAAAAATGTACAATTCTTGGAAATTCAATCAAAAATGGTACTAGAACTGGACATAATGGAACAATCTAAGAAAGGCTGGTCACAAACATATAAACTTGAATATCTCTTTAAAATAAGTAATACGCATAGGTGTGCTTGAATAGAAGGAAAAATCTCATGAACGTTAGTCATAAACATTCTCACTCTTGAAAGATCCAGTTGACAAGTTGATGAAAATAACCGAGTCCTGGACCATAGAAATCTTCCTAGGGAGACAACTTTTTATGTGACATGTAACCCTAACAGTTTATTTCTTTAACTATTAACATGTAAATAAGTCTGCCTCATCTTGCAAAGTTTAGAATTAACTGCATTCCATATTTTCAGCTGTAAATAATGTCAATACACAAGCATTTAATCATAACATTACAAGGGTTTACAAGTTACTGGGAAAACGGAGAAAAGGCCAGTAATAATAATAACTTTGTTCGCAACCAGGGAAAGCTCTGTTTTAATAATAGTAATATTAGGGTAATGCAGTAATCAGGGTTTCTGAGCTACTTTGGAAATGGGGGAAATCAGAATAGCTTTGCTCCTGACCTGGAAAAATCCTGTATATTTTCAAAAATTGGTAAAAGAATGGAAACAATTGGGTATTTAGACTCCACCTTAGACACAGTTGAAGAACAAGAAAAAAAGTAATTTAATTATCATGAGCTGAATGTATTGGCTTAAATTACCATACTTTTTGGAAGTTGCAAAATTCCTCAGTCACTAGATGTAAAATTGTTGCATATGTCACTCAGTGGGCCTATTAAAGTCTTAGTCGGTATCTTGTCCAGTCAACTAAATCATTAATATTTTGGAAACTGCACAGATGTACTCTAGGACATATATCCCAACAATTCTCTCTTAGTACTGATAACTCTGGTAAGGGTACTAGGAACAGTAGATGGGGAAAGTTTCAAACCATTTTTTTTACTAGTGGTAAGCCCTTCATGTAACGTTCCATAGAAAGTCACTATTTCCAAGCATGCAAGTCACTCGACCATGTCCATCTTTGAAAGTAAATGAAAATGAAATGTAACTTGAGACTTATGTAAAGTTCTAAATAGTTATGTTGTGTTCTCTTTTTAAACTTTTGACTCCAGACAGGCTTATCTTTCTTTAAATAAAATGATCTCCTCACAACTTTTAGTGATCTCAAGGTTCTCATTTTGTTAGAGTTTGATGAACCAGTATACCCACTTGTAAAGGAAATCATTTCATGTACTATCAGTATTGTAAAAATGTTTAGCTCTGCTGGCCATAATGCCAAATCATTTCATGTACTATCAGTATTGTAAAAATGTTTAGCTCTGCTGGCGATAATGCCAAATCATTTCATGTACTATCAGTATTGTAAAAATATTTAGCTCTGCTGGATATAATGCCAAGTGTACTTATGGTATGGTCCTTTGTCCATCAAGTGTAATCCGCTGTGCTTCTTTGCAATTTCTCAAAAACCTCTTGCAACAGAATTTTACCAAATTGAAAAGAAACCCTGACATCAAGCTATTTCAGATTAGTTCAAATGATGCCAATCTGCCATCAAATATGGCTGCTGTTACTATAAATAGAACAACTTTAAATGCCATCATATCGAAATCCGCATGACAAAATTTGACCTAATTTGGCAGAAAGTACTCTGGGATGAAGGTCATCCAAATTTGTTAAAAAGATGCTGATCAAATATGACTGCAGTTACTAAAATAGAAACCACTTTTCAATGATTTCTTACAAACTGCTCGACATAATTTGACCAAATTTGACAAAAATTATCCTGCCTTGAAGGTATTTCAAAATGTTAAAATGATGCCAATCCACCTTCAAACCTAACTGCCTTTATGAAAAATTACTTCTGAAAAACTGCTGAACAAAATTTGACCATATTTGATTTAAATCATCCTGTCATGAAAGTCTTTCAGGTTTGTTGAAATGATGTCAATCCACCAATAATATGACTTAATATATAAAAAAAAAATGTCAATGACATCTATAAAGCCACTCAGCAGAATTAATCAGATTTGATGTTTTTTTGCACATATGATGCCGATCTGCCATCAAACCTAGCTGCCTTTACTAAAAGCATGCTGTCATGGCAGTCTTTCAGGTTTGTTAAAATGATGTCAAACCACCATCAGTATATATATAAAATGAATGTGAATGACTTCTATAAAGAAACTCAGAAGAAACTGAGCAGATTTGATGGAAAGCATAGATGGCTTTCAATTTTTGCGTATATGATGCCAATCTGCCATCAAGACTTTACTTAAAGTGATTTCTTCTCAAAAAGTGCCTAGCAACATTTAACCAAATTTTGACTGAGAACATCCTGTCATGAAAGTATTTGAGGTTCATTGAATTTATGCTGATTGATCATCAATATGGCTCAATACAGGGAAAAAAAAGATGACTTCAGCAGAATTTGAGCACATTTGATGGAAAGCATCCTGGCATGAAGGTCTTCCAGATTTATTTATATGATCTGATCCCCATGAATATAGCCACCATTTCTAAAAGCAAAAGCATTGAAACTACTTCAAGTGACCTCCCCCCCTCCCCCCCACCTTTTGGAATTTTATAAGATTTTACAGAAGGCATCCCAGCATAGATGGCTTTCATTTTGGCACATATGATGCTGATCTGTCATGGTCACTGTTAGTAAAATCCAAGAACGACTTTATTTCAAACACCACTCAATAGAATGTGACCTAATTTGACATAAAGAATCCTTGGATAAAGGCATTTAAAATTTGAACAAAAATGAGGCCAATCCACCATCAAATATTACTGCCATTACGAAAGGTAGATTAAACTTTAAATGACTTCTCAGAAACTGCTTAGCAGAAATTGACCAAATTTTACAGAAAGCAATCTGATAATAGGGTCTTTCAAACTGATACAAATGATACCAATTCACCATTAAATACAGCCACCACTACTAAGACTGAAAAATCCTTTAAATGATGCCTTTTCAAAAAAAGTACTCAACAGACTTTTTGACCAAACTTTGCAGAAAGCATTCTAGCATAACTAGCTTTTATGTTTATACAAACAATGCCAGCCTGCCATTAAATATGGCTGCTATTACTAAAACTAGATAAACCTGTATAACTTCTAAGACACCACATAACAGACTTTTATCAAATTTCCCAGACTTGGTTAGGTTGACTGCCATGTTGTGTCTTTAGACATGACACTTTCCTCTCATTGCCCAACAAAAACTAACTAAAGTCACTAGGCAAAACACCTTATTCTTTTGAATTATATGCAACAAAAAAACATTTGCTTTAATAAGAATTAATTTCTTGTAAAATTCATGTAAAAGTTTAGACTTTTATTTGGAGAGAATTATTGCTAAAAACATGTAATTCTTGAATATTTTGAACCAAGTTTTATAAGTTTGGTTAAAAAAAGTTTGATAGTTGTTAGTATTGCCATATTAAAGTGCCCAAAACATTTGTCGTTTACATGTCATCACATGAAACAAATTATGTGTATTTTGTATTTTTTAGCTTTTTATAATAAAAACTAGAATAACCCAATATGTTCTCCTCCTGTAACACATGCAGATTGAAAATCTTAAGAGCAAAGAATATCATGACCTTAGACACACACACCCCAAAAAAACTGAACATTTGATAGTCGATCTAGGCTAATCAGATGGTGGGGCTCAAACCTGCAAACTTCTGGTCATGTGTCCAACACTTTAACGACTGAGCCACCACAGTTACCTTAGATGCTGATATCAATTGAATTCAAGATATGACTCCAGAGACAGGTCCCCAGAAGTGCAATTACAGATCCAGGAATCCATACTGACTGTACAAATTAACTCCCTTTATAAAGCCAAGTAAGTTGTATATATTTCAAGGGTGAGGCTATGAAAAGTGTCTATGGTATGAATTAGCGCTTGTCACCATTGGCTGGGAATGATCGAGAGGACAATGCAGGTTGTATAAATAACTTGTCCCTTTTTATGCAGAGAAAGTGATATATATATATATATATATATATATATATATATATATATATATATAGAGAGAGAGAGAGAGAGAGACATTAATAGACAACATAGCAACTATGTGCTACAAGCTTTTCTTTCCTTTCTGCAGTTTCAATACATGTGTACATTTGCATTCACAAGCTGACATGTTAACTGCCTAGGTGAATGATATCAAGCCCACTTGGGCCTCTTGTTGGTAAATGTGACAGCCCTAATTGATCATATATTACTGCCTTGATCTATCAATAATCATTCCTTTTGATTTCCTTATCCTATATGGGATGCAGTCAGAGAAGTAAAGGTAGTTTGTTGATGCTGTACAGTTTAAATCATTCCTTATTATTTCCTTATCCCATATGGAATGCAGTCATAGTACATTTAATGTAGCATGTTTATGCTGTACAATTTAAATCATTCTTTATTATTTCCTTATCCCATATGGAATGCAGACATAGTAGTACATTTAAGGTAGCATGTTTATGCTGTACAATTTAAATCATTCCATAGTACCGATATTTCCTTATTCCATATGGGATGTAGACAGAGTAGTCAATTTTCTAGAAATAAACTGAAATTTTTTTTAAAGATGTGTGGAAACCCTGAGTAATGATTACTTACTAATTTATCAGCTGTAAATAAACTATAGACGTATATTCATGATGCTGATACCAGTTGTGTATTAGAGTTACTATACATAATTCAGCAATTTATAAAATCATTTATTTGCTCAAAATTGAAGCAATTTGATAGAATGTGGTATATCGTGTTTGTATGTAAATTTTGTTTAAATATAAATATGTACTCTTTTATTAGTGTAAACATGGACCAATATTTAACTTCAAAATACAAAAAAAAGAGAATGTTATCATTACTTCTATTGATATGAATCAAGTTCAGTGAAACAACTTGTTATGTAAGAAACATGTATATGGTAACCTTTATTTTAGTATGTATATTCTAGTGCCAATAAAGCAGAATTGTTGCCACTGCTAGAATTGTCAAAGAAACATTAAGACAATTTGTATTATTCAGGTACATATTCATTCATTGTAGGAAATACTTAATAAGTTCATTATATGTGGTGTGATTTGTTTTAAAGAGTAAACTGATGTAAGACTAAAAAGATATTCTTGTCATTTATTCACACAACTTTGAAAACCCCAGCCCCTATATTTGTACAGTAGTTAAACTAAATCAAAGTATGCAGCATAGGTGGTGAGACAGGTTTGCAGAGGAAAAATGTTTCCCAAGTTGCATGTAAGTATGCATGTATGTACATATGTATATAAGTATTTTTGTATGTATGTATATATGTATGTACATATGTATGTATGTATGTACATTATGTATGTATGTATGTATGTATGTATGTATGTATGTATGTATGTATGTATGTATGTATGTATGTATGTATGTAACTTTCTATCCACTTTTATATCTGTATATTTTTCCTACTATCCCATCTATCTATGTCTATATAATCTATCTGTCTGGCTGCCTGTCTATGTATCTACTTATCTATCCATAGATGTATCTATCTATCTATCTATCTATATCTATTTAATATATCTATCTAATCTACCTATCTTCTATATATCTATCTAGCTAACTGTCTGTCTCTCTATGTATGTATGTGTGTATATATCTGTCTATGTATATATTTGTCTGTCTGCCCATCTATGTATCTATTTATTGATCTATCTATCTATCTGTCTGTGTATCGATCTATCTATATATCTATCTGTTTGTCTATGCATCTATCTATCTATCCATCAATGTATCTATATATGTCTGTCTATCTATCTGTCTGTCTGTCCATCTATTGTTATGTCTGTCTGCCAATCTCTCTGTCCATATATCTATATATATATGTCTGTCTGTCTCTGTCAAAATCTATCTCTATGTATCTATCTATCTCTGTATCTAGCTATCTGTCTATCTATCTATATATATATATGTGTGTGTGTGTGTGTCTATCTGTATGTATATGTATCTATGTATCTATCTGTCCATGTATCTATCTATTTGTATGTCTGTCTATGTGTCTATGTATGTATGTATCTATATCTATCTCTATGTCTATGTATCTATATGTCTGCATAGCTATCTGTCTGTCTATGTATGTATCTATCTATATATCTGTCTATGTATCTATATATTGATCTATCTGAATGTCTGTCTGTCTATGTATCTATCTATGTATCTATCTGTCTGTCTATGTATCTATGTCTTTCTACATATATCTGTCTATATTTCTATCTATTGATCTATCTGTATGTCTGTCTGTCCATCTATCTATCTCTCTGTATGTCTGTCAATCTATCTATATATCTGTATGTCTATATATCTATCTGTCTATGTATCTATCTATCTATATATATGTCTGTCTGCATATGTATCTATCTATCTGTCTGTCTGTCTCTATGTATCTATCTGTCTCTCTGTATGTGTATCTATAGTTCTATGTATCTGTCTTTGTATATATGTATCTATCTCTCTCTCTGTCTCTGTCTATGTATCTATCTATCCAGCCATCTATTATCTACCTATCTATCTCTCTGTATATCTATCTATCTATGGATCTATATATCTATCTATGGATCTATCTGTCTATGGATCTATCTAGCTATGGATCTATCTGTCTATCTATATATCCCATCTATCTATATATCCTATCTATCTATCTGTCTATCTATATATATATATATATATATATATATATATATATATATATATATATATATATATATATATATATATATATATTATATATATATATATATATATCTATGGATTCAACTGTCTGTCTGTCTATCTATATATCTATCTATCTGCCTGTCTATGTATCTGTCTATTTTTGTATCTGTCTGTCTATCTATATGTCTATCTATCTGTATGTATATGTGTCTGCATGCATCAATCTGTCTACCTATCTATCTGTCTGTCTATCTATCTGTATATCTGTGTGTTTGCATGCATCAATCTGTCTACCTACCTGTCTGTGTGTGTGCATGCATCAATCTGTCTACCTATCTGTATGTCTTTGGTCAAGTCATAAGTCAAGGTTACCATGTGGCTGGAAAATGAAATTGTTTCTGCACACAAAATTCAGTTCTCCATGTACTGTCACCAAAGTTTGTGGATGTTTTACACTCTGGTTAAGAAAGAAACATACTGAGTTTGGGGTCAAAAGATCAAAGGATAAAGTCACATTGAAAGAAGAAAAATGTTTCTTCCACATAATAACTTTAGTTCTAGACTAAGTACCTTGACCAAAGTTTGTGGAGAGCTTGCTCTTAAGGTAAGGAAGAGTCCTATTATTTGATAGTCACAACGTTAAAGGCGAAAGGCAGTGTGCCTCAAATAAAAAAATGTTTTTTTTATTATAACATTTGTGCTAGAGTGGATGGCTTGCAATTTAGGTAAGAAAGAACACTATACATTTTGGGGTCAAAAGGTCAAAGGTGAAGGTCATAGTCTAATAAGAAAATAATGGTTTCTGCGCAGTAAGTTTAGTCGAAGACCACTTGTGTAGGGTCAATGCCCTCATAGCCTGTTGATCAGTAATCTCCAGAGTCAATCATACCTTGCAAGTGCCTACATAGAAAGGTTATTTAACACGGGGCAGGCATACAACATACTATGCATGATAGTCTTGTTTAAAACGTGGGTAGGTTTTTTTTAATACAGCATGTTATTATTAAAATGTTCAAAAAGTCTAGGATGGGTCTAATCTTCAAGCATAGTCATTGGAGAAATATTGTATATCTATAATATCTATGCTAATGTGATATGTACATTTTACTTGTGGCTTGTCCTGGTGGATTTTATTGGCTGGGATGTGAGTACAAATGTAGACACTAAAAATGGAGCAATATGTAACAAAATTTAATACAAATGGAACTTGTTATGAAAAAGCAATATGATACCTTAAAACATAATGTCCATACAATACTTTAAAAATTTAATAAAAAAGGCTAAAATGTAATTCATGTGATTATTTATGTGAATCAATGTACCATAGATTCACTTGGAAAAAGAAGAAAGGCTGAAAAAGTTAATCAAGCATGACAAGTGGGATTCTTAAACTGAGGAGTTATTAACACAGGACTTGCCAATATTCTTAAAAATTCCAGCACCATCTGTATTACGATTAAACAATGAACAAAAAATTGTGTGGCTAAGAAAGTTGTGGAAGTCAACACAAAAGATATGGAAGAAATTTAAACAATTTCAAAAACATATTTAATTAGAGCGGCCTACCTGACAATTTTGTTGAGGGAGACAGATAGCATAACAATCACATTTTAAATGCAGGAGACACTCCATTTCAGAGCCAAACTTTGTTGTTTTTACCATATTTTAAAATATGACGAATAACAAGTCATGAACTGTAAAACAGCTTAATTGCTGAAAAAAGGCAGAAACTGCAAACTCCAAATTATGACAGTAAATGTTCAACAAATACTCGTGTAGACCAACCTACAGGTGATGTACATGAGCTGAAAAGCGGGAACAGGACTTGCACGACAATGGATTAAAAATATCTCAAATTAAAATAGATGAAGATTGGTTTATCAAGGACTTAATAGTTTTAGGGCAAAGTTGCCCATCTTGAGGATATAAGACACATGGCTGCTTTGTTGCAAAGATTGATCTGTCATGCAACATTGGGTGATCACATGTTTCAGGGATGAACCAAGGCTGAGAAGCAAAAACTCTAACAAAGATTATCTTGCAAATGTAAAAGCAAGATGTGTCAATGAGTTGAACAAGAGTACAATAAATGACACCTGCCTCATATTTTATGGTACTTTATGCAAGCAGTTGATACACTAAACTTACTGCACACTAATCATCATTTTCTTATCAGATTTACCGTGACCATGACCTCACACCTTTAAACCCCAGAATCTATAGATTTATATATACAAGCCATCCACAAAGTGTAATGAAGGAACAAAATTTATTCTGTAAAGTCCATTTTTCTTGAGCCACAATAACTGTGACCTTTTCTACCTTTTGACCACCAAAACAACAGATCTCTTCCATACCTTAAGTTCAAGGTAAAAGTCAAGAACTAAACCCAAAAATCGATAAGCTTCTTTCTTACCCAACATGTAAATCATCTACTAACATTTGTTAAAGTACCTGGTACTGAAATTTCCTGCATAAACAAGTTTTCTTCTTAGAATCACAGTGGCTTTGACTTTTGTCCTTTTGACCCTAAAATAAATAGGATTTTGTTTCCTTACCCCATATGCAAGCTAACAAAGTTTCGTTCACATATGTCATGTAGAACTAATGTTATTGTGCAGAAACAATTTGTATTCTTTCTGTCAAATTGATCTTGACCTTTAATCATCCAATGGTAGTGTGAAATAAGGAGGATTCTTCCTTACCCCAAGTGCAAACAATCCAAATAAGATTGGCAACTCATGATGGTGGAAAATTTGAGTTACTGTGCATACATTATTTTGCCTCCTTAGGTCACAGTGACCTTTGCTTCTGAAATCAATGTGTTTTGCCTGATTGACTCCCATCATTTGAACAAATATTGAAAGGCCCTTATGTTAGGATGCCTTCTGTCATATTGGGTACAATTATGTTGGGTGGTTTTTGGAATTACATTAGATGATTACCTCATAGACCTAACACTTTTGACCAAATTTTTCATCATTGGTCCATCATACACTTTTGACAACATTTTTCATCATTAGTGCATTATACACTTTTGACCAAATTTTTCATCATTGGTCCATCATACACTTTTGACAACATTTTTCATCATTAGTGCATTATACACTTTTGACCAAATTTTTCATCATTGGTCCATCATACACTTTTGACAACATTTTTCATCATTAGTGCATTATACCACTTTTGACCAAATTTTTCATCATTGGTCCATCATACACTTTTGACAACATTTTTCATCATTAGTGCATTATACACTTTTGACCAAATTTTTCATCATTGGTCCATCATACACTTTTGACAACATTTTTCATCATTAGTGCATCATACACTTTTGACCAAATTTTTCATCATTAGTGCATTATACACTTTTGACCAAATTTTTCATCGTTGGTCCATCATACACTTTTGACAACATTTTTCATCATTAGTGCATCATACACTTTTGACCAAATTTTTCATCATTAGTGCATTATACACTTTTGACCAAATTTTTCATCATTGGTCCATCATACACTTTTGACAACATTTTTCATCATTAGTGCATCATACACTTTTGACCAAATTTTTCATCATTAGTGCATCATTGCAAATTGGTTTAGCTGCAATTGATGACTTTACAGATGTTTGTTAACAGCGCAGTAATTGTAGCAATTGCCTCCTTTATTTTGAAAAAAATCCTGCTGAACGGCTGACAAATCAGCATTGTTGAATTAAACTCTATTTTTCTTTGATTACACTGATTAATAAACCACAGACTAACTCAATCTTTTATATAATAAAATAATTCCATATATAGAGATGATAAATTAACTCATTCTTATATATAAAAAAATAATTCCATATACAGAGATGATAAATTAGATATTTACCTTTTAGCTTTTGAAGCAGAGGTTGTCAACTATTTTCTTTTACTGAATTGTGTACTGCCAATCATCATGTGACTTACTTACACCCAGCTTGTAAGACAACTGATCTCATTATGACTTTGTTATAGTTCTTACACCTTGCTAGATTAATTTTTAACAGAAATACTTGTTTTTATATCTGAATGATTGACTAATCATACTCCTAGAATTTGTTTTGAGGTAATGAAGTAAATGAGTTGAGCAAGATTGATCAAGAAATACACTTCTGATGACTTGGAACACTGACAATCAAAATCAGTTGATGGCTCATCAATATAAAGTTGCATACAAATTGTGGATCTAACATTCAGCAGACATTGCTCTACTAAATGACGATACAAGAAGCTGATAATATATATATATATGTATATATATATATATATATATATATATATATATATATATATATATATATATATATATATATATATATATATATATATATATATATATATATATGCAGAACACAATCACATTAAATAATCTTGTAATTCTGTAATGTTACTTTTTGTATTAATATTTATAATATTATGTTACATTAGTTTGCAAAGCCAAAAACATGTAATGAAGTAAAAATCTAAAATTCAAGAATATATGCAATTCATTATTTACTGGTGATGAAACAACACCTTCCACATATCACTGTTATATTATTGACAAATACTAAAATAATGCCCATCATAACCACAATGCATTCATTATGACTTTTTGTTTAAAATCAATGTATAGTTCTTGCTTTTTTAATAAAATATTACATTGTATATATACCAGGAAATAATTTTATGTTAGAATATCCTGCTTCTATATTTGTGCCTACTATAGGTAGTATTGCCATTTGGATTTCAATATCGCCGTTTATTTGTACATTCTGACCAAAATATTATAGTTATTTCTTGGCTCACAGCATATTCAACCAATTTATTCTCTGAACATTTTGAGGAATAAAAGAATGATGGTTTATGCTTCACATGAACTATTTTATCATCAACAGAGTTTGTATTTGTTAAATTAATATTAGCAATAGTTACATTGCTTGATCTTATCTTATTTTGAGCCATATCTATTGTGCCAGCCATTGTATCACCAGATTTGTTTATTTTCAGTGATACTAACTTTAGTAAAAAAAATATTTGTAGACAAGATTTTGTGTAAAAATATTTGTAGACAAGATTTTGTGTAAAAGTCTAATCTGAAACCATCAATATTTTGTAGACATGGATATATATGTGGTAGAGAGTGAAAGAATAAAATGTTATATTTATCAATATAAATGGTCATTATATTATGACAAACTGAAAACCTCATAATTTGTATACATGTACATATGAAAAGTCATGACTGTGACTACTACAGAATCCTGGGTTATCTACCCTTGATTGGAACTTTACGGCAATTGTAATGCACATTTTGAAGATCATAATATAGTAGGAATGGTAACAAAATTCCTCTGCATCTTAGGACATTGATGGATGGTATAACTTTGGGGGATTTAGGGATTATACATTGAAGGATGGCATAACTTTTGGGAATTAAATAGTTATACATTAAGGGATAGTATATCTTTTGGGAATTAGGGGATTATACATTGAAGGATGGTATAACATTTGGGAAATAGTGGATTATACACTGAAAGATGCTATAATTTTCGCCTATTAAGGGATTATCCAATGGAGAATGGTATAACTTTGGGGAATTAGTGGATTATACATGTACATTGAAGGATGGTATAACTTTTGTAAATTAGGGGATTAAACAAAATATGATATCAAGAAGATAAGGAAATAACTGCTCTAATCTAATATAAAATTTGTTGAATATTCTTGCTTAAGATAATGCTGAAGATAAAATGTCACATGATGATATATCAAAATGCTGAAGATAAAACGGCACATGCAGATATATCAAAGTGCTGAAGATAAAATGGCACATGGAGATATATCAAAGTGCTGAAGATAAAATGGCACATGCAGATATATCAAGGTCACATGGAGATATATCAAAGCTACTCAGTATATCATCTCCTCCATTGTGTTATGACTCTATGGTCAAAGAAAAATGTAACAGAAAGAAAGTGAAACCAAAAAATCAAGCAAAAATCAACAAGCAATTTATTTCTAGATAATTAAAATGAAAATAAAAAGCACTTACAATATTGTGAATTAAATTCCAAAAATAATCCAATAATCCTAAGTGTCCTAATCACCAGTCCTAAATATAGAATGTTCCGAATGAATTACAGTATCCTTGAATGTGCTGATGTGCCAATGGCCTTTAATGTTATGTTGCGGTAGTAGTGTTTATTGTGCTGGTGTGCCAAAATGAAGTACTCCAGAATATCTTTGAAAAAGTTCACATAAATCCCAAAATCATCAATTCAAAATCCAAAATCCAAAAGTCTGTGAGCACTTTTACAATCTAATGAATATTTTTCATAATTCCTCTCTGAATTTGGAATGATTTTTCACAACTGTAATGACTCTGTAAACACTGATGGTAAGGTCGAAACTGAAAAATGTCCACTAAACATGATATATATAAAGATAGGTCACATGACAGAATGTTCTAGAAAAGTAACTTTTAACACACAACTCTGAACGAAATTCTAGTTTTTTTATGTAAACAAAATCAACCCTGACATCAAAACTTGTTTACCAAAACCATCCTTGAATTCAAATACTAAGTAAGCAACCTAATTCAAGGACAATAGCTAAATATTTAAACCTTATACATAACATTAACGTTTGAGCAAATATTAAAATATTTATAATTTCTAAAAATATTTATAATATTATATAAACATCATACATAGCAATTGGTACATTCATATATGCATTTATCTTGTCAGCACACCGAGAACTCTCTTGCCTTTATCCTTGAAATTTGAAAATTTCATCCCCAGTTTCAGCACGTTGAAAGTGATGTTGTCACCCATCCTAAAAAGGCAGTCTCCACTGGATTCCAAGTTTCCCTCTCTTTCTCGCACACATGATGACATCTCATCAGTAGAGAGGGTGTTGTGTAAGTTATTATAGTAGTAGCAGTAGGGTTTAATGGCACATCAGCACAATACTAACTGAATGGTCAGATAAAATTTAAGTTCTAAATGTAAGTCAGTATACTTCTTATAATCAATGTACAATAACCATCTTTTAACATAATAAACATGCATTAAATTATTTTTCTTTGAATCTACTAAACTCTCAGAACTGTACAAAAAATAGATGATAACAAGAAGATTTCAAATGCAAAAGATTAATTTACAAATTAGCTTTACAAATTGTTAGGTCCAAATCAAACATAAAACCTGTAGAAAACATACAACAATGCTTGCAACCAATTGAACAAGGGATAAATACTGAAATATCAGTCTTACAGAGTGATGTGGATAAAATAAAGAAGTCTCGAATAAATTGCAATACGTTACAATTGCAACTTTAACAGCTGTAGAAAAAAAAAAAAAAAAAAAAACAGAATGATGTAGCTATTGAAAAGTTGGCCAAGAACTTTAAAGCTTGTGTGAAAAAGTTTGACGATAGGCTAACAGTTGTCAATAATATTCTTTCACAATTGTATAGGAAAAATGAATTTGACAAAGCGAATTAAAAAGAATGCAATTTACATCTGATAGAGACCTACAAACAATATTATGTTATTAAAATAAAACAAATCAGGTTTATTTTAAATTTCATAACCTGTAACATCCAAGTATAACTCTGTCAAAAAAGATGCATGTAGAAATATTGGATGTGTAGTAGTTTTTCACTCAAAAGATCCTCATGGAAATGTTAGATTTATAGTAGTCCTTCACTCAAATGAATCCTTGCTGAAATATTAAATCTTTAGTAGTTTTTTACTCAAAAGATAAAAAGTGTATGAAAAACATTTTAATGAAATAATGTAGTGCCAACAATTATTATAGATGACATTGTTGAAGCATTAAAAGAAGACAAAATAAACAAACTTTTAATAAGGCTGGAATATTCATTTGGTTACAAAGTAGAACAAACTTTTAATAAGGCTGGAATATTCATTTGGTTACAAAGTAGAACAAACTTTTAATAAGGCTGGAATATCCATTTGGTTACAAAGTAGAACAAGATTAACAAAGAGATTAACTAATTAATCTTATAATGATAAAATAAAGTATTCATGTTATGAAACAGACAACATATATCATCATATGATGAAACTGCTTTTTTCTGGGGGAGGGGGCTAAATAACTGAAATTGCCTCTAATATTTGTAAATACTTTATTCTAGAGAAAGGATCCGCATTGCTGCTGCTACCTCCACCAGGTATATGACGAAATAAGCCTTGTAACATTTATATAGCAGGACATGATTTCAAATAATAAAACAATTTCAATTTGAAAAATATCCATTTTTTTAGTGATATATTTCCATCAATAAAACTAGTACGATTTGTTAGCATTGAGCTTCTTGTTACAGATTTTCCACATTCATGGGTAATTTTAGTTTGGTTGTATTTTCATATTTTCTTATATCCTCCACTATTACACCAGTAAACATTTATTCTATTTTCACAATTTTTACATCGTCTGTAATTTCCATTTTGGCATTTCATTTTATGAATAGGCTTAATTTCTTGACACGTATAACATCAAACTGATTCCATTTTATACAGTGTAAATTTGTTACATAGGAGTACTATGTTTTAAATGAACTTAGGACTAGTGAGACAACATTTTCTTCTGGTCCCCAACTATTGAAAGATTCATCACACACTTTCCATTTTTCCAGCACACGTTGTTTGCAATTCATTTTACAACATTTTAACATTGTACCTATCAATTAGGTTTTGTAATATGTCTATTCATTTTCTGGTTTTATTTTCTGTAAAATACTTTCACATTCTGGTTGTAAGAGTTTGAATGAATATTTTCACTATAGACACAATTATTTGTGTCCGAGCGAGTGGAAAAGTGTTCAATATTTTCTTTGACTAATAATTTCTTGACCTTTACGTTATAAAAATCCTTTTTTCATCAAACTGTATTTTCTGTGGTATTCTTTCACAAAATATTTCTGTAAAAGCACTCTGTATATCGTCTCCCATTTTTGTTAATACTTTGTTAGCCCAGGCATATTTTAGGAAGACATCTATCACTGTCTACATATTTTTTTTATGGTTGAATTTATCATAAGCTCTATATCAATGACATCTGTCTGGAACTGATCATCTGCATGATTAACACAAACCATTCTATCTTATAATCTCTTTTTGCCTGGCTTGTGCAGTACGTAAGTAAACTGTTTTATCAGTTAATCTTTATGTTAATAATATTTTATCAGTCTTTGTGATTGCTTCTAATCTAGTTTAATTTGCCTAGAAATTAAATTCTATACATTTTTCCATGATTGTACAAATGTATATGTCATTTTAAAATATACATAATCTATTAACTGGTTACCTGATATTATTGATTAGTCTGAGCTTAAAATGTACGTGGCTTTATCTCTTAAACTGTCTGGTTGAGATTTTTACACCTGTAATTAGACATTGAGCTGTTTACAAGACAATACTTAACAGACATCTGCCATAGAAAACTCTGGCCTTGGTTTTCTTTACAAGGCCTAAAGTAAGTATGTGTATAAGCTAGTTTTGTCTATATATATATACATGTATATATAGAAAAAGAAATTGTATAAAATTAGTATACATTATATCTCATTTATAAATAATTGTTATTTTTACAGGACTTAACTTGACAAAAAAAACTTAATTGATTGTTCTGTCCCGATGCTAACCTCTACATGGCTTCCTCTCTTGGTTATAAAATAAATAGATATTAGTATATAGATATAGTATATAGATATAGTATAGATATTAGTATAATACTTTTTACAGATTTATATATGAAAGTATGTAGGTACCTATGTATATATTATTCATAAAAAAATTATTTATCCTAGCTAGCAAACAGCTGGAAGCAAAATTAAACATACATATAGACTAGAAATTATACTATTAATAACTGAGTGAAGTGGGATAATTGCTCCAGAGGTCAGGCTTCCGAACCAAAGGTTATCAGATAGAGCTGAGGTTTCTGCCAAAAATATTTTTCATACATAATTGAGTACCACCTTATTATACAAATCTAGTCACATAAAAACAGATAAATCTAGTAACATACAAATGGATAAAAATACCTCTGCAGAAATAAAGAAAAAGTTCCAAACAAAAAATAAGAAAATTCATACTGCTGACATGTGACTGAAACATAAAACATCTCATGTATACAAGAAATCAGCACACAAGTTTGATAGTGGAGAGTAGGAAAACATATCTGCAAAGAAATGTGATCTCTCCCCTGCAGGTAAGTGGTTTCTTTCCCAGGGGATAGGCATTAGCTAGTAAGGTGGGAATTTTGTAAAGTTTTCATATTTGTTTGGATTCATAGTGAATTTGAAAAGAATAAATGGGGAAATAAAGACCCCCCTCTCCCTCTCACTTCACTGTGCTCACATGAGTGGGGTGGGTGGTGGGAAGTCGTATCCGGCGATACGCTGGCTTTTTATCATTGACTTCAGTTTTAACAGTTTCATAAGTCGGGTTAGAATATTTAAAATTTAGAGGGTAAAATTTAAAATTAAAAATCATAAAGATTACTTCAACTAAAACATAAACTATATATTGCTGTTTGTAGAATTTATAGGCAAGAAAAGAGTAATAAAAGATAATGGTGTGATTATGGTTTAAATGTAAATGCCATTTATTTATTTTGTTTGTTTATCAACTTATACCTTGAATTAAACATGTATAGTGTCATTCTGTTTCGATGAATACAATTCAAATCTAAAATATTGGAACAAACAATCCGTTTTATCCTGGATCCAATTATAGAAAATATCAAATAAATAAGCAAACAAATTTCTTAAACATATTTTCCCCAGCTTGATATTGTACATGTACATGTTAAGTATTTCTACAGGTTCAACCTTTTACACCAAATATTTTTATATTGTATAAGCTTTGTCAATGAGTGGCCATCGTTATCATATTGTATTGGAATTAGACAAGTGGAACTTACTTTCGGTTACATACTGTATATGTCTTACATACCACTGAAGATATAAGAAATCAAACAAAGAACATTTGTCAAGTATAATTTAGTTTTTATTTATATAAAATATTGATCTCTATTGATAAGGTTTGGTTTGTGGGTTTAATGCCGTTTTCAGCACATGATAAACTATACATGGCGGCCAGTATATTGGGTGGAGGAAGAACCCGGGAAGAACCACCGACCCACAGTAAGCTACTGGCAAGCTTTCTCACATACCAACATTCTTGGAGCTGCGACTCAAACCCATGAGTACAGAGGTGAGATGTGAGTGACCTGTCATGGCAATTGCCTTAGATTACTAGACCACCTGGTTCCCCCTAAATTGATAATAGAATACAAAATATATTAACATAATAGTCTTAAGTGCATGAAAATATTTCCTATATGACTAAGACTTAACCAATTATATGTCCAGTGTAGTAGTTACTAAAGCTATGTATTCATTATGTAACTCTTATGTCCAGTGTAGTAGTTACAAAAGCTATGTATTCTTTATGTAACTCTTATGTCCAATGTAGTAGTTACAAAAGCTATGTATTCTTTATGTAACTCTTATGTCCAGTGTAGTAGTTACAAAAGCTATGTATTCATTATATCAATTGTATATCCAATGTAGTAGTTACAAAAGCTATGTATTCTTTATGTAACTCTTATGTCCAATGTAGTAGTTACAAAAGCTATGTATTCTTTATGTAACTCTTATGTCCAGTGTAGTAGTTACTAAAGCTATGTATTCATTATGTCAATTTTATGTCCAATGTAGTAGTTACTAAAGGTATGTATTCATTATGTCAATTTTATGTCCAATGTAGTAGTTACTAAAGGTATGTATTCATTATGTCAATTTTATGTCCAGTGTAGTAGTTACTAAAGCTATGTATTCATTATGTCAATTTTATGTCCAATGTAGTAGTTACTAAAGGTATGTATTCATTATGTCAATTTTATGTCCAATGTAGTAGTTACAAAAGCTATGTATTCTTTATGTAACTCTTATGTCCAATATAGTAGTTACTAAAGGTATGTATTCATTATGTCACTTTTATGTCCAATGTAGTAGTTACTAAAGCTATGTTTTCATTATGTCAATTTTATGTCCAATGTAGTTCATGTAGTTACTAAAGCTATGTATTCATTATGTCAATTTTATCTCCAATGTAGTACATGTAGTTACTAAAGCTATGTATTCTTTATGTCAATTTTATGTCCAATGTAGTAGTTACTAAAGGTATGTATTCATTATGTCAATTTTATCTCCAATGTAGTTCATGTAGTGACTAAAGGTATGTATTCTTTATGTCAATTTTATGTCCAATGTAGTAGTTACAAAAGCTATGTATCCATTATATCAATTGTATATCCAATGTAGTAGTTACAAAAGCTATGTATTCTTTATGTAACTCTTATGTCCAATGTAGTAGTTACAAAAGCTATGTATTCTTTATGTAACTCTTATGTCCAGTGTAGTAGTTACTAAAGGTATGTATTCATTATGTCAATTTTATGTCCAATGTAGTAGTTACTAAAGGTATGTATTCATTATGTCAATTTTATGTCCAATGTAGTAGTTACTAAAGGTATGTATTCTTTATGTCAATTTTATGTCCAGTGTAGTAGTTACTAAAGCTATGTATTCATTATGTCAATTTTATGTCCAATGTAGTAGTTACTAAAGCTATGTTTTCATTATGTCAATTTTATGTCCAATGTAGTACATGTAGTTACTAAAGGTATGTATTCATTATATCAATTTTATCTCCAATGTAGTAGTTACTAAAGCTATGTATTCTTTATGTCAATTTTATGTCCAATGTAGTAGTTACTAAAGCTATGTTTTCATTATGTCAATTTTATGTCCAATGTAGTACATGTAGTTACTAAAGCTATGTATTCTTTATGTCAATTTTATGTCCAATGTAGTAGTTACTAAAGCTATGTATTCTTTATGTCAATTTTATGTCCAATGTAGTAGTTACTAAAGGTATGTATTCATTATGTCAATTTTATCTCCAATGTAGTACATGTAGTTACTAAAGCTATGTATTCTTTATGTCAATTTTATGTCCAGTGTAGTAGTTACTAAAGGTATGTATTCATTATGTCAATTTTATGTCCAGTGTAGTAGTTACTAAAGCTATGTTTTCATTATGTCAATTTTATCTCCAATGTAGTAGTTACTAAAGCTATGTTTTCATTATGTCAATTTTTATGTCCAATGTAGTAGTTACTAAAGCTATGTATTCTTTATGTCAATTTTATGTCCAATGTAGTAGTTACTAAAGGTATGTATTCATTATGTCAATTTTATGTCCAATGTAGTAGTTACTAAAGCTATGTTTTCATTATGTCAATTTTATCTCCAATGTAGTAGTTACTAAAGCTATGTTTTCATTATGTCAATTTTTATGTCCAATGTAGTAGTTACTAAAGCTATGTATTCTTTATGTCAATTTTATGTCCAATGTAGTAGTTACTAAAGGTATGTATTCATTATGTCAATTTTATCTCCAATGTAGTAGTTACAAAAGCTATGTATTCATTATGTCAATTTTATCTCCAATGTAGTAGTTACTAAAGCTATGTATTCTTTATGTCAATTTTATGTCCAGTGTAGTAGTTACTAAAGGTATGTATTCATTATGTCAATTTTATGTCCAATGTAGTAGTTACTAAAGGTATGTATTCATTATGTCAATTTTATCTCCAATGTAGTAGTTACTAAAGCTATGTATTCTTTATGTCAATTTTATGTCCAGTGTAGTAGTTACTAAAGGTATGTATTCATTATGTCAATTTTATGTCCAGTGTAGTAGTTACTAAAGCTATGTATTCTTTATGTCAATTTTATCTCCAATGTAGTAGTTACTAAAGCTATGTATTCTTTATGTCAATTTTTATGTCCAATGTAGTAGTTACTAAAGCTATGTATTCATTATGTCAATTATATGTCCAGTGTAGTAGTTACTAAAGCTATGTATTCTTTATGTCAATTTTATGTCCAGTGTAGTAGTTACTAAAGGTATGTATTCATTATGTCAATTTTATGTCCAGTGTAGTAGTTACTAAAGCTATGTATTCATTATGTCAATTTTATCTCCAATGTAGTAGTTACTAAAGCTATGTTTTCTTTATGTAACTCTTATGTCCAGTGTAGTAGTTACTAAAGCTATGTTTTCATTATGTCAATTTTATCTCCAATGTAGTAGTTACTAAAGCTATGTATTCATTATGTCAATTTTTATGTCCAATGTAGTAGTTACTAAAGCTATGTTTTCATTATGTCAATTTTATCTCCAATGTAGTAGTTACTAAAGCTATGTTTTCATTATGTCAATTTTTATGTCCAATGTAGTAGTTACTAAAGGTATGTATTCATTATGTCAATTTTATCTCCAATGTAGTAGTTACTAAAGGTATGTATTCTTTATGCACCAGTCCATAAATCAAAAGTAAACTTGTGAGGGTGGCCCAGCACAGTTTAAACTAGCTTATAAAAATATGCAACACAGTTCAACATACAATGCACTCAGCAAACTCTTCTTTAGATGGGTGTTAATATCTATGATATGTTCCTGTCACATTGAAATTCTATACAGGATATTGCTTAATGGAGGCAAATTATACTAAATATAGTACATGATAAACACCTTGTTTTTAATTTGGCTTTTAAAACATGGGACATTGTGATCTTTCCACTGGAATTCAATGAAGTAAAATTTGTTGTATCTTGGAACATTTCCCAGTTGGATGATGGTCTGAGCGTTATGCTGTGGACCAAACAAATTGATCTGCTCCTGGTAATCTGTAGATTGTACTCTGTTTCTCCATCTCTGTGCCACCATTTGAAAACTGGAAACCTCAAGGAAATGGTCCTAACTGATCGTGAAATGCTTGTGGTCAATTGCACTGAAAGCATAGACATAATTCTGTTTTCAAGGAGCCATAAAAAAGAGAACCGTGTTATAGGCGAGGTTGCCTGATATTGGGGTACATTATATGGAACAAATATAATTCAACCAGTATAATGGGATCCATAACCATGCTAGTGTTATATTAGGGATTGTGCTATATTAAGGGGCTTTATAATGAGGGACCAATGTACTTTAGAATTCTAGCCATAGAAACACTACAAAAAATTAAAGAGAAAAAGAAGGTGGAGGAGGGGATGAAAAGCGAGTACTGGACTTCTTGAATTTGACTAAGGAAAATGCTATGCCCACCAATTATTATATCTAATTATCTAAAGTGAGCATTTTTCTTCCTCGAAAAAAATTTATTCCATATAATACATTTAAGTAAGCTGTGAAAATTTCATGAAATTTTGGACAAAGATTGTCACAGTTATAAACATTTGAAATTGTACATGTTATATGACCAATTCAATCTAGGTAAATGACTTGGTTGGACAAACTCTTATTTGACCAGTACAAGTGCAATTAGGCAATATTTACACCTCTCTGATGAAACTGGACAGTGGTTCATAGGAATTATGTTGGGCAATAGTTGAGTGACATACTGCATGCCCAGTCAGGAGGTTAATTATGTCTCGGCTGTGCCAATGTTAGTTAAACATTTCGTTAACTTCTTGGTGCAACAATCGGGCCTGAGGAAACTTTAGTACCCCCCCCCCCCCCATCAGGCCTTGTCAACTTTGGTCGAACTTTCCGTTAACTTCTCAACCCAGCAATCAGGCCTGCACCAACTAACAAGAATGTAAAACTAACGTACATGTATGTATAAAGTTAGCCCTGTCAGTCTTTGTATCATGGGGTAGATGCAATGAAACCCACTCCAAACTATTGTCTAGGACCTAGAATGATAGAATGGTTGACATTCTGGGATGATGTACGTATGCATATGCTTTCATCTGTGTAGACACCGACTCCAAAGCTGGGGGTGGGGTGGGGTAGTACAATATTTTACCTTTACTTGTAGAGGCGAGCTAAAAATTAAACTAAAAATTATTACTTAAATTCTACTACTTATCTCAACCTTTGAATCTGCAGTTGGCTGAACACTAAAACCATGACATTCATGTTGACCTAATGTTAAAATTATCAGTTGGCTTAATACTAAAACCATGACTTTCATGTTGACCTAATGATACAATTAACAGTTGATTGAACACTAAAACCATGACTTACATGTTGACCTAATGATACAATTATCAGTTGGCTGAACACTAAAACCATGACTTACATGTCTGTCTAATGATATAATTACAACAATTATTCTAGAATGGTTAATGATTAACTTTGAGTATTATTTGGAAAACAGGGACAGCCAATAAATAGCACAGTACTTTACATAGGTCATTGTTATCAGGTGTAAAACTCATCAAAATAGATATTGATTCTCAACTAAATGTAAGCAAACAAATATCTATGATCTGTCAGAAAGCAGTCACACAATTAAACGTTCGCTAATATCAAGTTAACTGTCAACATATATTTCATTATGTCAAATTTTTAATTTTATTTGGCATTTCTGTAGCAAACAAAATCTCTGACAAAATGGAGAATTGATGTATAGGGTGCTAACACTGGTTTTAATAGCTGATATGATTCAGTTTTGTGAAAATCAAATCTGCCTACTTTACATATTGGTAGATTAAGATCCATGGCAACCAAAGTATATAAAATAATTCACAAGAAAACACCTAATTACTAAAATAATTTGATCACATTCAAAGAATGTAACTAAAATATAAGCCCTGAGGTGGAACAGCCTGCTCAATAAACTAGAAACAATATCTGATTTCAAAAAATTCAGCAGACTGATTTGAACATGGAACAATCTCTGATTTAAAAAAATTCAGCAGACTGATATGAACATGGCCAGGGTTTAAGTGTGGTGTGTGTCATATTATTTCAGAATCAGTGGCAATCAACTTAGTTTCTCTGGTTTAAATCTTGCTTAGTTATTGTTTATTTTATTATTTGTTTTTATTTATTTATTTCAAATTTCAAATTTTACCACCCTCATTTGCTGATATCTTAATTACCACTAATGTACTTCATCAAAGTAACAGTGTCAATGTTTGGTGCACAGAATGTCATGTGTTAGAGAACAAAACATTGTGTCTCTCTCGCACAATTGTTTTTCCCTGTCTCATTTCCCCAATTCAGGATAATAAATAATTTATTGCCCTTGTTTGGAGGAGATATGAAGATTAATGCACCCACAACAAGTCATGCAATATGACTTGCCTTGGGCAAACAAATCTTCATGTAGATATTGTTGTTGGTCTTTTAAGCTGTAGTGTAGTTAGTGTTGGAATTTTAATGTACCTGATCTGAATTGTTTTCTGGTAAATATGTTTTGGTGTATCTGTCCATTTTGGTTTGTAGTTTGTGGTTTTAATGACATTTTTCAGCACATGATAGGCTATATATGTCGGCCAGCGTATCTGATGGAGGAAGAACCACCGACCCACCGGATACTTACTCACATACCCAAAGCTGGTTGAGCCCGAGACTCGAACCCACATGGACAAAGGTGAGATGTCAGTAATCTGTAAAGTTGAGTGCCTTATACAACTCGGCCACCTGAGGCCCCCCTGCCCATTTTAATGTCTCAATTGTCTTATGCCATTTAAGTAAAATAGCTCCTCTAGAGGAAGTGTATTTATGTTACCCAGACTACCAATGTAAAATAGGTTTGTTTTATCTTTTATGTTGTAAGATAAAATAACAAGCATTTTGCCTCAAAGTCACATTTGACGCCATAGTGGATGTCCAAGTAGCACCATTTCATTTGTAACTCACTAGATTTTTGGATGAATGTGTGTTTATTGTTTGATGGCAATCCTATAAATAGTTTAGGAGCCATTGCGATAATAAATTTTCCCCCTACAGCTGCAAGTCAAAGGGCCAATAACTCTTTACAATTTTGCAGAACTACATTAATTGGTCAATATGTGCATCTTTTGGTGAAGACAAGTGTTTCAGCCATATTTGAGAAAAAAAGGGGCCACTTAATATTGGGCCTATGGTATGATTGCAGCCAGTTAAGCTAAAAAGAGGAATAACTCTAATAAAATTTTCAAAAACAATGATTGGTTGCTAGGGACATTTTTAGATATGATCTTGATATGTACCAAGTTTCACAGATTGGTCACTAGGGACATCTTTAGATATGATCTTGGTATGTCCAAGTTTCACAGATTGGTTACTATGGACATCTTTAGATATGCCCTTGATATGTACCAAGTTTCACAGATTGTTCACTAGGAACATCTTCAGATATGATCTTGATATGTACCAAGTTTCAATGAACTTCATCTTTTTTTTGTCATCTTCCTATATATCTCCTTCTTTTGTTTAAAATCGTGACCTACACGAAATCACATCATCCAACATTTCTCCTTCTTTAATCATGGTCTACATGAAATCATCTCATCTTTACATATTTCTACTTCTTTAGTTTAAAATCATAGTCTACGTGAAATCATGGTCTACATGAAATCATAGTCTACACAAAATTATGGTTCACATGAAATCATTTTGAGTACTATCAGAGAGACTGAACAGGTATTTCAACCTGGAGCATTCACAGAGACTGACCAGGTATTTCAACTTGGAGTATTCACAGACACTGACCAGGTAGTTCTACCTGGAGCATTCACAGACACTGACCAGGTATTACTATCTGCAGGATTCACAGACACTGACCAGGTATTTCTACCTGGAGCCACCAGTTAATCCATTTAATGGATTACTGGTTAAAGATTTAGACCTTGGATGTAGAATGCTGCAGATACTTTGCTTCAATTTGACAGGCAAAATGTTTGGGAAAATTGATGTTAGCAAGATCAGATACAGAACACAAAGAAGCAAGTGCGTGCATGCATATCCACACCAAGGCTGGCCCTTGTATTATGTTATGAATACCAGGTAGCATTACACAGAGGGGCCATGAAAAGTCTAGAGGTATATCAAATACACGGAGAAATGAAATAGTGAGTAAAGCATGCAAGCCTTCTGTAAGAATGCACACCAAACCTGAAATGAGTACGGATAATAATTCTTTTGCATTCATTACACAATATACAAGGTTTAAATTGTGGATATTTAAATTGAAACATGAGGCACAAGTTGATCTGATACAACTCACCTGTCATACATTGATCTAAACAATATAATGTAGTAACACGGCAGGTGCCCTGGGTTGAACACACCCATGTCAGGCTAATTTCTAGCCAGTAGGTAGAAAATAGTGTATTTGACATGTTGTTTAACTGCATTTCAACTCTGAGTAACTTCAGCTGGACTAGATGGTGCATTAACACCTTTTGAATGAACGTAAAAGGTGTTCATTCTAGGATTCTACCCATCATATCTCTTCTTATATGGTAAGGCCATTTGGGAGAAAATGAAAGTCATTATGTGAGAGTCATTGTACATATTTGTAACAGCAGGCTATACTTGATGGGAGATGAGTATCATTTGAAGCATTTCCATGCCATTACTATAGAAGTCACATCACTGCTAGGGGAACTACACTAGGCACAACCTTGATAAAGCATGTCATAAGAAACATAATACCACATTGGCTAGGCCAATCTAAGGAAGAATTTGAAAATGGTTTTCCATATGTTGCTATGGAAGCCACACCAACCAAGCCAGACACAATTTTAATAGAGCATGCCCAGAGTGAAACTGTTGCTAGGGGAGTCACCTTGAACATTATTTTCATAGACCATGTCCTAAGAAACATTCTTACCAGGTTTGATTAAAAATGGCTCAGATTTTGGGAAGAAGAAGTTGAAAATGTGTCTTTCATATCATTGCTACGAAAGCCATACAATGCTAAGAGAGACATCCAGAACATAATTTTGACAGAGCATGTTCTAGCAAACATTCCTACCAAGCTTAATTGAAATTTCTCAGCCATTTTAAAAAGTCAAAAATAGGTTCTCCACCCAGTTGCTAAGGAAGACACAGCATTGCTAGAGGAGATACCCTGGACAAAAGTTTTATAGAACTTGTCTTAACAAACATTCCTACAAAATTTTATCAAAATTGATTCAACCATTCTAAGAAGTAAAACAAAAGCAGGTTTTCCACATGGTAACAACATACATGCCATAACACGACGTGTCACGCGAAAAACGCGATTTTAGACTCCACCCCACCCCCCACCCCCGACACGGTCGTGTTTCAAAAAACACGATTTTCAGCACACACAAAAAAAGAAAAAGAAAAAAAAATCCCACAAAATAAAATTTAAAAAAAAATGTACATTTCTTGATCACAATGATATATGCCCGCAATCTGTGGTTTGTATAAACAGTAAACAGCCTTGCTCAGAGCTCATGCAAAACTATCCTCGGGGCAGTTTATACAGTTGTTTTAAAGACAATTAAAAGGTAAGGTGGTCACAGATAAACAGACACCTTTCTGGGAGTTACTGAATTGGCTCACAATAGCTAGGGTGATGTGTTGTGTCAAATCCTTTGAGCATTGCTGAAGGAGAGACCATTAGACTAATTTGCATAGGTAAAATACACTAAGTGGAACAACCCAATTTTTCTGAAGTTAAGTCCATCAAACAGATACGTGTTGAAAAACAAATGTTATTACACATCACCGACTGTGTCGAGTGAGAATGTTGAAGCCATCTTTATTAAAGGTTGTGATCAGCGGTAACATTTCTTTGAAGTCGGATTTTTACTCCATATATAAAATTCAAATCATAATTATTTCGGTAGGTTGAACAACAGGACCATTCAATCTCTAATGAAGTGTTGCATCTAGGATCCAAAGGTCATGGGACACTGTGTCCCTCACCCTCCAGATTTGAGGACACACAACATTTTAAAGGGACAAAGGAAAATTGTAGTACATGATGCACTAGAAGTGCTAATAAAATGAGATAATCTTATTTGCTTTGACAGTTTTGCCACCTTAACTTTTTCATATTTTCCTTGGACATTTGCACGAATGCAATAAACGTTTTATTATGTGATCAAATAACTCAATCAAACATTAGCATGTTTGAATATCTGGTTAACCTGAAATGAACTGCACTATGGAATTTTAATAATTTAAAAGTATTAAATCGTTAATCAAATGACAAATTGTGTATTTGCGTAAATTAGTACCTTTTTTCATGAATTGAACCTGAGAATAAATTAGATCTTCACTGCCGTAGGTGTGACTTCAAAAATACGTTACAATAGTGGCGGTCAAAGACTTTAGCAAGTCGGCCGACTACCACAAACCTTGAATGTTTTCATTGGCAGATTCATTGTTTTGAAATGGTTATTCATTGTTATCTTACAGGTTTATCACTTTTAGCGACTTTGGCCATTGCTTGCGCCAACAGAGACATGGACGCACATTCGCGAAGTGTAAGCATATTTGTGAACACAAATATCACTTGCATTACAGTCACGCCAACTGCTAAACTATTGAAAGCAGCAAAGACTGCATGTAATTAAAACTACATTCCACTGTCCAATAGATTTTAAAGCCAGTAACTTGGTGTATTTTTTGTATTTAATGTATGTGAAGTTGTGACCATGTGTGTGGTGATGTTTATTTGACAATGCTAAGTCTACCATTGTTTTATTTTTTTTTATTTTTGTAAGTATATTACATGCTTTCTTTTATTCAGATTAGAATTTCCAGACATTTGCTATAGGCTGATTTGAAAAGGTAGCTTATTCTCATTTGGATGACGTCGCTTTTTGAGGGTCACGCGCACTGCCCCCCCCCCCCCCCTTTGGACCTCTAAACTCAATTTTTTAGTCTCAACCCCCCCCCCCCCAACACTGTCTCGGAATATGGCAAGTATGTAACAATGGAAACCAAACTGTTGCTAATGGAGTCACCCCAAACATAACTTTGATAGGCCATTTTCAAAGAAAGATTCCAACCAAGTTTGTTCAAACCTGACTCAACCATAATGGTTTTCCACCCAGTTGTTTAGGAAGCCACGCCATTGCTAGGAAAAGTACTCCATATAAAATTTTGATTGAGCATGTTATAGCAAACATTCCTACCAAGTTTGACAAAAACTGGCTCAGCCATTCTGGAGAAGTTGTTGAAAATAGGTTGTCCATATGGTTGCTATGGAAGCAATACCATTGCTAAGGGAGGAACCCTGGATATAATTTTCATCAAGCATATCTTATGTAACATTCCTACCAGAGAAGAAGTCAAAGATACGTTTTCCAACTGATTACTAAAGAAGCCACACTGTTGCTAAGGGAGCCATTCAAAACAAATTTGTTATACTGCATGTCCTAAAAAAGCACTTCTACCAAACTTGATCATAATCGTCTGATATGGAAACCATTGTGTTCCTATGGGAACCACACCATACACAATTTTAATAGAGTATATCCTGATAAGCATTTATATGAAGTTTGATTTAAATTGGCAAAATGGTTTTTGAAAAGAAGTTAAAAATAGCAATGTGGATGGGCACATGATGGTTGACACATGCCGTGTGAGCCAAAATGTTAGCTTTATAACATTAGAAAAAGTACAGTGTTTGCTGAAAACATATCCCAACATGCCTCACCCTGGTCCCGCCTAGGTTCATGTCCCTGAATTATGAATAGACCCAGGAGCCATTGTCGTTGTGTATCTTACATTTGCTTTTTCTGGCCCCAGTAATTGTATATATATATACAGGTGCTGAGTGGGGCTCTCAACAGTTTCTAAGTTAAACCCCAAAGGCCTCAACTGTATTCCCCATAACATGACCAAGGGATCTCGTTCAAACCCCCATATGACACGCTGACACAAAGACCTGTGATAAATCACACCAATTTTTCAGACATGCTGGTCTCCTAATTTCGAAATTATTTTAAATTTATGTAAACTCACATCCACTTCCTCCCTAGACCTACCCCCAGGAAGTACCATGAAAATCTAAATCATCATTCACATCTACAGACCACTTCCAGCTATAAACCAAGTTTTAAAATCTCTATCTAGAATATTGTAGTACGAGTTGTCTGACTTTACTCATGCATGCATGTGTGGATGGGCAGGCTAACATAATACCAAGTTTTAAAATCTCTAATTAGAATAATGTAGTATGTGTTGTCTGACTTTACTCATGCATGCATGTCTGGATGGACACGATAACATAATACACATGTTTAAACTCTTTATCTTGAATGGTGTAAGAGTTGTCTGACTTTACTCATGCATGCATGTGTGGATAGGCAGGCTAACATAATACCAAGGTTTAAAATTTCTATTTATAATAAAGTAGTACGAGTTGTCTGACTTTACTCATGCATGCATGTCTGGACAGGCAAGATAATATCATCCCAATATGTCTGGATGGGCAGGATAACATAATACATGTACGAAGTTTTAAAATCGCTCTCTAGAATAATGTAGTACGAGTTTTCTGACTTTACTCATGCATGCATGTCTGGACAGGCAAGATAATATCATCCCAACATGTCTGGATGGGCAGGATAACATAATACACGCACGAAGTTTAAAAATCTCTCTCTAGAATAATGTAGTACGAGTTGTCTGACTGTACTCGTGCATGCATGTCTCGATGGCAGGATAACATAATACCAAGTTTTAAAATCTCTCTCTCTAGAATAATGTAGTACGCGTTGCCTGATTTTACTTGTGCATGCATGTCTGGATGGGCAGGATAACATAATACCAAGTTTTAAAATCTTTATCTTGAATGGTGTAGGAGTTGTCTGATTTTACTCATACATGCATGTCTGGACAGGCAAGATAATATCATCGCAACCGTCACATTGAAAAGTAAGTAGATAATAAAAGGTATATATATATATATATATATATATATATATATATATATATATATATATATATATATATATATATATATATATATATATATATGAAAAGGTATGTGGATAATAAAAAGTGTATATATATATAAATATAAAAGTACGTAGATAGAAAAGTATATATATATATATATATATATATATATATATATATATATATATATATATATATAAGTTTGTGGATAATAAAAATTTTAGATATATATATATATATATATATATATATATATATAAGTTTGTGGATAATAAAAATTATATATATATATATGAAAGTATTATTAAGTAATAATTCAAGGCATCAACAATCGTGACGGCTGCAGCTGTTGCAAATAATGTGTAGTAATATTTTCGAAACTGTATAATATATTAACGGTTTGGAAGATACAAATGGAATTATGTTAAAACCTGTGCTTTCCTATTTATCTCATTACAGGTCCAATGTCTGATGTATTGCCTAAAGTCTGGTTGTATTTGGTCCAAAATATTGCCAAGGACCTATATAACCAGACATGAGTCAAAATGAGTGACTGACGATCTTTAACAAAATGAATAGGAAAAACACCCATATAAATAAATTGTTATTATGTTAAAATACCAACACCCTTCCTCTGTTTAATGTAACTATCTAAATCAAGCATTGTATGAATTTTGTAATACATTGAAAACAACCCAGTTTGCTGTTTATAATTGACATTTACGTATTTCCTTTCTTCTTTATATCACCCTGTCTAACTTTTGTAATTTCTCACCGTTTGAACACGTGTGTTTGCCAGAATGCTTTTGCATTCTTTTATCATGTACATATATCACCAATTACACTTTTATAAAAAAAAAAAGAAAAAAAAAAAGAGAAAACATCCTAATCAATACCAAAATAAAGAAGGTTTGATACAGGGGTGATTTTTTGTGCTAATGACCAGAAATATGGTTAGGACTACATGAACTATAATATGTTTTGGTGACCTTGGTCCAGGTGAATTCTACACCTGAATCTTTTTTTCATAAGAATCAGAACCACCTATACATCAGAATAACAAATAAAGGATGAACTAATATTCTGGTTACCATGCCAAAACACAACCCAGGACATTCTGTAAGACTTTATACAGGGCCTGATATACTTTTTGTTTCAGATAGAATGATATAGTTCTGTCAAAGGCCCCATATAGCCTGTCAAAGGCCCCATATAGCCTGTCAAAGGCCCCATATAGCCTGTCAAAGGCCCCATATAGCCAGATTTTTAGACAATGTTATAATGTCAAAAGTGCTGTATAGCCTGACATACTTTAGTCTGCTATGGGATGCTTTCAAATTAGCATACTTTGTTCATTAATAATCGAAGATTACTAATAAATAATGTTTTTATTCAAACTTTAGTTTAATCTGTAATCCATAAATCTAAATGTGGTACATGTGGAAACAAAGTGGAAATAAAAAATCTAAATCTGGTAAATGTGGAAACAAAGCGGAGATAAAACATCTAACTCTGGTACATATGGAAACAAAGAAGAGATAAAACATCTAAATGTGGTACATGTGGCAACAAAGTGGAAAAAAATCTAAATCTGGTACATGTGGAAACAAAATGGAAATAAAACATCTAAATCTGGTACATGTGGAAACAAAGAGGAAATAAACCATCTAACTCAGGTACATGTGGAAACAAAGAGGAAATAAAACATTTAACTCTGGTACATGTGGAAACAAAGTGGAAATAAAACATCTAACTCTGGTACCTGTGGAAACAAAGTGGAAATAGAACAGTTGCATCATACATTAAAGATCAAACTTAACTGGTTTGTCTGGTGAGCAGTCATGTTTCTATAGATAATGCAAAAATCTGAGTTCTTTAATACAAAATGAGATTTGGAGACAATTTAATGGAAAGAACTCTGGTTCATGTTCATAATTGTCATGTCAAATGGTTTAATCATGAAATTATTCAATCTGCAGTGTCACTTAATAGTAGAAAAGTCTATTGAGAAAGATGGCAGTTATCAGTGTATACATGTGCATAGTTTTTAATAGATGGATTTAACATGAAATCTCAAAGCTTCAGTTATTAAACAATGACAACTGTACATCACAAGATTATGATACAATTACAGTCTGGATTTAACAGAACTAGCAAAAGGCCCCTGCTCACTGGATTGAATTTGTTCCAAGATTTGAAATTTGTTTTAAAAATTGTGGACAGTTCATGGACTAACTGGACTGTGTCGTTTATATGAATTTGTTTACTGAAATGTATACGTGTCTTATAAAATTAGTTTTAAAGTTTTTCTTCAAGGGAAAGAATTCTGCAAACCAGTGATTCTCAGTAGTCTTATGATAGGTTACTTTCTTTGCTTTCCTTTACCTGTTGGCAATCCGCGAGTGCTGTTTGCTCCATGCAGGCTTTAGGGTTCTCTTTAATTTGTATTGTGTGATTATTGTGTAATATATATTTGCATTTCACCCAATTAGAAAAAAAATACAATAATGATTAATAGCATGTATAATACTTCCAATAGATACGATGTTCTTCTGTTACACACTAAAACACCTTTTTGTACCGCATGATGTATGGATATGTATCATGGGCCCGTACCCTGTATTACAAATAAACACTATTATTATTATTATTATTATTATAAGAGGATAACATAGTTAGCATTTAAGCTAATCTCCCATATGATCCTCGTAAAAAGGTATACAAACTACATGTGTGTATGTGCGTGTGTATATATATATATATATATATATATATATATTTATAGTATAGTATAGTATAGTATAGTATAGTAAACTAGTAATTCTACTTCAAAAGCTGACAAAAATGACATGTAAAATAAAGAGATAGCTAGTTAGCTAAACGTCTTCAGCAGAGCTGCATTCTTTCCGTGTATTTCTCAGTTATCCCTACAGCCCCCACCCCACCCCACCCGCGATCGGCAGAAGTGTCGTCACCCAAAGGTCAGCCCAGAAAATGGATTAAAATTCTGGAACCATTTTTGTACATTAACAGACCACTCCTGGTCACATTACATCGTTTGAAATCTCTCTCTTAAACGGTGTAGAATGTGTTCCGTGGCATTATATTATACACGCACGCATGCACGCACGAAGGTCAGGACTGTCATCTTTGAAAAGCATGGAGATAATAATTATTTATGATAAGTGTTCTTATAAGTGCAGATAGTGACGTAATAAAGGTCATTCTTACCCACTAATATATCAATTTATATTTGTATGTTGATTTGTTTTCTCAGTATAACACGTGTTTCATTGAAACTTTCGTTTTGGACCAAGAGAAAGCATCGGATGTACTGTTATGCCATATAATATGAAGAAAAGGATAATCAATTATAATAAAATAAAAGCACAAACAAATGTGTTACTCCTTGAACAATAACACAAAAATAATGATTTAATACACATTGTAAAGTCTCAATAGCACAAAGCTAACAGATTAAGTTTCAATACTTTTTTTTTTTTTTTGGCGATGAACGAGCTATAACCGTAACCATTATTGCCAGAAAAAAAGACCATGGATTTAAGTCCTCACATTGAGATCCTATCCATCATTCATTTGTTGAAAAAGGACAATGAAAGGAGTGTATATGTGAAGAAGATGCTGTATATTATTATCAATGTTAATATTTGTCGGATCCGTTATTTCAGATTACATCTCAGTTTCTCAGTTTATTTTGTTTTATTTTTTTTTTTTTTTTTTTTCTTTTTTTAAGAGACGAATTGGTTATTTAAGGACATTATATGACAAAGCACATAACGAAAATTTACAACGAATAATTCGTTTTCGAACCTAGACACGTGCACGCTTAAATTTTACTAGCAAGAAAATAAGCAGACAAGACACACCATACAGTTTGAAATTTATCATCTCGTGTGCGATGACTTTCCCCTTTGACTCCGGTAAATGTGATGACTGTCCCCTTTGACTTCGGTAAATGCGATGCATATATGTGATAAAAGAGACCGTAGAATTTGAATCAGACTTGACCAGACGTCGACATCGGAATATCGGAAAATAGACTGCAAACAGAGAACATGCTAACAGTTCTATATCACCTTTTACAACACTAATCACAAAAAAAGATAGAAATTTTGACAATGCAGGTACAACGCACTGAATGAAATTCTTCCCCTTTATTGGTTGAATGAAAATCAAATTGTCAGTAGGTGTAGTACGTCATTTTCAGTTGACCAATGAGAGGGCGGGCGCGATCATGGCCATGTCGACCGGTAGCGTGGGAACATGGTCTAGAATTCCTTAAAGGTGAGGTAGTAAGTCAAACTTTGTGTAGGAATAAAAAGTCGAATGCCTGAGCTAAACATCGGTACCAAATTTATTACGCTATGCGAAGTGTAGCTTGAAATATCAGCGTTGATTCTTAAATAGGTCGCGCAAGAAAGGTGAGAAGTGTCCAGCCTTGTAGTTTTATATAGTACATGTATGACAGATAGGTAAATTGTAAGCAACAATACGAGCCCCTGTGGTCCGGATTGTAATTTTTTTGAACCAATGAAGATATTGTAATGGCTGTTTTGCAGTCACTGATGTGCAGGGGGTTAATATCACTAACGTTTCTGTATCTGTGCGACTTTAGTCCTACTCAATGTATCTTTCCCTAATCTTGAGCAGAGGATGATTTTGCAAGTTGAAATCCTTGCTGATAAAGAGAAGTGGCAATAGATCAGGGGAGACAACGTATCCTGTGACTTTTTCCAATGCAGAAAAGTGTGGTGTCCCTTGATACGAGTGCTACTAGAAGTGCTGGGTGGTATCTGTAGAAGTATTATGTTTACTCGACGAACTCACAGAAATCCATGACATTGAGAGTTTCAGTCTTAAAATGTGTGATATTTGAAGAGAAACATACCCATTCAATGATCACACATACAGTTATAGCATGGAATAAGTGTGATATACGGAAAGAAATATTCTCATCCAATGACCACACAATTTATATGAGTTATGTGAAGAGAAAATTGACTCCTTCAATGACCACACACACATTAATAAGAAAGAGGTGATATGTGGCGACAAAACGTTATGGAATCTCGTTGTTTGTAAACCAGCTTGGCTGGATTCAAATACGAAAATTCTCGGGCATTAAATACCGTATAGTCGGAATTTAGCTGGAAAACTGTTGGAAATTGGAAGACTGTTGGAACAGTGTTGGTAATATATATATATATATATATATATATATATATATATATATATATATATATATATATATATATATATATAACCTGGAAATTTTTTGGAAAACATGATGATTGCCTCAAAAGTTATTAGTTACATTTTTTAGCAATTAAATAAACAAAATTTAGTAGACTCATTATTTGCTTTATTTTTTATAAATTGAAATGTTATGTATTGCAATCACTTTTATATTATATAGTAATATTTGAGCCAATCATCTTTCGCTCCTGAGTTACGTATGTCAAAAAAGCTCTCTACACTCAGAAGGAAGCGAATTTTTAATTCACGGATTCACAGTTGAGTGGATATTTGTAAAAACATATATAATTCTTCTATGGAACAGGATTCAGAGATTTGATTTGAGTGCATGAACATATGCAATTTGATTTTGGTGAAGAAACGTACCTTTGCATCTACCTCTGTTCTCAAGTTAATGAAGGAATGTGTCATAGAGTCGCTAATCTCTGTACGTACCGACAAATTGTAGGTGAGCGTAACTTTGTCGGGGCAAGCAAAATTTGCGGAATTCGTACGTTTCGGAGCCCGATGGCTTGATGAATAGAACAATTTCTTATATACCTACCAATTTTCTAACCAAGAAAGAGCCATAATTTTACCGTCATTTCCTATTAGCAGGAAAACGATACTATCGTTTTCTAAACCCGTATCACCATACTCTCAAACGAGGCTGAGACTACTTTATCCTCGAGGTTTCCTTGCGACAATAGCAGCGCCCCTATCGATGGAATGCCAACACTAGCAGTAAACAAAGCTCTCACAGCGACGTTAGTTAAGAAACCTTGCGTTATATGTAAAATATCTGAAAGGTCTAAACCATGTTTTTGTCACAACAACAATAAAAAAAAGCATTTATTTCTTTATTTTGAAGTAGTAAAATATTGCCAAAAATGTTCGTCTGAAACAAGATCATATTCGGAAATCACGTACCAAAACATTACAGTTGTACAATATAGTCGTTTCTCATATTCTCGCGGGTTCCATAATGTCGCGGTAAATCATATTTCCGTAATAAATACAATGGTGCGACACCTATCTGTTGTTTATCCCAGCAACAGCGCAACAAGGAACTTATCGAAGAGTTTGAACACCAATATCAAAGAAATGTTTTGCTTTGTGGTCAGTTGGGAAGAAAAAATGAAAGGATAGAAAAAACAATGAAAATTAAATCCACCTGTATACCCTCCTTCACCACTACACCTCTACCAAACAAAAAAAAAAAAAAAAAAAAACAGTAAATTTTCCCTGTTAACAGAAAAGGTCGTCTGCTTTTCAATCAATGTTACTGACGTATCAAAATCACATGACAGCTTACCGCATCGCTCGGTCAGGTGAACAAAAGTACAGTAGAAAATAAGGACCACAACTCTATTGAATCCTGCACACTTCTTTATGGCACTAAAACTACGTTACTTTCATTCTCTGTTGCTTATATTCTTAAAATAAAAATAGTAATGTTTCATTATTATGGCATAGTACATTATGTTTTCATATCTGAGAAAGAGAAAATATTGCATACTTATGAAATTTGTCTTTTATTTAAGCATCAAACTAACATGGGTAAAATTTTGTAACAGTATGATCAGAATTAACTTTAGAAACATGAAACATTCGAAGTTATACTGAACTGACCGCCCTCCATACACCAACCACCCTAACAAATAATATATCATGTCAATGACTTGAGTATTGTGGAAAGTTTTTTTTTTACCTTTCATTCGCGTTATCACCCTTCTGAGCCACCTTAGGGACAAATACTCATTTACCGCGACATTATGGTAACCTCCCTTTAAAAATGATGGCTGTCACCTGGCGTGTTGATGAGCGGAAAATGAACTCTAATCTTTTACGGCACTAAGAATATATTTGTGCCAAATTGGAAACAGATGTTAAAGAATAAAACAACAACAGAATTATGGTCAGGTTAGTCTTTTTTTAAATAATTTATAACAGTTCACTTCGTTAGTACCGCGAGATTACGGAACGCCGGTATACAACCCATTAACGGAAATTCATAAATGGTAACTTCAGTGAGTTTCACGCATAATGGATGAATTTGAAATTATAAATGAGTAATTTTCTCTGGAACAAATCTGTACCATCAAGTTCCAACAATTTCTCTAATCCTGTTGTAAATAACTGTCAAAATAATGTTGTCATTCCCTTGTCAAGTTCCCATCTGAGCATCTCACAATGTGTCGCCAGAAACAGTTCAACCGCATTCAACCTGGCCTCTGAAAGAAACTTTCAGTCATTCAGCTGGTGAAAACTTCCGTGATGCAAAATTTCAGAACTGCACAATAACTATAAATCACATATATGAGTAGTATGCCCTCAAGCGTCGAAGAATTCGTGTTATTGACAGTGATGGTAGTCAAACTGTGTGAGCGTTGTTTCACAAACTTCATTCATAAAACTAATATTCATGCGCATGTCAGCCTTTCAAAAAGTAATTCGGTTTATGCTTTAAGATGAAGTTCGTATTAAAGAGGTTGAAATGTTTAGCAATTTCTTGTGTTTTTCAACTACATATAGTGATTTTATTAAATTATCTGAAAACTGAAAGGTATATAACGAAAATATCATTATCACAGTAATGCGATTTTATTTGCTAGATCACGTCTCGTTGTCAGCATAAAAATGCGGATCATGACTCGACGCTCCGCGTCTCGTAATGATCCGGATTTTCTAATGTTGACAACTCGACGTGATCTAGCAATCAAGATCGCGTTACTGTGATAATACTATATATATATCAGGAGTAAAACGAGCCATAGATTATGGCTGAGTGCCTCCATGGACGGGAATAGCAGTCTGAAATCGAGGATCAGGTGTGGAACTAAGTGTTTGAAGTTACTTACGTTTTTTGTTATGATAGACAGGGTCCGATGTCAGAACGGGTCATAGGAGTAATCTGAGGTAATTTTGTCACTCGATATGATTTTTTTCCTTCAAGCTATTGCTTTTCTTCAACATTAAGTTTGCCTCAGCCACCTGTAATCCAAAAAGTACATAGATCTATCTTTAAAAAAAAAATCTTGTGTGTAGTAGAGTAAGTATGGTGATCTTGTAAGCCGTAGATTGTAGTGTTTGACGAACAGTCTTCGTCCTTATTATTTCGTTTACAATTACTTTAAAGACTACAATTGCGTCTGTTACAATATGAAAAAGTAAGAGCTACAAAACAATGCATGGGATAAAATTTCACAAGAATTGTCTTTTTGGACAAAAATGGAATTATAACGCCCCCACTTTTAACCAAGAATTAAACAAAAGTTAATTTGTTGTTTTTTTTGGGTGGGCTTGGGAAATGGTTAACTCTCAGTACATATTTTATAGAATCACGTTATTGCTTACAAAAGATAAAAGCCGAGGTAGAATTTAGGTATTTGAAGGATGTATAATATTGATATCCTATATATGTCCGAAATAAATGAAATCATATAAATTCTCTCTCTTTCTCTCTCTCTCTCTCTCTCTCTCTCTCTCTCTCTCTCTCTCTCTCTCAGGGTACCAACACAGGTCCCAGAGTTTGGTTCATGATGAGAATGTATTTATGAGCAGAAGCTAACATTTTCAGACATACAAGCTATATTTGCTATTAGAGTGACACATGCAAGCCATCTTTGCCGTTAGAATGACACTTACACGCCATCTTTGCATTAGAATGACACATACAAACCATCTGTGCCATTAGGATGAGACATAAAATGGCCACGTTTGTCATTAAAATGACACATACAAGCCATATTTGCCATTAGAATGACAAAGAAGCCATCTTTGCCATTAGAATGACACATACAAGCAATCTTTGCCGTTAGGATGACGCATACAAGCCATCTTTGCCATTAGAATGACATACAAGCCATCTTTGCCATTAGAATGACACATACGAGAGATCTTAGCCATTAGAATGGACACATGCAAGCAATAATTGTCATTAGAATGACACATACAAGCCATCATTGTTATTAGAATGACACATACAAGCCATCTTTGCCATTAGAATGGACGCATACAAGTCATCTTACCCATTAGAATAGACACATACAAGCAATCATTGTCATTAGAATGACACATACAAGCCATCCTTGCAATTAGAATGACACATACAAGCCATCTTTGCCATTAGAATGACACATACAAGCCATCTTTGCAATTAGATGAGACATACAAGCCACTTCTGCCATTAGGTTGAGACATAAAAGCCATCTTTGCCATTAGAATGACACATACAAGCCATCTTTGCCATTAGAATGACACATACAAGCCATCTTTGCCATTATAAAGACACATACGAATACATGTCAATTCGCCCCATTGCAAAATCGCCCCCGTCAAAAACGCCCCCACTTTTCACAAAATCGCCCCCATTTCACAAATCGCACCATGTCAAAAACGCCCCCACTTTTCACAAGATCGCCCCCATTTCAAATTCGCATTATGACAAAATCGCCCCCACTAAATTTAATTGTTTTTTTTTACATGGTACTGATTTTGTGCTTGCCTTTTTATTAGTTCAGTTAAATTCATTTATAGATCTATGTTTGAATAATACTCTTTTAATCATCTTTTTAATCATTGGTAATACACCCGCCGATAATTAATACTTACGTATTATTAAGGATAATTAGAATGGATTATTTTTACTATTATAATTCATTGCTGAATTAAACCTTGATTGATTTTGTTCTTTCATTTTTTTATTAGTTCATTAGAATCAGAATGTTTACCGAATTGAAATTTCGTTAACTGTTTTTTGCTTCGACCTTAAGGGTATTGGATGAAAAAAAAGATAATATTATATAAAATAAATCCGGGAGTCATGTCCTTTACACGGTGCATAGATAGACCGGAAAACGCCGAAAAAACTGAGAGATGCTTTATTTTTATTTTCGGCCGCGTTTCATGGCAGATAAGTAACAGCATGTCTCTTGACTGATCAAACTTAGAACACTGATTATCATAGAAATATTGGTTGCTTACAGAATCATGCATGAAATATGACACTTTATAAGACTTAAACGGTGTTTTCCGGCAGTCTTTTTCGGCCTTGTTTCTCTGCCGCTTAGGAACAAAATGTTACGTGAATCAAACTTAAAAATTTCTTAATCATAGAAATATTGGTTGTTTACAGAATCATGCATGCAGTATCACACTTTTTAAAATTTCAAGGTGCTTTCCCGGAGTTATTATGTGTTTTCCGGCAGCCTTTTTCGGCTGTGTTTCTCTGCACCTTAGTAACAACGTCACTTGAATCAAACTTAAAAACGTTTGATAATCATAGAAACAATAAATGTTTACAAAATCATGTATGTAAGAGGAACGTTCATGAGATTTCAAGGTGTTTTCCGGCAGCAATTATGCGTTTTCCGGCAGCAGTTATCAGCCAGGCAGCATTTATCAGCCGGGCAGCGTTTTCCAGTCGCTTTTTGTTCAGGCCAAATAGAATCAAATACGCCATATCATAAAACAAGAACTGTATTTATAGTCATGTATATAAAATGAAAATATTTATTTTTAAAGTGTTTTATTACGTGTCAAGGACAGGACCATTGATACGACCGCACAGCTGGAGGAGTTTGGTTGTGCTGATCTCCTTTGCAATGTACTGGGCCCACAGACTGAAGATCTTGGCCTGGTTCGTGCGGGTCTGTTGTCTCTGGTACCGAGGTAACTTGCCCTCGGACATTAAATGCAGAGAATAAAGCGCATAGGGCGTTATTGACTGGAATGGGGGCAATTTTGTGAAAAGTGCTGGTATTTTTGATTGGAGACGATTTTGCAATTGGGGCGATTTGGCGAAAAGTGGGGGCGTTTTGTCGGGGCGAGTTCTTAGTGGGGCGTTTTGACCTGTTTCCACACATACATGCCATGTTTGCCATTAGATTGACACATACAAGCTCTCTTTGACATTAGAATGACACATACAAGCCATCTTTGCTATTAAAATGACACATACAAACCATTTTTGCTATCAGAATGAAACATACAAGCCATCTTTGGAATTAGAATGACACATAAACGTCGAATTTCAAAGATATTTTGAATATGAAACTTATCATTCTATCTTTCCAAAAATCAAGACTGTCAAATTGCCAAGACAAACAGTGGGGGAGAGGGAACAGTTTCCATCTCACCATCCCCATACCAACTCAAATTCTGATTCATGCATGCGCCGTCTACTCAGAAATATATATGCATACTAAGACAACGATATATCTATATGAAACCACGATTACAATGATGGAACATCACAAGTGTAAGTTTGCTGTGCTTTTTTAAAACCTGTATTCTCTTTCTGTTATTTTAAAGGTGACCTTGCCGAGATTTATTACATAATAATCCTTTAACAGATGCAGTAATACGATGCATTTATGATGATAATCTGGCATATTACAATTTGCTTAGCATTTTGCATTTGCAGTTATTTATCGCGCATCGAGGTTTTCACAGTTTTGTGTAAAATATTTGCACTGCCCCTACTATAGATCTGTAATACCCGTTTGCTTGTGTACCGCTCATAACACCGTTCTGCGTGATTTGATACTCTAATGTTTTGACTCGCGTTGCTAAAAGCACTTTGAAATTAAACAGGTGGTTTGAATTTGAAAAAGGTTCGTTGGGTATTGACCACAAAAATAGAGGTATAAAACCGTTCGTAAGTGGCCCATCTTAATACAAATCGAAGGTATTTGCTGAAGGTAAACCCAATTTATTTGCTGTAAGCATAAGATCTTCTCGTAGTTCGATGTTGCAGTATTGTAAAGTGAAAGAATTTAATGAGTATTTTTTTTCTAAATGTCAAGCTATAATAGTGTAATAGTTGGAGCTTTTAAGTTAGAATTATATGTTTTGGTTAAATACGACCCGTCCTATATTAACATCCATACTGAAAATGATATGTTTACATTGAGCAGTTCGTGGTTTTTGTACTGTTTCATTCACAAATAAAATTATAATCAGAGTGTGAAAACTAAAACAGGGTGAGGATGTTCAAACCAATGTACACAGTTTATAGCCCTAAGTGCAAAAATATCACCTTGTTACAATCCTACAACAAACAAACGCGTGTATTCAGCTAGCTGAACTTTATAAATGAAAAAAGAAAGAGCAAGATTATATATATATATATATATATATATATATATATATATATATATATATATATATATATATATATATATATATATATATATAGTGAAATTTTCGATAGCATCGGGGTAAGCGCGTTAACGTCATAAAACGTTTTAAAAAGCGCGTGTTAATGTCATAAAAGTGAAACAAAAATAATATCAATGAAATAAAAAGGAAGTGTATATATTTACATAGTATTCTTTATTTACCTAGGTTATAACAAGGCTTAATGTATACCTCATTTGTTTATTAATTTAAATAAATGATATACGTCTTTTCTTTTTTTCGCCATATATACTGGCTGCCACATCAAAATTAAAGTCTTTTAAGGATTGTCCTTCAGTACTGATTGTCATTAGGTAGTTCAGTACCCTCTATGTCAACCTGTAATTCTATTCATTGAGGAGAATGACCTTTCACAATCTGAAGGAAAAAAAATGGAACATAAAATTTATTAATATATGTACAAAAAAGAGACAAAACTACCTGAATCCTAATTAAGTGAATTACCTAGGACAAATTCTTCAAGAGTCAAGACAGTGATGTGTTTTTAAATAATCATCACATAATAAGATAATACATAAGAACAATATATCAAAGTGTTTGTTATTGTTTAATTTCTTCACTGAATCAATGGAAGTGAGCTTAAATATTGTTCAAAAGTTTAAATTAAATTAAAAATGACTTTACAGAATAATTAGTAAGCATAAGGATGAAACTATTTAAGTTATATTTATGAAGGAATACTTTTTATTTCTATCTTTTTAAAAGAGGTAAAACTGGACGATCAAGATTGTTTCGTTTGATACTTGGATAGACAGAAAGGAGAAATGAGAAATTAAAAGGGGCAGCACCCACTTAAGTTAAGGCTTACTGACCAAACTATATTTCTCTTGCTCAGAGTAAACTATGTAAATATAACGACAACTCGTGAATAAAATGTAACTTTCATTTCATTCCTCGTCACTACTTAATAAGAACGACAACAATTGCAACTACAACTACTGGTTACTACTATAAAAAAATAATATATTAACTCCCCCCCCCCCCCCCCCCCGTAGATCTGAACCAAAATTTAACAATATGGAAAACTTACCATCCGATCCAGCAATTTCCACCAAAGGGTATAACGTCTTCCATTCATTGTTAAATCCCGTCCTTTGTTACTTGATCGGGGCCCTGGGTGGCCGAGTGGTCACAGGTGCTCGCCTTTACAGATCATTGACATCTCACCTCTGTCCGCATGGGTTCGAGTCTCGGGCTCGGCCAACGTGGGTATGTGAGAAAGCTTGCCAGTAGCTTCCCGTGTGGTTCTTCCCGGGGTTTTCTTCCACTAGATATACTGGCTGCCATGTATAGCCTATCATGTGCTGAAAAATGTCGTTAAACCCACAACAACCAACCAATCGTTACTTGATCTCTTTCTTTGTGGAAATTATGCTGACGGAATCGGAATCACTGCCACTATTGGTGACGCCAATTTCTGATTTTCGTAACCAGGCAAACATGGGGCTAGCCGGACGCTGGGTAATTTTACGTTTCTTGGAAGGTGGTGTGTTCATTTTTCACAAGAATTTTTAATGTAATATGTGTAACTGCTTTGAATTAGATGACAGGATGTTTGTTTAACAGATTAATTTTATAAGGGTAGTGGGACACATTTAAGCGTAGCGGCACACGAGCATAGCGTAGCGGCAGGTTCTAAAGCATCGGGGGTTATCGGGGTAGTGGCCCTGCTACGGTAAAAGGCCCTGGGGAAAACACTAGCCTCTTCATCCAGAATTACAGCAAACAACACAAATGTCTGTTGGCTGAAAATTATTTAGCATTATTTAGCAAGTTGTTTGTCAAAAGTGAAATCTCCACTGAATGTCTGAAAATATTTTTAATATCAATTTTTAATTGCAATGCATTTGGGCTAAATGAGAGAGAGAGAGAGAGAGAGAGAGAGAGAGAGAGAGAGAGAGAGAGAGAGAGAGAGAGAGAGAGAGTGTCATCTGTATTTCACCTCCGTATACATATAGTCCGTAGGCTAGGTAGGCCTCCCGTGCATCCCCCACCCCCACCTTTCCGACTCCATCTCTTTGGTATTTCTTTATGCTTTAGGGTATGCTAGACAAAATAAAGAAAAAGATGTTAACATTGCAAAATGTGGGGTGCACTTGCTGTGCTGGATGAATATTTAAGGAAACACCAAGCAGCCTATTTAGGGTACACAATGAGACAGTTGTGGAATGTGGTGACATTGTCCCTTGTTTAATGGCTTAAATAAATTAGACATGTGTACAAAACTGTCAACATGTTATTCACTGAGTCAACCTTATCATACATTTGAAGTCAGAAAGAGTTTTTTTTTTAAATTTCAATTTTTTTATATTTTTTTTTTTTTTTTAATTTCAAATATTTTTCTTACTTTTTCCAATCAAGGAAAATAAGTTTTTAAAACTTTCATGCTCATGTCGCTAAAATCTCATTCACCTAACTTAGAGATAAACAAAGACACTCTTCAGTCTGTTGAATATTTGTGTTAGTAACGGGCCATGTCTCCAAAACTGAATCTTGACACTAAATCGGGACCACAAAGTACATATTGGGAACTTTATATTGGAATAACAATGTGTGTATTTTTATCCCATGGGCGGTTAAGATAGCTCTCTCCACCGAGCGACAGGCTGATTGCATCAGTGCCTCCGCGCAGGGTGCCGTGATCGATTGGGGGAGGGGGGAAGGGGGCGCCAAATGCAAAGTTCGAGGGCAGCGGGCGCGCCATTTTGGGGGAGGGGGGCGCCACGGTTACGGGGGGGGGGGACGCCGAATGCAAAGTATGCAAAACAACATAAAATAAAACAACAACAAAAGAAAAACAATGGAAGTCAACAATAACAGTGTTAGAGTTTCTGTTTATGGATTGAAAAATGTCCATATTTTCCATTACTTTTTGCGAATCCGATGACAGATGAGGTCAAAACAAGAGCAGGCGTTCCTGCAAGAAAGCGGCAGATTTCAACTTGTGGTGGTAGTGGCATTTTGAGAGTATCAACTGGGGAGCACTTTGGGCTATCACATGTGAATCCAACAAGACTAATGACTTGATGAACTGTTTACAAGTGATATAAAGAAATGGAATTTAAGACCGGTCTGAATGATGAGATGGTCTAAGTGAAATGAAGGCATGCACCAACAATTTGGATCTTTTAGTATTTATCATTTTTTTAAAAATTCATGCACACTATACCACTATACTTCTAAGAAGGCTGGTAGTGGTTGGGGTAGGCGGGTAGGGGTGATGGTACTTAGCTGATAAAAGAAGCAGGTATGTCAGAAATAGCCATAATCATATTAGAATTTGACTGGCAGACTTTATTTGCACTGTTCGGGGGATCTACAACCAGTCCGGCTGTGGAGATCAATCTGGAGGATGATAACCTCTGGGTGGCGTTCTACTAGTTCATTGATGTTGAAGGGCAGACTGAGGTTATGCTTCACCATCTGCAGCAAGGTGTCCGTCATCTATTCTACTGACATCCTCCCAATTCCTGCCTGTCATATATACAGAAAACTTGTATAAAGTAAGAATGTCTTAAGTATAAGATACAAAAATATTGTCACAAACAAAGTGAACATGCAATGTCCATGCTTTAACTGTAGAGTATTCACAGGCAACAACAACCAAATTTGTTCATAAAGATAGACACAACAAATCAATGTTACTGTATCCGACAAATAAATTTGTTCATCAAGATAGACACAACAAATAAATGCTACTGTATCCGACAACTAAATTTGTTCATCAAGATAGACACAACAAATAAATGTTACTGTATCTATTACGACTAGGTGTTGAATGTAACAAAAGAAAGAACGACTCAAACAAGCTTTCACGATTTCTCAAATACAAATTTAATTTCCTAAAATATAAAATATTTCAAACAAACAAAGTGAAAGAATTAAAAATAACTTACAGTGTAGAATTTGCTCAATTAGTCCTAAATTGTCTAGAGAGTTCACTAATCCGGAAGTTAATGCAAAGTACTCCGAATGAATGAATGTTCCGAGTTAATGAATCTTCGTAATGACGAATGTTCCGAATGAAATATTGTTCCGAATGAATGGGTCTGGAATGTTCTGATATACCAATGATTTTCAGTTTAAAATCCAAAATATTAATAATCCCAGGTAAACTCCTGTGAATGTAGAGTATTGTTAAGTTCCTTGAACAATAGTACTTAAATCCAAATTGTACTATGTAGAGAATAGATTTTCCCACCAGCTGATTTTACAAACAATAAACGATCTTCCTCAATAACCTTATGATCTGCTGTAACTGTATAAGAATGAGCGTTCCATCACTACATGGCATTATATAGCATTCTACTGCGTATGAGAGAATAACCCTTGACTCTGAAACTACGTTCTAAAACAATTCCATCCTCCAGTAAACAACTTTTACTGAACCAATCAGAAACTAGGTCACTAATGTCAGCCTAAAAGTACTTTCGCACTACAATAATAATACCTTAATTTCAAATCAACAAAACATATAAAACATGGGATCTATGTCATGAACCGCACGCTCAAGTCACGTGACTCACCATTGTTGTGTTAAGTTGACCGACATAATTATTGATTTTCTTAGAGAGAAACAATGACTCATGTGGTATTCTGTAATCAATGTATACAATAGCGTAGGCTACTAAATTAAAAAATTATAATACAATGGTTATAAACCCAAATGAAAACTATTTTATAAGTTAAAGATGATACATAATTCCGTAACAGTATCCGACAACTAAATTTGTTCATCAAGATAGACACAACAAATAGATGTTACTGTATCCGACAACTAAATTTGTTAATCAAGATAGACACAACAAATAAATGTTACTGTATCCGACAACTAAATTTGTTCATCAAGATAGACACAACAAATAAATGTTACTGTGTCCGACAACTAAATTTGTTCATAAAGATAGACACAACGAATACATGTTAATGTATCTGAGTTGGAAAAAATATGGTACATGAGAGGAAACAATGCATGATAAAGAGAGAAATTATTTTTGATTAAAATCATGAACAGCATTAAAATTTATATCAAAATTACTATTCTTCAAAAACTTTTTCTTTTGGCATGCTAAACTACTTATATGCTAAACTGCAAATATGCTAAACTACACATATGCTGAACTGCACATATGCTAAACTACATATATGTTAAACTACACTTATGAACAAAAGTTACTCTACAAAACATGTAATGCCATTGAAAAGGAAATATTAACTACGATCTGTATGTGTCATGTCTTATCAAGATTAGAAAGTTAAATAAAATAAATATTGCTGTTCTTAAAAAGCTACTTTTTGTATGCGAAACTACACATATGCTAAACTACACATGCTAAACTGCGCATATAAACAAAAGTTACTCAACAAAACTTGTAATGTCATTGAAAAGGAAGTATTAATTAATTGCTGTATTTCATGTCTTAACAAGATTAGAAACTTGTAGTGAAACATTTATACATATTAATGAAAATGCATTGCATATAACCATTAATTATCTAGAACACATTTTGAGCAGAGTATATTGCCGATTTTGATACATAGGTCATTTTTGCCCCTTTCAGGTAAGAAGATATTGTTTGATTCTAATATAATACAAATAAACTTAATGTTTCACTGTGAACATCATACTAATTTCAAATTAAAGTAAGTATAATTATCTACTACAATTTACCCAACTGTTATTGATTATTGTAGAACCTCATCTGCTCTGTTTTGTGGTGGCTGTCCTTGACCCCCTCTGCCTCTCCTTCCTCGTGCACCACCTCTTACTTTTACTTTATCCTTACCTCTATCTCTCTCACTTTCATCCATGGCAAATGGTTGCACAGGGCTAAATTATAAAGAGGACTGGTATATAGAGATCAAACGATATATAAGAATCATTCTGAAATTATAGTAAGACTGGTTTATGTCAAAGCAATTTATGTAATTGAAGATATAAATACTGTCTATTTTAGAACATATGATTGCAGGGATCATATTCATTTCTCAAACATTTTACAAAAAATCAAAATGCATGACAATTCTGCATGATAATTTCAATGCATGCTGTACTGGTTGTTCAATGCTTCATGTTTTGTTTTATATACTCGAACTTGTATATTCAATAAATTTAGTCAAAGCTTGCACTGAAATGTACAAGACTGAAATTTTATCCAGTGAATACAAAAAGCATGTTATGAATTCTTGATATTGTACACAAAGTCATAATAATTGTTAGATTCGTATTATATAGGTCTCGTGACATTTGTAGGTTACATTATTATAGCGTAACATTAATGCTGATGTGATTTCAAAAATCAGCACAGCCAATTCAAATAAAGAGGGCTTCATAAAATAAATATTTGGATACATCAGCTCCCATCCCAATCTTATAGCAAGATATTAGTAGTCTGGTGTGGTCCCGCTAAGTTAATTAGGGATATTTTACACGAGTATAAATCAACAACACAAACCATTCTTTCAAGTCTCCTTTGTCATTTGAGTTTAATACCTGAAAGAAAGTGCTGATTACATTTATTTTGCAATTGGATTATATTCTGCCTATCAGGAGAACCAACCGTAGAGTAGTCTTGGCTTCTTGTGCTTACAACCGTTACGTTTGTTCCATCTTCAGCTGAAGTCAGTAAACCCACGGATGTCGCTGAACAAGATTGGATTAATTCATACCAATATGAAAAATGGTCTCGTTTCTCGATTCGACGGAGAAAATACCTTGCTCGAAATGTGATAAAACGTCCATACTATTTGTTTTAAAGGCATCAAACGATGTTTTGCAGCAAGATTCAGTATTATTCAGACGGATTAGCATATACGATATATATATATATATATATATATATATATATATATATATATATATATATATATATATATGAGAGAATATTTGCTTGAAACGAGTGAATAACGGATATATGTCATCGAGCGGGTGAGAAACTCAGTATTTTCACGAGTGGCGAAGCCACGAGTGAAAATACTTAATGTTTTTCACCCACGAGATGAAATATATCCGTTATTCACTCGGAACGAGCAAATATTCTTTGTATTTTATGCTCAATCGTATTGTGTAGCAATTTGTATAACACACTGAAGTAGCCGATTTCTTGCTGTATCCCGCGCGATGTCAGCGGTTTACAGTTTATGTTCTGCTCTCTTTTGTGTATATTTGCACATAAAAAAATCAGTAGTTACATAATGCTCCTTCCCAATTCAAGGTAAAACAGCAGATAAAAAGAAAATGAAAAAACAACAAAACATATTTGTCCATTGCTGGATTTGAACCCGGTTCGCCTGGATGCGAGGCGGCCATATTTTCATTTAGAGCACGCAAGCATCTGATGAAAGAAAAGAAATTGCTTACTCATAATGTTTTCAATCTCTATTGACGGCCAGTGAAAAAATATATTTTTTCACATCAGTGAAATATCACAATTATTTCACTCGGAAAATCCAGTAATTCATTGCCTATCGCTGCCTAGCATTATATATATATATATATATATATATATATATATATATATATATATATATATATATATATATATATATATATATATATATATATATATATATATATATATATAATGCCGCTATTGGGGCTTAAATTGTTTGCAGCAATGATACTCAGCCAGGTAAGTCCACTGTTCATAATCTGGCTTGTTGATATATGCTTTTAAAATGTTTGTACTAATTGGTGGGTCATGTTTATAGCAACAGGACTTCATCCGGGTAAGTCATACAAGTACATTGCTTGGCAGTGAACACACCAGATAATTCTGGAGCTAACATTTTAAGGGATTTATAGACATTTTGTAAGTATCAATCTACTATATATTATTATAAAGGTACAGAAGTGTATTTGGTATAACACAACACAAATACACATTTGCACATGTTCACAATTTTGGGAATTCCTATCGAGTCAATGTACTGAAGGTTGTTTGCTATTGGGCTGGGTTGACAACTGGGCCTATAGCGTTTATGAAATCGTTGAGGCGTTTATTTTGAAGTACTTACCATATTATGTGCTTAAGTAGTATTACTAAGATATTACTAAAGGGTTTATCTATTAATAATTCAGTATACTTATGTAAATTATTTCAGGATAGTAGCTTGAATTGTATTTGAATGTTCGAATGAGGTGGTCCTTGTAAGGCCACAGGAGTCTGACGTTTTATCAATAAGAATCTACGAAAATTTGTGACAACATGAAATAACATTCTCGTGTTTCGTGTAGTCACAAATTGTCATATTTTTATTGATAAAACGTCAGACAAGACTCCTGTGGTAAGGCAGACAACAACAAAGGCTGATATCACTATAAAAATCGTTGGTATTTACCATCCAGTATTGACATCGGTGTATAATATAGTCGATTTCAAACTTGGTATCTGAACATATTTTATAACCCTTTAAAATGAGCCTCCCCCCCCAAAAAAAAAAAAAATACTCTTGACCAATTATTCTATCTTTCCTTGCACTTACAGAACACTTATTTTGCATTAATTGTAGAAAGTTATATTAAGAAATAAGTTTATCAGACACTGCTAAGATCCATTCCTAGCAGTTGATATTATTTAGGTATGTCTATTTCACTGCAAGAGAATGCGGTTTGCTTGAATAATGTTCCCTTGTAAAACTTTTAAATGGTGTGCAAAACCGAAATTAAAGATAATATATTATGATAACGGGACGTTTCGTACTAAATCCAGTCCATTACAGGGTCGTTTCGTACTAAATTCATTCCATTACAGGGTCGTTTCGTACAAAATCCAGTCCATTACAGGGTCGTTTCGTACCATAGTCGTTTCGTACCGGGATATTTCATTCTTTAAACTTTGTTAATACCTTTACTTTAATGTAAGCATATTTCTTTGATTTCCGAATTTTACTTTTTTATTTCCTGGATGTATTATCCATCTCTATACAAATGTGATGTCTTGGTTAAAGGCCTCCGTTAAGAGTATATTGCACTGAATCAAGTATGCTAATTGTAGTGTTAGACTTAATGTAATCTTTTATCGTGTAAATATGACAATAAATTTGCCGTTGAGAAATAGAAATACCCGAAAACATTGTAGGCAAAATACTTTAAAGCGGGTTCAGCCCAGCCAAAACAGTTATTGAGAATGTGTTTCTGACCCACACCAATAACAATTGAAGTGACCAAATACAATTAATGTATCAATCAAGTTGTTATATAATCTTAGAATTTAAACTTATTGGATACATGTAGATAGTATCCAGACGGTGAATCAAATATGTTTCTTTAACAGATGTTCCATTATCGAATTAACAATATCAATTGCTTTAAATGAAAACAAAATTAAATTATGGAAGCCGTCACAAGAACATTTCTGGTTTTGGTGGGTTAAGTCTCTTTAAAGATATTTTTCCTAGTGGCTTCAGTTATTTTTAATTGTTGCTGCTGTTGTTTTCGAAAAAAGTATCTTGCATAAAATATCATCCGGCCTGGTCTGGTCTGGTCATCAAAGCCGGTGCTCCTGTGTAGGAGTCCAGCACTAAAAAACTGAACTAGACCCAGTGACTTATGTTTCCCACTGCAATTTTCATTTAATAAAGCCATTTACTTCCATGATTATGTGTTAATCCATTTATTTAAAAATCGTCTTATATTCATATTTTTATATGCTATATTTATATTTGATATATTCTTAGTTTTAAATTATAAATTATTCAGTTTAATCCCCAAGGTGTATTATTTATCTAAGGACCAGGTGAGATAACGGCCAATCTGTGGATTTTTAAAATAATCTTACACGTGATAGTGAACTTCTCTAGATCCAATGACCTAAAATCTGTCACTTTGAATTATGACTGGTTCAATTTTTTCCACTAGAACCAATGACTTTAAATCTGTGTTGCTTCGAATATTATGACTGTTTATATCTTGACTGTATAAAACAAGACGGTCACCGATGTCATATTTTTCCGACCAGGATATGTTTTTTTTTTTCTTTTCTTTTCTTTCTTTTATTCCAATTATTTGCAGCTAAAATTGATGGATAGAATAAGGTATTTTATTCTGCAAATCAGAACAAGAGTACATTTTCTTAGCTCAACTGGTCATAGACCAGAAGAGCTTATGGGATGGTCCGTTGTCCGTCCGTCTGTTAGCACGTTTGTTATCGCTACTCCTCCTAAACTATTTGGAGGATTGCCATAACACTTTACACACACATTCATCCCATGGCCTAGTTGGTCCTAGATGCAAATGGTGCTGCTCGCATATCCAATATGGTATCCACAGCAGCCATCTTGAAAAACTTTTTATCGCTACTCCTCCTAAATGATTGGTCATATCAACATGGAGTTTTCGCTAAAAGATTTCACATAAAGTCTAGTTTGCTCTAAATGAAAATGGTCCATATCTGACATCCAATAGGGTTGCCATGGCAGCCATCTTGAAAATATTGTTATCGCTACTCCTCCTGAATGGATGGTCATATGAACATGGGGTTATCATTAAAATACCTCTTATGATTTCTAGTTAGTTTTCTAAATGAAACTGGTGTCGACCTGACATCCAATATGGTCGCTACGGCAGCCATCTGGAAAATCTTATCATCGCTACTCCTCTTGAATGGATTATCATGTCAACATGGGGTTTTCACTAAAAGACTCGTTATGATGTCTAGTTGGTCCTAAATTAAAATGTTGCTGATCTGGGGTCCAATATAGCCGAAATGGCAGCCATCTTGAAAATCGTGTTATTGTTACTCCTCTTGAATGGATGGTCATATTAACATGGGGTTTTCACTGAAAAACTTCTTATGATGTCTAGTTAGCTCTGAATGAAAATGGTGCTGATCTGGGGTATAATATGGCTGCCATGGCAGCCATCTTGAAAATATTGTTATCGCTTCACCGCCTGAATGGATGGTCATATCCACATGGTGTTTTCACTAATGAGGGGCTCTACAGATATTATGTATTTCTGAGAGAGTGTGACAATAAAGAGAATATTGGCATAACTCTATGCTATTTTCATGTACTGTGGCTGAAATTTCTTTACATAATGTACTTGTGGAAATTGTACATGATCTAAGCACACAGCTGACAAAAATAGCCGCTCCCATGTGCTCGAAAAATCAGCCTGAATTAGTCCAAAGTACACTATTTTTAGCAGTTATTAAAATAGGGAAAACGAATTTTGCCACAGTATGCAATACCAGCTTCTGAAAGTACAATGAATTGAATTACAACACATATAAAAAGTACAAAAAGTTATCAGCTCATTTTTTTGCAATTTACCTTTGAAGTCCAGGAAGTGAAAATGACCAAGCGGAGCTAGCAATTGTTTTTGTAGGTGCACATCTGAAGTTAAAACCAAGCTGTATACTCTCTAACCCAAATTTCACCCATCAATCATACACCAAAATAAAGAGAATTAAAAGATCTTTTAATAATACCTAAGATATACAAGGTCTTTTTTAAATAGCCAAGATAACCAGTGAGGAAAACCTGGGAAATTCTTTTTCTTTAAAAATCTAGCATTATGCAAAAAACGAAACTGTTGAGCGCCACCTATAAGACTTTTATGATGTCTAGTTGGACCTAAACGAAAATGGTGCAGATCTGACGTTAAATATGGCCGCCATGGCAACCATCTTAAAAATTCTGTTATCGCTACTACTGCTGAATGGATGGTCATATCAACATGGGGTTTTCACTGAAAGACTTCTTATGATTTCTAGTCAGTTCTAAATGAAAATAATGCTGATCTGGGGTCCAATATGGCCGCTATGGCAGCCATCTTGAAAATCTTATCTCTACGCCTCCTGAATGGATGGTCATATCACCATGGGGTTTTCACTAAAAGACTTATGACGTCTACTTGGTCAAAAAATAAAAATGGTGCCAATATGAAGTCCAATATGGCCGCCAAGGCAGCCATCTTGAAAATCTTGTTCTCGTTACTCCTCCTGAACAGAAAGTTATATCTACGTGGGGTTTTCGCTAAAAGACTTCTTATGATGTCTAGTTGGTCCTAAATGAAAGTGGTGCTGCTCTGACATCCAATATGGCCGCCACACCAGTCATCTTGAAAATCTTATTATCGCTACTCTTCCTGAACGGATTTCCACCAAAAGACTCCTTATCGTGTCTACTTGGTTCTTAATGAAAATGGTGCTGATCTGTCGTCAGTCGTCCGATGTCCATCTGTCCGTTAGCACATGCTTGTTATCGCTACTCCTCCTAAACTGCTTTCAGGATTGCCTTGAAACTATATAACTATATATAACTATATATATAACTATATATATATAACTATATATATATAACTATATATATATATATATATATATATATATATATATATATAACTATATATATATAACTATATATATATATATATATATATATAACTATATATATAACTATATATATATATATATATATATATATATATATATATATATATATATATATATATATATATATATATATATATATACATAGTCATACATATGCATACATACACATATAGATTAAGATCACTGATGATACCCTATCAAGTCACTTAGAACATAATTTTCCATGGCAGTGTGAACTGTGACTTGCATTGTGTTTGAAAGAAGTCTCATCATAATTAGTTACATTGTCTTCTACACTTTGATGAAGTATAACTGGGTATACCTGGGCTTGGAGAAAGGAGGTATTAGAGGTGTTATATATTTAGGCACCATGTGGCTTGTGCTGCCTGTTGAGGTGAACGTGTAATGAAGTGGTGTCTTGCTTGGCTAGCACTACATGTGCTTGGATTTTCATTATCTTGATTAATGGCATTGTCTTCTACAATTTGATGAAGTGTATCTGGGTTTACCAGGGCTAGAGGAGAGGGATATGTTAATTAATTAGGCCCTGTGTAGCTTGTGTCTATTTCAGCAAGTGAGCTTGTAATTAATTATGGCTCTGCTTGGCAGGCACTGACAGTAGTGTAAGTTATGGTTCAAGCTGATGATGACTGTGGTAACACAGTGCTGGTGTTAGATCTATTATTTATGTCTTAACACAGTTCAAGAAATCCATTATAAGTCCAAGCCAAGCATCCACTTCACTGAAATAAAATGGTATTTGTTGATGAGAATAAAGTACATGTAACTTTATTTTCATGTGAAGTAGTGATTTTGGACACATACCTATGTTGCTATGAGTATTTGTAGAGTTGGAAATTAGTCCTAGATTAATTCATCTGCTACAGTGATGAGTTGTTCCTGACATGAATAGGGATAATGTCTTGATTTCCTTTGATGTGAATAAAATCCGGGAGTACCTTTCTGTATGAATTTACTTCCACATCATGAATATCCTCTTGGGTGAATGCAGAGAAATCATGGATCCATTGAAAATTCTCCGCAGCATTGACATTGTTAGTTTTACCGCCATTTTATTTGTGTGCAGAACTCTGGTAAGTAATTTCAAAAATAATAAAAGTTTTAACTGCATCAGTCACAATGAGGATTTACCAAAAGCATTTACGTACTTAGATGAACCATATCCACGATGAATAAATCCTAGATGAATGAATAATCATATGATATTCACTGATTTTGACAAAGTACCAGTGCACTAGTCATGAGAATGCGCCAAGTGCAGTGTTCCCACTAGTGCTAAAACCTGGATGTATTTGTACCCCTAATGTCCCCAAATCGGGGGTGCAGCACGCAAAACTGGGGTTCCAATTTGCAGCTCGGAAAATAAAGCAAACAAGGCTGATACAGCGTCTAAAGCTAATATTTATTCGTAAAGAAAGAAGATATAAGTACTGAATCAAAGTAAAGTTCAACTAGATGAAGACATTATTGAGCACAAAAGACTGATGCTGGTCAAGTTGTGTTGTAAACATTAACATTGTGGATGCCTGCGCTGAATCCTACACTGAAAACAGAATCATGTTAGTTGTCGTTTAAGAGTTCTGGAACTGCGTCAACGCTATGGCCTCAACACACCAAAACAAGTGTTTCTGGTGGTTCAAGATTCAACTCGGTCTAACAATCAAACCCGTAGTGTGATGACATTTGCCCCGCTAGGTGTGTCTGAAGTTTCTATGCAGTTAAACAGTCATCAGGAACCCACTGAAGAAATTTTGCTTTGCTTCGCAGACAATCAAATCGCATGTGTATATTACATGCTGTGGTAGTTTTTGGACTGGCATCAAAACATTGACACAGGTCTGCAGATTGCCCAACACGACTTTTGTATGTTGTACCGGATTTATTACTTTTCATTGGAACACCTGGACCTGGTCAGACAGTCCGTGGTGGACATGTACTTTCATGCATGTGTTACTGATCTGGCTGGTCTCCCCAATATTCCCAATTACTGATGCATTGCTGTTATCCTCTTCAATAAGTTTCTGTTGCTGGAGGGCGCAGGTGGCTAAATGAGGGTTCTTGTCAAACCTATAGAAAATTCATAGAATTAGTAATTGAACCTGTTAAATTTGTTATTAATAATGTCCTATCATGAAGCAAAGATTGGTATTAGCCCAAAGCAGCTTGCGAACATAAAGAGCACAAAAAGAAATGATTGCAGGGTCACACTGAGGCTTTCTCCGGATAAGTTAACTGGAATTGTCCCCATGTGGTTGACTCAAACACAACTTAATCAGCTCAATACAGCCAAATTAAAAAGAACATCAGTGACATTACAGTTATCTAAGTCAAGGGTGGCAGAAATGCAAAAAATGCAAAAACCAGAAATGCAAAAAAACATTTATCGCGGCCATTCCAGCGCTGTTAGTCGATGTGGCTCATGCTGTTGCAAAGCAGCTGTGTTAGGGGCTGTCGGAATTGATCAGGAATGACTCTGAAAAAGGTGGTGGAAGGCTGCATAAAAAAAGGAAAAGGTTTTCGATTATCCAGGCATCGAAACCAAAGGTTTCAGAGTGATGTGGCCTTCGGCTGTGGCCTCGCCATTAACGTGTCCATTGACCAGTTTTGATTTACTCATGCTGACAAAGTCAGTCAAGCATTTCCAAGGTGTCTTTATGTGGAATAACTAGCATCGATGATTCCGCGCACTTGAGAAACTGGCATTGTTAACCTGGATTCATCAACAAGACCTGGAACTCATTGAGTTGCATATGTGGTGACACACAAACATCTTTTATATTTTGACTCGTACAGGCTTGCGCCACCACTTGAAGTTGTTGATTATTTAACCCGAGGCGGTGGACAACAACCACTGTTTTATTCAATGCTGCCGTTGCAAACTCAGTTGGATGGGCCCATATGCGGTCATCTTGTTGTTAAAATTTTGCGTTCACTGGAGCATTCATGAACCCCGCAAGCGCTTATTGAATTTACATTACAGTACGTTTATAATATACAAAATGCCTATTAATATTTACGGAAGCTCAACCGCCCAATGACGTGGCGCTGATGTAGATCTGACCAGGTTTGCCGCCAAAGTGGATTTTACTGACTTTACCACCAAAGCGGATTTGACTCAGTTTGCCACCAAAGCGGATTTGACTGAGTTTACCAGCCAGGTTGTTGTTTGTTTTTACCCAGGCAAGCTTGCGGTTTTTGAAGATCGAACTGGAAAACTTGCAACGTCGAACATGGATATTCAAGATATTGTTGTAAAGATGTGAGGCGCTGTCGCACAAACCTGGCCGTGATCACTGAAAAGAGGGAATCAGAGTCTCTGGTACGATGATTGTGTTTATCAAGGACTATGTTGATGATGCTGCTGCTACAACAAAACAATATGTGGATGAACAGATCACAGACATGTCTTCACCACCATGTGTAGTAGCTTCATTTCCATCATACCAAGGACTGCTGATGAGCGAAGGAAAGAAAAAAAACTGACAGCATAATAACAAATGGTCAACTTGTTTTTACTGATGTGGATGGTTTTGATACACCTGAATTTCACATATTAAAGGCACGCGAGTCCGGATCGTATTTATTTATCGTATCTGGCTATTATAGCGGGTGGGGTTAGTTAACAGCATTGATAAACAATCAACCTGGTACACAAGTAATGCTACATGACAATACCGAAAAAGTTCTAAAATCTTTCGCATATACAATATCAGTATCGTTGGTTGCTAAAGATGAAATTCAGTTCAAAGCATTTCACATCATTCCATATGGGTACTTAACTGTCTTTGGCGTTTGTGTTTAATATTAGATTTATGATTACATATAAGTGATGGATTCTGATCACGGTGATAACGTTGCAGAATTTACCAAAGAGGTGGTGAATGAGCAGACATCAGATGCTAACATTGAAAGCAATTTCGTTCCACTTGCTGACAAATATCTGCTTCAAAATAGTGATAACATACCCTCTTATATGCTCAAATATTATCTTGTTAAGAGCCAAATAGAAATTGACTGTTGGGATCACAGTGGTGTAAACATATCAAATCGACGATAAAAAAGATCAACTGCTGCCTGCACCACCAGGTATCATGAAAACATCCAGGGATTGTTTCTACAACAATGAAGTAATATTCACGTACAAATCCACCCTGGTTACATTTTCCTACGAATATGTTGTGCCAACATTGATTCAACTAAGAGAAAAAATATCTCAACTGTTATTCAAAAACAAATCATTTGTCCACATAACAGTTCTTGGGCGAATACGATCGTTAATAGGTGTGTTTCTAGCTGAAAGTGTTGTCAGGAACGTGATGCCCAACCTTGGGAATGTGATGTCCAATATCAGGAACGTACAATCGCTGGAGACAAATATTTACCCAAAAGATATTGTCTATGATTGCATGACAGTTGTGCTAGTGAAGAAAAGTGCTTGGTTGGAAGTATGTGCGCATCTTGCACCTGAACAAGACCAGTTTCTTGAGTAATTAGTCTTTATGATGATAATATTAATAGTTGAATTATAATGGACCCTCAATGTTACCGGTATGACAAAATAATCGAAGTGGAACAGCAACTGAGAGATGAAATCGTCATGAGAACTGTGCTACTTGTGAAATACAAACACGTGTGTGGTCGTAGATGCTATTTGTGGGCTTTCACGGCAGCAACTGTTGGCCTTGGCATGGCAGGGAATCACGACAACTATTATAGGTGCACCAATCTGAATTGTTGTCGGGGCTATATCAATAATAACCGGTATCTCGGGTGGTGCTAGCAAAATAATTTTGATATGATTACATTTGCGAATACGTGTTTGTTCGGAACTTCTCTTAGCAGCACAAAGTAGTCTCGATACGATTATTAAACTGAACTCGGCGGCCATTGAGGATAAAATAATTAGCATGGCTGAATTCGAGACTGTGTTAAAGGAAATGGAAAACCACCAGCAACTATGAGCACAGATCGGAAACCAGAGCATTAACAATGCCGATTTGCAGGCAGTCAAAGTCGAGTAAATGGTTTCAGGATTCTAAACCATAATAAGCACTCGTTTGATTTCACAATCAAGTGATTGTACTTGCCACGTCACAATTTCAAAGACATGTATACACAAGCAGTAGTAAAACAGTGCTTTTTGTTTGTTACTGATCCAGGTTGGAGCCTTCTGCCCCACGACTATCCTCTTGCCTGTTCGAATTTGCACGTGGATTCGCTTAATTGATATGATGACAAAAGTCATGTGGGGTTGATCAGTAACAAAAATACAAAACTGCTATGTTACTACTATTAATATTTTCATTGATGATGACTTTTCATTCAACACCTATAAGATAGACTAGCTGAACCTTATCCTTCGCCTACAAACATGAAGTGCTTATTTCAAGACAGTAACAAGCTCCCACAACTTCACTGTATAACAAGTGCTAGCTGGAATTTAAACGATTACGAAGTCGCTGGTAGCTCGCAATGAGCATTAAGCATGCTCGAGGTGTTCTTTCTACAAGATTCTAGCAAGCTTGCCAAATCTTTGCATGTGCGAGCTCGCAGCAAGCTTGCAATGAGTATATAGGCTCGCGACGCGCTGTCAACCAGCTAGTAGCAAGCTCATGACGATCTCACAATGAAATTGTAACAAGTTCAATACGAGCTCATAGCACGTTCGTGACGAGCTTGTGGTTAGCTAGTTGCACTTACTATCAGATCTTCAGCAACCTTCACAATCCCTGGTTGATTGAGTGCTTCATAAATAAATACACAGCGAAATCTCAGCAACTGAAGCATAAAAAATTAAAGAAACTAAAACTTGAATCATACAGTCAAAACAAAAGAGTTTTGAATGCACCAAAATAGTTTTGTTTTCCTCACTGGTGCCTGAGTTGTGATATATGTCTCTGTATTGTTAAAATTCTAGAAATGGGTGAAGTCAACACCTTTGTGATGAACCAAGAACCTGTAGAAAGTACTTATAACAATAGCTGTCATAAATGGAAAATGAGACTTTATTTCAGTTTTTTAGGATAGTAACAAAAACAAACAAAAGTAAGTTTCATAATCTAATACAGTAATTCAAACCAACAAACTGACTAGAAAAATTAAGATCACATGATTTTTACAGATTTTAATAAATCCAACTGACTGTAAAAATCATAAGCTGCTGTTTAAATGTCTTTCAAAAATCACAGGTAATTTAGGTCACGTCTAGCTCTCCCACACTTGCTGTTAATGATAATGTTTAGCTCTTTCATAGCTAGTGATGCCTCACTCTCTCCACAGTGCTCCTTGACATAAACTGTTGATAAAACACCCGAAATTAATATCATTCAGAGTAGCTGAATCTGATGAAATAAATGTTTATGTTGACATGTTTGTTGACTGGATCTCATTCAGGATTATTCAGTATTATCCAACGGGTTAGTAAAGCAAATATTTTGCAAAAAATGACAAAAACATCTTGCAACAAATGTCAAAGGCAAACTGGAATAAGAATACTTTTAAGACTGGAAAGTTTGGACTGCGTCAAATTATGTATAATGTTCAAGGTACATTGCATCAGTAATCATCACTGTGCTGAATTTTTGTCTTAACATCTACTTTAAAGGTGAACTGTTCCACATTATATGTATTGTTCCTCTTATTTTTACACTGAAATAACTATTTTTTAGTAAAATAGTGTTGATAAAATCAATACCCCTTTACAATATCAAACTTTTTTTTAGCTTAGCGCATGTGTACAGCCTAAAAGCCACTGCACCCGAGGTTATCGGGAGTGATCATACCTTTAGTTACATTCTTGACCTGTTCAGGCACTGGAAAAGTCCTTGGTCCCTCTTTTTTGTTTGGTGCACTATATCAGCCTAATGCCGACATGCCCCCAAGTCTCTTCTGGTCAAAAGGAGCATCTAGTATACGAATCACTACTTTTCTGGGTTGGTGGAAGCCACAAATGGCTAGACTTGACCTCTGTTGCTTGGTTATGTATACTTCTGCACCATCAACAAGAGGAATCTTGAGCTCCCTGAATTTCTAAAATAATGAAGAGTTTCTATGTATGACATCATATTATCTAAGGCTATTGATAGTTACATCAGTGCTATGTTTTCCTCTATTAACCAAACCTTAAAATGTGACACTGATCAGCATGTTGAGTTGCCATGGTCTTAGGGACAAACATGGCATAAGTGACATTAACATGTTCCTTTGTTGCCAAAGTGGTTATGTAGACCTACAGTACTGGAGTTAAGCGAAAAATATATACAATACAAAGTGACATAATCAAAGTATTTCTTCCAAAGACAGCTTTTAAACAAGCATATATCAACCAGTCAGTTTTAACAGCGCTATCGAGCATTAGTTTGGAACAAATGACTAATAAGTCATACATGTTAATATGTATTTATACACTGTGATAATGACACTTGAGAAAGTAATCAGAACCATTTCTTTCATGTTCTAATGTTTCCAATCAATGTGATATCTGGTTGTCAAGTTATATATCAAGAGGAAATTGTTATAATTTTCTAACAGCACCTTTATGATCATTAAAAATATATTTTTTGTTTCTTTCCAATTCAAAATTTTATGTAATTTGTACCAGGACTGGTGATAACCATTTTTCATTCACAGCTGCCCTAGTGAAGATGTGACTGAAATTTCAATCAAAATATTAGTGAAATTTCACTTAAATTTTTGCAGAGATCTTACTAAAATTCTAATTAAATTTTGTTGAGATCTCACTAAACTTTCACTAACATATTTACCATATTTTTCAGTGAAATTTCATTGAATTACCAGAGAAATTTCACTGAAATACCAGTGAAATTTGACTGAAATATTTATGAAATATCTGCTTCACTAGAGTGTTTTACTGAAATTTCAGTAATTTTTCACTGACATGTCAAAAGGTTTAAAATGAAATAAAGAATAAGAATTATAAAACATTTTTTAACCACTAATATTCCAATATAGATGAAACAAATTTTTTGAACTTATACAGCTGTTATATGAGATACACGATATGGGAGTTGTACTGTAGAGTGGACTTTTGGATGCACATGCTCTGTGATGCCATTGTGATCACTTTGAATGAGCCCTCCATAAGCAGGCATGACAAAAATTTACCAACATGTCGCTGTACAATAAAGGCTATTCAACTCACAACCTCACTCAGTGTATTTTTCTTCATTACTTGATCAATCTAGCAACCACATAATTGGCTGGCTTGTTTATTTGGTGTTTTAAGGCACATCAGCTCATCAAGGTTATTATCACCCTGCAGCAATGGAAGTGAAGTCCATTGCTCAAGGATACACAGAGGATCAATCCAGGCTGGCCTGGGCAGGTTGAACCCGTGACCCTTGGATTACAAGTCCAACATTCTACTAACTGAACTCAAACCTTTATGAAAAGTTTCATTATTTAAGATTGTAATTAATTAGCTTTTATTCATGATAAGCAAGTGAATAGAAGTAGCTTACACTAAACTATAGCACAATTCAATACTTTTTAAGAAATAATAAATAAAATCTTGTAGGAATTGTGACATCACAAAACTTAATTTTTAGCCATGCACATACACACTACAATATTTTCTGAGCTAATCAGAGACTATACAAAAGGATAGTGAACAGACGGCTCTGAAGAAGAAATGAATGCCTATAATGTCCCATCCAGTTCTACAAATTTTCTACAGGGGTGCATGAACTTACCACTGTTCTCAAGGACTGTGGCAGTCTATCATTGGACCAGAGCCCCTTCACTTTGCTGCCGATTTCCAGGTTGCCATCATAACCAATATCATCTTCAAGTATGACTGTCAGCTCATGATCAACTACAAACTTTAGGAATACATGCTTATCTGAAAGAGGAAAATAAATTTGTAATAACTTATAAAATCTAATGCCTGGCCACCAGACACAATGCAAAAAAAAAAAAAAAAACTGGACAGTGATCACGCATTTAAAAAAACAAACAACTAATAATAAATTTTATATACAAATCAGACCATTGGTCTATAATAGTCCCATTTAGAAACAGCTTCGCGATAGACAGAATGATAAATCATGCTGGATGGACCAGGACAGCATTCAGAACTTAAAAGCAACAAATGTCCCCGAAATCCACTAATAGTGCTCTGGCAGTGATGCAGTTATAAAGCTAAGGTGGGGGGTGGGGGGAGGCTCAAATAAAATTACCAGGAGCAGGGATAATAGATATAATAATTATAACCTTCACTTAAAGCCGTAAATTCCTGTTGCACTCATATCTGTCAGTAACACTCAAACTATTGGTAATAACCACTTCCCTTCTACCATAATTGATACTGATTAAGAACTGTGGGTATTATCAACTAAGTTTCCCTTTTTTATATACATCGAAAGCAAGTAACAGCGTAGGGGCATCTTTTTACTCCAATAATTGTAAAAATTTATAAAAAGGTCCAAAACAATTGTGATTTTTTTATGTTTGTGGTTGTATTTTAATTAAAAAGATGTTATTTCACCACTCTTTCTTGGTTTTTGATAGAAAATGTCCATATTGTTGTTGGTTTCCGTTTTGTCTTTCTTTCACGTGATCATGTCTGAAAATAAACTACTGAAGCTTTTCGCATAAATCTTGCAAAATATCCGTAATGTACAATGGATTTTTTTTATGATATTTATATATACCATGCTTTTATGAAAATTAAATTATAATTTACTTGAAAGTAATAAAAAAAGAAAATAAACATAAAAAGAAGAAAAAATAAAATAAAGGGTATAAGTGCATGTAAAAATATACATAATTTTATAATGAGTTACATGATTGACTTAAAAGAAACAAATATATAAAAAAATGCAATATTGATCAAGTAAAAGATATGTTGTTATTGATGCAAAAGATTATCGTCCAACCTCCTGATTTCGATCTTATCCTTCAATCATGTGCCATATTTCTTGCGACCTAATGAGCTTGTTTCTAGGTAACGACGTCATCAACCGTGTCACCAGTGTTTTTCAAGAGTGACGGCAAGTATTTAATAAGTAAAATTGAACAAAATGAGATTTAAAGAGTTAATTAATTTCATGTAATTTTAAAAATCAGAATGAAAATCTATATTTTCACTAATGCCTTATTTGTGTCTGAAATTTTTGGTTTTGAATTTTGTATTATATGTTAAAAATAGGTCTGCTGATCACATGTTGGCTTTGTTTACATATCTTGAACAGGAAAACCCACTTTGGGAATTTATACAACAGCAAAGCCAATGTAAATATTTGGTTTTAGACATGTGGAGTTCTTATACAACGTAAGAAAAATTTACACTGGAAATGTATATTCACTATGGACTTTTTAGTTTCAGTATTATTTCATAATAAACATATATTCTACATCAAAAGGCATTGAATCTATTATAATAAAATGTGTATCCATTCACCAGTGTATATTTTTAAATTTCTCTCTCTCTCTCTCTCTATCTCAATTCATGTATTTATATGGTAAAGAACAAGCAAGCAGTAATGTAAGTGCACAAACTGCATATAGAATGAATGGAAAAATAATTTCATTTTTACAATTTTTTTTAAATTTCGAAAACAGGGAGATGCTATACACTAATAATATCCATACCTTGGCCTAACTGGCACATTCCGGTCATATACCACGTTACTTTTTAGTCAGTGTCATGAACCATGGATGCACTTCTGGAAAAACGGTAATATTAAACTAATGTACATGAATGCCAAACATTTTTTCACGCTGATTAAATGAAGTAGATATAGTTGAATACATTTTATGGTTTATTTGAATAGATTATCATAATATTATAACGAACACGTTAAAATTCACTTTAAGTCAAGTAAAAATGGTTGCTCGAGGCTACATTTAAGCAAAAAAGAATGTGAATGTTTATTGTATGCTAAGCCATGAATTACTGGATTTTCCAAGTGCAATAATTGTGATATCTACTCGAGTGAAAAAATATCATTTTTTTCACTGGCCGTCAACAGACATTACTACGAAATTTCGACATGTTTTAAAATACTGAGTTTTTCACCCACTAGATGAAATATATTTGTTATTCACTCATTTCAAGCAAATATCCTCTCTGTTTTAAATATGTATATTGTATGTATGTATTGTGCAAAAGTGAATAGAATAATAAATAACATTCTTTCATGTTTATACATGCCTTGTGCTTGTAACGTTAAGAACATTAAATTAAGTAAATACTAATAATGGTAAACAAAAATTATTTTTAATAAATTTATTAACTCAATTAAACTTGGTTAAGTAGATGTTTTTCAATGTTTGTTGTTTCTTATCATCAGCTTTATTATTGGATTGATTAATGTATGAAAGTTAATGCAAAATGGTGATTTTTTTTAGTCTATAAAATAATGTTATATTCTTCTGTCTTATAATTAAGTTTTTGATTAGACAGATTGACAAAATCCCACTCTATATTTTAGTTGCCGAATGCATATGTATGTGTTTTATAATTACAGTGCGTATATTTATGTCAATTTTCCATGTTTATTGATGTTCATATTTAAGAAGTAAATAATTATTATATATAAAAAATTTGTTACATTTCTATTGATTTTAATGAAAAAATTAGTATTTATTTGTAAAGGTGTAATTGTAAAACATTTGTAAAAAGTTTTCTCATAGTTTTATGAGGAAGGGAGGTACTTTGATTTATATTAAAATTGTCCTCTTAGATCAACACAAACAAGATTGTGTGTTTTAGAAAAAATTGTCCAAAGGAAAAAAATTGTAAACATGTATTCAAATACAACATGTATGAAGAATATTTAATAAAAAATTGTACTTACCTGTCTTAAAATTGTACCTACCTATCTTAAAATTTAGGATGTCAATCTATAAATTATGTGTTGAAAATGGTCTGTGTAATAAAAATCCATATGAAAAAAGAAAAAGTATCAAATGTCAGAATAACGTTTTTAGTATATAAGTGTTTTCTGGGACTATCAGTATATAGTGCAATATACAGGATAAAGATGAATTCTGCATAAATCTAAGAAAAATCAATAACATAGACCAATGTACATGTATATAAGCGAAAAAAATTTACTGCATGGGCCCTGTTTTCAAGATTTTTTCAGTGTTAGTAATTGTTATTTATTTGTAATAAAAGAAAGTCAGCTATTTAAACTTTGGAAACTTTGCACAAAAGATGAATAAGCTGCTTTGGAAATATTTCACTATTATATATTTGTATACAGAACAATGCTATTATCTCATGTAAAATCGGGACTTTTTGTTTCCTTAAATGCAGTTTTAAACTGCTCAACGTACCTATGAATAATGAGAAATATCATATTTGAAACATCTGTAAATGTCACATTTAAATCTATGATTAAACTTAATAATATTTCACATGATCTGAATCAGCCCATAATATGGTCAGAATCAGCATGACTTTTGGTCCGAATCAGCCCATAATTTGGTCCGAATAAGCCTAGTTTTTGAATCGGTCACTTTTAATTTAAATTGTTTTTATTTCATCAGAATACATAATCGGCTAATATGATCACTGGTACTTTCTTGCTCGACGTTATACTATTCCAATGACAACATCTTTATTAAAGCAGCACAGTATATCCCTAATGAAACATATATGGGCCAAAATGACCCAGAAGAATCAACCTGATTGAAAGGAGTGTTTGGGCCGAATTGACCAGGGCCAAACTGACTTTGGGCTCAAATGACCATAAGCCTATTATTGTGATTGACATTGTACTGGAAATATTTTGCTAATTTTTTGAACGATTTTGAAAAGGATGAAAGGATTTGGCTGCAGATTCAGTTGCTGTTTACAATGCACGGTACATTGGATCGTTTATGATGGCTTCGAACCACCAGTGCTTGTACTATAAATAGCATTTTCTTTAACATTGCACTCGCCGTTAACAACTTTATTTTTCTATATTAAAAAAGTATGCGTAGACGGATCAAGGTTTGGTTTGAAATTTTTTAAGGTATAAAGAGATTAAATAATCCTCAGCTAGATAGTAACTGGCCCAGGTAAATACTTTCGAAGAGCGAAGGTGGTGTAAAATTCAGAATGGAACGGGCCCATACTATACTGTAGTATAAATCAAGTTTGACAGACATGTAGATGGTATAGTCGTTTCTCATATTCTTGCGGGTTCCATGATCTGGCGGTAAATCATATTTCCGTAATAAATACATTAGTGCGACACCTTTCTGTTGTATATCCCAGAAACAGAGCAACAAGGAACTTCTAGAAGAGTTTGAACACCAAATATCAAAGAAATGTTTGTTTTGTGATTAGTTGGGAAGAAAAAAAATGAAAGCATAGAAAAAAAACAATGAAATGTAAATCCACCTGTATACCCTCCTTCACCACTACACCTCTACCAAACACGAAAACAGTAAACAATTTACCAGTTAACAGAAAATTGTTGTCTGCTTGTCAATGTTACTGACGTATCAGAATCACACAAAAGCTTACCGCATCACTCAGTCAGGTGAAAAATAAGGACCATAACTCTACTGAATCCTACACACTTCTTTACAGCACTAAAACTACGTTACTTTCATTCTCTGTTGCTTTATTTTTAAAATAAAAATAGTAATGTTTCATTATTATGGCATAGTACATATGTTTTCATATCTGATAAAGTGAAAATATTGCATACTTATGAAATTTATCTATTATTTAAGCATGAAATTAACAATGGTAAAATTTTGTAACTATGATCAGAACTGACTTTAGAAACACGAAACATTCGAAGTTGATACAGAACTGACTACCCTCTACACACCAACCACCCTAACAAATAATATATCATTTCAGTGACTTCAGCAGTATTGTGGCTTTTTTTTTTTTTTTTTTTTTTTTTTACCTTTCATTCGTGTTATTACCCGTCTGAGCCACCTTAGAGAAAAATACTCATTTACCGCGACATTATGGTAACCTCCCTTTAAAAATGATGGCTGTCACCTGTCGTGTTGTTGAGGAGAAAATCAACTACAATCTTTTACGGTACTAAGAATATATTTGTGCCAATTTGGAAACAGATGTTAAAGAATAAAACAACAACAGAATTATAGTCAGGTGAGCCTTTTTTTAAATAATTTATAACAGTCAAATTCGTTAGTACCGCGAGATTACGGAACGCCGGAATATTAAGCAAACTAAATTCAACGTGCTCATTTTCAGACATAGATTTATTTCCATGCTAAATGTATACATTAAAACAAATAGCCAGCAAATTAAAATGTATGAAACAGATAACGATCTTGTTTGTGATTTGTCACCATAAACTGCCGAGGTCCAAATCCACTTCAGCCTGTTTGTGAAAAAATTGCCATTTGTTTGCAGAAGGTTCATGGTTCTACTCTTGAAAATAGACTGAAGAGCACCTGGGGTCTTCTTCCATCAACAAAACTTGCTGCCGAGTGTACATAAATGCAAAAAGACGTTTCTTAAGGCAGAATGTTTACTCGCAGTGAACCTTAATTATAATACATTACATATAGATATATTCATATTTAAAAAAAAAAAAAAAAAAAAAGCATACCGACCTACCCTACTTTTGTTGGCTATGTAACCTGAAACACACATATAAATTTTTTGGGCCAAATACCAGTTTGCATCCTGCAAAGTAATTCACAATTAGCAAGAATTCACTGTTTCAGTGCTGGATTTTGTTCAGTACACATGTTCTTCTTTTTTGTTTTCAGGCCAGATCTTCAGTGAATTCGTAACAGGAAAAGAATCCAGAAAAAATGTGGAAGGAAATTCGCGTGCCAAATATGAACAATAAAATCAGAGCAATTAGAAATAGAAAATATAAGCTTAGCTGACAGTAAGTTAAAATGTATAAGAAAACTGAAAATAAACTGTATTAAAGATGTATTTAGGTCTATTTTTTTGATCTCAATGAACTACTGTTTCTCATTAATATTTTTCAATGAAATTTCAGTGACATTTCAATCAGAAAATCTCAATGAAATTTTCAGAAATTTTGGCAAAAGCTGTGAAATTTCAGTGAATTATTACAGAAATTTGGTGAAATACCAAAATCTGGGTAAAATAAGGACATTTCAGTGAATTGCACTGAAATTTCAGTCACATTTTCACTAGGGTGAATCTTGTAGGTCCAACTCCTCAATGGTGTCTGGTAGGGGTGAAACGATTAATCGATGTATTGATACTTTTTCTATATCGATACCCATATCGATACAAGAGGGGAAGAATCGATACAAAACGATACTTACTCTATGCAAGTTACTTTAATCTTCAGCAGTCGTGAATAATTATTAGTCATTTGTCTTTTCATTTTTTAAATTGAGAATTCATCTGAGACAGCTGTAGCAAGTACATGCGCTCATTTCCGTCAGTAAAATATATAAGCAACTGACAACACCCACTCACCTTCTATAAATTTACACAAGGTGAGTAAATCACGTGGTTCAAAATCTGCCCCATTCTCCCACCCCAATTCCATACTAATTAGTTTATCTCGTCTGCATCTTCAGCCACTGATAACATATATCAACGGAAAGAAGACATTGCAGATTTCTACCCTATGCATGATTTAAATACTTTACTGATCATTTAATAACCACTTTAACGCGAAATGTATCTGTTGCATCGCATCTTGTCTACTTGGATCGAATTGAAGGCTACACATCTGGTGTGTCATGCAGTTGTTACATGCAATTCTGATTAGTTGTTATTGTTTGTTCAAGTCCAGGGTAAAACAATAACCACCAATCATAACTAACTGTAGCGTGTTCACTGCATGACATGCCGGAAATATTGGCATCCGAACTCTATCCAAATAGATACAAAGCAACATAAAAACTTCACACAAAAGTGACTATTAAATGATATGTGTAAAGTACTTAAATCATACATGGGGAATAAGTTTGGAATATCTCCTTTTTACGTAGATATATGTAATCAGCGACCGAACCTGCCGATGGGATAAAAAAAATATTAAAAAATAGCACAGAATCGGAAAGGGGGCAGATTCCAAACCGCACAAGTTATAGCCACCTCATCAATTTGTAGAAAGGCAGTGGGTGTTGTCAATAATTGCCTTTTTCACTGACAGAAACAAATGTCTGGCCGTGGAAGTTGATTTGCATCTGCAGGAAGTACAATCTGAAGGATATGGCTCCACTCCCACACTTGGACTTGTTCTAGATAAGAATTTCCTTGCACAAGGAAATTGCACTGTTTCTTCTGTTTCGAAGATAACACATAATCTCTTCAAACTTTAAGTGAAGACATGAAACTGGCAATAAGATGTTTTAAAAACATTCATTCAATGTAAAACAAAGGGCATGGTGACCAGGATGAGTCATGCATATGATCGAATAGAGCAGCCTGAAATGGTCTAAAAGGGTGAATAAAAATCACTAACAGCTAGTCTGTTTAGAAGTATTTTTTTTTTTTTTTTAATCTTGTCGAGGATGAGATTGTATATGAACAGATGATAAGTCTATGTTTACTTGTAATCTGCATGCTGGAAATATACCCAATATGTCAACACATAACAAATGGCACCACCTACCATTGACAGACATTCTAAAGATGAAAATATCATCAAGTTGATATGTGTATCAATAATGTATCGTATCGTAGGCTGTGTATCGAGAATCATATTGATGCATGGCAGAGGTGTATCGTTTCACCCCTAGTGTCTGGACAGTAATTTTTTACGTCTTGTGACAAATTGGTGTGCTGAATTAGGTACTGGTTAGTGTCCTGTTGTGTGCACTGATACTGAGAGTGTTGCTTTTCACTAATGTGAGATATCAAAAATTTCACATTACATAGTTAAGGTTATTCATTGATCAGTTTGTGCGTTATAAATTCATTAATATTCATTATGTACGAACAAATACATGCAAGTACATGGGTGTCAGATGTAAAAAACTTGTAAATATATAACAACATCTACAGTCCTTCTGCATAATTCCCTAAGGTTAATATACCAATGCAGTAAAATTAACTAACAGACAGGGAATTTCAATACTTTTTCTGAACATGTAAAGATTATTGTGTTTTGATATGCAAACTAATGATTTTATAGACAGAAATGTTACATTATGTAGCGGATTTCTCACCATCACTATATACAATTTTATAGATGATAATTAATTTATCTGCAGGGTTTGTTAGCAAAATCGCGCAAGCAACTGTATTTGCATGTTGTCAAATTTCTTCTACGAGCTCATATGAGCTCGCTGCAATCTCTAACCTAGTCTGCTAGCTACATTTAAGATTGTAACAAGCTTATAATGAGCTTACCACAAGCTCGTGCAAGCTTGATTTATTATTTGCATTTTTATAAGGATTTGTATGAATTGTTCTGGACTGGGAATTCCAAAGGTCACCAAAACATGAACTTTTATTAGTGTCTGTCAGATCTCCAATGTAGGACTGTGGAGATCTGATTTTAATGACAGATTGATAAGGTGGTAAACATCGCTCTGAAAAATAAAACCTCGGTATTGTTCACACGCTCAGTCAATCAGATAAAAGATTGCCTCATTAACATGCACACATGTCACCCATAATCGAATATAACCAAGATCTCAATGATATAAGGTTATACACTAAGTCTGATCACAGTCTGTTCATAAACGAAGCATCTAGTTTATCACAATCAAGTGTTGACAAACTGATGATGGATGATGGACGCAGGGCCATAGCATAGGCATACTTAGCCTTCGGCTACATGAGCTAAAAACGAGATAGTGGGACACACGTTTAACATGCCTGTGAACTTCTCAATCTTTGCTTTTCTTTTCAGTAGATCATACTGCACTAGATTAGTTATTTATGAGGTTAACTATATTATTAGATTATTAGATTATTAATGCTAGTTCAGAACTCTTTACCCGTTTGTTTGCAAATCAATAGCACACTGTGTCTATTTGCAGCTGTTTTGTTTGCAAATCAATAGCACAGTCAATGTTCATTTTTTAAGTGCTTAATGGGACATATTTACTTGCTACCTTTAAGACTTATTTATTTTTTTTATTTTTTTTTTACAAACAATCAGATATCTCTTCAACAATTTCAAAATTAAATAATCATAATGTACATGAATATAGATTTTAGCTGGAAGTTTACTCTCTATCTTTTGCAGCAAGGCCCTTACGTCATAACAATGTGTTAGGTTGGTTCACTGAGGAGCTTGAAGTGATATTCGCTAGATCAACACCATGGCCACAAACAATTCTACTTGTGATCTGATCCAAGTTGAGACTCTTGAACTACAGCATGAAGGTATGTGATATATAAGTCATATATAACAACCTAGTTGTTTTTACTAACACATCAATATGTATACATGGTGTTTCAAAGCATAGTAAACTCAATAGGAGCAAAATATATACCATCGTCAAATTTTATAAGTTGGACATAGTTTTGTCTGATTCTTTACTTAAGGTCTGGTATATGTAATGAAACCTTTCAGCAAAATTCCAGGAGTCCTACTGCATACTGACATCACCGATGTAAACATGAGTGTGGGGGTGGGGGGAGGTATAGGCCAACAGCAATTGCCATTGTGCAGTTGGATGTAAATAAGAATTATACTCAGCATAATGCCAGGAACCCTCTACTTACCGTAATGATGGCAAGCCTTGGGACATGAAAAAATAATTATTTTTATATTATTTAATATGTATTATATGCTTGTAAAATATATAAAATATAAAAACTTGTGGACACAAAAAAATGTAAAGACAAAATTGGGAAGATCGCCATACGTCACACAGCAGTGACCGGCTTGTTCCATTACCATGTCAATAAACTGTTTTTTTGCATGTGCATATTTTCCGATTACTCCAACATGATTTAAAATAAAGGTAAATAAAGACTTCATAATTCACGGGCTGCTTACATTTAACAGTAGACCAAGTTTAATCTGACCCTTCCCACCCCATTTTAGATATTTGGACATTTATGTTAATGTCGAAATATCTAAAATGTGGTGGTAAGAGTCATAGGAAACTCGGACCGATTTAATGGAAGACCAGTACTACAGTGTACAGTACTTACACAGTGCAAATCGTACTTGGTGTCACTTATATCCTTGTTTATTCCCAAAAATATTAGATGCAGATTTTGCTTTATTCATCGTTTTTACCAAATTTCATTCTTCCAGATTACATTTCAGTTACATGTTCATTGCTGTTTCATTTATTTGGATTCACGCGCTCAAGAGTTACTGTTTTTCAGTGGTATAAGTGATCCTACAAAGTGATGTAATCTATATGAAAAGGCACGCGTGTTTAATTATATAAAGCACATAACCAGTATAAATTCAAATGACTGTCATATATTCATGAAAGAATGATTTTAATATATGGTAAAATTCTGAATATAGATCGATTAAGAGCATCATTGATCCATTTTAGTTTTGTGTTTCGGCTTCACAAAATGATAATTTTCCACACATTATTCATTCCACTTTTGATTTTGGCTAGCTGGTTGTTTTGGTGCCTCCTTTGTTATAATTGGCAGATTTGTCTTTTGTTTTCCGACAGCAATCCAGGCCAGTTAATTGTTAAAACCCTGAAATTGGCTTGGGTAAAGAGGAATTGTGTCCGGCGGCAATGCCGGTACTTTGATGTGTGATTGGCTTCTACTGGGTAATATTAGCACGATTACCGTAGCTGAGTAAACAGGAACTTATTTAAGGTTGCTTACATCAAAGCAAACTACCACTGAGTTTTTATTTTAAAAGCATTATTTCTTAAACTTCTTTATCGTATTTTAGAGATATTATTTAAGTTTAGTGCAGTGGTGCCTATGATTTGAATCCAATGTATGTACTTCATTCATCACAAGTAAAATCTTCAATGTACATGTGGTGGCGCCTTGATGTAAACATGCGCACAATAAATGCGAGAGTTGAAACAAACACTATTTTTGTTGTTCTCATACTGGTATCACATTTTAATGAATTAGGTATTTCCATTTTCAGAGAAAAAAACACCCCAATAATTACAGGTGACTTTCGACGATTTTAATGCAATAATGCATAAACTGTCAATAGTAAACTAGTGCACAAAAAGGAGAAGTTATTTTTGAATGGGTATAAAATACCGCTAATGCTCAATTCTTATCATTGTCTGATTAAATTATACATATTTTAATTTGGTAGAAATAATAGAAAAATAGAGACAAATTCAATGTATTTATTGACTCTTCAAACAAATTATAATAATTTATAACATTTCCATGTAATAATTCGTAATGAGAGTCCCTTAGCAACCACGAAGTCGATAAAATACGCCTATCGATCAGTAGAAGAAAAAAAAGTTTTGGGTGTCCCAAGACTTATAGTACATGAAAAAAATTGCTTTAACCTCATGTCCCAACTTTTATAGGTCATACAAATATTACTTTTGAAAATAATTAAGGGTGTCTCAAGACTTATAGTGTCCCAAGACTTATAGTGTCCCAAGACTTAACGTCCTTACGGTAGTAAGACTTTCATCAGCAGTATTGTTTTTAGTTTTTCTCTCTACTGCTAATAATGTTACTGTATTAGGATACATTTTTAATATTTGTGTATTATTTATGAAATATAGGATCAGTTTCCAATGGTGATACTTTTGAGGAGGGGAAAACTATGTTATTGTCTACATGTACTATCAAGTCAAAGGCAGAGGTTTATTTATTCAGCAGGAAAACAAAAATAGTTTGTGTCAGAATTTCTCTTTTCATTTGTTTTTCATTAGAGATACAAAGTCAGACATTAGGCACTTTTGTTCAGCTCTGAACAACCTGAAATTTGTGTGTATTATCTTTCAGTGATTCGACTGATTGATAGTGGTGTAGCTTACATCCCATTCAATTCCATCAATTTAACGCGCTTATAGGTTTTTTTCCGTGACATCATATTGTCCGCAGAGCATTATTTCATGGGCAGCATGTGTATCCTTACATAACCCCACCTACTGTGCACTGCCTGTCTAAGATGAAATGATCCAGCTACAGAGAAGTAACATTTAGAAGCAGCATTTTTATTTCACTTTAGACCATCTGGTTTTAGAGTGCATGCAAAATTCAAACACAACAGTATATACAAGAACAAGAGTGTACTTTAGGAAAGTACCAAGAGAGACTATGAGTGAAATATGAAGTCAAATCAAATTAAAGATATTTCTCTTGTTTCACACTTGTAATTGGACACAAATTTGAAGGTCTGTGCTAAGGATGAATCATCAGGAAATTCTGTCGAATGACATGTCTTGCCTGCTTTGCCAGCACAGTAAATTATCCAAAACCTAGTATCGCCAGTATAGCAAGAAAAGTAGGTCATTACAACCACAATTACCCATTTTAGGGGTGTTAACATAAGCGATAAAGGTGAATGCACACATCAAACTGCATGACAATACATGCAACAGTGTCAAGGAAACTGAGCTACATGTATTTAATGATTCCGCTGATCCCCCATCCGCCAAACTATGCATGCACAGGATGTGGACAGGGGACATGATAAAAGTAGATTTGTGACGTGCACTATTTACCCTCATAGCATAAGTGCCAGGTACACCATTCTTCTATTATTATAATCTAACTTTATCTTGCTTAAAAGTGAAATAAACAATCCGAAATTGTCAGGCACACTGTTCTATTTATATTGTGATTGCTGGGTACACAATTCTCCTATTAAGGTAAACCTTTCTTGCGTGAAGCTGAGAAAGACAGTCCAACAAGAAAGTACTATTCTACTTAAGGTAATAAAAACAGTCCCAAAATACCCACATGTAACAAACAAATCTAATAAAGATGATGCTTTAGCACCCTCTAACAAGAGAATGAAGCCAAAGAAAAGGTGTGTATAGTAATAAATACAAATATATTCACAACATGTGTGTTCACAATCCACACTAGAATGAAGATTCAGTAAGGAAAAACAGCAAATTTTAAAGACAGCTTAAATTGTCAAAGTAGTTAAGAAAATAATAACAAGTCATAAACATATTGGCACTTAATGTATCATAAACATGACATGTATAAATGTTATAAACATATTGTGCAGACTGAGAGAGGGTAAATTTGAACATCAGCACAAGACATTTTCATTTGTACATAAAGTAAAAGAAAACTTGTCTCTTGATTTCAGTTTAATGCATGAATGTTTTTAATAGCTTGAAACATGTTTCCTCTATGAAAATATATGTTTTTATATTAAAAAAGAATGAAGTATGAGGCCTAAAAGTCAGATTTATTCATTTGTAAGTACAGTTATGGTATGTAACATCCTGACCCTTGGGTTTTCTTTCGAGGTTTTTATATTTTTATATTGGGTTTAGCATTTTAAATATTCAAGTAATAATATAAAGTGCAAAAAGCACGATCATCAAAACCATCAAAAAGCACGATCATCAAAACCATCAAAAAGCACGATCATCAAAACCATCAAAAAGCACGATCATCAAAACCATCAAAAAGCACGATCATCAAAACCATCAAAAAGCACGATCATCAAAACCATCAAAAAGCACGATCATCAAAACCATCAAAAAGCACGATCATCAAAACCATCAAAAAGCACGATCATCAAAACCATTTCGTTTACTTTTCGAAAATCAGATGAGACTAACAGTCCTACTCTGTACACATATTTTCCGTAACCACTCAGAAACTGAAGAAGTGTGACATCAAAGGAGGGCGCACTACCGTCAGTTACGTTAAAACCAAAGTTATGTAATAAATAGCTTTCTCCTGGTATAATATCCAGTACCAGTCTTAAATGCTGCCATATTTACAAACATAATTTCACATGCAAATACCACATCTGACTCCGACTTTTTGGTAATTACATCACATGAGAACTTTCACACCTTCATTTAGTTTTCCCGTATGTAAAAAAAATATTTATTTATTTATTTATTTTTCAATTTTGTAGACACAAGGTCCTATTAACAGAAATGATATGAACAAAAGGAACACATTATAAGGAAGATTTACACCTACATCATTCATATATATATATGTTCAAATAAAAGCAGACAAGAGCCTGTGTACTTGTCCATTCAGAAATCATAAAATATTTCTTTTCAATAGTTTTAAAAAGCCACAATATTCTGGTCTTAATATCTATGTTGTGTATTTCTAAAAAGGAGTTAAAATTACTTTGTGTTCTTTTTAAAGATGGCATGTTCTGATGTTCAAATGAATTGTTGTGCAATAAAAAAGAGTTTAGTGTCGTAACATTCTACGCTGTTTGACTTAGTAAATAAGGATATATCTGTAAAGTCTTTCTCATGTTGACGGAAAATGCAGATGACATTCCCATTGTCAAAATGACTGTATACATTTAACAAGAAATAAAAAATCAGTAGTCTTTCTGCTACTCTATAAGGGATGTCCGCAGATTTGCTTATAGGAACTATTGGTAAAGTTCAAACATTATTTTGAAACACATAAATTTAAAAAAAAAAAATATCAGTGAACTGTTTGAATTTGTTGGTGAGGGAACCAAATTGCACAACAGTATTATAGTCAAAACATTACAAACTAGAGACGCAAAGTGCTTATGACTGATATTGTTACAAAGACTATCATTTTCATTGCTGAAGATATAATGGCCTTAACATGGACATTAAAACTGAGAGTACTTGTCAGCCATAAACCAAAATCTTTCAGACAACTCTGACAATTTAGCTTCACACTTCCCATTGAATGGTACGCATGAATTAATGCTCCCATTAATGCTTTGCAAACTTTGCATACATATTTATGCGTCTATCTGTATACTTATTATTTCCCCATCCCATAATTACCACTCGTTGATATTCTTGTAAAGCCTTGTTATAGACCTGTACTAACTGCTTTTGTTATATTGATTTAACAATGACGGTAGATGACTCTTGGATGGATTTTATGGGAATGGCTAATTTATTGTGATTAGAACTCCACCCACACCACCTCTGTTTACTGATGGCATCAGTGCAATGGAATTGTCATTTTCTCCACACACACACACATGCATACACATGCAGAAAGTAAAGGCGATCTTTGATGCTAAGATAAGAATAAAGCTTTCTTATAGGTATTCTCGGTTTTTGTGAGAATATTCAGGAGTGACCCATTCTGAGAATTACATGGTGGCAATGTCAAAACTGAAACAATCTGCAAAAAACTAAGGTGATAAAAAAATAAAAAATTCAGGAACTTGTATATTTACTCAAATGCAAACTTCACATGAGAACAACTGAGAATATGAACAACACAGAAAAGCCAAACGTGTGGTGTAAGCTAAAAAAAACAGACATGACCATGACAATGCTGATGATAATTATTAAAATTACAATTCTGTTAATATTATTATTATTATTAGTAGTAGTAGTAGTAGTATTATCAACAAGAAGAAAATAAAAGAAGAACCGTTATTAAATTAAGACATTATCATCATCATCAAAGGAATACCCATCATGACCTAATTCAAACTTTCATTGTCGTCATTGGAGTTGTTGTTATTATTATTATTATTATTATTATTTTGTGACGTAAATAAATAGGGAAGATTCTAAGTAAAACTAAAAAAAATAATTTATTAATCATATGATCAAGTATGAAATTTATATGATTACAATGTCTGGATGATAGAGAGTAAGAATTACTACACTCAAAGTTGTGTAATATAAATACTTACCATATCAGTTTTACATAATACACTACATTCTACACACCAGTATCAATGGGCTCAAATAAAATCGACATTGATGTCTTGATTGCTAGATGATCAAATTATTGTTATAAATTCCATAGTTCACATGTTTTAACAAAAATGTGACGAGAGCATATATCCATTGTTCTAATAAAATTTCTTATGTGGTCCCTTCTCTGTGGTCATTGTGTCATGTGACCATGCACCTTATTAATTTGGATTGATAGCACTAAGCCATTATTTTTCACATTTGCAGTAGATTCGGGTGCAAGTAGGCACATAAGGGGTTTGTAAACAGACATGAATGTTAGCTATAAACTAAAACATGAAAATGTGAAAAACTTGATAAATTCCTTTTAAGTCTCAGAGAAAATTTCTTGCTTGATTGATGATTGATGCATCAAGAAATTCCAGTGATTCAAGTCCAGATAATCTGATATCAATTATATTTATTATGTCTTACATTTGAGCTTATGATATAATTTTGTACCTCTCATATGTTTCTCATTTTATGTATTGGGATTTTTTCCCACTTTAACTATTCACTCGAAAAGATACCCTAAAGATAGTATTAACGAGAGTGCCCAAGAATTGTAGTGCTATACCTTTTCTGCTACTTAAATATTTCTTCATTATTCAGCAGTAGTTATGAAAATGATGATTCTGGATCATATACTTTTTTTTTAAATAGCACAATCTTTTTTAAGCATTTGCACACATGTTGATTTAGAATGCATTAAAAAAGTTAGAAAATTCAAATTCTTGCACTGTCATTTTCATAACTACCGGTACTCAAAATACCATTGAGTCATGGGGTCTTGATTATGCATTATGCAGTTGATGCCAGTAAAACATTTTACTGTTGATTGTTGTAACTGGAAGCCAGATAAATACATTACTGTATCCAATATGACATATAGTCGACTATTAATGCAAAAATCTATAGTGTGTGAACTAACAGTGTGCACAGAATTTTACACAATAAATAGAACAACTCTCTTTATTCGCTAACTGATTGGAATAATTCTACTAATAATAAGTTAGATTTTAAAGTGCAGAGATACTACAACACAGACAAATGGATACTGGTACATGTTTATCAAATGCATTAACAGCCAACTATTACATTCCACACTGCCCAGTTTTGTTGATCCTGCCAAAAAGTAATGACATACTGTGATTAATGTCTTTTTATGGAGTCGTCACTGACAAATTGTGAAGTGTAGTTATCAAGAATGTTTGATAGTTGGCATACAAAATATTAACTTTTTGTACAGTTAACATTTATTAGGGGTGAAATGATTAATAAATATATCGATGTATCAATACTTTTTCTATATCGATACCCATATCGATATAAGAGGGGAAGAAACAATACAAAACTCTATGCAGGTTACTTTAATCTTCAGCAGTCATGAATAATTATTAGTCATTTGCCTTTTCATTCTTTAAATTGAGAATTCATCTGAGACAGCCGTAGCAAGTACATGCACTCATTTCTGTCAGTAAAAAATAAAAGCAATTGACAACGCCCACTCGCCTTCTACCAATTAACACAAGGTTGGAAATCTGCCCCCTTCTCCCGAACCAATTCCATGCTAATTAGTCTTTCTCGTCTGCATTTTCAGCGACTGATGACATATATCAACGGAAAGAAGACATTGCAGATTTCTTCCTTATGCATGATTTAAGTACTTTACTGATCATTTATTAACCACTTTTATGCAAAATTTATCTGTTGCATCACATCTTGTCGACTTGGATCGAATTGAAGGCTACACATCCGGCGTGTCACGCGGTGTTACATGCAATTTCTGATTAGTGGTTATTGTTTGTTCCAAGTCCAGGGTAAAACAATAACCACCAATCATAACTAACTATAGCATGTTCACTGCGTGACATACTGAAAATATTGGCATGCAAACTCTATCTAAATAGATACAAAGCAACATAGAAACTTCACACAAAAGTGACTATTAAATGATTTATGTAAAGTACTTAAATCGTACATGTTGAATAAGTTTGGAATATCTCCTTTTACGTTGATATATGTAATCAGAGATAGAACCTTCTGAATCGGCAAGGAGTCAGATTCCAAACCGCACGAGTTATAGCCACCTCGTCAATTTGTAGAAAGGGAGTGGGTGTTGTTAATAATTTCCTTTTTCACTGACAGAAACAAATGTCAGTGGCTGCGGAAGTTGATTTGCATCTGCAGGAAGCACAATGTGAAGGATTTGGTTATTAGTCATATCCGTTCCCACACTCTGACTTGTTCTAGATAAGAATTTCCTTGCACAAGGAAATTGCACTGTTTCGTCTGTTTTGAAGATAAAACCTTAATCTCTTCAAACTTTAGGTAAAGACATGAAACTGGCAATAAGATGTTTTAAAAACATTCGTTCAGTGTAAAACAAAGGGCGTGGTGACCAAGATGAGTCATGCATATGATCAAATGGAGCAGCCTGAAATGGCCTAAAAGGGTGAATAAAAATCAACAACAGCTAGTCTGTTTAGAAGTATTTTTAAGAAAAATCTTGTCGAGGATGAGAATGGCATATGAACAGATGATAAGTCTATGTTTGTTTGTAATCCGCATACTGGAAATACATCTAATATGTCAACACATTAAAAATGGCACCAGACATTCTAAAGATGAAAAGTTGATATGTGTATCGATAATGTATCGAATCATAGGCTGTGTATCAAGAATCATATAGATGCGTGGCAGAGGTGTATCGTTTCACCCCTAACATTTATCTTGTTAAATATTTTTGCAATATCAGGGTACACTGTTGCTTTAAACTCAGATGCTGAACCAATGGTAAGGTGCTGCACTGGATAATTTTTTCAAAGTGCAATATCTAAAATGAAGAAATTAGTATGCTGAACAATGTTTACCTATACGTTGATGTGAAATTCACTTTTCGTATGCAACTACATTTAGCCTCCATTTACTGTTTTTTCTCATTCAAACGTAATTCTCTGTAGATTTGTCACTGTAATCTGTTCATTTTATATGTTGTAATACCAGATTAATATTGTTTCATTTACACTATCTTTGCATCTCTTCTATCTTATATTTTGGTTTTCCGTTTCCTTTATCAGTTTTTTTCTGTTACATTGTAACATTTTACAGCTTCAGTTGTTCCTACACAACACATCTCCTTTGAATACAATTGCACATTTATTTCAGTCGTTGAATTTGAATTATGATCAAATGAAAGTTCTTTGAAAAACGAATAATCAAAGTCTATATATACACACTCTGAACGTTGTCCTGGTTTATACTTCATCCAGATTGTGTAAAACTTCTTCTCACACCAACAGGAAAAATGTACAGTTGATTGAGTATTTGCCTCTTTAAATGAAATTTGAAAGTAGTTAACATCTCTTCATGTATAGTATAAATAATGGCTTCAGAGGCTTCTAATTGGTTTGCATAGATACAGTGACACCCCGCAATAGCACGCTTTGAAATTGTTTTCTTCTTCAAAATACAAAAAATAATGTGTACAAATTTAGTTATCATTTTGAGGTAGAGATCATGTATGAATTCAGATATAACACGATCATGGCGTGGCTCCCAAAATTTTACAATAATTTCACAAATTTCTTGAAGTACTGCAAAGTTTTGTGCCAAATAAACAAGAGTTTGATTTAATAATTTGGAAATATGTATTGTTTTCTTAAAGAAAAAAGTGTCTTATGATTGCATCTTTCTTTATATGAATAAAGATGTTAAACGTTTCTATTTGTGAATATTCATTTCAAATGTGTCAGTAGTCAACACTGCATTTTGATCTTAGCTTATTTTTGAAAAAAAGTTGATAAGTGTTAATCATATTATTATTGAATCATGAACAATAAAGCCAGTAAGTCTTCCTTGTGTTTTTCTTCAATGCATTCTGTGTACAATTGTTGCTCAAAAGAAAGATTCTCATCCAAATTTATAATGAATTAATTTAATTGCTAATCATCAAAGTCAATCTCACTGCTAAAGGTTGTTCAAAATATGAGGCAATGATTTATAAAAACATTTTTTGAAAAAACCAACACGCGCATGTGGTTTTGCGGTGTTATCAGACAATCGTCACACAGTCAACTGACCAGTGAATAATATCATGCATTCCCTTTACAAATGACCCTGTTGTTCCTTAACAATTGTTGCTGTAGTCATGCAAACAAATGGGTGTCAGAGTGTTAATTAGTGGGTATTTACAATGGATAACGGGATACAGAAACGTAAAACTTTTACTGTTAAAGTGAAGCCTGAAGTCCTGGGCAGGATTAAGTCAGGAGTTAAACAAATGGTCCGAGATTTAGGTGTTCACAAATCAAGCTTCGAGATTTAGGTGTTCACAAATCAAGCAAACAATGTAGTGGACTGAAAAAGTTTCATACCTGAATTTATAAATCAATTAATTTACCTACCTTTTTAAGGGAAAACAATTGACTATCAATGTCTGCTCAATCAACCATCATACACACCCACTGAAACAAGTTTATGGCCCGAATTACCAGGAGCAGTTTTCAAGGATCGCGCTGGGCTTCGCCAATGTCGCAAATTGCGATTTTTTTCCTAATTGGCGACAAAATATACCAAGTGCCGATTGTTTTGGCGACAACATTTTTGGCTGTTAAAACTTGTATATACAATCGTGGGTTTGGAGTGGAGGAATTCAAAGGCACTATGAAAGGAAGCTGCAAACTTGGTTATAAAATGCACTGGAATCTATCGTTATATAAACAAATCCTTTGTTCATATTGACAAACCATCTTACCAGTGCATTGTTATATCATAATCCGCTTATGACATCTGGCCTGAGTACTGTATGCTGTGATGCACTCAAATAGTCATGCTACCGGACTAGCTACAATCCACCAAACGATGGCTAATCCTTTTTTTTTTTTTGAAAAATGTACAAGAAAAAAAAGTTTTGATGAAGCTTCAAAGAAAAGTGATTACCTTTTTAATCATTCTGTATAAATACTAAGCAAATGGAACAAAAAAACAATATCAGTCTCAATCAGAACAATATACTGTCATGGGTAAACGTAAGTTAGACTTTTCATGTTCATCATCTCATCCTAAGAGTACTGTATGTACTCGCGTATAAGCCGCATTATTTAGGAAGAAATAAAAGCCTGGAAGAAGGGGGGTCGGTTTATCCACGAGTCAATGTCCAAACTTAATTTTTTTTAAGTTTTCTTGTTGACTACCCGTATATATTGGAGGAGACTTGGTGGATAGATAGATAGGAATAATAAAGACAAAACCAGTGTAAAATACAATTAGGTATATTATCAAGTGGAATATGTCACAAATAAATTGATAACTTACATTTTCTTCTTCATCGTGTCATAAAAATCCATAGAAATATATAATGATTGGCATTTTAAATCCGTTTGATATGATATATCCATGAATTCTATCATAGGTTACATACTAGCAGAAAAATAGTAGCCCAGAATGATCCAATTCACAATATCCCGTAATATGTCAATTCCACACGTCTCACAAATAAACAATGAAAGTCAAGTCCACACTTTTGTGATTCACAGTATCCTTAGCTATAAAGGTCACTGTCTAATGTAATCTGGTAAAAAGCCCAAGAATTCATCCGCATCGTCTGAGTGACCAATTATAGTGCTGAAATCCTTGATCATCATCTAGTCATCATAAATATTGTCCGACTCCAATTCCTCGTCTTTACCGTCATATGCGGGTGCTTACGTGGAGATTGAGCTTGGACTCTATAAGTGATACTTCGATCATACAGTCTGTGAACTCTATTAAAGGATTTAACTGAACAATTGTCAATTGTGCGGCAAGATCACAGGGAGTTCAAATAACCACCCTCTGTTACTTGGCACTGAACAAGAATTAAATACGCGGCTCGATCAAAGGGTAGTAATGTGAGAAAACAAAGAGGATGCTAAGGGATTAAGGTCAAACACGTATATTTAAGACGTGTAAGACTCTACTTGGCACTGAACAAGTATCAAATTAACAAGGTATAAATCATAAACCAGAAAACCGGAGAGAGAGAGAGAGAGAGAGAGAGATTGCAGATGTAGGGAAAGAATATATTTGATATTTGATAATGCATTTATTTAAAGTGACAATATTCATACCTTTGCACAGAGCGTCAAGCAAAGACTAAGTAGCTAAGTTTGCTGCTATTAGTAAAAGTAAAAATGACATTATCAGAGACTGTTAACGTGGGTTCAGTAAGATGAATATCATCAAAACTGACATCAGGAATAAACTCGGCATCTCAAACTGCATTCAGCAAGTGGGCAGCTGTAAAATCACTATGCATACTCATGTGACATATTCGATTTTATTATTTTTATGAAACAACATTTTAATAGTGCAAAACATTAAAAATAAGCAATCAAAACAGTCATGTAATGATTTATTCTGTGATATTGTGGTATTGTATTGTTTGTTGTCAATAAAGTAATAAATACCCCATCTTTTTCAATTTTTATTGCCTACTACATTAATAGACATGGAAAAATACTGACTCGTTGCTTGGCGACATTTTTTGAAAATTGGCGACAAAATATTGAGGTTGTCGATTTTTTGGGGGCGAGAACTTTTTTAAAGCCAGCACCATCCCTGAGTTTTGGTCATTGCCATGCACATGTACTACCCCCCCCTTCATCTTAACCCTTTTTATTTTCTAGCTTTATATCATTCACGTATACACAGGAAACTATCCTTCCAGTGTTAGTCGCACTGTTTGGAACAGAACCATTTAAGTTGTAGGGGTCGAGCGATTGGATAATATAATTAAACATTCTACTCCCCACTTTTGCTCTGCAGTGAAAAAAAGTCAGTTATAAACATAAGTTTCATCGAATATTGGGTTTATTTTATTTATTTTTACTTCTGTCTGTTAGAGAATGACTCGACTGTTTTGATGGAACTCACTGGATGGTTTACTCCCAAGCTGGCTTCAGGCAGTTTAGGTGTATACGCACCTGTAGAATTCTCATCACAAGTACATTGCAAGGTCAATATCCTAATGTCTGAATCATGCATTTTATTGTTGGTCAGAAATCAGACCCTTTGGACAAGTTCAGCAAATATGAATGTTGCGGCCAAAAAAAATCTCAACTTTTTCATAAGTTTTTGTGAATGTATTAGCAAGAAAAGAAATATTAGGATTCAATTGGATCTATCAACAATTTTTTAAAATATAAATGATGCTTCTTTGTGCACATTTTTGATGGAATTACTATTATGGATACAACCAGATCTGTGCATGTGTATCTGTTTGTTTTATTGGGGTTGTTGTTGTTGTATTTTTTGTATAGTTCATTGCATACAGCTGTACAGTACAAGACACCACTATTACAGCAGGTTTTCATTGAAAAGAGATATAGTATAATAAATTTAGGCACCATGGCCAATATATTACAGAACAATATCTACAGAACATCAGTCTATTTTTATATCTTTTTTGCCCAAACTTTAATTGGAATTTGATGCATTAATGGTGTTATCAACAATCAATCGAGCCAATAATTGATTATTTATTGGTCTTTCTGGATTTCCCTGTATTTGTGCATAATTTTGGATTCATTTTACCCAATATTTAATGATTCTTAATTTTTGTATCCCAGCAAATTCAAAATCTCTCTCCCTCTCTCTAAACATACACATATTACATATGATCGCTTTGTGTGCAAAAATGTCATAGACAATTTATACTGTATTTAAATGCTTTATGTAATAATGAATTTGAAGGTGCCCGTAACTTCTATCAAATGTATATATTAATTTATAATTTCTATTTCATTGTTTCGTGTTTGGTTACAAATCCTTTCTTTGTGTTAAACTATATCACCTTCAATTACAGATCAGTTTTACGTATTTTTCTAGAACATTTTAAAATATTTACACGAGGTCAGTTAAAGTATCGCTGTATGTCAGTCACACCCTAACATGCTGATACTAATGGTCCGTCTACCAATGCTATCGCTGACAAAGGTGTGATGCATCACACTGTTTACAGACACAATCTGGAAGCTTGTTGAATATTCAGGTCTATTGCATGTAACCTAGTTGACTGCCTCTATATATCATAGACATATCTGATTATCGTGATTAGACTGTTAATTATTTGAAATCATGCTGAATGAGATTTGAAGACTAATTGAAATAAAGTTTTGATTAGAAGATGGGTATGACTGCATAATACACAAAGCCAGAAGTTTAACAAAAAGAATCTGACAAGGTACCAAGTTACAAGAGAGAGAGAGTGAGAGGAAATCAGTGTGAGAGCAAAATGCCCCAACATCTGAACTATGATCACGTGTCAAAGTGACTGTGTCATTAGTGACATTTAATATATTCCAATAACCTATATATTTAAGTGTGCCTTCATCCTTGCTCAAGCGGTGGAGATGATTTATTTGACCCATCACAGGATATTGATGGCACCTTCAATTTATCATACTTTCCATTATTGTCCTCGCTTTTGTGTTATTTTCTACAGGCAAGTGGGTCTTTGGCCACTAAGGGGGACAAGTTGTTTCCTGATCCAGAACAATTCCTGCTACACATTTTTTGCAAGGTTAAAAGATTATTAGTGGTGCAATTTACCAGTCTATCCAGAATTGTACAGTTACCAAAATGCCATCATGCAGAATTTGTGATAACATGAAATTGAGTTTTAAAACAACTATATTCTCAGACATGTGCATTTTGACAGTTGCTCTGTCTGGAATCATACATTACCGGAACATCATCATAAGTAAGTTGGGATAACATAAAAATATGTGTAAAATAAATATATTCCATAAATGATTGACTAGAGCATGTATTTATGCTCATAATTTGGATGTGTATTGCCAACACTTGAATTATCTATAAATGTGACTCTGCGTGTTGTTGATAACTATCCACAGAATGCGAACAGTGACATCATATTGCTAGATTTTATATTACATTCAAATCAACGGACTACAGTGTTTATATTGAAAGAGCGACAAACTGTACAAAACGTCAGCTAACGGTAGAGGAGAGATGCAGTAGCTCAGTTCGTAGAGCATTGGACTCAAAAGTTCTTAGATATAGACGAAGATGACAACGAAAACAACAATAAGATGATACGATGAACTCTTAAACTGCTAGTGCTACTGTGGTGGCTCACTGCTATGCCTAGCTGCTGGGGTCACTACTGTGGTTGATTTGGGGGCTGATTATCAGAGCTTGATGCTGCTGCAGCCAAATGACAACTTTTATGCTGATGATTTGGGGATATGGGCTAATTGTTTTAGTTATTTTCTGTATAATAGACTGATTTATAGACTAAAACCATGCATATATATAAAGCTATAACTACCTTATGTCTGTTTGATTCTTTTGTCCTGCTGACATCCACAAGATTGGTATAAAATCCATGAATAGAACACAAAACACTATTTTTAAACACTAAAATTTATCTGTCAGTCTTTTATACAAAGTTATTGGTCAAATATATACATATAATTGCTTAAAAATGTTTAACTAGTCACTATGTTCTACTACTTCTTAAGTTGCTTTTCATGGTATTTATAGAAATAGTTATGCTTTATACACAGACGTAAATTGCACTGTTGTCAATTTCTTTTTTTCCCCTCATCTAAAACGAAAGTTGGGCTGACACTTTCGGTAAACACTGTGACTTTTGGAGCTCATCACTCTCTTGTCCACACTTCGCTGTCTTCATCATCAGATTCTGTCTCAATTTCAAACAGACTTGACAAATAAGATAGTTCAATGTCACTGCCAACACTTCTCAATTCAACGATGTCAAGTTCATCCTCGGATAAACCTGAAAATTCTGATTCTGAATCACTCGCGTAAGCAAAAGCCATTGTTTCCACTGTCAACTACAAACACATGTGTTAACTAACACATGGTAAAAAATTGCAAAAAATCCCTGATTTAGTAAGAACAATCATTTGTTAACTCTATTTTGATTGGTTGAATGTCCTTTTACTTCCAATTATTGACCAATAAGACAGAGTGGATCTATCTGTCACTGAGGTCTAGGGAGCATAACCAGCAAGCAGATATATCAGTCTCTGGTAGTGTTTTGTTTACAAGTGGAATTTATCAGTCACTGCGGAGGCAAGGCAGATGTATGCAGTGGATATACAAGTCAGTCGCAGTGAAAGAGTAAAAAAATAAAAAATCAGGCTAAACAAAAAATGACAACCTAGGTTTACTAGCCTTTGGAATAAAGAAGGCAGCATGCATACATGAGAGAGAGGGGGGGGGGGTGAATTTGCTAAGCTAACAGAATTAAGAATCAGTGAATGTTGGGTAAAATGACTTGGAAATATCAAGTCATTCCAGTTAACATTTTTCACAAACACTGATTATTATTTTGCTTGGGTTTTTGTTGTTGTTTTAAATGTCACTTTTAACACATGATTGTTATAAAACAGAGGAGCGATTGCCCGAACAATGGAGGAAGTTTGTTTGTAACTTCACAAGGAAAGTATAAATATTAGCCAAGGAAACTCGTATTTTTTGTTTTCTCATCTTATTAGAAAGCATAAACCTATATTCATCCTAATACAGATTGTACCTCATAACAGCTCCAAAATTTTTGATAATGCTTTATAAAAAGAGACATGAGAAATCTGTCAAAAATTGTGTGGACCATGTAACATTTAGTAAAAACTGTAAACATTCAATACAACTTGGTTTAAGTTAGTCCACAGTCAGTGCTCGTGTTTACCTCTATACTTCAAAGCTGACAATGCATTTTTGTTGTATACAGTAGAAATTAGTCTAGTTGCCATTAAATGAGAACTTTGAAACACAATGCTGTATACAGTCTATCTTCCCATCGCATTTGTTTGATGTCTTTCCTTTTACACCTTCCAAGGCAGTGTTGCTGAATACTCCTCACAGTGGGTTACCTTCCTTGGGTAGGATAATACCACCGCCATAATGCTGTAAATTTATATTTGGTGCAATATTTTCTGTACAGTGTTTTTAGTGCAAAATGGGACAAGTTTTTGAAATACTTTGGAGGAAAAATGCAGGAATTCTTTAATTCCAGTGATACAACACAGGACTGATGATGTTGCAAAGTTGCACACAGTTCACGTCACAATATACAATGAAGAGCCTCTGAGTCGTCAAACACAGTCTGGTTCTTTTTTCCTTGTTTTAATTTGGATTTCAATCTCTGATAACAGATACAAGCTATGATTCAATGTCCTCATGTATTAATGCACAATGACGTGTTCTTTTAAGAGTATGGTCTGTGAGGAGCATGTTGGCAGAGTTTATGTGGCACAGTAGCAGATGATACTAATGAAGAAAGCAAAAGTTTGCATACTAACAGGGCTTTTTATTGAAATAGTCAGGGTGGTATATAGTATATGTTGTTATGCAACAAAATGTTGAATATGACCAGGAAATATGAAATGAATGACCAGTTAATTATCGCTTGATTTTTGAAGATTGTTCTTTGTTGTTGTTGTTACTGTTGTCCCCCCCCCCCCATTTGTATCGCGACAGTAATACTGTTAAACAAATTTCCCAAGAATGTAAAAAAAATATTTTACGAAATGGTTTTCATTGGCGTTAAATGCTTCATATTTTCAAAAGAAAAATTTTACATCAATTTTTTTTCTCTTTCCATAAAATATTATTTTTAAAAAAAAGAATGATGCTTTCTCATTAGTAAAATTGTTCATCCTTCACTATAGTCATCCTATTGTTCGGGTGTACCTATGCAATTTTTTCATTGTTTTGTTGAAAATCAAATTTAAGTTGAGCATGTTATCCAGCGCTTGATTTGATGGACAAGAGGGACCTTTTTATTTTGTATTTTCTACCCAACAACATCAACAGCTACTAGTTTGTGTGTGTGTAATACAGCTGTTACTGTCCCATTTGACCAAAAACCTGAAGTTTGAGCCTCTTTGTGGGTAGATTCTTGACCCTGTGGGTAAGGACTGCCATACAGTAGAGCACATGTCAGTTGGATATGTGCATTTGTCTTTTCACGTCCAGCAAGTGTGTAAAAATGTACATGGTTATAGGGTGATGACCTTGATAGTCTTCAAGGAATGACCTATGGACTAAGTCCCTTGGGGAAGGATGGACCCCAGGGCCAATTTCGGTTGCATGTATTCGTTTGTCTTTTTATGCCCATTAAGGGTATATATGTTTATAGGGTAGGGATGTCACTAGTTTTCAAGCTATGATGTAAATGCCAAGTCCCTAGTGGTAGGCATAGACCATGTGAGCAAATTAAGTTGCATGTATTAATTTGTCTTTTCATGCCCAGTAAGTGCATATATGGTTATTGGGTGGGGATCTAGGTGGTTTCCAAACTATGATGTGTATTCAAAGTCCCCAGGGGTAAGAATGGACCATGTGGTTAAATTAAATTGCTTGTATTAATTTGTCTTTTAATGCCAAGTAAGTGTATATATGGTTATAGGGTGGGAATCTTAGTAGTTTCTCTAACATGACTCGGGTGCTAAGTTCTTAGGGGTAGGGACAGACCCTGGGGTATCACCCAGAGGTCCTAGTCTCATGTGTTCACACTAGGATCACTGATCACATATAGCAATTTTCAGACACATGATGCAAACAACTCAGGACTTGTTTCAAATTTAAGCAAAATTACCACTACCCACTTAGTCTCATCTCCAGGATCATGATAAAAATTCTGACATTGTTTGGACAATCTACACCAAATAGGACTATCATTGACTGAAGTTTTATGTGTCTAGATTGAATGGTGTAGGAGGAGCTGAAGGACATTACACATATACTAGCGTATGTGTTACAATATCTCCCCCCCAATCACAGAAACAGTTATTATGCTATTGTTACTATTTCTTGATTCTGTACAATATTGATTTTATGAACAAAATTAAAATGTAAAACTAAAGGTAAAGAACATTTTATATATTTTTAGCTTACAAAAATATTGTACAGAACTAAGAGTGGTTTCATGTGACTACTGCTGGAAAACCATCTGGTGATAATAATACATGTACTAATAATAATAATAACAATTGATGATGATGATGATATGACAATACAAGTTTAGATGTCATTATTTTGTGTATTGTTCTGATCAAGTACATATGTACTGATGTTTATCACTTATTTTCCACAGCTGGCCTTGAGCCCGAGTACATCAGTGTTGTGGTTTTGTCTCCAGACAAGGTGATGGTGGCAGACTGGAAGGCGAGTACTCTCCGTCTTCACAGTCTCCCTTATGGACATCTACTGGCTCGATATGACAAATTGGAGTCAGTTCCCTGTGATGTATGTCTATGTAGTAATGATAATAATGAAATCCAAGTGGCAGTGTGTCTGAAGACAGGTCAGATAGAAATCCTATCCATTAAATCTACAGGACAGAGATCAAAGATAACATGGGTGAGGGAATTTGATGTAAGGACAATATTTGAGGAATGTCGAGGAGTGAAATACCTGAAGAAAAAACTTCTGATCTGTGGTAAGAAACAGGATAGTTTATGTTATGGCATTATGTCCATTACAGACGGATATCTGGAAAAAGTTCATAAGATCTGTAAATGTGGTCAGATCGGTGTGAGTCACTTGTCCACAAATCCCCAAGATGATAACATGGTTTATATCTTGTGTAAGGCTGGTGATGAATACCTTGACAATACTGGTGTATATGGATTTAGAAGTTCTAAACAGATATTTCTATATCAACATAAAGACCTGGATTACCCGTGGGGTATAACTGTGGACAGAAGGGGATTTATATATGTGTGTAACATAGTCACTCCTGGTATTCATCAGCTGACAGAGAAAGGTCAGCTAGTGACTATATACAGGGAGGGGATGCCATCAAATCCCTGTGCCATATTCTGGGAGGAACAGCAAGGACTGTTGTACATCACAAGCTTGAGGAGTAAAGTGATAACTATATACAGACCTGTGTATTCCGATCATCAGGGTAATTCCATATTTCTTATTTTATTGACATAAACTTTTACATGACAGGACAAATAAATTACATACTTCATTTCTTGACAATTCTGAAGGATTTCAATATACATTTACATAACAAATGTCAAGTTAATTTTATCAAGACAAACAAGTTTAAAAGATATGAGATATATTAAAAAATTTAAAAGATATGAGATATATTAAAAAATTAGTTGAAAATGAAAATGTAAATAATAATAATTCAGAATGTTCATTCTTCTGATTAGTAAAGATGACAATTTTATATTAAACAGTAGATGAGATTGATGTCAAAAATAAAATGTATCATGCAAGTGTGAAGTTCTGTTATGTTTGTAATTCTCAATTTAAATATGTAAATCTTGATAAATGATGAATGATCAGCTTCATGAAATATAAATCAGTTATTTCTAGATTTAACAGTACTGAAGGAAGCCATTATACATTCCTTACATGGATAGATTTCTGTTTGTATCTAGATAGAACTGATTCCACAGATTTTATAGATGTAAATATTCGCATGTAAACACTGAGTAAGGAAAACTAACTATGGTCTTCCTGGTGAGTATGAAATTAGTTTTTTTGTTTAATTATGATTATTTTTATTAAGGAAGATTTAATTGTTTTTCTTTTTGTGAATGGGATTATTGTGGCTACCCAACCCACTCTGGACCCCAATTTTCCTGGAGTTTATTAAGGGAGGGGGGTAAACATAATGGGCTCTGTCTGTAGGGGCTACCGTGAGTATGCCAACATTTTTTTAAAGGGTTGGTCTTTATTTTTTCTCCTGGTCTCCAAGGTTAGCATTAAAAAAATAAAACAATGAAGAAAAACAAATAGTAGAAAGAACAAAAGAGGTACCAAGAGAAAAATGAAATAATAGTAAGAAGAACAAAATAGGTGCCAGAAGAGCCAGTTTAGATGGTGTCTAAAGGTATTGAAGAAAGCCATTATACTTTAATAGGTTTCTGTTTGTACATACATAGAACTAATTCCATAAAATATTTAAATATTCACAAATAAAAAACCGAGTCAGGAAAACTTACAATGGTCTGCCAGGTGATTATGAACTTAGATTAATCTATGTTTTTTTGTTGTTGTTTTATTTATTATTTTCATCAAGGAATTTTTAATTGTTTTTCATGTTGAGAGTGGGATTACATTGGTTACCCTACCCACTCTGGCCCCCAATTTTCATCAGGTGTATTATGGGATGGGGAAAAACACAGTGGGCCTTATGGTTACTCTGCCCGATTTTTTAAGGGTTGGACTTAGTTTTTCATTTCTCCTTGCCTCCAAGGTTGGCATTGGAGAAATAAACAGAACAAAGTATTAGCTACTAGTAAAATAAATTCATAATAAGAAGAACAAAGATGTGCCATGAACAAGTTTAGATGGTTTCTGTTTCCTGAAAATCATTTCCGTCTGGCGCTGACCCCCTTTTCCCAAAATAGGAGTGATGTCCTCTCAGATGCCTGCCAGGGGAAGACCACCAGACCCCCCCTTTCAAATTGTATGACTTTTAGCTCTACCAGGAGGGCTAATGGGATCGCCTGTCTGTCCATCCTTTACACAAGATTTTTACTCCTCGTAAACTACTTGGAGAATTCCCATGAAACTTTACAAACACATTCATCTCAAGGTGGTCTAGTTGGTCCTAAATAATAATGGTGCTGTTTGGACATCCAATATGTCACAGCAACCATCTTGAAAATCTTTTTATTACTACTCCTCCTATATGGATAGTCATATTAACATGGGGTTTTCGTTAAAAGACTTCTTACCATGTTTAGTTGGGTCTTCATAAAATTTGTTCTGCATGGAGATCCAATATGGCCACCATAGCAGCCATCTTAAAAATATTGCTATTGCTACTAGTGGATGGTTATGAACATGGGGTTTTCACTGACAGACTTCTTATGATGTCTAGTTGGTCCTAAATGAAAATGGTGCCGATCTGATGCCCAATATGGCCACCACAACAGCCATCTTGAAAATCATGTTATTGCAACTCCTTTTGAATGGACTGTCATATCAACATGGGGTTTTCACCAGAAGACTTCATATGATGTCTGTTTAGTCTTGAATAAAAATTGTGTCAATCTGATGTCCAATATGGTCACCGCAGTGGACATTTTTAAAAGCTTATCGCTAGTCTTCCTAGATGAAAAGTCATATCAACATTGGGTTTTCACCAGAAGACTTCTTATGCTGTCTGGTTGGTTCTAAATGAAAATGGTGCCAATCTGACTTCAAATGTGGCTGCCACAATTAGCATACTGAAAATCTTGTCACTATTTCTCCCGAATGGATGTTCATATCAACATCAGGTTTTCACCAAAAGTCTTCTAATCATGTCGAGTTTGTCCTAAATGAAAATGGTGTTGATCTTGCATCCAGCTTGGCTGCCACAGTGGCTAATTTGAAAATCTTATTTCTCAAGAATATCAGAGATGTTTTCAACACTCAACAGTAAAGAGAAGAAATGTCTTATCTTGAATTCCTTGAGATTCTTCTTGGACAGTAGAGTATTAGTTCCTTTGAGGGATTCTAGTTTATAATCACTCCAGTCCCATGGCTGACTGTCAAATGGCTTTTGGTAGATTATAAGGAATAGGAAAAGACATTTTTCTGGAGGAAATATATAATATGATAATAGTATATTGACTAAGAATACATTCTTTAGGAATATTGGTAATTCCAGCACAGTTTATACACATTTTTATTTTGATTAATTTTGGGATTGATCTCTCTTAATTTAAATATGTGCTCTAGCCCCTGATGCACCTATGCTTGTGTTGGTAGGAAATTCAGTTTTTGTGTGTTTGTGTATCAGAAATTGTGGAATATTAATAGATACTTGTTGTCTTTGCTTAAAGAAAGACAGAAATAAATTTAGAGATTCTAAGATTCTAATTTAAGCATGAACACAAACTCAAATCAAATATTTTCTGAGTTAACTCAGTCAAACATTGCATCTTACAGTATATATATATATATATATATATATATATATATATATATATATATATATATATATATATATATATATATTTATACTAAGGATAGTGGAGATGCGTTCATGTTTTCTGTGAATGTGTAGTGATTCTTACGCATTTAAATAGAAACTGGGACCATGATTACACTGCTTTTCTAAGTCCCAGATAAAAAGTATTGATGTAAAATGGTTTACTATACACAGACATTTGTTCTGATTATTTTATGGTCTTGAATTATTAACAGGTTTGACTGTATACAGCCTAATCATATTTACATATAAATATGTTGACATTCTTTACATTATTGCTACTTTGTTTCCCCTTTTTTCTTGCTAAAATCTGGGGTAATTAAAATCTTCCTGATCTGTGATGAAATCTCCTGATCAATTTTTGTAAATCTCCTGATTTGATATCTCTGGACTGTCACATGCATAAAATGCATGCAATGTCTTCATCAACACTGTTATCATCATTTGATTTTAGATCCAGTCATTCCTGCAGAGGTTCTAAAAATGGATACAAAATCCCTTCATATGTACAAGAAGGCTCTTAGAGATGGAAAGGAAAAGGTTTACAACATCAGGGTCATGGTGGTTGGCCAGTATGGAGTGGGAAAAACGACGTTAACAAAGCGCCTTTTAGGGAAAGATGTAAACATATATCACAGAAAAAGCACCGAAGGGATAGATGTTGACATCGAGTGCTGTAAAGTTTCCTTGGCAACTGGAGAGTGGACAACACAAGATAAAAGTAGGTCATCTTTTTGTCAGATGATTCTCTCCCATTCCCCTCCCCATCATCCCATACCCCATCCCCAACACACACACACACATAGTGGAATTTTTAAATTCCCTTCATTTAAGGCTCCTTGTTCATTCTTTTTCTGAAATTTCCCCAAATAGCTTAAAAAAGATACTTCTATCCATCACATTAGTTGGAAAGAATATCCTAGTTGGAAAGACAATCGCAGGCCCCTCCACCAGCAAAATTAAATATGATGGTCCGTTAGGCTTACAATTTAAGTGCATCTCTGGTTTCCTACCAAAAGCAAATTAGGTCTGAAGGTCAGATGAACATTTTAGTTTGCTTGTTTTGCTCACCAGGCTACAAGGTCAAGTGAGCTTATGATATGGTCCTGCTCCCCTCATCCATCAACAAGTACTATTTTCAATTTAAAAAAAACATTAAACCAGTTTAAACCAGTTTAAAACAAACTTGGCTGACAGCATTCTGTCTTAAAGGCCTTTCAAGTTAGTTTAAATGATGCTGATCCACCGTCAAATATGGCCATCACTTCTAAAAATAGAAAAGCCTTTTTTTTTTTTTTTATTCTCTGCCCAGGACTGCCAAATTAGGCTGCCTTGGTGTGTCTTTAAGAAAGACACTTGACTCCTATTTCTTCAACATGATATAGCCAATAATGTGTTACAAGTGCTGTTAAAACCAATCAAACAACCAACCTCAGCAGAATTTCAGCTAGAAAGCATCCTGGCATAGAGGGCTTTTCAGTATTTCACAATTGATGCCAAACAGTTATCAAATATAGCTACCATAACCAAAAATAGAAAAAAAAACTTTAAATGACTTTTCAAAGACCACTCATCAGAATTTGACCAATTTGGCAGAAAACGTCTTGTCATAGAGGGCTCTCAAGTTCTAACAAAAGCTGCCAATCCACTATCAATACATGTATATGAATGTGGTTTAGTGCATGAGTCTTTGAATATTTACATATACATGCATGTACTGTTCTGTATCAAGCGGTCACTTCCGTGTGTTTTCTCAATAAATGTGCTTCTTGTACTGGCTATTAATTTGTCATAGTTTTTCTTTAATGTCCATACTATTACCAAAATCTCCCTTAAAGAAATTTTTGAAATCAGAATACAAATACCTTTATCTGTAGACTTAGAAAATGACTGATTATTTGAGAGTATGATAATTTTTAAATGTGCTGAATTCATATACACGTTATTGAAGGCTGCTCTCTATCAGTGGTTGTTCATGCCATAAACAAAGTGACTTTTTTGAAAAAGGTTACTTTCTTCATCACCTTTTTTGTGAGTCTGTCATCAAGCACCAGCTGAGGAGTGACATTTTAATTTGAAGTCAGCTGCTACACTTGTTAACAATGGCCAGTCAGGAAGGCGTTGAACTTCGATGTTATATTTTAGCACCGATAGTTCAAAAGAAATATTAACTTCTGAATGAAAATGTTTTTTGTTGTTTGTGGCAAAATTAATTTAGGGCTTGTAATATGGGCTGAGAAACACAACGAGGTTAAGTTGTGATATTTTCATGTACAGTTGGTTTCTAGTGGTATATAAAATAAACCATATAAAAAAATTATCTCCCAATTAATCTAGTAACAGTGCATATAATATAAGTATCACAGCAACACAAAGCTATGATGTATTTACAAAAGCTGTATTACAGTACAGGCATTCTTTTTAAAAACTGCATCGTTCTTTGTAATAAAATGTGTTTATTACATGTACATGCAAACATGCAAACATCACAGAGAGAGAGAGAGAGAGAGAGATTATCCACAATAACTTTCGATCGACATTACCCGTAGCTTTTATCGCTAACTTGGAAACAAGCATAGATAATTAGAGAGTATGCATTTTTGAAATGTGCTACATTTATCTTCATTTTGGAATTCATTTACTGACAAAATTTAGAAATAAATATTGATTCTGCTCTTTATTTAAATAAGTAAATAGGTAAATTACTGCTTAGCAATTCATTTTGTATTTAACAAGAATTTATATAATTAATTGGGTTATTAACCTGCTATTAGTGTGTTTTTCTTATTTTCTTATTATCTATTGTTGAATCTGATCATGATTAACATGTACGAAGTTAATGCTTCAGAAATTTAATAGACTGAAAGTCTAATGAGTGAGCGTTACTGCAATAATCAAAGAGAAGTCAGAGATAATATTCACGACAACCTTAGAATTAATATGAACGCTTCAAAATAAACAGGAAATAATTGGGATTTACAACTTTCGAAGCCAAGTCCCCTTCCACCTCAATGGAAGAGTAGTTAATGAAATTCTACCAAGGATACCAGTTTAAAGCTGTGAAAAATAATAAGCCACATATTAATAGCAATCAGTGCAATCAGAGATAGATTTTATTGCCATGACAAACACGTGGCTTAGCAATTTCAGGCGATATACAAGGCATTATTGATTGATATGATGTGTTCATCTTATGTGTAATATGGTACAAGTTAAACAAGGGGGAGAAAGAAGTATGACGAAGAAGAAATTCCACTTAGTTAAAGCTGAAACCAAGCCAATGTACAAAAACTGGAGGCTATTTTTATTGTACAGTAAATACAATCGTATCTACTGCTGATAACCATTTCACAACTAAGTTTGCATAATAAAAGGCATTTCGGTTGAATTGCAAATGATGATGATGATATGATGGATGTCCAGGAGAAATTAACAACTAGTACAATATAGAAAACAAATTCAGTGCAGTTTGGACAATTATGGACATAATTTCAATAATTTCACATTGTTGGCCTAATTGCTAAACATGGTATAAATACACATTTGGATCCATGTTCTTTGGTGACAAAACGTTTTATTTGTATTCACGTCAGCTTCTTAAAATAATTGGGTCAAAATGTAACAAATTAGTAGCTAAACTGATAAACGATATTTGCTTGACATTCAAGGACAGTTTGCAGTATTTGTCATGTGGATTGAAAGAATGTACTGTTCCAAATAAATTTTATCTGCATTAACTGAAAATAATGCGTACAAGTTTATCTCCTTCCAAAAATAATTAAGTGATTACACTTTTTCATCACTTTCACCCATCCATTTTGGTAATATTAATCTTGTCAGATGACCAAACCAGCAATCCTAAGTATACTTTTTAAGCTATTGGTCATAGAATGCAGCATCACGTGCTTTGTAGAGTCTGAAAAAAAACCATTAGGTCTACAGTAAAAGTAAAAATGTGTCTAGTTCCTGAGAAAATGTGTTGCATGGACATGTATATTTGGGTCACAAGTATTAAGCAGGCTGGACTAGTAGAGGTCGTATATTGGATAGCGCTGTGTATATTTCGTTGTGTGGGTGTGTGGGAACATGTTAAGGAAACAATTTAAAAGTTACTGGGGGAATGAAAAAATAATGATGTCCTATATTGGTGCTTGTGGATAGATGGAGTGTGGGACTTGACAGAAAATTGCCACACTTACCAAGGGAGGAAGGAATTAACCTTTTCCTCTCAGGATGACCTCCTCTGTTCTCGGGAGGGATCTGGATCACTACTGGTATTTCGGAAGTCTATACATCTGTGGGGCTAGAACCAGGAGTGATTTCTGTGGTTCAGAGCTTGCCAAAAGGCTTCAGATCCCTGATTCTGATTTCGTCTGTCTTTTAGGTATAGATCCTTGACCACTCCCAAGGAAGAAAAAGTGCCACTGCCTGAGCACGAGTCATGCCTTCCTGGCCGGGATTAGAGGCTCCCTCTCAAGAGAGGTAAAGTGCTGGTGACCGCTAAGAGTGAGTTGAACCTTGTGAGACAGGAAAGAACAGCAATCTCACTCCAGTAAATCTGAGGTGGATTCTGATTTGATGACCAGAGTTCTGCCTGTCAGATTATCTTTACCGGACTAGTCAAATTGGATTAGGCACTGGAAAAAACAAAATCCCTCTTGGGATGGAGGAGAAAGTTGGGTTTTGCTCACCTGTCTAGGGAAGGGGATTCAATTGGCATCCCCCCTCCCTATGTTCCCGTTTAATTGCTATGGATTTAGGAGACCACCACTACCTAGTACTGAGTATTTCCCCCCCCCCATGACATCATAGCTGTCCCTGCCTAGGTTTGAAGGCATGTTAGATGCGACAGGCCATGGACCTGCTCCATTCTCTCCATCCTTGTCCAACAAAGAGGAGGTGGACCACCACTTGTCCCCAAGATTGTCGAGAAGGAATTATTGATCCCATTCACCTAGGAGGAAAGATTGTAGGGTTAGTCCTGTTACAGTGTGAGTGGTTATTGGATGACGAAAACCCCAGTTAAATATCTCCCTTGCCAGATATGGAGACCAGGTGGGATAGTCCTGTCTTGCCTGAGGAGCAAGTTCAGGACAACGATGTCCTCTCCATTCTGGTGCACTCCAATGAGTTTCCAGAAGAACTGGTTGCGGCAGGTCCTTCCATTCCATAAGGGTTTCCTGCTCCATCCTACCTCTCGGATCAGATGGAGGCAGTGGTATTATGCACTTTTGATAAGCAGCACCCTGTCAAGGGAGGTAAAGTGCTGGTGACCTCGGAATAAGAGCAAGTCGTGCCTTCCTGAGACTGAAGCAGTGCTTTTATTCCATAAGGTCTGAGTGAGACTGTTTCAGTGAGTTCCATCTGGTAGATTACTTGTCAACAGGCACTCCTACCCCCAGACCCGAATCCAAAGCCTTTGAGGGCTGTGGACAGAAGGATTCTCTCATCTGGAGAGACTTTCTTGGACCCACTCATATTCAGATCTTCTGCTGCTCCCACACTCAGCAATGGTTTGGGAGAATGCACATAATTTTTTCCTGGGGCCAAGAGACTACCAGGTAGCAGAAGAGGTGGTCTGTCCCATTCTACACTTTGGTTTTTTTTTTCCACCTCTAGTTATTGGGATTGATTCACCTGCTTGGGCCTCTTTGGTCCCTTTCACTTGGATTTGGGTGCTTCCCAAGTGGGAATATTGGGACTGAGGCTTGGGCTAATCTGTCAATGATAATCTCTTGAGACTTCAAAGGTAAAAGACTCAAACTGTGGTGACAATAGGCTCTCATGCCAATCTCTTTTTGACTGCCTTCTTCAGTCTGTTGGAGGACACATTATTGTCTCCAGGACCTTTTCAGTGCTTTGCTGGAGGCTGTGGCTAAGACATAGAGGCATGCTTTGTTAGTGTGCATTGTGTTCTCTGCAGAGCTTCTCCATCTCATCAGAGATGCTGTCTTGGAACCTCAAGGACTTAGCCCTTGGATCATAACTTGAACTGTACGATCCTCACCCTGTAACCAAATATGCAATTGTTGAGTGTGAAAAGACAGATGTATGCATGCAAATGTTATAGACCTTGGGGTCCATTCCTACATGTACCCTTAAGGGCTTAGCCCCTGATTCATGACTTGGAAACTGTTGGAATCCTCACCCTGTAACCATGTACATTTTTACTTAGCACGAAAAGACAAATGACCAAGTCGAAATTGATATTTGCCCCTAGAGCACTGCTTATGCGCTGGGACCTATCCATGAGACTTAAATTATATAAGCTCAGAATGGGAAAGTATGGGAATGCATGTGTGTTGACAAACAAGGAATTCCAGACAGTCTTTTTTTGCTTGTTAATTTATGATATATAGATGGACCGATTAGTAGGTAAAACAATAGGCAGTAATCACTGTTCAAGAGAAATGGGGAACAAATGGGCCTCAGTGCATACATTTGGGGGACATTTGCATAAAATTGCAGGTCACAGTAACAATTTAATAATAAAATGAGGACTAGTTTAGAGTAAAAAAAGCCAACCTTTTATCACTTGAGTTCATTATTGTCATTGTTAATACCATACTATTGAGGCCAGGGTTAATTGAACATAAAATAGTGAGAGTACTTCTGATATAAGAATAATCTCTGTTCATTATCACATTCCCTGCTGCCCACGTCACATGCTCACTATATTTACTTGATCAAATCTGATCTCATCGAGTATTTTACCCTATTTTCTCTCTAAAACATGAATATTAATGTTCTATTGGTCATAGACCGGAAGAGCTTATGAGGTGGCCTGTTGCCTGTTTTCCACTTAACATCTGTCATCCATCTGTACTTAGCAAGGGCTTTACAAATCCACTTGCCCGATGCCCGGGATGAGCTCAAATTCAGCGTAGGCAAGCTCAGATTTGCAGGGTACTTGCCCACTGGCAAGTCAAACAAATTGAGCGAGAGGTAATGTTCAGTTCACAATGCTTTATGTTCTGCAAGTTTTATACTCTGCAATCCAGCCACAATGCATATAGCAGCACCTATTTTTCACGTTTATATGTACCGCATTCTTCAATTACTTAACTGCCTGCAGTTAGTTCAACTATTGGTCCTTTATTTTTCACAATGTACTGTCAAAGTCTGTCATTTCCACCATGTAGTCAATGTCAAGATCAGTCTTGATTTTCTCATGCAGACATGACAAGATGAATATTTACTATTTAAAGCAACTTTTGAGAAGTAGGAAATAAATGTTTATATTTTAGCTTATCAGTTATATATGAATTGTAATATTTGCATATATACGGGTTTTGCCAACTTTAATGTCCTAACCTGGCCACAGGCAGTATGTGAGCTCTGAATCAGCTTGGGAAAGATTGTTTTGATGCATGTCGCCAATTTGAATTTGACTAGGTGATAATTGTTAATAATATAACTTGTGAGATTTCTTTGACAGGTATTTTGAAACAAAATTCACTTGTCTCTAGTGATTAACCATGCAGAAATCTAGCAGCCACAAGTGGTATTTATCATCTATTGCTTATGTGATTATTATTACAGGAGACCAAGACATACTTACTGTTTGGCAAATGAATAAAAATAAGTTTTCTCAAATCATTCTCAAAGGTCGGCTTGATAAAGATTGTTTAGATGCATGTCTTCAATATCAAGGTGAAAATTGGATGATGTGGCAGCGGGAACAAACTTGAGCAGACGCAACACTCCCAGAAAAAAAGTAAAGAGTGAATTCATTGGTATTGGAATGTTTCAGTGAGAGACTCAGTACCTTGTTTTTTTACTTTATAGATACTTAAAGACACATGATTAATTGGACTTAACTGGAAATGTAGATAAAGAAAAATATTATGATATATTAAAACCATCATTAAAATTAAGTTAACACAGTTCTGTTTATGGCTGTTTAATGTTTTCAGTTTTAAGTCTTTATACCTAATTCTTGCTCGCTCTTTTAAAAATCTAGCCATTTCTTAAACCCTTATCTACCGTTCCATTTATGTGTGTATTTTTAAACATGTATATTTATATCTTTGCATTTCTAACTATATCTGCATTCTAATGATTCCTTTTCTTCTCATCTACATATCTATCTGCAAGTACTATTTATAGATATCTTTTTAATTACTTAACGATCTACATATGGTTCTAAGGTGCAAACAAAGATAAAAAGAAAACAAAAGTTCATCATTTGTAAAATATATATAATGCGATTTCCTTAAAACCTACTATATTTTATTTTACCATATTTTTTTTACTTCATTTGTGATATTTTGTTGTCATATTTTAGGGCAAGCTCAGAGCACCCAATGGCAAGTTTAGTTTTCCAGTCAGTTTGCCCAGGGCAAGGTGACTTTTATAAAATTTGTAAAGCCCTGAATTAGCACAAGTTTGTTATTGCTTCTCCTCCTAAAGTACTGAGAATATTGCCACTAAACTGTACATTCATTCCAAGGTCTAATTGGTCCTGAATGAAAATGATGCCCCTAGGACATCCAATCTGGCCACCACAGTGGCCTATTGCTATTCTTTCTTTATGAATGGACATATCCACATGGGGTTTTCACGCAAAGTTCTCTTATGATGTCTTGTTAGACCAAAAAGAAAATTATATAGGTCAGCATGCTTTTCATATCTGGCAAAATATTTGGACTGAAAATTCTACAAACAAGATTCAGAACATCTAGCCCACTATTGGAGAGTGGATTCCCTTGTATATAATATGTTGCAGAGATGAGGTATTATTGTGTTGATTGCATATAGGACATGCATGCCTCCTGAGGGGTGAACTTTGACCATAGTGCATGCCTTGTTAGTATCCAGTGACAGTAGAACAGATTTATTTCGAGTGTGTTGACATACACCCTGTGAGACAGAAGTATTTTGATGTGAACTCAATGAAGTAACTTTATGATAATGTACCAGCAGAGAAAATCTTTGACTTTTTAAAAGTATGCAGTTTATATAATTATTTTGTACTATATGCTAGACTTTAACTGTTTAACCTTTATCTTTTATTGTATACACGTTTTACAGAATCTCTGCCTTTTAACTTGTATAATTTAGTACTTAGTATTTATTCTTTACTGGAAGGTTTTATCATCCTATATGTTTCTTTTTTGCAGTTGTTTATATTTACATTTTTAGAGCTTTACTTTTAATTGGCACCATATAGCCAGTGATGTGCTGATGTGTCATTAAAATTCTTGTTATCACTACTCTGGAAGAGATTTAATATCTGCATGGGTTTTTCACTAAAACACTTCTAGTACATGTAATTGGTCCCAAAATGAAAATAATACCAATGTGGTCTTCCAAAATTTTAAAAATCTTGAAATAGCTGCTTGGCATGATTGGATGGCCATACCGACATTAACAAAGAAAAACAAACACCTGCTTCTATCTTTCAGTATATTGTTGTTCCTATATTAAAATGATGTTGTTCTAACCTCCAGAAAGGTTGCCTTGATGGCCAGTTTGTAAATCTTTATACAGCTACCTTTGATGAATGGATGGTTGTATTGACATGGTGTTTTCACTAAAACACTATGTAGCTGGTTCTGAATGAAAATGGTGCTCATCTGACCTTCTACATGGCACCATAGTGGCCATCTAGAAAATCTTGTTGTAAGTACTTATTTTGCATAAAAGGTGGCATTGACATGGGGTCTTCATTGAAACACTAAACTTGCAATGTTTAATTGGTTCTCAATTACAATGGTACGGATCTGACCACAAATATCTCAACACTTTTGTGAAGGAGTTTGAAAACCAGATCAAATAGACAATGGAGTCAATTCAGTAGTCACTGCTTGCATTTTTGTACTTTATTGAGCTTCATGAACACAGATATTTTATACCTGACTTTGTATTTAGTTGCATTCCAGTGAAAAAGTTGATAGTCTGCACTCTGACTTCGATTTTAAGGTCAGAGATCTTGAACCGGACATTTAGCTGTACTGGCATGTGAGCATAATAACCCAAACAAGTATGAAAGGAATTTTATCGAACCCAGTTTGTGGATATATTACAAGAATACCTTGAATGATTCCACTGAAATAACTTCATGGTTTTTTTTGCTTTATTTTTCTTTCAGAAATTAGTAATTATAGGTTTAACAAAATATAGCATGTAGGTGGACAGGTTCAGTGAATTCCTGTCCATGATATCGGGCTAAAGATCGTGACAAAGAATTTTGTACTGCACTTACAGCTATTGTGTGAACATGTTAATGCAAATGTAGGAATGGGGGGGGGGGGGGGGCATTATTTGGTATGTTTTAGTTTCTCAAGAATATCAGGGATGATTTCAATACTCAGCAGTTAAACAGAATACATGTAAAAGGGCAGAAGAAATGCACTTATTTTGGATTCTAGGAAGTTCTTTTTGGCCTATAGAGTGAATGTCTTTTCAAGAACTTTTGTCAGATTTATTATGCTCCTCCTTTCAGATGCTGGGAAATACTTTAGACTTCAGCGCATGGTAAAGTTTTTAAATGAAGGTGTTGAGAAAAAGCAGGAGATGGGCAATGTAGTCACCATTAAAGCACACGACAGTAGACATCCCCAACATGATCAGCCAGTCAGTGCAGATTCAGACATCAGTCAATCTACTTCCTTATGGCCAGTAGAATCATTAGTTGTCAGTGTGGGTCCAAGACTTCGTGTTGAGCACATTGGCCTAGAAAAAACAAACAATGTGCCCACTAGGGTAGAGTCCATTGAAAAAGAGAAGAAGAAGGATGTAGTGATGGAAATCCTTCAAATGGTCAATAAGAATGCTGCCAAGCTAGAGAAGAGTGTAGTGGAATATGCAGCATTGGCGATGTGGGACTTTGCAGGCCAATATGTATTCTATACTACTCACCAGACATTTCTGACCAGTCGAGCAATATATCTCCTGGTCATAGATCTCAGTCAACAGATTACAGATTTCATAAAAGATGACGAGTGTTTCCTTGATATGGAGGGGATAAAACCATGTAAAGTCCATGGTAAGTAAAACATGTAGCAGGCAAGGGGAGGGGATGGGGGCAGGCAGAGAATCATGTAGTCTGATAAATCATCCCCCAAACCTGTACTGATACTGATGAGTGGTTTGAGGTCTGATCACACCTCTTCATACAATCATGCAGTTGTCGCCAACAGATCCATCCGTAACACTTCAGTGCACATTTTAGACTCTGGTAGTTTGAGTTACGGTCAGTTGAAGAGTCCTTTCAGTGATTTGTACAGACTATTTCTGGATTAAATCTTCCATTTGGCAGATTCTAAATCCATGTGGAATAAAACAATCTTACCTCCTGTCACCATTTCGAATTTCATGGCTAAATCTGGCTATTTCAGCAGATCCAGCAACCAATCAGATGAGATGTTTTGCTCATTGTAATGTTTTGGTTGCTTTGGTCATGATACTTAACTAAAGTGTCCATGGATTTGTGACAGGCACGTGCACTTCACAAGCAAGAATCTACACATAACAGGTAAGAATACCTCAAATTACTCACAATAGTGGATTCTTATTCAGTTCATTGAATGCGTGATTAGACGAAAAACAAAAAAATTACATAATATCTGTGCATAATATCTGTGATATGACAATAGCAGCTGAAACTTTTGAGTGAGCGAATTAGCAGAAGACTCATCTGACTGGTTGCTGGATCTGATAGAACAGCTAGATGTAGCCATCAAATTATCAAATAACAGGAGGTAGGATTGTATTCTTCCACATGGATCTACAGGTTTTGTATTTACCTACTCCAGGTACTGGTTTTAGATGCTAAGGGAATGCCCAGTTGTCATTAATTTCAATTCAATCTTTCCAGTGTCCTTTAAATACATGGTACTTGTATTTGTATAAGATCATCACTCATTGTTACCTTCACCAATTTAAGTATTTAGCATGAACAATTCAGATATTCTTTAATTCTTATGATTCACTCATTACAAGTTCTATCAAAGCTCAAGGTAACCTTGATCAATGAGAAAATTGCTGTATAGCTGGAGTGAGAAAATCAAGCATCTTGATGACTTCATGGACTTGATTAAAAGTTACGGCACAGAGCATAAGCTTGCAAATGATATAGACAGTTAAGTTTTATGCTCCTTTAAGAATGCATTGCCATGTTTACATTTGCCTTTTCACATTTTTATGTGTTGAAAAGCACAAAGGTGCATCTTTGGAGAAAACTTTGGGTACAGTGAGAATGCCAAAGGCTAGGATGGAGTGTTTAAAAAATAATTTGTATTACACCTGCTCTGTACTGGTCATAGAACAGAAGGGCCAGTGGATTAGCATATGGTCTGTGGTCCGTTGTTCTTCCATCCATTAGCACAAGTTTGTTATCACTACTCCACCTAAAGTACCTGGAGGATGTTATCACTACTCCACCTAAAGTACTTGGAGGATGTTATCACTACTCCACCTAAAGTACTTGGAGGATTGCCATTAAACTTGACACTCACATTTATCCCAAGGTCTTGTTGGTTCTAAATTAAATTAGTGATGCTCAGACATCCAATACATGGTCACGAAATGCCATTCGGCTGTTTTGTAACTGAGCAGTTTACCTGACTCTGAAATGGCCTTTGCTGGTGAAAGACCATAATACCTGGTTCTGAATTAACATGGTGCTGATTTGTAACTGATCACTTTACCTATTACTCTGTTCAGTCCAAAATGGAGCACAGCAAAGTTTTTAACTCTACTGGTTATAGACCAGAAGGGTTCATGGGATGTCATGTGGTCTGTCATCTGTTGTCCATCCTCCATTAGCACAAGTTTGTTATTGGTACTCCTTCTAAACTACTTGTGGGAATACCATTAAACTTGACACATGCATTTATTCCAAGATCTTGTTTGTACTCAATGAAATTGGTGATGTTCAGACATCCTATATGGACACCACAGTAGCTGTCTTGAAAATCTTGTTATTGCTGCTCCTGAATGAATGGTCATATCAACATGGGATTTCACTAAAAGACTTTCTATGTAAATGAAAATGGTGCCGATCTGACATCCATTATGGCCACCATTGGCAGCCTTCTTGTAAATCTTGTTACTGCTACTCCTCCTAAACAGAAAGTTATATCAACATGGGTTTTCACCTGAAAATTTTGTATGATGACTAGTTGACCCTAAGTGAAAATGGTGTCACTTTTGCATCCAGTATGGTCACCTCAGTAGCCATCTTGAAAATTTTGTTATTGCTACTTGTCCTGAATAATTGGTCATATCAACATGGGGTTTTCATTCAGAGACTTTCTATGATGTCTAGTTTGGTTCTAAATAAAAATCGTGCCAATCTGACTTTTAATATGGCCACCATGGCAGCCATTTTGAAAATCTTCTTGTTGCTACTCTTCCTGACGGAAAGTCATATCAACATGGGTTTTCACCAGAAGACTTTTTATTGTGTCTAGTTGGTTTAAATTAAAACAGTGCTGCCAATATGACACAGCAGCTATCTTGAAAATGTTGTTATTGCTCCTGCTCCTGAATAGAAAGTCATATCATCATATGGTTTTCACTTAAAGATTTATTATGATGTCTACTTGGTCCCAAAGTCAAACAGCGCTGATCTGACATCCAATATAGCCACCATGGCAGCCATCTTGATAATAAAGCTCATCCTAAATGTAAAGTCCTGCCGACATTGTGTCTTCACCAGAAGACTTCTTTGGATGTCTACTTGGGCCTAAATGAATTTGATGATGATCTGACATCCACCATGGTGGCCATCTTGAAAATTGTATTATTGCTACTCCTTCTGAATGTATCGTCATATTCACATGGAGTTTTCACCAAAAGACTTCTAGTGATATATAGTTGGTCCTAAATGAAAATGGTGCAAATTGTACACCGCCAGTGATTAATTTAAAAAATCTTGTTATTCCTCAAAAATGTCAGATATGGTTTCAACACTCGGCAGTGAAAGAGAAGAAACGCTCTTGTCTTCAATTTCTGGCACATTTTTTTCGGTCAGTAAAGCATCAGTTCCTTTGTGGGACCTTTCCAAGATAATTGTTAATCTGCACCTGTGCAGTTTTTTAAACCTCACAGCAGCATTATCTGCTGTAATTATTTTATGGTAAAATATAATAAATAAACTGTGAAGCTGAGAGAAATAAATAAAGAAATATATACTTTAATTGCTTACCCATTTAATTTTATATGATTGATCTTTCATTTGATATAAATGTGGAGTCCATAATTCCATATGGTATTTCCAGACTGAAACTAATTCAGTATGTTCACTGACATCTGCAAGTCAATAGTAAGAAGTCAAACTTGTATAAATTCTAATTTGTTTTAATTCCATCCATTCGGTACAGCTAAAATATTTGGAAAGTGTCAAAGATGGGTATGTAATAAATACAAAACCTCATTCGTGTTTTGTTCCAAGTATGCATCTCCCTCAATAACATGTGCAAAATGGATAATTCCATCTTTTTTGAAGGTGATTTATATACATCTCACCCTCAGTAACTTGCACACAATGGGGTCCAGAAACATAGACCACACTATAAACGAGGGCACGAGTTACTGAGGGACCTAAAAAAAATTAAGAAGGGGATGCCATCCCTACTGGACATTGAGAAAACTCGGGGTGGGGGTAATGGGGATGTTTAATGACGTTTTATAATTGTGTTGGGAATAATTCTCAATAAAGAGCTTTTTCCTAATGAAGTTGTTGGCTTTTTTGTAAAAATTACCTTTATTTTCAAGATACACAACCTCTGAAAGATCGTTAACAATAATACTCCAAGCAGTTTCAACATGCATAACATGTATGCAGAAACATTGTGTATTATGTCACTGCTTATTGTTGTTGTTGATTCACAACAAAACAAGATTCCTTTTTTTTTTTAAACTAGGGACATTTGTTTCGTGAAAGAACTTTCAGCATGGAAACTTGATTTTTTTAATTGTTTTTTTAGTAAAATATTGAATGCCAATACAGGAATTTAAAGTTCACTACAAACTTGGGAACTCACTTCTCCATAATGAACCATATCTGTGAAACAAAGTTTTTTATTCACCAGGTACTCATTTCGCTTTGCTGCCTTGCTATCTTTGATCACCTTTTTGAATGAGTAATCTAATATAAGGTAGTTTAATTATATTTTTAACAGTGTGTGATTGATCAATTGAAATGAGTTGACCTGACACACAACCATGACCTCTAGCTCTTACACATGTAGGATTTGCATGCCATTTAACTTTTCTCTTATTCCACCAACTTTATTTGATTTGGTACAGAAGATGTAATAAATGGGATAATACAAAGCAGGTCTGCTTTTAATTGAGTGTAACAACACAACAAAACAAATACTTCCGCAAGTTGGAGATCAAAACAAGGTTGGCACTTAACTAGGTTCTCATGGAAACACTCATGGACATAGCTGTGACGGTAGATTGACATTTTTCACGTTTTAATACAAGAGGGCATATTGCATTTATGATGATTACACTGAAACTGAATTAAAAGATAAAACTAAAGCACAAATTTCACTTGACAAAACTTATTTAATTTTTTATTTATTTATTAAAGTGTTGCCACCAGTAGGCACTAGTGACATTTTCATTGATCAAAATTTCATTGAATATTGTTATTTACAGTATATTGAGAATGTTGTTTGGAAAGAAAATTTAACAAAATATATGACTTCTTATTAAAAGTTGAGAGTTTCATGATGTTGATTCAAATTTCCTGGTACTAACCATCACTTTCGACAATAAAACGAGTGATATATCAAGATTTCATTTACCAATTTTGATTGTAATTTTCTTCACATTCAACAAATAGGGACCAATTTTTGGGGTATTTTATAGTAAAAACAATGGGATCCATGCCTAACTAAGCGTTATAAGCGGGTTCGCAAGTTATCCGTTTGTGTGTTATCGAGGGAGTGGTGTATGAGGGAAAAGAACTTGTTTGATATAGCATATTATATGCCAATTTGAAACAAAATAGTCGTGTTGTTTTGTGTTTATGTTAAAACAAGGTATTTTATCATCAATTTGTTGTACAAAGCTGTATAAGCCAGAAACTAATAGAATATTAATCCCTTCTGTGATACTCTTGTTTTAGTTCATATAATATTTAAAGAAAATATGCACCATTATTTTTGTTTTACATTATGGTGCAGGCTTCAAAACAACTTGCAACATCAGAACTAGGTAAAGTGACAGCCAAGTTGCTCGGTTCCAAATAACCCGACTCATTTGCAGGACTTGGTAAGATTGTGAAGTGGTGCAAAATCAAAGGAAAAACTGCTAATTTACAGAACAGTTCAGTTTGGCTTTGTCATGAACAGGTAAGGTCAGATAATGGCACTGGGCAGTTGCATACAAGGTAGAGGTTGCAAATTGGCTAGACACTGTTGAAACTGGTGCTGGTTGTTACGCGGCTGCCACCAGTAATAATAACAACATGCAAATGCTTTTGTATGTAAAGCCATAATTAAAACTGTCTTCTATATGCATGCCTTTAGACGGAGTGTTACGATGTCCATCTGTCCAACTGTTCCCTACTTTGCTTCTGTGCAGTAAATCGAGTTCTCCACCAGCTGCTGTTATTAAACCTTGTGGATGGCTTCGACCTGAGGAAAAAGCTTTTTGATTTTGGGGTCAAACTGTAAATGGTCAAGGTCACTGAAAGAAGTAAAATGCTTTATGCTTTATCACAGACCTGGATCAAACTTTGTTGATGCCTTGCACTTGAGATAAGGAAGCAATGTAATGATTTGGGGATTAGAAGGTTAAAGGTCAAGTCACTCTGATTGCAAGAAGAAAATTTATTTCTGCACAATAACGTTTGTGCTGCATCACAGTCCTTGACTAAACTTGGTGGATATCTTGAACTGTGATAAAGGTAGAAGCCTATTGATTTTGGAGTCAAATGCTCAGAGGTCAAAGTCACTGTGACTGAAAAATAAAAAATGGTTTCTGCACAAAATATAAGTTCTTGACTATGCACCTTCACCAAGTTTTTGGATGACTTCCACTTTTTGTAAGAAAGAAACCTATTGATTTTGGGGTCAACAAGTCAAAGGGCAAGGTCACTGCAACTGAAAGAATGAAGATGCTATGTTCATAATAGCTTTAGTTCTAGATTATGGATATTGATCAAAATTTGTGTATAGCATGCAGTTAAAAGCATCCAGCAGTCAAAGGTCAAAGTCACTTTGACTTTAATAAAAATGGGGTTTACAGAATAACTTTTCTTCTTGATTAAGTTCATTGACCAAACTTTGCTGCTGGCTTACATTGAGGGTAATAGAAAAAAACAAAAGACACAAAAAGAACACAAAAAAAACCCCAAATAGATTGTGGGGTCTAAAGGTCAGAGGTCATGGTCATGATAAATTTAATAAGAACAAATGGTTTCTTCACAGTAAGTTTTGTTCAGAATTGCATACCTTGACTAAAGGTTCGGGTCATTGAGACACATTGGTCAAAATCTCCCAAGTCAACCATGCCCTACTAGTGCCTACATAGAGGACAATTAAACATTGAGTGGGCGCATTATGTGCCGTTCACACAGTACTCTTGTTAAATAATTATTATGGTGTCAGTACAGTTAAATAGGAATTATTTTTATGCACAGATGTGTTAAGTAATTTTCTGTTCTGTCTTCAGACCTGATTGAGATTTGGCTGAACTCCATACATTCCTGTGCACCTTCCCCAGAAGCTGGCATCCCCCCAGAAGCTGGTATCCCCCCTGTGATTCTCGTGGGAACACATGTGGATAAGATTCCAAAGGTATGTTCTAGATGAGATTTCGGGTGCCTTTAAAGCTTAGCATTATCACTGGCTTGGTATAAAAAAGTTAATAACTTATTGTGTAGGAATTAAAGATTCTTGAGTTTTGATTAAAAGTTAAATTGCCTACTGCGACCATGATACAATGGGAGTCATTTCAAGAACTAGTTTACGGAGATCCTCAAATGAAAGAAAGATAGGATTCTTGTGGTGTACCTAATACAAAATAAATAACTAATATACAGTGTTAAAAAACCCATTGTGTAATTGCTAAATTGTGCACAGTACAAAATTGTCAGGCAGTTCCATAAATGATTTTTCTTTAGTCTTTTAAGATGAGGTAGCAAAAGAGAACTTTTTGCAAAAAGATCACCGCTGGTCATTTTTCCACTGCCTATACAGTGGTCCCCTTCTTATAAGGCCACCTGTTATGCAGCAGGAAAGGGGCCTTACAAGATAAATGACCTTTCTAGAGGGGGATCACACAGATCTGAGTAAAATATACATATAAAGTATTAAAGGTGTAACGAGTTCTTAAATGTTTAATATTTTGATTGAAAACTCAGGCATGTTATGGAATCAGAGTAACAAAACTTATATTTACATTATTGTAAATAATTATAAATAATCATCAGTCATGGTGCAGAACTACCTTGTCAATAAAATCATAGTACGCATCTGACTAACTATTATTATCTGTCCATTCAATTTTTCCACCAATGTGTAATGTATAACTGATGATGTTTATTTGAATATTTCTGTCAGCAAATTTCTCAGCAGTGATCAAAGGACACAATCTCATTTCATTGGTCAAATTGCTTTCACTTTTCCTTTTAAACTAAGAATGTCTGATGACGTTTTGAATTTTGTTTGCAGCAAGTTATTCCTTCACTGGCAATTTGTAGTTATTACATGAAATCCTCATTTTTTACAAATGAAGTGACCTTATCATCAGATTAACTGGTTTTAGTCTGGTACCATTTCATGAACATTTCATAATGTAAGAGAGAGAAGCTACTACGGCTAACATATCATTTTTACTTTATGGCGACCTGATGTCACGCTGATTTGAGCTGTATTATACTGTGCTTCTTAGCGGTGAGCTTTTGTCATCTTGATAATTATCGGTGGTAGTAATAGCTAGTAATTATCAAAGTGACAAGATCTAACATCCAAGGAAAACACAGCAGTAAGGATAATCAGATTACTTACCTCTTTGTATGGATTAAAGTTGGGTACTTTATTGGTATGTTGGAACAGATGTCAGTGTGTTAAATATAGAAATCAAAAAACATTCATTAGGTTTCTATCTGTAAACCACATTATGTGGCCACATATGAGAAGTAAATTTGACAGTTTTTGCACTAATATGCAGGCCACTGGCAGCGTTAGAGGGGTGGCCATCCTCGAGGGATACTTTTGAAGAGAAACTTGTCAGTCCCAATGGATTTTGACTAAAGAAGTGGGGGGCTGCTGGTCCGGGGAAGGGGGGATGTTCAAAAGTTGGACCACTGTATGTAGTGCAACTTTGGCTGCCTACTTTTGTCTCACCATTTTTGGAAAAAAACGCAAGATGTACCAATGCTGATGTTGACTGTAGTAAAAGTCTCAGTTTATGTGCAAACCTACATCTCCAAAACAATTTGTAGGACATTTATGGTGTCAATCTGTCCATCCATCCATCTGTTACACCAGTTTGGTTGTGCACAATAACTTGATTTGTCCACTATCAACAGTTGCCAAACTTTACTGATGGCTTGCATTTGGAGTAAGGAAGAACCCAATCAATTTGGAACTCGAAAGTTCAAAGGTCAAGGTTACAGTGACTGAAAGAAGAAAAATGGCTTCCGCACAGTAACTTGAGGTATCCACCATCCAAGGTTACCACACTTTGTTGATAGCTTGCACTTGGAAGAACCCTACTGATATTGGCATCACAAGGTCAAAGGTCAATGTCACAGTGATCGAAAGAAGAAACATAGTTTGTGCACAACAGTGAAAGTGCTCCACTATCTACAGTTACCAAACTTTGTGGCTGGCTTGCTCATGGGCTAAGGAAGAACTTTATTTGTTTTGGGCTCAAGACATCAAAGGTCAAACAGCCAGGTGTTTCCTAACCAACAGTGGTTTTCTCCCTGCCTTAAGCGGTCACTGGAGTGTATCAACAGTGACCACTGTCAGTATGCAAATTAAACTTTTGTTTGATGAGCAGGGCATTGTTTAGATAAGTGCATGCCATATGAATTGATGTGTAAATATTTCACATCTGGCTTGTTCTCGCAGTACTCCAGTTACACTGTCAGTCTAACTCAAAGATGTCAATATGTTGGGTTCGAAAGTGAGGCAATTTTTATCCTTTCAGGAGAGGAATGAAACAATTTGTTTGAATAGTGGAAGAAGTAGTTGTGTAGTCACAGCAGAAATGGGAATCGGGGAAACTCAGATACAAGAGATTATTAAGTATAAGCGAGATATTAGGGCCAATTTCGAGAACAAAGTTCATCTTTGAGAAGAGATACCTTTTCATAAGGGTCATGGGTCATTTCAGTATTTAAAACTTATCTGGCAGGCGAAGTTTTGGTTCATGGGTCACAAAGAATATATGGCTTCTTTTGATTTCCTTTTCATCACAGACCTCTCACATAAGCTGATTGTCTTTTGATCTCAGTGAGTTGAGCAACTATCTATACCAGATATTGTTTTTGAAGTGTTAACAGCTGTTTCCAAGATTAATTTATGCAAGTTGGCCAATCAAAGAGTCAGGACTGTTTGACAGTAATATGTAAGTGTCAGTCAGTAGTGAAATGAGTGTTTTGTCATGATGCACAAAACAAATTAAGATCAGTGATTATTTTAGTCTGTGCTGATTTAATTTATAGGAGGGATTAAAGTGAGCAGGATCCAGTAAGGTTGTGTGGAAAATAAAAATGGGAGAGAACAACATATATGTGTATTCTATGATTTTGTTGAATAGTGACCATAAAACAATCTTGATAATGTAATAATAATAATAATAATAATAGTAATAATAATAATATAACTTATATTTGGTGCATGATATTTGTTAAAAAACGATTTTGAAAGGTGAACCTGTGTACAGAGGTCACCTCTGAACAAAGGTCAGTTTTGCCTTTTCCCATGTGTGGCTGCTACTGACAGGATTTACTTTATTTGAAGATTGTCACTGGCTCTAAATTGTCAGAATCGATGTATCTGAGAAGTATCCCTTCCCAATCAATAATAGCTGAGCATGTACTAGAGCCAGTCATGAATGATATGAATCTCACTTTCTCCATATGATCATGACTTCTTTCAACAAAACTATTGAACTAGTGTGAATTAAGTAAGTACAGGCATTCCTGTTGATGTTTTCCTTACCTGAATGCGCACCATTTTTCACTGGCACACAACATAAGAAAGCATAGTTAGAAGAAGGTGTATTATGTGAAGTACTTGCTGTAATGCCCAACTTTCAACTCTTTTCCTTTTCAGAAAACCCTATCCCAGACTCCTGTTACATTTTTATTTTTTCTGCAAACTTCATGTGACATGTTACACCTAAGTTTGGTGTGTTGTTAGTGTATCACGTCTTTTGACAGGCTTGCCAATAAACAAGCCTGATGTGTTGTCTGTAAGAACCTTTTAAGGTCTGTACCTTCTGAGTCAGAGATACTTTTAGGGGCCTCATGTCCTATGATACCTTCTCTCAAGTTCTTTAAGCAGGCACAGCCTTAACAGTCTCACAAGCAGCCTCAGTTTAAAGCTCCATCTCACCCATCGTTCGCTAGATGAGATCAGAGAGGCAAAGTGAGAAACTCTTTGGACACCTCCCCTTTCCCCAACCCAAGAAGGGTGGGGGTCAGCCGTAGGGAGTTGCACCTTCTTCTATAGTGTCTTCCTCTTTCCAGTGCCCCAGTAGGTTCTTGTCTAGCTCTTTTCTCTGGGGTTTGGTCAGTCATCACAGACGATGTGTGGGTCCATTCCACCTTAAAGGATGGATACAGGCTTTTTTTCGGGGTACATCCTCCTCTATCATGGACCCTCATTTTCTTTCACCACTCCAAATTGGCTCAATTAAGGGAATAGGTACACACCCTTTGACCAGGAGGCATTTTAATTTCTAGCTCTTCTGTTCGCCTTGCCTCTGACACCAGAGCTTTTACCAGGGTGATGGGGGTAGTTGCAGCCCACCTGATTGTTAGGGATCCCCCTCCAGTATTTTGACGGCTGGTTGATGCACAATGTCCTCAGAGATTCTCTTCTGAACGATCTGTCCCTCTGTTGGTCGACAGTGACCCGTCTTGGTCTTTTCACCAGTTAAAGAAGTTGGATCTCATCCCTTCTCAAGACTTAATACACGTGGGGATGACTTTCCTCACCAGCTTAGGGAGTGTTTGTGTTCCTCCGGACAGGATCAACCAACCAAATCCTGTCCTTCATAAAGGCTCTTCTGGCAAAGACTTTGTTGTGAGCTTCCTTTTACCTCTCTCTCCTTGAACTTTGAACTCTTCTGTAGACTTAGTTGCCCAGGGAAACTTTCCTTGTACCCTCTCCTGTTTCTGCTTCTAACGAATTGGTGACTGCACACTGACCCTCTATCAGCTTGCATCCTTGTGGGATCTGATTTTCACCATCAGCTGAACTGGTGGCTAAATCATTAATTTAAAGCTGGTTTTCGCCTAGCCCATCTTGGCATTTTCTTGACAAAGCGATTAATTTGTGTCTGTGTGTCTGTAGATCCATTCATACATTCGTCCGCACACTAGATTAACCTTAATGTTAAAGTTGTATTTCAGTATCATTTTATTACCATCGTCTTTCAGATTTGGAATATAGGTCATTGTTGGTTTAGAGTTAGGGTAGGGTTATATTAAGGCTGGCTCGACATGCAGATCATGGCCACTTCCCCCCCCCCCCCTGAAATAAATATATGGATTTATTTTTGGATGGAGCATTGTTATCTGTTTGTACCATTGTCACAAAGCTGTGTGTGATCAAGTCATGTGTTGTATTTATTTCCTTAAAGAAATTTCAACAAAAAGTCATTGATGAGTACTTCATGAAGATCCGTGAAATGCTGAGCGACAAGCCAATCATATTCCACTTGATGGATGATATTGTCATTGATAACACTCTGTGTGACCCTAATCCTGACCCCAGGCTAAAGAAGCTGCAAAGAAGGATTTTTGAACTGGCAAAGAAGCAGCCCCACTGGGGAGAAGAAAAACCTGCCCGATGGCTCCCCTTGGAACAAGCAATCATGCAACTCAAAGCTTCAGGTGTCAAGGTATAGTCAGTAGGAAAAATCTTCTCATACAGGTCAGAAAGAATTTTTAATTTCTAATTAAAAAAATTGCCCATATATATATATATATATATATATATATATATATATATATATATATATATATATATATATATATATATATATATATATATATATATATATCTTTTTAGCTCACTCAGCCATAAGGCAAAGGGAGCTTATGGCATGGTCTTGCATTGTTCTCATTCATCCATCATGTATCGTGCGTCTGTCTGTCAGCAATTGCTTGTTAACACTCTGGAGTCCTTATTTCTGATCCAGTTTCAATCACACTTAGAATATGGGTTTATATATGAAGATAAGCAAGATCCATGCATACTAATGAGGTGATCTTGCAACTTATTGGCTAACCTTGTTGCCTCTCTGGAGGCCATATTTGTTATCCGATTTTGATCATACTTTGAGTATATGCTTATATCATTAGGATCTCAGATAAGTTTGATAATGAGTGAGATCCATGCATATGCAAAATACACATTGAGGATTATGAAAAATCTACATTTCATTGGTGGAAATTAATCTGTCCACACTGTTTTCCCTCGCTGACCAGCTAAAGTGGTTGTCCTGGATGTCCATGTTGTGGCTTCTAGTGGACAGATTAAGTTTTATTACCCCAATTAGAACATTGCAGCAATACAATTATGTAATAGTGAATGTCCACTACATTGCGTGTAATTTAACTGTTGGCTGAGCTACAGTAGACAATGCAGAATACTCTTTTTAAGTTGTACACAATGCTGTTTAATATTCAAAGACTTGCCCACTAAAATGCATTCACATTTTACGTGTATTGCGAGAGATGAAACAAAAATTTCAGAGCAAAGAATACTGTGAGAAATCTTAGGTGCTTACAAATTATAAAATGTTTAATGATACAGTGATTTAAATATGATAGTGAGAGAAAGATTCCGCTTTTAAAGAAAAAAAAAATCACGTAAATATTAGCAAGAAAAGAAAGACTTTGAAGCAGTAAGTAAAATGATCACGTGGAGTATTCTATTCATTTATTAAATAAAGAATGTGAGAAATGCTGTGATTTTTTTTTTTTTGTCAATCCCATAGTCACTTTTAAATTGTTTGCTTAATATGTTCCCACACAAAGAATTATACATAGTACTATCCAAAATACAGCATCTAGTCCAGCCTCGGTGTAGCACTTCTGCACCAAATATACATGTCCATGGGACACATTTTCTCAAGAACTAGACACATGTTTACCTTTACCATAGTCTTAAAATTTGTACTCAGACTTCGCTAAGCAATCACTCTGCTGTAATCTTTTGCCAACATCTCAAAGAAATATACTTATGATTGCTGGTTTGGTCATCTGACAAGTTTAATATTGCCAAATTTACAGGTGAAAGTGATGAAAAAAGCATAATTACTTAAATATTTTTGGTAGGAGGCAAACTTGTATGTATCAGTTGATTCAGATACAGCTTCATTTGGTACAGTACATTCTCTCAGTCAGTACAGTACATTCTCTCAGTCCACATGACAAATACTGCAAACTGTTCCTGAATGTCAAGTGAATATTGTTTTATTATCAGTTTATTTACTAACTTATTACATTTGAACCCATTTATCCTTTTTAAGAAGTTTGGAGTGAATACAAATAGAACATTTTGTTGCTAAAGAACACTACAAAATGCATATATAGACAAGGTTTAGCAATTAAGCCAACATTGTGAAATTACTGAAATTATGTCCATGATTGCCCAAATGGTGACAATGATGAATCTTTGGGAGCCAAAACCAAGTGGTTTTTTTTTCTTTCTCCATATTGCAGTAGCAGTTAGTTTCTCTTGGATATCCATAATATAATCAGTGATGTATTCAGGTTTTTGCTGCCCCTGGGCCCATTCGGAAGTGCCATCCCTGCAGAATAGCATAGAGGCGACGGGAGGCAGAAAGAGAAGGGTTGCGAATTTTATTTTTGATAACTTCTTATTAGTCTTGTGTTCACTACATATCTTTAACATTTTTTTTGTTGTTGTTTTTTTTTTTTTTTTTTTTTTTAATGTCGCCGGATTTTGATGACTTTACCCTTGGGCCTAGTCAGCCCATACAGAAATATGTCACTGCATATCATCATCATCTTTTGAAAATGAATGCAAATGCCTACTATTATGCAAACGTAGTTGTGAAATAAGTATCTGCAGTACATGTGAGTGTATTTACAGTACAATAAAACAGCCTCTAGTTTTTGTACGTCAGTTTAGTTTTAGTTTCATATTAGTGGAATTTCTTCTTAATCATATTTTTTCGTGTTTTGTTTTACACACAAGCTGAAAACATCATATCTATCATTAATGCCTTATTTATACATCTATCTCAAATTGCATTGATTGCTATTAATATGTGGCTTCATATTTTTAATGGCTTTAAACAGCTATCCCTGGTAGAACTTCTTTTATCTTCTTTCTATACTCTGAACTGGAGGTGGAAGAGGTTTTGGCTTCAGAGGTTGTAAATCCCAAGTATTTCCTGTTTATTGTGAACCTTTCGTATTAATTCTAGGGTCATTGCATATATGGTCAATGTGTTCATTTTGATTATTGCAGCAATGCGGGTTCATTTGACTTTCAATCTAGTACATTTTTCTGAAGTTTTTAATTCACTTATGTTAATCATGACCAAGTTGAACTGTATAACCAAACTAGAAATAGTAGGAAAATATGAAAAGCACAATAATAGCGGTTAATAATCCAATTAATTACATACATTCTTTTTAGATACAAAAAGGATTGATAAACAGCAATTTACTTATTCACTTAAGCTGAATAAAGAGTGGTATCAAAATTTTATTTATAAATGTTGTCAGTAGACGAATTCTGAAATGAAAATAATTGCAGCGCATTTAAAATATGTGATCAACCTTATTTTCCGAGTTAACAAAAAAGCTATGGGTTATGTCTCTCTCTATCTCTCATGCATTTTGTATTTAAAAAAAGAAAGCCTGTAGTGTAGTAGAGCTTTAATCGAACATGTCATAGCTATGTGCTGCTTGCGATAGATTTCTATTCTATGTGCTGCGTCAAAAGATTAATGTTGAAAATAACATTTGAATATAGTTTGCTTTATATACTGCTGGAAACCAGTTTTACACAAAAACATTACAACTTAATCTCATTGTGTTTCTCAGACCATATACAAGTCCATTATTCATTTTTCACAAAACTAATATCTTATTAGTTTTACAGTGTTTGGTTTGTAACAGCAAGAAACATTTTCATTGGACAGTTATTGAGGTTTTTTTTAATTAGTTGTTTTTTTGTTTGTTTTTTTAAACATTGAAGCATATCATTGACCAGTAGCTGCTAGAAACTGTTATAATGTACATTTTATAATCATTTAAGACTTCTAATCTGCATATATATTACCCTATGGGGGGGGGGGAGTCAGAGAGAGAGGAGAGGATGTGATATAGCTTAAAAAAGCACACGTATTCTGATTTTTAGAAGAAAATTAATTTTTTTACACGTGAATCATGGCCATTACAATTTAAAAAAAAAAAATTTTTAATGGCCAGTCCCTAATTGGAAAAATAAAGAGATAATTATATGGTTTGTTTTATATACCGCAAGAAACCTGTTCACAATAACATGAGAACTTAACGGCAATGCATTTCTCAGTCCAATTTTTTTTTAATAACAAATATCTAATTAATTTTAAGTGTGTGGTTTAGTGACAACAGTATTTTCATTCAACAGTTAATGTACATATCAAAGAGTGACATTGAGCAGTAGCTGCTAGGAACTGTCCTGTCTGACCGTTGTTGGTTCAGGGCAGGAAGCTACAGTAACAGGCATAGCAGCTGACTTCAAAGTGAGAATGTCACTCCTCGGCCATTGCCTGATGATAGATTTGCAAAACAAATATTTTCATTGACATCACTTTGTTCATGACATGAATGACCACTGATAGAGCCCGACAGTCAGTACAATCTACACAGTCCTGATTCACAGCCACAAACCATACTCCTTTCTGTACACAGATGCATCAGATATGGGATAAGGTGCCATATTTATGATCTGTTGTGTTTATTATCACCAAGATCTTGGACAACTTCAGCTATGAGCAAGAGACTGTGCATATTAATTATGCCTTCATCTTTAGAATGAATTTTGATCTGGATGTAATAAAATAGGTAAAATCAGCATGATATCAAGTTTGGGAGATTAAATAGAATGTGTTCTTACACTATTAAATAAACCTGCTCAGTGAAATGATCATCTGTTAAGTTATGCAAGCCAGTTGAGCCATATCAGGCCCACTTGGGCCTCTAGTTCTCATATATCCTACCAGAATAAATTAAAGAGGGTACCTGGTGTGAAAATGTCCCATTTCACAACACATAATCAAATATTTACCATCAGAGTTGCAAGTGTGCAGAATATTAAGTAGGACATACAACTTTAACATGTTAAGTTACAACTGTGTTACTGGGATCTATCACCTTAGTTGCTACACTGTAATCTTTTCCTTTTCTTTCCATCAGGTTGCACCACTCAGTCTTGTGGAAGAGGTAAATAGATCAGGATCTGTTAGGATTGAAGACAGAGGTGAACTGGATCTGTTCCTTAGATTCCAACATGAGATAGGCACAATCCTTTACTTCAGGTGAGATGAGCACTATATTTCACTATATGTGAAGGGAAAAGGGTACATTAATTATTCTCCCATTTATTGTATATTTAGTGAATTTTAAAAAAAAAATATGCCTTTAACTGCAGTAGAACCTTGTTCATACAAATGATTGTTTTTAATTTCATGATCCCGGTACAAGCAGATTTTGTAAATTCAACAACAATTTCATCTAAAATATCATTTATCTTAATATTTTCATTTCTGCCAATGGGTTAAAGTTAATAGAATCCATCATATGTAATGTTGTTGGATAGGGGAGTCCCAACTGAAGGTCAGATTTTGTTTGCAGGAATGAGTCTTTGCTAGCAATATGAAGCCAAATATTTTTAGCTCTGCAGGAGTGCTTTTGGGATGGCCTGTTGTCCATCACCTATTGTCCCTCGTCATCCATCCATCTGTTAGCACAAGTTTTTTCTCACTACTCCTCCTAAATTGCTCAAAGGATTGCCATGAAACTTTGCACACATTTAGCCCTTGGTTTAGTTGGTCGTAAATGAAAATAGTGCTGCTCAGACTTCCAATATGGCCACCACAGTGGCCATTTTGTAAATCTTGTTATCACTACTCCTCCCGAATGGATGGTCATATCAACATGAGGTTTTCACTGAAAGACTTCTTATGATGTCTAGTTGGTCCCAATGGAAATGGTGCCGATCTGACATTCAATATGTCCACTGCAGCAGCCATCTTGAAATTCTTGTTATTGCTACTGTTCCTAAATGGAAGGTCGTACCAACATGGGGTTTTCACTAAAAGACTTCTTATGATGTCTAGTTGGTCCTAAATGAAAATGGTGCAGATTTGATATCCAAGATGGCCACCACAGCAGCCATCTTGAAAATCTTGTTATTGCTTCTCCTCCTGAATGGAAAAATCATACTGACATGGGGTTTTCAACAAAAGACTTGTTATGATGTATACTTGGTTCTAAATGAAAATTGTGCTGCTCACACAACTAATATGGCCACCACAATAGTCATCTTGAAAATCTTATTATTGCTGCTTCTTCCGAATGGATGGTTGTATCAACATGGGGTTTTCACTGAAAGACTTCTTATGATGTTTAGTTGGTCCCAATGATAATGGTGACGATCTGACATCCAGTATGGCTACCACAGCAGCCATCTTGAATATCATGTTGTTGCTACTCTTCCTGAATGGAAGGTCTTACTAGCATGGGGTTTTCACTAAAAGACTTTTTATGATGTCTGGTTGTACCTCAGTGAAAATGGTGCCAATCTAATATATAGTATGGCCACCACAGCATCCATCTTGAACATGTTTTTAATGATACTCGTCCTGAAATGGATGATTGTGTTGCCATGAGGTTTTTGCTAAAAGGCTTCTTTTGAAAACTCTAGTTTGTCCTATGTAAAAATGGTGCTGATCTGATTTACAATATGGCCACCACAGCAGCCATCTTGAAAATTTTGTTATCGCTACTTCTTCTGAATCGATGATCATATCAACATTGGGTTTTCACTAAAAGACTTCTTATGATGATTAGTATGTCCACCACAACAGCTAATTTAGAACTTTTGTTATTGCTGAAGAGTATGAGAGATGGTTTCAACACTCAGCAGTTAAACAGAAGAACTGGTCATGTCTTAACTTCCTGGAATTGTTTTGGGCCAGTAGAGCATCAATCCTTTTTCAGGACTCTTGTTTGAAAGTTTTTACATCATTGGATAGAACATAAAAAGTTCGGTTTGCAACAAACAATTTGTTGCAAATGATAATTTAATAGCAGTAATATGCAACCTACTACTATTGCATTGCTTACCTTTTCCGGAACACCAGCTTTCCAATCCAAGCTAAAATACTCCCTCATTGGAGGCCCGAAATTGAAAAGAATGTGATCTCAGTCTCATTCCATAGTTATCATAGTTGTGGACAACATTCAGGATGTCTTCCTCTTTTTCCTTGGAATTTATGCGAGTAACACGTGTGCCAAGTCACTTATCAAAATTCACCATCGTTGTCATTTTAAAACGTCTTTTGAGCCTATTATATACATTGTTTTGTTGATAAATTGCTTTCTTCCCAGTTCTTGTGTTATTTGAATGCTTTTTGTGTTTCTTTTGGTAATTTTGGAGGGTTTTGTGCCTTGCTCAGCAGACAGTGCTTTTATTCATTGCTCCTCTTCTTAGGAACCGGTGTTTGGGTAAGTATTACCTACCCTTTCTTTGGTTCCCAGTTATCTTGTTTTTTGTAATTTTTTTAGAAAACTGGAAATTACTCAAGGATCTGCTATCGGCTTGAATTTACCCGGGATTCCATTTTCATCACTACGTGAGTTGGTGGCTAGATCAAGATTGGTTCCTCACTGGAGTCCTGATTGACGGCCACGAACCCCACTCCTTTCTGTACACAGATGCATCAGATTTGGGATAAGGTGCTCACCTGGAACCCGAGTGGGTAGTTCTTCAGGGACTTTGGTCTGAGGAAAAAGTGACTCTTCATATAAACAAGCTAGAAATGCAGGCAGTGTTCCTAGCCCCTACAAGGTGTGACAGCCTCATAAGGCATCATTGTGATGTCAGTAGCATCATACCGCAGGCATCAGGGAAGTACTTGTGCTCCTCCTCTTTGCATGGAAGTCTGTAACCTCCTCAGACAGGCAATCTTGGAGATCACACTAAGAGTTTGCCATATTCCATGCAAAAGGAATATCCTGGCAGACAGCCTTTCCAGATGGGGCCATGTGACCCTCATGGAATGGTCTCTGCACCAGTTGGTAGCAAAGACACTCTTTCAAATGTGGGGGACACCATTAGTGGACTAGTTCACTACAAGACTGAACAACAAGTTCCCTTTTTATGTTTCACCAGTGCCAGATCAGAGGACCTGGGTGATGGACACTTTGAGTCTGAATTGGGATGATCTGTACATTTACACCTACCCACCTTTCAAAAAAATTCTGCAGGTTCTCTACCAAGTCTAGATCTTCATTTCCCAGCTCATCCTGATAGTCCCCTGTGGCCCCAATGGTTGTGTTTCAGTGACCTACCTGTTAGTAGACGAGACCAGGAGATTTACACAGAGGAGTGACTTGCACAGCATGAGGGGGGGGGGTGCTTTCGTACACAGCAACCAGAAGATTCTCCACCTTCACTCTTGGGTCATCTCAAATGATTGATCGGCTAAGACAAGTTTTCGAGCAAGGTTGCCAACTGCATTACCCAGGTTAGGAGGCAATTACAGCCTAATCAATCTCAATACTACATTACAGTCTATTGCCATTCATGTGTCCATATGCAAAACTCTTACACTCTGCTGAATATATCTCTTTACAAGCATTCCAAATGATTAATCTGATCTTGACCATCTTATTGAACATTTACCAACAGTTTGTTTTACTTGGTGACTTTGACCACCACAGTACACTTTGAGGCTGTAATGATATCAATGAGAGCAAAAAGAAAATAGAAGACTTTGTTTTAAAACATAATCTTTGCCTTTTTTTTAATGATAAGTCATATACCTACCTGCATCCTGCCACAAAATCTAACTTGTCCTCAGATCTGGGCATCTGTAATCCATCTCTTTTCTTTGCCTTTGCTTAGGAAGTTAGTTATGACCTTTGTGGTTGTGGACACTTTCCAATATACTTAAGAAGTAATACCTACAAATCTGAAGAACTAGGACATAAATGGAAACAGAACAAGGCAGATTGGGAGATTTTTAAACCTTCTGTGAATCATTTAACAGTTGATCGTTCAGAAAACATAATGGATCCAATATTTCTATTTACAAAGATACTCCAGGATGTTGCTGGGAATATAATACCTAAACATGCGAAAAAACTATAGTTGGATGATGCTTGTAGAGAGACAATCAAGGAATGAAATAAGGTCCATATTAAGGGCGATTTCTCTCTCTGAAATATTATGGAATCTGTTGCAGTGGTTTCATAAGGCTTAGCAAAATTTTCCTTTTAAAGGTACCTATCACTGTTTTCAATTTCAAATCATCAGTGCAGACCTATAATATTTTTTATTGTTCACCCATCAATAGCTGATAATAATCTTTGGTGAAAGCTTAACTGTGTAGTATTATTCATAACTGATAATATGTAAACTGTTCAATTTCATACACAATAAATAAATTGAAAGCTAACCTGAAGCTTTCGTCCTTGTACTAAGGACTTCATCAGCAGAATGATTTATTCTCTACTGATTGTTAACATCACCCGAGGGAATAGTAGGCGATGTTAACAAATTGTCCCAGATATGTGGCGTGTTGTAATGGCCCGCATGAGGACTGTAAACAAAGACAAATTAATAAGTTTGAGATTTTAAATAAGGAAAGGGTTGTTAACACACAGCGTGATAGTGATTCTGTGTCAGATAGTTGGGTGAAAAATGTGTCTCAGTGTACACTCTCTGAATCAGAACTCTCAGTGTTAAAAAAAGGTTTGAACTTTGCAGTTTCACCAGAAAAAATGCCAGTTGTTGATTTACTGACAGCTACGGAATCTGCGTGCAGGAATTTACCTATTATGGATGCCGATGAACTCAAAGCCGAGGTGGTTGGTATCTTGAAAAGAAGGGTAATCAGACCAAACCTAACATTAGTAAGGATGAAGAAAAGCCCTGACCAATCTTCAAAGAGACAAGGACATCATTATTCTTCCTGCAGATAAGGGTCGGTGCACTGTTGTAATGGACAAATCTACTTACAAAGAGTTATGTGTGAACATGCTTCAGGACTCTAACACATATAAGAAATTGGCACGTGACCCCACTACCAAGTACAAGAAAGAACTCGGATTACATAAGAGATTTACATGAGAAAGAGAAGGTAATTGATTTGTCACTAATAGACTGTTATATCCTACTACTGAAATACCTCTGAAGTTTTATGGTTTACCAAAGATCCATGAAGAGAATATGCCATTGCGGCCGATAGTCAGTAGTGTGGGCTCTATTACCTACAATTGTGCAAAATATTTGGCCAAAATGTTATCACCATTAGTTGGAAATACTGAACATCATATTATGAATTCAAAACACTTTGCTAGCCTGATTAAGGATAAAAATGTGGCAGAGGATGAAGTGTTGGTTTCATACGATGTGAGTGCCTTATTTACTAGTGTACTGGTTGATAAGGCTTTGTCAGTCATTAATGACAGATTATCATCTGACATTATCTTTTACAAAAAGAACACCACTTTCACCACAACAATTAACAAGACTGTTGGAGTTGTGCTTGAAGTGCACATACTTCGTGTATGATGGAACTTTTTACCATCAAACACACAGTGCTGCGATGGGGTCGCTAGTTTCTCCTATAGTGTGTAATTTATATATGGAACATTTTGAGTTGTTAGCGCTCACCACTGCTCCACATTCCCCAGGTTGGTGGTATAGATATGTGGATGACACACACACTAAGCAGAAGGTAGAATATGTAACTGAGTTCACAGATCACATTAATAGCATTGATCCAGATATTACATTCACCATAGAAAAGGAAAAAAATGGCTTATGAGCATTTTTGGACATGAACACGATCAGAAACATCGACGGCATCTTGAAAATTACATTTTATCGTAAACCTATGCATACAGGCCAGTACCTTGATTTTGACTAGCACCATCCATTAAATCAGAAACTTGGGGTTGTAAGAACATTACATCATAGAGCCAAAGTTGTTACATTTGACCCCACAGATTTAAAACAAGAACTCGATCATGTCAATTCATAAGAAAACTGAATGCTAGAGGACTTGCATTTTGTGATCTTTGCAAGAAAGATTTGAACTATGTCAATCGTGGCTGGAAGAGTTTGGAGCATAAAACATTGAAACCTACAACTCAGTACAGGACGTCAAATATGGCCTGAAGGCATCTGGAAAAAGTGCAATAAATTATTTTAAGAAGGAAGATTTCTTACACGAGAGGGCAGATGTAACCCTGTGTCAGAATATGCGCACTGCATATCGACAATACAAGGAGGAGCTTGAAAGAAAAAAATCATTGTTGAGAATGAAAAGAAAACATTGAACATTGAGCCAAAATGTCAGTGGTGACAAAAAGAAAAGCAAAAGAAGTCTTTGCCAAGGCTGCAGAAAGAGCAAGACTAGCATATCGATATCAACAGGTTGTGTCCAGTGGGAGAAAAGACAAGTGAATTTATGTGATTATGTGTATATAGTTGATGTATTTGGGTTTTTTTTTTTATCAAATTTGTTATGAAAAGAGAAAAGTGTAATATAATATGCGCTGCAAAAATTGACAAATTACTTTGATTGAATTACTATGTGAACACTGACATGCGCATGTAATAACTTCAGCACTAATATTATTGGAGAACGAGTTGATGTGATAATGAACATTGTGGAATTATTCAAGTATTGTGTAAAGTTTTGGTAAGTTTGTTATTTTTTTCAGATGATTATTTTGTTGGAATGAAGTAAAAACTTTGCAATATATTATGATAATATGGTCCAACAGGAGCAGTTTTGCATGTTTTGTATGAGTCTAAAATGCATTTTTGGCCGGGGGCCTTCAGACCCCTGGACCCCCTGATCAGGGGCACCGCCCCTTGATACCCCGTTGGGGGAGGACCCCCAGACCCCCCTTCACATTTTCAGTTTTTTTTGGGGGAGGACCACAATCATGACTGATTTTTAAAAGCCCACACGCTTGTAGCAAGAAATCTGTGCAAGCTTACCACAAGCTAGTAACAAGCTTGCGCAAGCTTGTGCATACTTATTGTACTATCTTGGTAAATAAATAACAAGCTTGGTAAAGCTTAAGCTCGCTCAAGCTTGTGCATGCTTATGACACTATCTTGTTAAATAAGCTTGCACGAGCTTGCAAAAATAAGCATGCGCAAGCTTGCCGCAATGTTCCAAAAAGAAGCTTGCTGCAAGCTTTATAAATTAGCTTGTGGCAAACTTGCTGCGAGCTTTAAAACAAGCTTGCAATTTTGGTTTGGAGAGTATGCTTACTATTGAGCACCAGCTATAGTTATGCTTAAATAGAGTTCAGAAATGGACAGAATAAAATGTTTTCAAATTTTAAAAATCTAACATTGTTTGTATGCTCTTTTGCTGATTACACAGAAATCTTAATGATCCCAAACTTTTTTTCATGGTTCTCTTATCCCATACGTGGAGGGGACCAAATTTGTAGGCCTTATTATTTTACCATAAACTAACTTGTCTTCCTCATATATCATCAAAATTTTGGATGGGTTCAATAAGGAGTGAGATCCACACGTGTGAATGAGTTCATCTTGCATCTGTTTGGCTGAGCTGGTTACCACACTAGAGGTGATATATCTTTCCAAGAACAGCATTTTGCCATTCGGCAGCTGTCTGCCATGTGAGTGATCTGAGACCCATTTAGGCCTCTTATTTTAGTTCACCTGGCCATAATATTATAATAGAAATGAAACACCCTCTGAAAATTGTTATTGCATTCACCAGTTTTTGTGATCTCTAGCACAAACAAAGCTGTATTCCTGCAACAGGCAATGCACCAAGGAAAACTTTAAGGCTAATTTTGTAGTTTTCACTTAAGTATATAAATACATATAATGACAAAAAAAGCATGCCCATGGGGTTCACTGGAGTCAGGAGTTTGGGAAAATGGGACCAAAAAATAGCTAGCAACCCATGATCCCACACTTAGTTGCAACACTGAATTTGCATCTCTGTTCATAGTGTTGTCCCAAGTCTGTTTTAGGACAGTACAGCACCCAGCCTACATCGGTAGTGATCTGTGAACAACACTGCTGTATCTGCTCTTGTTTAAAATATTCTTCGGTATTTCATACAACATTATCAAAATTGAAAATTACAAAATGAGAGATGGGACATTAATCATGCAGCCAAATCTGCACTTGTGTCCCCTAACTTCATGGAGCAATACTTGGCTTTGAAGCCTAACCAGTGTCTGCACAAATAATAGGGTATGATGAATCTATCACAATTGTGTGGAAAAAGTATTAATCTGATGCAGTTGATAGTTAGGTACTAGAATACAGTTTACAGTATTTTTTTTACTTCTGTAGAACAACGGAAATAATGTGTTATGTCTCTGCTAAGTAGTTACATCTGTGCATAATTTTCAGTGTTGAAGGGCTGAGAGAGAAGATTATGCTGGACCCACAATGGATGATTGATGCTCTGAAGTCCATCATTACAGCTGAGGTTTTCATCAAGCAAAATCCTGCCATCACTAGCAAGTGGTATGAATTCAAAAAGAAGGGAAAACTTACGCATGAATTGTTAGGTTTGTACTTCAAAATCACTTTAATATATTTGTTACAGCACACCAGGCCATAAGGCCAAGTGAGCCTATGGTATGCTCCTGCATCTGGCATGCATCACAGGTCATCATTGAAAAAGTTTTTGTTTTTAGCTTGTTCTCAAAAACCACTGCACTAAATTCAACCAAACATGGCAGAGAGCATCAAGTTTATACAAATGATGCTGATTTGCCATGAGATATGGTCGCCATTAATAAAAATAGCAAAACCTCTAAATGACCTTTTTAACATGTTTATAGAAAAAGAAATACTCAACAGAATTTTAAATTCAACAGAAATTATTTTGGAATTAAGGCCTTCCTTATTTGCTAAAAACTGTTTAGCTGAATTTTACTACATTTAACAGGACTCTTTCACAAATGTACAAATTATTCCAAACCACCATAAAATGTAGCCACCATGATTAAATATCAAAAAGTTATAAACAGCTTCCCAAAAACTATTCAACAGAATTGGCCGAAAATTTAGCAGAAAGTATTCTGGCACATGGGCTTTCCAAGTTTGTGCAAATATTGCAGCAGCAGTGGGGCTCTAATATCAGGTTTTAGGGGTGGGGCATCTCCCCCCAGCAGCTACACATAGCTATGTAGTGACCACAAAAAGTGCAATTGTTACTTAAAAAAAGCTTATTCTTAGTCTTGGTGACTGAAAGACATGAAGCTCAGGAGTGGCTCATATCTTGGGCTGCCCTGGGATGCTACTGATTTTTGTACTTGAAGTTGGTAGCTTACTTGCTCTCAGGTTTTGACTTTTGCAGAGTTTAATAATATCATTTTGGTTATTACAAGTCGAGCTACAGTATAGCATCTAGTTTTTTGTCAAGGGGTTGACATTTTCGAGATAAATACTATATGCTGCTAGTAAGGCATAGTCAAACTTGGTGACACCCCACTCCATGTAGTTCTTAAGGCTTTTAGTGACTGTGACTGCCCTTTGCTCTTGCACTGGTCATGATCATTTTTGCAGAAGACTATCATTGCATTGATCAGGATTGCATTGAAATTGATGGGGTCAAGCCCATTACAGGCGTGCATATCTAACACATCACCCATAGTAGCTGCTGTAGCCATGGCAAGGCAGTACTTTTCGGCAGTTGTGTATTGCTTGAGATTGGTGAATAACACATCGCCTTCTTTGATTGCATATTCTGAAATTGTTTGAATGCCAGCAAGGAGCATAATTAGTCAGTTTTTTCTCATCACATTGATCTTTGTTTTGATTGCTGTCCATTGTAGAGGATATATGTGAGTTAGAACTCTTTAAATTTTAATTGGCTGGAAGTACCTAGTTGTGAAATGTTACTTTCATTTTTTAGCTCACCTGACTGTATGACCAAGTGAGTTTTGGTTATGGCCCTGCATCCATTGTGCTTTGTGCATATGTGTCCATCCGTCAACAATTGCTTATTACCATTCTGGAGTCCACATTTCTGATCTGATTTCAATCAAACTTGGAATAACGATTTATATCATAAAATCTCAGAAGAGTTCTATCATGAGCGTGATCCATGTGTATTAATCAAGTGATCTTGCATATGATTGGCTGAGCTTGCTACCACTCTAGAGGCCATATTAATCTGATTTTGATCAGACTTGGAATACATACTTATGCCATTTAAGATCTTGGAATCTAATTGGCTGAGCTTACTACCTTTCTGGATGCCGTATTTCTGATCTGCTTTTGATCAGACTTGAAATATATGCTTATATCATTAAGATCTCAGACTAGTTTGTTAATCGGTGATATCCTTGCATACAAAATAGGTGATGTTGCATCTGATTGGTTGAGCTTGTTACCTCTCTGAAAAATCACATTTCTGATTTGATTTTGAGTTGAAATATGGGCTTATATCATCAAGATCTTTGATTAATTCAATAATGAGCAAGATTTACACATATTAATAAGGTAATCTTGCATCTGATTGGCTGAGCTTGTATCCAGTCTGGAGGTTGTATTTCTGATATAATTTTGATCAAACTTGGAGTATATCTTTAACATCTTGGATGAGTTCGATAATGAGCAAGATCCATGCATATTAATGAGGCTATCTTGCATCTGATTGGCTGAGTGTATTACCACAATAAAAGCCATAATTCTGATCCAGTTTGAATCAAAATTGGAATAAGGGCATATATCAATATCAAAAGTGAATAGGATCCAAGCATATTAATGAGGCTATCTTGCATCTGATTGGCTGAGCGTATTACCACAATAAAAGCCATAATTCTGATCCAGTTTGAATCAAAATTGGAATAAGGGCATATAGCAATATCAAAAGTGAATAGGATCCAAGCATAATAATGAGGTGATCTTGCATCTGCTTGGTTGAGCTTTTTGTCACTCTGGAAGCCATATTGTTTTATGACAATATCGATAGTGAACATAATCCATTCATATTAATGAGATACCATGCATCTGATGCTGAGCTTGTTATCTCTCTAGATCTAGAGACTGTATTTGTCAACCAATTTCTATAAAACATGGTAAATCGGTTTATATCATCAAGATTTTGGATGACTTTGATTATGAGCAAGAGACTGCGCATATTAACTATGTCATTATCTTTAGAACAAATTTGTATCTGGATATAGTAAAATAGGTAAAATCATTGTGATATAAAGTTTGGGAGATAGTTGACATAGGATGTGTTCTTATAATACTACTACAAGTCTGCTTAGTGAACTGGTCAACTGTTAAGTTATCTAAGCCAGGTGAGCAGTATCTGGCCCATTTGGGCCTCTTGTAATATGTAGAAGATATGTTTTAGTTGACCCAGACAAATGCATGAACAGGTGTTGGAGCAACAGGAATGCTTGAAAGTTTCGCTTCACTATAGGCCAGCGTTTTATTGGGATTCATATAGTAACGCCATATCCACGAAGAGAGTCACTTTACTAATTGTGTTCCTGTATGTACTTTTATATGTACCTTCTGTTTATTTGTCTTCTTCTTCAATCTAATTATGCTGCTTAGTCAAGGCAGTGCAATTTGCAAATTTTCTTTTTTACCAGGTGGCAAAATGTGTGAAATTGGTGTCAGAAAAAAATCATATGAAACATAATTTCTTGAAGAAAAAAACTGCTCAAAAGTTCATATTTAACAGTCTTATGATGGGAACCTTTATAGAAACTGCACTTGGATTCTAAAGGAAAATATGTCTGATCCTCAAACATGGTAGGACAATCAGAGTTTGGGATAAGGATTTTTGTTCACTTAACCACAGGTTCACCATAATAAATTTTTTAATGATCCTGCCTAAATTTCACTGATACTACAAAAATGAAACAGAAGTCACTTCACTTTCTAATTCAACATTTATTTTTCATTAACATCAACTCAAAACAATGACAACTGTATTTCACAAACAAGACTCATTGAAAGTTGAAACTTCATATTCACAGCTCGATGATGACTGGCAAGTTAAGGAACACCATCATTGATGTGATTTCAGATACAATTTATGAAAAGTTTTTACACCCACCGATGAATCATAATAAAGTAACCCACGCTTTTGTATTTCTCTGAATACTCAGTGCAAAAAGTGCACAACATTACATCCTGGATCTACTTCAGCTGTTTGCATTTCTACATCATTTCTGGTACCTTCTTTCTGTCTTCTCTTGATCAAATTTACAATGGTGCACACTTGTCATCATCTAATCTCTGATTCTGATGTTTCAGTAGTGACTGTACACCTTGCAAAAACTTCCACATTGTATTTTTAACTTTACTTTTAGTTAGCACCATATAGCCACTATTGTCTTGAGGTGATGTAAAACGCTAAAACATACATACTTTCCAATTTTCACCACACATTGCATCAAATGTTTATCAACAATGATATAAATATTAAAACATTTTATTGAGTATACCTCTGGATTGTTCGTTAAGTCGGCCACTGCAACCTTTTCTGATTGGCTAATACTCAGACCTGCCAACCCTTATGATTTGACTGTAAGTCTTATGGAAATTACCCTGAATATATGGACTTGGGAATAAAAGCAAAAATTACAGAAATATGATTGTTGTAGTAAAATCTGGATACTGGCTTTTCTGTGTTTGATTTTGATCCAGGTTTCATGTTAGATTCAGTGGAGTTGGTCAGGGAACCAGACTAACTTTACAGGAGTACCTCAGACGTTTTAAACTGCACATATTTTTTCATGCAAAACGTCTGCATGATGAAGCTGTTGCTTATAGATTTTTTCTAAAATAAGCCTCAAAAAAATTGTAATAGTCAGCACAGAAGAATAAAAAGGAATATTCAGATTCTTGGGGGAAGAAAGCAGGAGCGGCAACAGTTAGGTTTATTGGATATCATGCGTTGAGTATATTTCATGGCTGGGAGAGATGATTGTCGTCACCACATGAAATTGAAGAAAAAAAAAGCCAATGATTATGTCAAGTTGAGAGATAGCAAGAAGCCATTAAGCTCCATAGGGTTTGGAAATGCAGTTTGTCAAACTGTACTGGAGGTAATTAAGGTCTAAGTGTACTTTACAAACTTTTTAGTTGAACATAATGTTTACCATCGCTGCATCAGTCTTGAATCACACTTCTGAACTTTTTAAATGCATTTTTTCCAACTTGACAATAGCACTACATGGTATTTTGTTACATCTTAAAGAAAACTGGTCTAACATTTTTAAAAAAAATCGACTGCCTTACTGAGAAGGTCATGTTAGGGTTGGCAGGTCTGCAATACTAGCCTGATACCCCATATCTTTTTTATCATCCTTATTGAAATCTGTGTTTGGGTCCAGTACACCAGACTAGTTCCATGTGCATGAAGACTGTTTTGACAATAATCACCCTAATTTACTTGATGGAATAGCACCTGTCCATTTCTTCCATGGAATTTATTGTCTCTCGACAAGTGCAGAATGTTGGTAGCTATTCAGTTGACAAAATAAACAGATCTGTTAACCATGAAAGGGAATGGCGACTCAAGTTTTATTTGTATCCGACCACTTACTAACTGTTATAATAGTGACCAGTAGAAATTTTCACTGCTCCAATTGATTGGTGACAACTGGAGTTTTAGTGATCCATCGGTGAAAATCACTGACTGGTGTTAGTGGATTAGCATTAATTTCGAGCCCTGAACGTATATATATATATATATATATATATATATATATATAATATGCAAATATACAACGGAATGCTGATCTGCCATCAAATATGGCCTATATAAACTGAAAAAAGTTACTCAGCACTATTGAGCCAGGATTGTGCTGATTTACTGTTAACCTTATACATACAGACAGACATATATACATACATATTTTCTTTTTATGCAAAATAAGAGCATATGATACAGTGTCTGTCTCCCATTTATAGATCTCAAATCTTTTCTAAAACTTTGCTACTTGTAGATAAGGATTGGAAACCAGACTAATATTGGGGCTTAAACCTACATCAGCACTGGAGGCTTTTACACTTGTGAAGGAAGGTTCAGATGATTGGGACAGATTGAATATTTTGGATACAGCAAAGCAAGATTTCTAAATATAATTTTGTATTGGTCATTGTAACCATTTTTCACTTCATTGTTAATTAAAAAGAATTATGATTAATAAAACATTGGCAACTTTGTGTTGTGTTTCCATCCAGATTGATTGCTTTGTGTCCTGTTGTAGGCCTTTTAATTTTATACAAATATCAAATATGGCTGAATATAATTCCGGTGAGAAACCAACTTTTTCCCAATCAAATCAGGTTGACAGTTTGTATAAATTTTCACAGAAGGCATTAGAATACCCCAGATTTCATAGACAGGTGAGGAAACACAGGCATACTGGGGTCTCTTGTCATTATTTATAGCTTATAAAGTAATCGGTTTTAAATTTTAGTATTTCCTATAATAATGTCTTTCGGTCACTTCATATCACATTCAGGTAATAATCTGGTATCTGAGGAGTAAATGAAATATATTTCATTCAAGTGCAGTTTTCACCTTTGTTTTGAATATTCTGCAACAAACAAATTACTGTGAATCTATATATTTTTTCTCAGTATTAATTTCTGTGGTTTTGAAAAACATTACATTTTCATCTGTACTTAAATTCGTTGATTGGTGAATGGAGTCCTCTTGCTTCTACAGAAGGATTATTATGTGTTGAGTCTTTAAATTCACTAATTGTGGAAGGAAGTCATATTGTTTCTACAGAAGGATTATTGTATGTTGAGTCTTTAAATTTATTGATTGGTGAATGGAGTCCTCTTGCTTCTACAAAAGGATCCTTGTATGTTGAGTCTTTAAATTCGTTGATTTTGGAAGGAAGTCATATTGTTTCTACAGAAGGATCATTGTATGTTTAGTCTTTAAATTCATTGTTTGTACTAGCTACAAAATCTCTGAAGATTGGTACCTTCTTTTTTTCAAGTAAAAGTGCACCAAAATCATCACGAGTTGATATCAAGTATCAGATTCAACTATGTTCAGTATAGGGCTGTCATGTTTACACATGTAAACAACATCGTATAGGGCTGTCATGTTTACACATGTAAACAACATCGTATAGGGCTGTCATGTTTACACATGTAAACAACATCGTATAGGGCTGCCATGTTTACACATGTAAACAACATCGTATAGGGCTGTCATGTTTACACATGTAAACAACATCGTATAGGGCTGTCATGTTTACACATGTAAACAACATCGTATAGGGCTGTCATGTTTACACATGTAAACAACATCGTTTTATGTTTGTCACTTAAAACTCTGACTGTGATTTACTTGAAAAAAGTCTGGAATTCTAATAACATCAAAATGGCTGACAAAAACAAAACAAGTGATCTAAAGTTTGCAGCTATTTCACAATAGTAGAAATAGTACAATAAAGAAGGTGAAATGCAACCTATGTGCAATAGAGTTAGCTTACTCATGTGGCAACACTGGCACAATGTTGAATCATCTAAGTACAAACATAAATCTCTTTGGAGAGAGGACATGACCATTGAAACTGGTTAAAAAGCATTCTCACACAACAGCCATTTATAGCTTTCAAACTCCCATACTTTCTTTAGTGTCAAAAGTAAAATGACAAAGTGCGCTGAAAAATTAGCTACTATGATGTGTGTGCGTGATGTGAGACCTCTCGGCATAGTGGAGGGGATTGGTTTCAAAAATGTCTGTGCTGAGCTAGGCCCCTCATTCTTTTTTTGGATATTCATGTTTATACCTGTCAATTATGATACGCTTTATGTAGGAAAAAGTCAGCTTTGCCGGTCTTAACTAGAAGCGTTGCTACATCATCTAAGTTTTGCGTGTTTTTATTAGTGTTCTTTACTACTGTGTTTTGATATGACCAGCTGCTGCTACTGAGTGACCATCAGTTATAACAGTTTAAGCAACATTAGGTGCAATTAAGCCATGTTGTTTATGTCAATAGAGATATTGGATTAATTAAACCTAATGCAGTAATGAATATTCAAATGAAGTCATTGTGATGGATGTGTATATTGCTGATTACTGCCAAACTTGAAGTTAAAATGTAAAATTTTTAAAAAATATTTTTTTAACAAGATACTTGTATACTTTAGCAGCAGATATACATAGAATTATTCTCCAACATTGAGACTGATTATCATTGACTTTCTTGTTAGAGAAAGCCACCATCAGTATGGTCTGCTTCAGTATATGCCAATGTCAGATCATCATTTTGTATGTAAATGGCACTGTTTCATAAAAGACACTTCAAAGTTAATATTTGCAATTTCTGCCTCTACTGATCATAGACCAAAAGAGCTTATCAGATGGGTTGTTGTGATCGTCCGTGGTCTGTCATCCATCATCCATCCTTCCGTTAGCACAAGTTTGTTATCGCTACTCGTAAACTATTTAGAAACTTGACACACACATTCAACCCATGGACTAGTTGGACCTAAATTAATTTGATGGTGCCATAGTGTCCATTCTTGAAAAACTTATTATTGCTATGTCTCTTGAATGGATGGTCATATCAACATGGGGTTTTCACTAGTTGGTCCTAAATGAAAATGGAGCCGATTTGATATCCAGTATGACTGCCATAGCGGTCATTTTGAAAATTTTGTTATCACTACTCCTCCTGAACGAAATGTAATCTTGCCATGGTTTTTAACAAGAAGACTTCTTATGATGTCTAGTTAGTCCTAAGTTAAAAAGGGACCTGAGCTGATGTCCAATATGACTGCCACAGTGACCATCTTGAAAATCTTGTTATTGCAAAGTAAAAGTAATATTGCAATGGGGTTTTCACCAGAAAACTTATGATGTATAGTTGGTCAGAAATGAAAATGGTTTCAATCTGATATCCAATATGGCCACCACAGTGGCCAGCTTGAAAATATTGTTATCATTACTCTTAAACATATGGTCATATCAACATGGGGTTTTTACAAAACAACTTCTGATATCTGGTTGGTCCTTATGGTGCCATTCAGACATTCAAAATATGCCTGCCACAGTGGCCATATGGAAAATCTTGTTATTACTGTTTCTCCTGAATGAATTGTCATATCAGTATGGGGTTTTCACTAAAAGTTTTCTTATGATGTCTGGTTGGTCATAAATGAAAATGATGCTGATCCGACTTATAATATGACTGCTGCAAAGGTTATCTTCGAAATCTTGTTATCACTGCTTCTCCTAGATGGCTGGTCATATCAACATGGTGCTTTCACCAAAAGACTTTTTATGATGTCTAGTTGGTGTTATATACAAATGGTGCCAATCTGATATAGAATATGGCCACCATGGCATCCATCTTGAAAATCTTGGTATTGTTGCTTCTTCAAAATGGAAAGTCATATCAACATGGGGTTTCCACCAGAAGACTTCTTATGATGCCTTGTTGCTCCTAAATGAAAATGGTGCAATGTTGACATCCAATATGTTTACCACAGCAGCTAATTTGAAAATCTTTTTATCACTGAAGAATATCAAAGATGGTTTCAGCACTCCACGGTTAAAATTCTTTTCAACCAGTAGAGCATCAGTCCCTTTGAGGGACTCTTGTTTACACATGTATCAGAACTGGTTTGGTATGGAAATTTATTTTGGTATAGTCTTTAATAAAAACTCTGCTGTGACACCTCTGATGCTGTTATGTTTCTGTTTTTGACTCTAGTGACAATCAACAAATATGTATATAAAATATTAAGCAAATTTCTTTCAGCTGGAACTTACATGGAGTATAGAATACACACTTGACATTGATATTACTGATCTTTTGATGATCTCATGTTGTTGATTTCTAGATGTCATCTGGTCAAAGGAAAAGGGCTCAGAATTCCATGTTCATAGGGACTACATCATACTTTTAATGGAAAAGCTGAACATAATTGCCAGGCCAAGTTCATACAGCCCGGATGGAAAGGAAGTCAAGGTCTGTTTATGGAAAGTCTGAAGTTCTAGCAATGTCTTTTTTATGCCTCCTCCATATTCTAGGAAGTATGCATTTAGTATTTATAATGTCAGTTGAACCTGTTTGTATGTCCTGTTAGTCCACGGACATTCCCCGGTTTTTATTACATCACAAAATTCATGTAAAAAAATATTGTGGATTTTTTAAAGTGAAATCTGGTTTGGTTAGTTATACGGTCAAAATCATTTTGCCATCTTTTTACCGAAATTCACTAAGGAAAGATGTAAAATCATATATGTTTTAAAAAATTCTGAAAATTTTCTGTCTTTGCTTAGTTATTTTTGTTATAAAAAATTTTTTTTTAACTGACCAATCCAATTAGCTGTGAGTGGAGCTTAAGTGCAGGCTTGCTGAAATTTATGTATGGCAACTCGCCATGAATATGTGCAAATTAAACTTTTTATAAATATAAATTTGATGTTTGTGACAAGCAGCAATAGATAGATAAATGTTTGACTATTCAATCAAGTTAATTGAGGCCTAATGGTTTATACTTCTTTGGTATGTATGCTTGAACATGACTTTGATAGCATGAGCTATTTTGGATGGACTACTAGTAATCTTGTTATGCATGTGTATTAACATTGTCCATCTCTGAAAGCTGCTCATTACTTGTCTTTTAGCTGCAGGCTATAATCTCTTACCTGGCTTTACACACAATCCATCTAAAAAATTTCCCAAAAAAGGAGACACACAGCTGATAGAACATATTATTTATTGTAATTAAAACATACAGGCTCAGCTAATCGCGCTGACAGTTGGTATCATTCGGGTTTTTTAAATGTTCAGTTTGACTGCAGTGTTTATTGATACATGTTGCAATACAATCATTTATTTTTCAAGATATCACAATGCTATTTCAACTGGCAGTATTTACCCCTACTTGATAATCATAGTTTTATGTCACCATTTAGTGGAGTTATACCCCTCCCCACATGCACACACACAATTGTTGGACTCACCTACTTTCAGTTCTCACAATAACTCATGTATTTATAATTAGGTACTGCATCAAGATATGGGAGCCCTATATTAATCACCTTTTCCATCCTTTCACACTTCTTGCAGCCACCTTAGCTCCACAGCCATTATGTGTAATTAGATGCCATTTGGTAGGTGCATTGCCTATTACACTTAGATGTGCCTTTTAAATGTTTTGTCTGTATTGGTCCAGTTTGTACAGAAATATAACCATTTCTTCATCAATTTTTAATTTCCACTACAGCAGGATCTTTTAACTTGCATAGCTCAGGAAACTTTCATCATATTTAGATGCAGTTTGATTTATACATTTTCTCATAAATCTAGATGTGCATTGTTCGAGTTTTTTCTCATCAGTTCCAATTTTGGTAGAGATATGGCCCTTGACAGTTAACTTCATATCATAACATAATGTTTCTTGTAACCAGCATAGTACAAGAACCATTTCACATTATTCTGATTCAGTTTGGTTATGTACATTGTCTCATTGATTTATATGTGCCTCAAATGGGTTTAGCTTGATTTACAGGAGTTATACCCCTTGATTGTCCATCCTTCTGACTTTGGTTTTTGCAGCATAACTGAGTTAGTTCCTGCATTACACAACGTCATGCACAGAAGCTATGCCTCCTTATTATCCATCCTGTTAACTTCAGTTTCTGCAGCATTACATTACAAAGGATTGTTTGATTTTAACTGAATTTGGCATACATAGTAATATTGATGTGAAGTTGAATGAGTTGGATTTCCAGCTTTCTCTGTCATCATTTGAAGTAGATATGGCCATTCTCCTAGCTTTGATATTCCATAATAACTTCCTCATTTTATGTTGAGAGAGCCATGGTGGCTGAGCGTTTAAGAAATTGGACTCATGACTAGAAGAATGTGGATTTAATTGCACCATTGGAACAACCCAGATGATATACCATGGTGTGTCTTCAGGCAAGGTACTTTACTCTACTTGCTGTGGCAGGCACAATATAACCTTCAAAGTGTTGATTTGCCATAAACACCAAACCAAAATAATCATTGTAAGGCCCTTGTAGTAAGTGGTGTCCGTTGGTAATGGATCCAGTGCTAATAGTTCTAGCTGAATTTCAAACCAAATTTGGTAGACACTTTGATATTGAATTGACCTTGGCTGAGGTTGATTACCATCATTCTACATGATTATTTAGCCCTTGGATGTTGGACCCATTTCCGCAGAATAACTCCATCCATTATTATGGAGCTTAATATTGATGAGGTCTTTGCCGAGTTCAGTTGTCATCATTCTGTGTTATTTAACAGTAGAGTTACTATCCCTGATTATCATACCAGCACCCACTTTTGTTTCTGTACAAAAACTCCCCTATTGGATTTCAATCAAATTTAGCAAGCAGCTTGATACTGATGACATTATTCCTGAGTTTGTCAGTCTTACTGAGTTGCATGTTCAGAATATATCATCTTCTAGCAGAGTTATCTAAGACTCACCCACTATCTTTCTGCAAATTTACATCCTTACTTTCTACTGTATTTCAACCAAATTTGGTATGCAACTTTATATTTATGACATCAGGCTGAATTGGATATTTCAGCAAAAAGTCCAAATCATCATTTAGTGGAGGTATGGTACCAGATTGTTGGACATACCCACTTTTACAGTAATTTATTTACAGCTATATATTTATATAACTTCAGTGGAAATTGATTATTTGCTTTCTTTGTCATTATTTAGTTGAGTTGTGGCTGCTGACTATTGAAGCCACATACTTTTGAGTCAGCATAGTAGCTCTCTTGATCATGCTTTCACTGTAGAGCTCATGAAATGTTTGCTTTCTCCATGTATTGCAGTGAAGATAGAGAGGGCATGGAGAGGGTTAAAGAAAATCCCTCTATGTTGATAACTTGCAAATTCACAGAATTGCAGCATTTTGAAAATAAATAATCTACTTGTACACCATGCATCCTCGCAAAGCCATGTCGCTGAGTTCAGCTCACAGTGGATAAATCAGTACAGGGCATGGCCAGCTGTTGCAAACCTTTATGCATACTCTAACAACGGCAAATATTTCCCTAGAAACCATGAAATTAACCAAATTGTATTTCTTGTATTACATGTTGCCATAACTTGGAGTTTCTTAGTTTTACAAGAAGACGTTTCTGATGCAATCATTTATACTTTACATGATAATTCAGCAATAAATAATAAATTGTTTTAAGTATATGAGATCCATAGACAAAGTATTTATCATAATAAGAATCAGAACACTTTATTATTAATATGTGATGCCTGATGAAGCTCGCATTTGCCTGTAATAGGAAAAATGGAATGCAATACAAAAGTCTGATGAAAGTATATTTAACTGTGTAATAAGTATCTTTGGTAATGAATGTATTGTGTGCTCACGAGAGAGAGAGAGAGAGAGAGAGAGAGAGAGAGAGAGAGAGAGAGAGGGAGAGAGAGAGAGAGGGGGAGAATGTAAGCAGTTGCTGAAAACTGCACTGCAGAAAACTGACATAAAGCTAAGAGTGAATGTTTACTATTTGAAGTAACCACACATAGCACAAAGTTAACAATTGAAGATCAGGGAACACTCTTATTAAACATTTTAATTAACCACTAATTAAGATTTGGGATTATACAAGTTCATGCAGCCTCAGTATCACCAAAAATATAAAAACTTGTGATCTGTTCATGACTTAATAAGACATGCTAATCCATGCTCACACTTTCAAGATACATAGTTTTTGGCCCAGCATCTTTTCAAAGAAAAGCAGGGAACATGGTAAGTGCATTTCCATCACACTTGTTTCTGCTCTATAACTATAAAGCCATTGAGATTAAGGGATGAAACTTGGTGTACTTATGCATTATTACTAGAAGGTGTGCCACATTCCATATCAGGGGTACTGTAGGCAAGGTCAAGGTCAGAACTCATCACGACTCATTATTTTAAGTTGTCCATCACCCTTTCTCTTTTGCTTTGTAGCCATTTTAGATAAAGAATGAAGCTATGTATACTTGTACATTATCACTACAAGGTGTGTTGTGTACTACATTTGGGGCGGGGGAGTCTGTCTTTAAGGTCAGAGTCATGGCTTAGCTTAAGTTGTGCATCACACTTTCACTTTTGCATTATAATAAGAAGAATGAAGCTTTGTATACTTGTACATTATCACTACAAGGTGTGTTGTGTACCACATTGGGGGGGGGGGGGCAAACCTATCTTCAAGGTCAGAGTCATGGCTTAACTTTTTAAGTCTTCCATCATACCTTCCCTTCTGCTCTATAACTTTAAAGAAGTTTAAGATTAAGGGATGACACTTTATATTCATGCATCATCACTAGAAGGTTTGTCATGTGCCATAATAAGGTCAAGGTTATGACTCAATATTTTTCTTTTGGCTAACTTTAGATTCATAAGAGATTAATGTATGTAATTTTGTATACTTGTATTATCATTAGAAGCTATGTCAAGTGGCACATTGGGGTTCTGTCTTGAAGGTCAAGATATGAATCAATTTTTTAGATTTCCACCTTACTTTCCCTCCACTCATAATTTAGAGGTCTTTTTAAGATTAAGGGATGAAACTTGGTGTGTGTGTGTGTATATATATATATATATATATATATATATATAGATATATATATATATATATATATATATATATATATATATATATATATATATATATATATATATATATTTCAGTCACTGTGCTCCAGCAAGATCTTTCTTGCAAAGTGGGAAAAGTTAAGGGAATTTTGCTTGAACAGTGTTTTTTGTCATAAATCACAAGATCATAATGATACTTTTAATTTCACAATAAAAATGTACATGTTAATAGCAGTAATGAAATATCCACTATTATTACATTGTTCAATCTTTTCCTGGTGCTAGTTCCCATTCCAGGGTGATTATTCCCTCCAGTTAGTAATAGGGGTCAAGAATATCCCAGTCTGATATCTTAGTCAACTTCCATCATTCAGAATGTCATCCTTCTTTTCCTTGGACTTCATCTGGTTCTCATGTGTCTATTGAATGCTCAACATTTTCATTATTTAAGTGGTCTTTTGACATATATACTGTCTGTCATATCCTTTTTGCTTTTGTCTTTGATATTTTCTACCCAGTTATTTTCATAGTTTTTGTTATTCTGTGTCCCTTTTCATTAAATTTGAGGGTTTTGAGTACCTTGCTAGTGAAGTGGTGCTGCTTTGATTATTATCTCTCATTTAGTAACCATTGGTGAGATTAATTGTTTATTTCTTACATTTCCTTTCAGCATTAAATATGTCTCAAGGTGTGGGTAAATACGGTCATACAAAGGCTGCTTGGGACATGCACCTCACTTGCTTAGCGTGCACTGCATGTGTACACATCAACGGTTGTCTGTTTTGTTAAATTTGGTTTGACGAAGTTCAGGACTTGGTAGAATGTCACTGTTCCAACAGGGAAAGGATGAAGAGACCCACTTTCTCCTCTTCATCAATGGTAGACCCCATCTATACCTATTCAGACATCCATTTAGCAGTTGTGAGCACAGTCTTCTATCATCATACATATCTCTCTCATGTGTACGGAAATCGTCTTGTTCATCTAGGGTACAGTCACTGACACTTACTGGAGGAAACAAGTTGTCATCTCCCATAAGGGAGGGGAGGGATCCTTGGCACATTCTGGTGGAGGAAAGTTGCCAACACATGGACACATGGTAGCAAATCCCATGTTTCCAGTGCAAGAGAAGCACAGGCATATTCTCTCATGTTGATCTGGTTACAGATCAAGGAGAGATCATCAGATTAAACTTCCTGGTTAGAAACTCTTCCATCAGATCTGCGTCGCCTGACTGATTTTTGCCCTGTGACGTTCATCAGTCACTGGACACCTGTCATCAGGCAGCGGGCACCTGGCCCAATGCTTGGATATTGTGCACTGGCTTAGACAAAGGTATCAAGTTGATATCACCCTCCCCTCCCTTTCTCTTTGCTGCATTTAATCCCTATGTCAAATTAGTTATGGGTTTTGAGCGCACATCTAAGGAGAAGGATCGTGTCAACACCCCCTCCCCTTTCTCTATGTTCCTCTTCAACTCACATGGCCCCTAGGTAACCCGCAACACCCATGGCATTCAAGTAGTAGAATCAAATATAGTCTAACAACTAAATTTAAAAATAGCCCAGTCAAGCTGGATCTTAAAATGGACCTGGATCAAAAGTACCAACAGCACAATGATATGAATTGAATGAAAAAAAAAAATCACTGGTATAATACTAAAATCTAAGTCTTGGATGGTCAGAGAGGGAGAAAAAATACTAAATGTTTTTCTGATTTGGAGGCACGAAATTTCAAATGTTAAGTCATTCTGAAAGTCAAAGATCAGAGTGTCCAGGACCTGATGGTATAACTTCATAGACTCTTTCAATTTCTCTTTTCTGAGGGGAGAGTTAGCTATTATACAAAGTTTGGGCATTATTTCATTAATACAGAAAAAGAATAAAATCTTACAAATTTATCACTGATTATAAGTAAAGCAATATCATTAAGAATAAAACAATTTTTACCAAAATTAATCAAGAAAGTCAGTTAGATTTATAAAAACTTAATCTGAGAAAATATAAGAATATTACTTGATATCATTGAGGATACAAAAGAATTAGATTCAAGCGGTCTGGATTTTGTGCACCCTTTGAGAAAGCTTTTGACAGTTTAGATCTCCTGTATATGTTTAGAGTTTTACATTTTCTCAGTTTTTGAATGCACTTGCAGAAATGGATTAGCCTTGTTTAATAAAAATACAAGTTCTGTATCAAACCATGGATATCAATGTGAATTATTTCCATTGAACAAAGGTGTTACTCAAGGATGTCCTTTATTCCCATATTTATTAATATTTTCAGTATAACTTTTCTCTTATGTGCTACCTAAATAGGAAAGCAATAAATTGTAAATTATCAGTATTTAGAAAATAAAGTAAAATTAACATTATTTGCTGTGGATGGCTCAGAAAAAAGTTGTAATGAAGTAGTAAGCCTTGTTTGAAGATTTTAAAATGCATTCAGGACTGTCATTAAATTATGAAAAATCCACAATTAGATTGGATCATTGGATAAAACAAATTTACCACATATGCTCCTAACAAAAGATTTCACTGGACATCTTCAAAAGTTAGTACTTTGGGAGTCACCTTTTATTCAAAATCATAAGGAACTCTTGTATCTAATTTTGGTCTTGTATTAAGAGAATTCTTTTCCTGTTTGGAAAAATGAAAATTAAGGTATTTAACATTATTAGAAAGAATAATAGTTTATACGAGTTTTGCTTCCCCAAAATGTGTACTGCCATTAACTGTTTTACTGCACCTAAACCCTCAAGGAAATCAAATATATAATTCAGCTCTCCCAGAGCCTTCAGCAGGGTCATGGGTGTAACAGCGGCTCATTTAAGGTCCTGAGGATTCCCATCATCCAGAATGTTCATGACTGGTTGATGTACAGCATCCTATAACATGTCCTTCTGAGGGAACTATCTTTCTATTGGGAGATGGTGACTCAATAATGCCTAAACCCCAATCAAAAGTCAAATCTTATCCCTTCTCAGAATTCTGATTACATGGGGGTGAATTTTATCACCTGTCAAGGAACAGTCCGTGTTTCTCCAGACAGAATCTCACAAATACTTGCTCTCTTGGCAAACTGCATGGGAAGACATTGTTGTCAGCTCATCTCTTTCCTGGGGACGCTAAAAGTGGCAGCGGACTTTATTCTAGGGAAAAATGCTTCATATGTCTCCCTGAAGGTCTCACAAGGACCCCTTATCCATCCCATAGGATCCAAGTTTCAAAACCATCAGAATGCGTGGAAATATCAGGACAGGTTTCTGATGGAATCTCCGATTTATGCTCCTGAACCCCACTCCTTCCTTTACATCGACATCTTAGATTCAGGCTGAATGGCTTACTTAGAGCCCGAGAGAGTAGTGCTGCAGGGCTAGTGGTCTTGGTAAGAAGCTTCCCTACACACAAGCAATCTCAGAATGTGAGATATTTTTCTAGCTCTTTAGAGGCGCATCAGCCGCACAAGACATCACTGTGTCATAGTTGCTACGGACAATACATTGGTTGTAATGTGCCTCAGAGGCCAAGGAGGCACTCATGCCCCTCCTCTCTGCTTGGAAGTTTGGAACCTCCTCTTTTGGACAATGGTGGCCCCAAAGATTGTGCTTCATTGATCTTGTTGTTCCATATTCCCATCGAATTGCTGCTCAGGAGAGATCTACTGGTACAACACAGTGAGTACATCATGCACACAGTGGTCATCTTGAAAATCTTGTTATCACAACTTCTGAATGAATGGTCATATCAGCATGAGGTTTTCACAGAAAGACTTCTCATGATGTCTAGTTGGTCGTACATAAAAGTGGTGTTGATCTGAAGTCCAATATGGCCCCCACAGTAGCTATGTTGAAACTCTTGTTATAGCTACTCCTTATGAATGAAGTCATATTGACATTAGGTTTTTACCAGAAGACTTCTTATGATGACTATTTAGTGCCGATTTACTGTCCAACATGTTAAAGCACATCCAGTATGCCACCACAGTGGCGATCTTGAAAATCGTGTTATTGCTACTTGTCTATGAACTGATGGTTGTATCAGCATGTAGTTTTTACTAAACAACTTCTTATGATTGCTAGTTGACGCTAAATGAAAATGGTGCTGCTCAGACATCCAGTATGGCCACCATAGTGGCCATTTTGAAAATCTTGTTACCAATGAATGGTCATATCAGCATGGGGTTTCCACTGAAAGGGATTTTATGAAGTCTATTTGGTTGTAAATGAAAATAATGCCAATTTGACTTCCAATATGGCCACAACAATGGACATTTTGAAAATCTTTCACTACTTCTTCTCCTAGATGGCTGGTCATATCGATATTATGCTTTCACCACAAGGCTTCTTATGGTGTTTGGTTTGTCCTGGAAATGGTGCCAATCTGATGTCCAATATGGCCACCACATGGCAGTCATATTGAAAATCTTTTTATCATTACTTCTCCAGAATGGAAAGTCATATCAACATAGCGTTTCCACCAGAAGATTTCCTATGATGTCTCTTTGGTTATAAATGAAAATGGTGCCAGTGTGAGATTCAATACGTCCAACACAGCAGCTAATCGAAAAATCTTGATATTGCAGAAGGATATCATTATCACAGATGGTTTCAACACTCAACTGTTAAAAGGAAGAAATGGTCTTATCTTGAATTCCTGGAAATTCTTTTTGCCCAGTAGAGTGTCAGTTCCTTCAAACGACTTTTTTCTTGTGGGGAAGGGCGGGAGGGTATTAATATTAATTATGTAATACTTACTAGCAATTATTGTACAATTCTCCTTCATCACTATCTCTGATGTCATTCAGTCTCAATCCAACTCAGAGAAGGAAGATATTCCATTTGGCAGAAGTGGACTAAGGTATCAGGCAGGGATCATATGGTTTTTAGCTTTACTGGTCATCAATCAGAAAAACTTCTGAGATGGCCTGCTGTCAGTCATACATTCATAATTTCTTGTCCACCATGGCAGTTCAGCACAGCAGTCATGGAGGGGACTAATTATCCAACAGCATTGGTTTGATAAATTAAACATTGTGTGAGCTGTTATTTCAAACTAATTTTTCTGCAACTTTATATTGCTAAGACCTTACCTGTGTTAGTTGTTGGTGTTCTACATCATGTTGGTGTTCTACATCATGTTGGTGTTCTACATCATGTTGGTGTTCTACATCATGTTGGTGTTCTACATCATGTTGGTGTTCTACATCATCATTAGTGTTTTTCTTTGCGCATTTACTATATCACCATTTTCATAAAACCCTTTCCTCAACAAAACTTCACTTCCCTACTTCAGCTGGAAAGCGGGAGATATCAATTTCTTGAACTTGCTAGTTGACATTTAATATAGCCAGACACACTGTTTTATGAGTGAGACCTAATTGTTACTGACTCTAGTTAGACAACCACATAGATTATGAGGTCTTCCAAAGATTAGATTTGATAATTGTGCCATGAGTTCTTTGTCAGTTAATGCTAGTCAACAATATGTATGTTAGCTTACTCTTACGTAACTGTACTCACAAATTTTAATTACAAATCTTACCATTTTTAAAATATATTTTAGGTGGAAAATTACTTCCTTGCTCCATGCATGCTTAGTGAAGCAACGCCAAGCGAGATTATCTTCCCTAAACCACGGCCAGATATGGAGAGTTCATCAGTCTTCTGCTATGTCTTTATAGACAAATTCCTGCCATTTCCCATTTTCCATCGCCTTCTTGCTGCCTGTGTGGCACACTGGCCCATTGCCAAGAAAAAATCTGAAAATCTGATTTTCTCCGGATGCTGTGTATTTGACCTTGACCTCCATCACAGATTGACTGTGTCCTCCATGGAACATGTCATATTTGTGAGAGTTACAAGAATGGGGATCACTGAGAAGACTATGTTTTCCAAAATGTGCATTGAAGCCAAAGAGTTCATCACCTTGGCTCTCACCAATGTCATTGGATCCCTGGCACTTAGTCTGCGATTTGAGGTCTTCATACGGTGCCCCAAATCTGATGGATACAGTGTAAAGAGCCTGATTCCTGTTGCTGACTTTCAACGAAATGAAAATGTTCCCTGCCATTTCCATGATGACAGTCATGTGATTATATCCTATGAGGTGCTCAAGTTCTGGTTTCAGGAAGAGGTGAGTAAAATCAGATATGTTCTGGGCAGAAAAAATCATGTTTCTTAATTTGTAGACAATTTTGTACTCTGGTAATTAAAGATATGCATGGCATCTAAAATCCCATAACATCATGGCATAGTATTGAAGGTAAATTAGTCATAAGACTTATGTTACAGTTAATAATTTGTCATTAAATCAATGATTTACTAATTTGAAAAGAAAAGTAATTCAGAAAAAAATAGGTATTTATTATAATAAATGCTGGTAGATATGAGTGAACACTAAAGTTAAATGAGAGCAATGGAATGGAATCCGGAATGGAAAATTCCATGGTGCAGCTCATTTCAAGTTAACCATATATTCAAACATATTAATGTATCATGAGTTACTTTAGCACATGATAAATCATTGATTACAATAATGTAGGTGTGCAAGGAAAATATGATAATACAGTGCAGACAACAAAGTTAATGTGGCAAAACTGTCAAAGCAAGTAAGATTTTAATTTTTTTAGAGCTTCTAGTGCATTTTGTACTACTATCTTCCTTTGTCCCTTTATAATGTTTTGTTCCCCAAATTTGTAGGGTGGTGGACACAGTGTCCCTTGCCCATGGGATCCTAAGTGCAACACTGACCCAGTGTGCTACTAGGCACAGCTGTGATCTATCTGCTTGTATTCCCAACTGTTGATGGAAACATGATGGGCCTGGGACTGTTAACCGTCTTCTGTGCATTTAGACATATAAGTTGCACGAATGGCTTGACGCATTTAACAATGTAGTCGTTTCCTGATAATGAATATTCAATATCAGTCTAAAGTAATTGGAATCACTTTGTTTTCTCTATTATAATATCATCAATTTATAACGTGTCTGTCGGAAAAATGTTGTATGTAACTCTAATTGCATCAGATGATGCCAGGATTTGGGAAGTGGACGGTAGTGTGAAAAACAAGTTTTCGTGAGCTTGGTTGCATCAATATGTTGATATCTTAATAAATCATGAAGTGAAGTCATTTATATTGTCAGAGTTTGTAACAGACATGGACATTGCGGGAAAGGTTTCTGTTGATGCTGCTGCTTGCTGTTATAATTATAATGATCATAATGCAGGTGATTACATTTCTGTAGATAGACACGAATTGTATCAGAGGATAGGACTGCCTTGTTTTGTTATAGAGCTTTTGTTGCTGATAAAAAAAATATGCACCATTTGTATATAATGAACTGTTCTTTGACCCACCAGATTTTATAAATCTTTCTCCATAGTTGCTTGTAAGATGATCTGGAGAGGTCAGAGTTCTGGATTTTCAAATTCTGAATGCTACATGTATTCAAAATGCATAAGCTTCAGTGGACTTCGCCCCCTGAGCCTTCACCAGGGCTTCACCCCTAGTCCCTGATTTGGGGCCTAAGCAGCCCCCAAACCCCCCAGCTAACTTTTCAGGGATTTTCAACAAAGTCCATTCTCATCCCTGATTGTTAGATTACTCCCTTTATAACATCCTAGTCAGAAGAATGCAGCTTTTACACAGAATATGAAAAAGCTGCCTCGCTGACCCATTGATGATGCAGTTTGTTTCGTGGGGCCTCTGGAACCACATTCTATGCTCCTACCTATTATAAATGTTACCCAACACTACAGACATCCCAAGAAACCCATACAAAGAAGATGCCTTTTAACAAGAATCAGCACTCTCCTTACAAAATGTTGGGATTTTTCAAATGTGAAGTAACCCGGATTTTACTCCAGACTGTTCTTGGTGCCAAAGGCCAATATCATGCTTCAGCCAGCCATACATCTATCCTCTCTTGACCTTTTCATTTAGGTACTGTGGTTCAAAATGAAGACACCGAGATTGGTTCTCAACGCTGTTCATGAAAGAGATTTCACATTCAGGGATATGGTATACCAATTCAGGGTACTCCTTTTTGATCTGAGCATCAGTCCCTGGGTCTTCACAAGAATTATGGAGAGTTTTGTCACACTTTAGAACCAACTCCAAGTCTTTGACTTCAAAATACCTGGTCGACATCCTGCAAAAATCACCAGGTGAGTTACATTCTAAATCAAGACATGAAACCCCCTGTTTCACCTCTGTTAAACCCTGGATTCTTTGCCCACAAGGACAAATTCTATATTGTCCCATCTCAACATTTTACTCACCTGGTTATGATGTTCACAATGCATGTGAACAGGTCTGTCTTCCTAAATGAACATGGCTTGAAATCATCTTTACAGTGTCTTGTCTTCTCTTCTCTCAAAGAATCACATCAGCTTGGGAATTACTTCACCTAATGGGTCACAATGCAGCAGCAGATCTCATCATCTTGGAATGTCTGTTTATGAGACCATTGCAAATGATTCTGTTGCCCCAGTGGTGACTGAAGCTTCACCCACCCAACCAAATGACCCCAGTTTTGGGATACATTAGGCTCCATCTTAGCAAATAGGAAAACCTCACATGGCTTATGGAGGGTATTCTCTTGCAGATTCAGTGTCTGGGATATGCTACACAGAAGGGTGGGGTGCTCTCCTCCTCCCCCATCTTAGGAAGTCAGCTGGGCCTGGACCCCTTCGTGTCAATTCTTTACACATCAGTCTCCTGGAGAGGCCATAATTAATGCATTTTACTCATCCCAGAAAGGGTGTTTGTCATTTTGTCTTGTCAACTCCACTATGGTACATTACATAGAAGACAGGGTGAAGGTGAACAAATCACCAGATTTCTGCCTTCTGGTTTGGATTTTCTCAGGTGGTGTTATCAACAACAAATCCATATTCAAGTCCACCACATCACTGCTAGACTTATTGTCCCAGCAGAATCATTGTCACCATGAAATCAGCAAATGGTCAGTTTACATGGAAAAGAAATATACATGTATTAAACTTAGCAACGAAAATTCCCAGGAAAATCTCAAGTGACTGAATGCAGGTAATGTATCTGATCCCAGAATTGTTTACACTGCATGCCTGGCTGATATCAAGCAAGCCCTCAGGGAAAAAAAATCAGTTTTCAGAACAAGTGATGGATAGAATCACTCAGGCAATCAGACCCACCACTTTGAAAGCATAGGAAGCAAAGTGGAGAGTTTTCTCCCAGTGTTGCAAGTGGAAACACCACACTCTGTTAAACGTTTTCATACCACAAATAGCTAACATGTTCCTCTTGCTATTTGAAAAGAAGACATTAGCCCCCATCACTATAAAAGGCTACCATTCCACAATCTCAAACACAGTTCTTCATTGTGGAAGGGAGAATATCAACCAAAACAAATATCACTCCGACCTTCTGGTGAACTTTGATTTGCCTTAACCAGTGGCCTAGGCTCTGTGACAGAAATGGCTGAATAAAGCACATTTTGAATCTATATCTAGAACCTCTTTGACTCACCTCATATAAAACCTGCTTCCATTATAGCTACAAAAGGCAGAATCAGTGAGGTACATACCTTGGCAATCAATCCATACAGTTCCATCGCGATGGTTTGATTTTGCTGATAATGAGTCCTGCATTCTTTATTAAGAACAGTTTTCTGCTCATGAAGAGTAAATCATTTGTTGTAAAACCTTTTTTTCTGTTGAACCCTTTGCCTCAAGGACATCTAGAGGATGCTGTAAGCACTTTGAAGTGGTACCTGAAGCGATCTGAGCAGTTGTGAAGAGGGAGATCTCATTTATTTCTACCACTAAAAGAAGGAAGGGACAACATCTCAGCTTAAGGTATATCATCCTGGATACAGTGGGTTATTTGTTCTGCATATAATGAATTAACCCAAGAACAAATGCACTTCTTGTGCATATTGACTCACAAGGACAGTAGCCATAAGCATAACATTTGGAGCTTAACTGTTCCCAGATTAACATTATCCAGCCCATAGGATGGGGTCAGGGGTGACTTCTCTTGCTTTTTTTTTCCTTCACAAAGAATTTTAAAAGTTTGACCTGGTGAAAATTACAGGAGCACAACATGCTACCTTCCCAGGTCCTTCAATTGATTTGTATTGATGTGGCCTTTCAACTTAGCTGGATTTTCTGGGGGAACATTGTCTCTACTGGCCATGCCCAGGCATACATATATGCTAACTCATTCATTTCATAAGATTTGAAGCTGCTACATGTACATTAGGGGACTAGAGATATGACCTTCTCTAGGGTAGGGAAATGTTACTCCCTGCACCTCTTATCTATTCACCTTATGTATTATGATCAGGTAAAGTATTTGAAGAAGAAACTAGTACTTGGGTCTCCTGTAATTATTACATAGACAATAAATAATGAAAACCACTTGTGGGTACTAGAGTTTTAGTACATCAATTGCACATTTAAAGAAGCTGACATGCTTAATTCCACCACTTTAAGTAACAATGCAATTTGTTTTCTCGTTCTGAAAACTGCTACAAAAACATAAAAGTTCTCTATAATTAGGGATTAGGCACCAAAATAAAGCTAACAACAGTCATCCTAACTTTTTTAAAACAAAGTTTCTGTCTTTTCCACATGTAAACAGTTCAGCCAAAATTGAGTGTCACTTTCTTACATATTATAGTGTTACTAACACAATGGTGAAAAAGCAGGAAACTTGAAGTCAAATCTGCAAATGAGTTCCCTGTTTCTTGACCTGATTCTGATACCATGTGAACTCAGTGCTTGACAGGCTGTACTTTAGTTAGTGTTATTAGATGGAGGTAGCGTTTTACGATGTTTTCAAAACAAATGGCAGGGAGAGGCTGTTGTCTCTTTTAAGGGAAAGCAGCATCATGCAACTGTTTACGGCAGCCACATGCAACATTTATCTGTCATGGCCCTGGCGATTCCCCAGTTAAATGAACAGGAGGATAGTGGAAATGTACTATCAGATAAGTTCTTGATCGATCTGCAGACATCTCCCTTAAAGACAATTCATACAAAGTGGATTATCTCCACATATGACAAAGTGTCACTTCTGACACGTTATTAACTGGGTTTTGAGAAGTGGAACTGATCTGCTAAGTGTTCATTTAGCATTTAGTTATATGTTTGAAACATATTTAATAAAAACACTGTGCTCTTGAGTTCCATTTCCTCAAGTGGAATAAAGAATAGTACCAGTAATTATGATCTACAGAATTGAAAATGCAGTGAAAACATTTTACTTTAATTATACAATGACTAATATTTGAATCAGACATGGTAATTGCTTTCACATCACGATATATATATATATACACATATATATATATATATATATATATATATATACACATATATATATATATATATATATATATATGTGTATATATATATATATATATATATATACACATATATATATATATATATATATCATTAATATTATATACAGTATATATTCAGTATGGGACAGTGTCTAAAAGTGGATAATACAGTGCTTCGTGATCCATATATTACGTTTGATATTGTCATTGATAAATACTGACTGACATTATTCAAGGATGTATGTGCTTAAAAAATGGTACAAAGTGCAATTGACATTTAATTTTTTTAAAACTTTAATGCTGTCATGTTTCTCAAATGTTTCCTAATTCCATTCGATAGCATGAATAATGTTCAAATATTATTATGGATATAATATTTGGTTTGGGAAGTAAGTAACCGTGCATAATTTTGAATGTATTACAATAGCATCAGCTAGAGTGATTACAAAACAAAGACCTGTCCAACCTTCAGGTGATTTTTGATTTGTCTCTATCAGAGGCTTTGGCCCGGTGCTAGAAATGGCTGAATAAAGCACCTTTTGAATCTATGTTTAGAATCTCTTTGACTCACCTCAAATATAAAACCTGCTTCCTAGTCATTCTAGCTACAGTTGGCAGAATCAGTGAGATACATGCCTTGGTGGTCAAACCAAACTATCTACATTTCCATCGTGATGGTCTCATTTCACTCATGACAAGTCCTGTTTTCATTGCTAAGAACAGGTTTCCACTCATAGAGAGTAAGTTCTTTCTGGTGAAACCTCTTTATTTTTGTTGGACCCTTTGCCTCATAATCATCTAGAGGACTAAGTGCTTTGAAGGGATACCTGAAGCGAACTGAGCCAGTGTGAAGAGGGAGGTCTCATTTTTTTCTATATTGAAAGAAGGAAGGGACAATATCTCAGCTCAGGCTCTATCATCCCGTATACGATGGGTTATTTGTTCTGCATATAAAGAACCAACCCAAGACCAAATGCATTTCTTTTGCATACTGGTTCACAAAGACAGGAGCCGTCAGCATGGCATAGCGAGCTTAATTGTTATCATTACCCAAATCGTTGGATGGGGTCAGAGGTGACTTCTCTAGTTTTTACCTCAGAGACCTTCCTTCACAAAGGATTCAGTTTGATCTGGTGGAAATTACAGCAGCAGCAGCACAACAGACTACATTTCCAGGTCCTTCATCGGCTTTACAGTTATGTGGCCTCTCAACTTCAGCTGGATTTTCTGGGGGAAAATTTTCCCTACTGGCCACACCCAGGCGTAGCTATATGCTAACTCATATATCTCATGGGATTTGAAAACTGTTTCAGATACATTAGTGAGATTGGACCTTCTCTTGCCTATCCATCTAATGTATTATGATCGGTAATGTATTTTAAAGAATAAACTTGTATTTGGATCTCCTGTAATTATTACAAAACAATAAATGATAAACACCACTTGTGGGAGTTTTGGTACATCAATTGCTCTTTTAATTTAGAGGTGTGCCTTTTATTACCAAACACACCTGCCAAAGAAATTTCATGAGTTATATTATTTACAATAATCACCTACTCATCTTGAAATTGGCGACATGCATCAAAACAATTTTGACAAGCTTACTTCTGAGAGTAGGCATGCTTGCAAATTTAGGAGCCTACTGCCTGTGTCTTGTTTAGGACTTGAAAGTTGTTGAATCCCATATAATTACTGATATTCTGATTAATATGTAACTAAGTTACAATATAAAATATGTATTCCCATTTTATCAAAACTCGCTTCAAATACTAATAATGCATATTATCATCTCTGCGTGACCTTCACATTGAGTACAAGATGAAAATGACAGTGTATTGTGTCAAATAAAAGATCAGTAGATGAATGAAACTAGGGCATTTATGTAATGGAAGAATGTGGTACTTATAAATGCTGAATAAAGGTGCTGATATATGTCCTGTGGTGAGATAACAGAGTATAAAACTTGTAGAATATAAAGCATTATGAACTTGTCTCTCCTTCAATTTTTTTTACTTGCCTAAGGGCATGTATCTTTCAAACTTGAGCTTGCCTGAGCCAGATTTCAGCTTGTCCCAGGCATCAGATGAGTGGATTTGTAATGCTCTTAACAGCAAGGTAAAATATAGAGTGACAGTGCATCTGTTTCTCTATAATGGATTATAGCGACATTCACTTCCAACAACTTTTAAGCAACCAAGCCTAATGCCACATCAGTAATTAGTTTGGTTAAGTAAGTTATTCATTGCTAAAAAAAATAGCATAAATGTATAGACCCGAATCAAAGAAGATGCGTACAGCCTTTATTATGTACATGTATGTAGAAACCAATCAAAAGAAGATGCTAACATTCTTTATCATGTATGTAGAAGCCAACAGGCTTAATTCAACCGCTTTAATTAACAGTGCAATTAGTTTTTTAGTTCTTGATAACTGCTATGAAAACTTAAAAGTTCTTGATAATTATGGAATAGGCACTAAAACAAAGCCAACAACAGGTAACCAAGCCTTTTTTCAAAACAAAGCTTCTATCTTTTCCCTTTATAAACAGTTCTGCCAAAATTGAGTTTCACTCTCTTAAGTTCCAGTGTTACTGACACTGGTCAAAAGCCAGAAACATGAAGTAAAATCTGTAAAGAAGTTCTCTGTTTGCTGACTGGATTTTGATACCATGTGAACTCATTACTTATTAGAAGGCAGTAGCGCTTTTGATGTTTTCAAAGCAAATGGTGGAGAGAGGCTGCAATCTCTTTTAAGGGAAAACAGCATCATACCGCTGTTTGTGCTAGCCACATGCAACATTTATCTCTCATGGCTCAGGCAGTTGCTCAGATAATGAACAAGAGGACAGTGGAGATGTACTATCAGAAAATTTTTTGATTAGCCTGCAGACATACACCCTTAAGCTAATTCATGCAAAGAGGATTGGTGTCACTTCTGCCAGACATCATTAAATGGGCTTTAAGAAGTGGAACTGAAATGCTGATTGTTTATTCAGCAATTAGTTATATGTATTAATATAGCACCAGATAGTGATTACATTAGTACAGATCTTTCATTAAATTTTGCATTTGAATTAAATCATAATAAATTTCAATTGTTTCTCATCTTTCAGAAATGTATCATGACACATATTTCTCAGCATTATAAAAAAACTCTGGTGTTAAAACAGCCTCACAGACGAGTGATTCTTTTCTATCACATGTGGCAGGGGTGCTTTTTTTCAATATCAGCTTGGTTGCTATTTTGTTGTGATTTTAATTTCATCATCTAGCTTGCCCATGTCATGTAAAAACAAAAAAATTGGTACTCATGAATTTAAAGTGATTCATAGTGGGCCAGCAGCTAAATCGACCCCTGTGAGTACTTGGTGTCGCGATACAACTTTAGATCTGTGGCTTAAATAAGTCTCAAATATAAATCTTACACATATTTTGTATGATGTGGCCATATTGGGAGAGAGAATGCACTTCCATAGTGTAGACAAAAGGAGCTAACACATGTATTATGTACCTACATATGATGGGGACATTGTTAATTACATCGTTAGTGTGGACTTGTTATGATGAGCTATCACCTCATGAAATAAGAATGTTAAATTGTGGATATTATGTCAAATATGATATGAGTATTGACAATTATTTCTTTGCAGACCACATATGATGATCGATACAACCAGGCTCCATATGACAGAGACAGGTAAATACTTTCTAGTTTTTCCGGAATTAAGATTCAATGATGTAACTATTGTGGGAGAGATTGATGGTATGCTCAAAAATTATGACAGAGGAGGTCATTATGCTTTAATCCTCCAGCTTTTAGTTACAGTTAAGCTCCTATATCCTGCAGTGACATGCCAAAAAATGATAATAGATGAAGCCATTATACTTTAATCAGCAACAGGCACCGCCCCTAGAGGGCACTGGCAATCATGATTAGCTTTTCCTCAAAATGGCAACCTCATTACACCTAGTACTTTCTCAGCTTTCATATGTAAAAAGCCAACATTATTACAAAATGTTTGTGCAACTTTTGTTGTGTAATATATTTTCGAGGTTAGACTTGACATGTGTCTGTGAGAAATATTGACAATATTATCACTGACAGACCATCTACTCTAGGTAAGATTCTTATCTAGAGACACTGGTATTCATATTAAAATGTTCATATTTAGTATAGGTGAATATGAGGTAAAAGCTGAACCATTTTGCTGAATTTGGAAGAAAGAAAACCAATTCATGTCATTTTTTGTGAATATCAGTATGAATATTGTCATAATGAAGAACAGAAAATCAATCTATAGCGTTTCTCTATTTACAAAACATAAATATTTCTTGAGAACCAACTCAGTTCCAGTTCCTTCTTTCTCTGATTCCACATTTTAACACTTGCCTCTACTTCATGAAATGTGTAATATTGCTCAAAATAATGGTCAGAATTATCGTTTTTTAGTCATTGATTTTTTTTTTAAAGATATGAAAATTGACCAAAAATATCTTATCATATCTAAATTTTAAAATGGCAGTGTACTTAATTGTTATTTCAGATCAATGTATATATGTACAAGAACACTGTAATAAATATGCACTATTGGTTTTAAGAGTAACATATAGTTTCAAATTATGTATGACTCAAGAATATGGTATTTCATGCAAAAATGTTCTTGATAAAAAGGCACAGAAAGGCTTCAGAAGTACCTGGAACATAGAAAAAGTCCATTTATTCTTAAAGCTGAATGTTCACAATACATTTCTGTATAACCATATGTAGGAATTAAATATGCAAATTTCAGCTTGAAATAACATGAGGTCAAGAATTTGCAAAAAGTGACTTCAGACCAATACTAAACATGGTGGACAGTGCATGTGTTTGAATGCTTCCTGTGAATTTATTTCAAAAGATGTCATAAGATGAGTTCATTTTTTAATTCTGCACACTCAAATTATGCAGGAAATATTCCATTTTCATACATTCTCTAATTCTGGAAAAAAATCATCCCCAGTTGCTACCGTAATCTTCCAGCATTTACTGACATATAAGCTCCTATTTCATACAGTGACATGCCCAAAAATGATAACAGATGAGGCAATTATGCTTTAATCCTCTAGCATTTACTGACATTTAAGCTCCTATATCCTACAGTGGCATGTCCAAAAATTATGACATGAGGTAACTTTGCTTTAGTCTGCCAGCATTTAGTGACAGTTAAGTTACTGTTTCCTGCAGTGACATGCTCAAAAATGATGGATATAAGCTATTAAGCTTTAATCCTCCAACATGTACTGACCGTTAAGCTCTTATTTTCTACAGCGACATGCCCAAAAATGATGACAAATGAGGTCATTATGCTTTAATTCTCCAGCATTTACTGACATTTAAGCTCATATTTTCTTCAGTGACATCCCCCAAAATGATGACAGATGAGGCCATTATGATTTAATCTTCTAGCATTTACTGCTGGTTCAGCTCTATTTCCTACAGTGACATGCCCTAAAAATGGTGCAACTTTTATTCTAATGATACAAACATAGTTCATCAATTAATCAGTGTTAGTAGCAGCTATTTTTTCCACATCACTATCATTTCTTTCCTGTATCACTTGTATTTATTATTCTAAGAAGGGCAAGATAACAACTCCTTGTCATTTACATATTCCTTTTTTTGCACAGATGTTAAAGAGACAGAAATAAAAGAAGTCCAAAAATAAGGAAGTACCAGGTTTTTTAAATTCATGATCAATAGGAGAAATCTCTCTGTTGACTTTCATAATTCCTTTCAAACATTGTTCTCAATTTTAGGAAAAGAGTGATGCATATGACAAGGCAGGAAGGAAATCTTGCCTATTTACATAAGCTTCAAAGGATGGAACCTAAGTAAGTTTATCTAACTTTTAATCTCCACTATCCCATTCATTACAGATTTTGTTTCCACTCATTAACTTTGGAAGAACATCATAGATTGAAATCAAATTGTCCACTCAATAATTTTGTAAGAATATCAAAGGTTGAAATCAGATTGTAAATCCAATAACTTTGGAAGAACATGATGGATTGAAATCAAATTGTCCACTCAGTAATTTTGGAAGGACTTCATGGATTGAATTCAAATTGTCAACTCATTAACTTTGGAAGAACATCATGGATTTAAATCAAATTGCCCACTCAGTAACTTGGAAGGACATCATGGATTGAAATAAAATTTAGTCTGTGGCCTAATATCAAAATAACTGAAGCTGCTTTCAATTTTAACTTTATTTAACTGAGTCGTGGCATTTAGCAGTTTCCTTTTTATCACAAATTTGATTTGAACCCACTATCTTTTGAAGGACTTCATAATTTGAAATGAAGCCTTCTCCAGCCCTCACAATTTGATTTGACTGAGGCACCTGCTTGAGTTGGAAATTTACCCTTGCTGATTTCACTAATTATAGCTTATTGGCAGGGTCATCCATGACCATGTGTCTGTCCATCTGAATGTTACCAAATTCATTTCAGCACAATAACTTCAGTTGTCCACCACCTACAGTTACCAAACTATGTGGATGGCTTGCATTTAGGGGAAGGAAGAACGCTATCAATTCTGGGGTAAAAAAGTCAAGGTTACTGTATTTGAAAGAAGAAAAATGGTTTCTACACAATAACTCTAATTCTTCACCATTTTGTGGCTACCAAACTCTGTTGATGGCCAGTAACTGGGATATGAAAGAACCCTATCAATTTTGGAGTCAAAAGCTCAAAGTTCAAGGTCACTGCAATCAAAGGAAAGAAATTGTTTCTGCATAATAACTTGAGCTATCTACCATCAACAGTTACAAACTTTGTAGATGGTTTGCACATGGGGCATGGAAGAATTCTGGAGTCAAAAGGCCAAAGGTCAATGTTACAGGACTGAAAGAAGAAAATGGTCAAGCATATAATGTGCCCAAAACTATTGTTAACATTATATGTGAAGTACTTTTGGGGGGCTTACCATCAGTTATTATGATCTTTTAATCTTTTCTGTCTTTTTAATACACCTGTCACAAGGCAGGGCATATTATTTTATGATGTTCTCAGTCTGTCAAGCATCTGGTCATTCATCTGGCTGGTAGTTCATCTGTCTGTTACAAATCTTGTTGCCACACAATAATTCAAGTTGTCCACCAGCTACAGTTGCCAAACACTGTGGATTTTTTGCACTTGGAGTATGGAAGAAACCTATTGACTTTAGGGTCAAAAGGTCAAAGGGTTAGGGTTACTGTGACCAAAAGAAGAAAAATGGTTTCAACACAATGATTTTAATTCCCCACCATCAACAGTTACAAAGATTTATGGATGGTATAAGAAAGAAGACTGTTTAATCTGGGGTTGAAAGGTCAAGGTCATTGACTAAAAGAATAAAAATGGTTTCTGCACAGTAGCATTAGTTCTACATCACAGATGTGGATCAATCTTTGTAAAAGGCTTGCACTTGTATGTAAGAAGCCTATCGATTTTGGGGTCAGAAGATCAAAGTCAGGGTCACTGACAAAAAAAATGGATTTCTGCATACATATTTCAGGTATAAATGATGAACCTTCACCACAGTTTGTGGATGACTTACATCAGGGGAGTCAAACATATGGCCCGCCAGACTAATTATTTATTATTATTGTTTATTATTATTTATTATTATTTATATCAAATCTTGCCCACCATAGCAAATGAGTTTGACACCCCTGACTTACATCATGGGTAAGAAAGAAGTCAATTGACTATAGGGTCAAATGATCATGGTCAGGGTCACTGTGACTGAAAGAAGAATAATGGTTTTTGCATAATATTTCTAGACAACATACCTTGACCAAAGTTTGTGGAGGGCTTGCACTTAAGGTATGGAAGAAGCTTGTTGATTTGGGGGTCAAAAGGTCAATGTCAAAGTAATTGTGGCTCAAAGAAAAATTTGGTTTTAGAGAATAACTTTTGCTCTGCAGTAAGTTCCTTGGCCAGACTTTGTGGATTGCTTGCACTTAATGTAATAAAAAACCTAGAGATTTGTGGAGTTGAAAAGTCAGAGGCCGAAGTCATGGTAAGTCTAAGAAGAAAATAATGGTTTCTGCCCAATAAGTGTAGTTTAAGATCATGTACCTTAACCAAGGTTGAGGTTATTGAGACTCACTGGTCAGTAATCTCCAGAGCCAGCCATACCCTCCTAGTGTCCACAAAGAGGACTACAAAGCATGGGATGAGTATATAATGTGCCATTTTCAGTACGCTTGTTAAATTTCATAGAACTGTTATGTGAATTCTGAAAAGTGTCAGCTAATAGTGTCATGAATATTTATTCTGAATTTTTATTTTTATACACTTGTGAGAATTTATGCCACACTGGCACAAGTTTTCTGCTGCTTCCTTTGTCTTTTTCTTCCTCCCACTTATCAGGCACTACATTCAGATTCCCTCCAATCCCATTCATGCCCCATAAGTAGAACCTCTGGCAAACAAATAGCAGATGTTCTGCAGAAATGCCAAACATTCCAGATTTTTTGGAATTATTGCGATTTGTTTGTGAAAATTCTAGATTCTGAATTATATTTGTGAAATTCATCAAAAACAATTATATTGGATACAATTTTAAACAGGAGTTTTCTTTGTGAACACAGGGACAAAAGTACTGAAGCACCAGTTTGATACATTGGTACATAGAATGTAGTTTCTTCACTATAAAAGAAATGAATCTAACTAATAAGAAACCAGTTAGACGGATAATAGGTGGAAAATGCCTGTAAAATGAAGATGAAGATAATCCATGAGGAAAACTAATGTTTTTATTGTTTTGGAAAATAATGTTGAAGAAATTCAGTGTTCTGGAATTGGTAAAACGGAGACAGCATTTATTCTCACTGGACCTTAAGTGTTACCTGTAGTGTAAAGATATGTAGAGGCTTATAGGAAGTAAGTATGTATGTAGTAGTGTTTTATGGCTATTCAGCACAAAAGTGGCTATGTAGTGCCAACAAAAGGTTTAATTTTGAAAAATGCAAAGTTGAATGGCACAAAAATAATGGAAAATAAACTTCCAAATAAATGTATAATTAAGTACAGCACAGCAAGATAAATATAAGATGTAAAGATGTTAAAATCTGTAAAATGTATATAAAACAACAGACAAAGGCAGTACGTGGAAAATCCTTAAAACATTATTAAAATGTTATTGTACAAACCACATTTCCTTAAAAAGTCCAAGATGTTTTGGGTGCTACATTCTAATACAGTTTATTCAGGCAGTTCATGTCAAAATACTTCAGTCTCACAGGGTGGAAATCAACATGACACAATATGATTATATAGAAGTTTGTTTACATTTAACAAAAATGTGTTATCCATTCTGAGTGGGCTGCGTTGATTCTGAATAATCAACGCTAGGATTCCTGAAAAGAATGCTTATGGGTTGACATCTCTGGTTCAGGTCAGTCACACATCTGCCTTCTTTTGCAGGTGTCTTTAGCAGATCAATATATGTATCTGCCTACCATTCTCTGCTAATTTTGGCATCTTAAAAATTTGGCAGATTGGCTCATGTATGTAAATTCCAGTCTCCAGAGACGTCCTGATTCACATCTTTTGATGGTTGTGAATCATCATATGAAACTGGACAGGTCTTCGTGTACAGGGTTTCAACAGAAACAGTCATTCTTTATGTTTAGTTTGGACAGTTGACTTAACAGATTTCTTATCTAGAATAATTAGGCTTTGGAATATGTTAAAAATTTTGGGGTATTTTTATAAGATCATTTTTTAAAATTTCATGCAGCTTGATAAATTTCTAATATTTATTTCAGAAAATATGCTATATATGAGGCTGTTGATGATAAAGATGGTAGAAGTAGCCAGGAATTGACAATAAAGAAGGGAGATATTTTGCTGGTAAGTAAGTTTTGGAATCTAGATTCATGATGAATGCTTTGATAAATAATAGTGCACTTCTTTACTGGTGGTTTAATTTAAGTTTTATTGGTTGAAAATTAAAGACCACCAAAATATATTTAAAATTATTTACCAGCTTGTATGCCATTTTAGTGTACTCTGTCTTTTTATACTGTATAAAATATTAAACCATTTGGGTCATATGACTGTATGCTGTGAAATTAGTTTTATATGTGGAGTACAAATTGTTCTGAATTTCATGGTTGCTACCATCGCTACAAGCCATGGGCAATAATCTGCTACTGTTTATCACCCATGGCTGCCTGTGCATAGATTTCCTCATTTCTAATGAATATGCATAAACCTACTTAATGAATCACTGCAAGCGCTGGTAAAGTTTTCACGCCGATGTGTCCCAACATGACTTTTTACTCTGTTTGTATGAGCCAATCAAAGTTTATTTTCAAAGCACAGTCACTCATCAGTCAATAAAACAGGCACTTTCATTGAAGTGTAGGAGATTGTTACATTGTGTTGTTGATGACATATTGTTGTTTATGCATACACATGAAAAACGAGGAAATCAAAGGACAGACAGCCACAGATGATAAAGAAGTGTGGCGGTTTATCGCCCATGACTTGAGACGATGAGTTGTTACCAAAAAAAAATAAAAAAATTTTTTTTTTTAGACCCATTGAAAATGATTCAATTTATAAAGAAATAGGACCAACCCATCCAATATCACTGTCTCATCCATGAACGTAAGAACTCGTGCAAATGTTCTTCTGCAAAACGACAAGAACATAATTGAAAATCAAAGTATTTGTTATAATTCTGTTGAGTATCAAAGAAAAAAGAGAATATTACTTACAGTCAGGACAAATCACATAAAGATAAAGGAATATTACCTACAGTAAGGGGATATACATGTTTCATTATTCAGCATGAGTTATTTTTATGCAGACTATATCCTATCATAATTTCAGGTGTTGGATTCCAGCCGCAACTGGTGGATGGTGGAGAACTATAAGGGAGATGTTGCCTATGTTCCTTACACATATCTTAAAGCCATTGAGGCAACGGATGCTGACAGGGTAGGTAACGAATTATGAATTATTGAAAAGGGAAATAACTCTAAGGTGCTATAGAGATGTTATTATTTTGTTACTTTTATCTTCTCACTAGCAACAATGTGTTGAATTGTTACATTTGGAAAAAAGTTTAAACCAGTAAAAATATACTTAACAATATTTTTTTTTCATGCATTCAGTAGCTGATATTTGAATAACTGTGACATTTGTTAACATCTAGGGTCAAAATATCGGAGTTTACTTATATGATATGGACTATTCAACATGTGATCAACAAACTCTTCTGAAAACCTGCTCAACAGAATTTGACCAAAATTTTGTAAGAAATCTTCCAGGCTTGAAGCTCTTTCAAAACGTGGTCAAATTGCAAGTTTTCAGAAGATTTTGTAAATATCTATTGTGAACAGACAGTGTACAACAGATGATGCAAGAAAGATGAAGCACAACGGACAAAGGGCATCTTTCAAGTTTGTTCACATGATGCCAATCTGCCATCAAATATGGCAGCTGTTACTAAAAATAGAAAAACCCCCTTAAAATTAAGATTTTTTCTCAAAAACTGCGCAACAGAATTTGACAAAATTTGACAGAATGCATTCTGGCAAAGAAGGCTTTGAAATTCTTACCACTGATGCCAATCTGGCCTTCCTGGTAACTTTGACCACCATTACTAAAAATAGAACAATCTTGAAACGACTTCTAAAAACCACCCAAGAAAATTTGACAGCAGGCACCCTGGTGTAAAGGCCTTGTAAGTTTATACAAATTATGCCAATCTGCCATTAAATATCAACACCATTACTAAAAAAACCAAAAAAATTAAATTACTTCTTTTCAGAAATTGATTATTAGAACTTTACCATACTTAACAAAAATATACTGGTTTGAAAGTATTTCAATTGTGTGCAAATAATGCCAATTTGCCATTAAATATGGCCATTGCTACTGAAAATAGAAACCCTTTGAATGACTTCTCAAATACCAATCAGCAGAATTTGATGAAATTTGACAAAAAGCACATTGGCATAAGGGTTTTAAGTTTTGTACAATTGATGCAAATCTGCCATCAAATATGGCTGCTCCTATTTAAATTATACAAACTTTTAATAACTTCTTCTAAAATGCCACTGAACAGAATTTGACCAAATTTGGCAGAAAGCATCCTAACTTGAAGGCTTTTTACATTGATGCTGATCCACCATCAAATATGGTATCTTTACTAAAAATAAAAAACAGATAACAACTTTATCTTAAGCAAAACAGATAATCATATAGAAACAAAACATATCGTAGCTATCTCTGCCCATTCCATTTTCTCACTGCTGCAGAATGTATAATTGATGATGATTATTTAAAATCTTTCTGATTTCAGATTTCTCAGCAGTGGTCATAGGACTCTCACTCTTTTCGTTTAGTCAAATTACTTTCACTTTTCCTTCAGAAGTGAGAATGTCTGATGACATTTTGCACAATATATTCCTTCTTTGGCAACTGTATTACTATCCAACTAATTTGGTTATTAAAAAAAAAAGCTCTTTATTTACAAAGAAAGTTAGCTTGTCATGTGATTGACTGACTATAGTCTGGTACCATTTCAAATACATCGCGTTTTCTAAGAGAGGAAAGCCACAATGGCTAACATACCACATTTACTTTATGGCTACCAGAAATCATGCTGACTTGAGCTGAGGGTGCAATGGAGAGCTTATATGTACAAATTTGATGCAGTATCAACATTTCTAATATAAAATTCATGAAAAATAGAGTACACCAGTGAGGTCAAAAAGGTCCATAAATTTGAATAGCTATATTAAATCAGAATAAAAGAATTCATTCATTCATTTGACCTGAGAAGTCAATGGAGCTAATAGTAAAAGAAGCTTATGCACCCCAGCCCCAGATTCACACATGGATTTTTCATGTCCACATGTCATTTTTGACACAAATTGATGCTCACAGCGCAGATGCAAGCCCTTTCCCTATGTGCTAATTTTGAAAAACACTGTGTACTAAACAGTTTGATGCATTTGTGTATATTCAGCCACATGACTGTGTCATTACTGCTTAAGGACTAAGCACATGGTTTGCATTTCAGTGTAAATTCAATGTGTTTTGTTTGCTAGGTTGTTTTTTTTTTTTTAAACAGAACCAGTTGTCAATTAGGAATTTAATTGTCTATATCTCAGAGGATTACTTTTCCTTTGAAGCAATAGGATAAATTTATGATGTTCAAGAGAAGCTCATCAAGGTGAGCCTCTCGTTAAGTCAGTGCGTAATTTTGTTCAGATTTCTTTGAATAAAGTAAGAGCATAAAATTATTGGAAAAGAAGTCAGTCAACCTTTTTGAAATATACATGTACTGAATATACAAGACTTTTGAAATTATTTTTTTATTGTCCAAATATATGATCGAAATAAAGATGACTGATTCTTCCAATGGTATCCAATTGTAAATCACTCTTCACGTCTCAGTCTTTCCATGGCTGGTTTTCATTCATTGGCTGCTCAAATGTCAATCACTAATGTCAACCAGCCCCTCCACAGTGGACTTGACATCAGAGTGGTGATTTGTAGGTATTTATCCCTCCACCACGGACTGTTATTGCGGAGTGAAAGTGGAGGGGATAAAGTACCCCACCACAAAGCATTGGGTTTCGAAAAATAGCGTGAGCTGTGCTGTAACTTGTTGACTAGATAAAGATGTGGAAGATGTGAGGTGCAATGGAAAATAAATCAGAATAATTAAAAAACAGTATAAAGTTCTGCATTTGGTATTGTTATTAAGATTTTTAAAAAAATGACTTTCTCTGCAGAACTGCTTTACCAAATTAGACCAAATGAGATAGGTAGAGTCCTAGCATGGACACTTTTCACATTGATACAAAGCACTGGGAGTCAGACTTTAGTGACATGGGATCTGCTTTTTACCAAGTCATAACAACACTGTCTACCAGCATGCCCCCCACCTTCACGAGACATTGAAACATGTTGCAAAATATTGAATTTTTCTTAATAATCAAATAATGTGGCAGTGGATATATCAAACACTCTTACATACTTTTTTACAAAGTCTATTAATAAATGTACATATGTCAGGGGTGGCCAGACTTCAGTGACATGGGATCTACTTTTTAACAAGTCATACCAACACGGTGTGGTCTACCAGAAACTACTCTGTGATCGACCGGTCAACCACGATTGACGTATTGGCCACCCCTGATACAAAGGATGTCAATGCACCATCCAGACCAGCTGAAATTACTCAAAGTAGAAACACAGTTAAACAACAACGTGGCAGATGCCACCATTTTCTACCAAATAGATGGAAATTATCCTGACATGGATGTCTTTCAACTCAAGGCACCTGTCTTATTACTACATTACTACATTTGCATTTTAAACCAATGTATACCAGATGAGTGATGTCAGCCAACTTTGGGTCTCTTGTTAGGAATATTCCAGTCCATATTTAAGGAAACCTATTCTTATTCTTGTTGACTGCATGATCGCAAATAACTTGATAAAACAACTTTTTATATGGAATTTTACTCTATCACATCACTGAAAAAATAAATATAATATTAAACATCTAAAAAAAGGAAATCTAGTTATTGTTCATGGTGCAACCTGCAGTGTAGAATATAAATTGCAAACTGCAAACCTATCCTTGATTAACACTTCCTGCCATCATAAATGTTGTTGCATCAATTTTTCTTTCTTTTTGAAAAGAAATATTAACACTATATTTTTGGAAAGGAACAAATGTTATCATTAATTTTATTTTTCTTTGTAGCAAATGATGGAGTCAGTTGAGGAAATGTGTTCAGGGGTGTCATATCTGACTACACAGGAAGAATGCCAAATGTCTTTACAGAGAACTTTGCCTCCAGGAAAGAAATACCATGCTTTCTTCAGTTACTCAAGCTTAGACATACAATGGGTAAAGAAAACTGTAGAGACACTAGAAAAAGATCATGGATTTGTTTGCTGTGAGTATGATCGAGACAATCCTCCCGGAACACCAGTATTGAAATTTGTTGATGATAGTATCAGAAATGCCCACAAGATTGTTGTGGTTATGACCAGAGAATCATTGAAGAGTGGTATTGTTTTGCACGAAATTCAAATGGCCATGAATCAGGGTTTTAACGAAAGTAGAAATTGTGTTGTCCCAATATTATTGGAGGACTGTGAAGTTCCTGGTTACCTAAGTGTCCTAAACTATGTTGATGCGCGGAATTCCAAAAGGAGAGACATCTGGTGGCCCAAGTTACTGATGGAGCTGGAGACTGAAGGTGAGCAAGTATTTTACCAGTGTTCCAGCCATAAATTTCTAATGTGGGTGGGGGTAAGGCACTTTTTTGTGAGAAGGGGCCTTTGTCAAGAGTTGTGATTTAATAATGATATTTATAATTTCAAAATTAAAATTTACTTTTATATTTTCTTTTCAAATTCTAATCATACCTGTAGAATTTATACAGAAATAAAATAAATCACATGTAACAGTATGGACAGACAATATTTTTACAATAAAGAATCAAGATTAAAAAAAAAACAAGTTGACAACTTACATTTTGTTTTGTGTAGTGGACTGTTTACTTTGTACATATTATCATTAAATTAATACATGTCAGCAATATACATATAGACAACAATAATTATAGAACAATAATAACATTAATTAGGGAACAAAGAATATATTCTAGTCCTAATTAAATTCCGACCACGTAAAGTTTCATATCTTACCAAATAAGCACAGCTGCTTTTATAAATGCCCAAACACACACACACACACATACACATTTTTAAAAAAATAAAAAAATTGTGAAACTTTTCAGACAGTTAACCTAATTTCTTCTTAAAGGATTTATTTACCATTAAAATGTTATTGTGAAATGTGAGTTTTATTAGTAGATTTATTTAGGTTTCGTGCTCTGTTAATTATTCATGTAGCATATATATGCTTTCATCTGTACAGTTCTAGTATTGATTGTATACTGCAGCTGGATTGGCATCCGAAGATAGAAAGTGTCAACCCAATGACACACCTGTCAATACTATAAACAATGTAATAACCATGTACTTGTTATGCTTGTTGCATGTATCTGCAATGGGGGAGGAGGTATTTAGTTTGGAGACCCCTGTCCTAGATGGCTGGTTATATCGACATTGTGTATTCACCAACGAATTCTTATGATGTCTAGTTGCTTCTAAAGAGAAATGGTACGAATCCATATGATATCCAATCTGGCCACCATGGCAGCATTCTTGAAAATCTTGTTATTGTTACTCCACCAAAACTGAAAGTCATATCAACATGGAGTTTTCACTAGAAGATTTCTTATAATGTCTTGCTGCTCCAATATGAAAATGGTGCTGATTTTACCTCCAATATGGCCACTATGGTCGCCTTCTTGAAAATCTTGTTCTTGCTAATCGTCTTAAATGGAAAGTCATTTTGATGAACAGTGACAGCATCCAGTGATCTCCCCAGAAATTTTTAATAACATCGGACCAACGTGCGTTAGGGTCATAAAATGTTTTAAAAAGTGCTTGTTAACGTCTAGAAAGTGAAACAAATTAATATCAGTGTAATAAAAAAGAAGTGCATATATTTACATAATATTCTTTATTTCCCTACATTATAACAAGACTTAATGTCATACTCATTTGTTTTTTAATTTAAATAAGTGATAGCCTTCGTTTCTTCTTTTCCCCATAAATATTGATTGCCACATCAAAATTAAAGTCTTTTAAGGACAGTCCTTCAGTACTAATTGTCATCAGGTAATTAGTACTAATTGTCATCAGGTAATTCAGTACCCTCTGTGTCAACTTGTTCCTTAAAACACTCTTGATCCTGTTCATTGAAGAGAATAACCTTTCACAATCGGGAAAAAAATGGAACATACAATTTATTAATGGATGTACATTAAAGATGTCCAGAGTCTCCGTCAACTTTACTTGTGGGCCACCCAAAACACACTGGAATTTAAATTTAAGAAAAAACATTAATCTTGTAATAGAGGAATATTGTTTTTATCTGCAAATTTGACAAATTTATCATGTAATACATTCCAGTTGTGAACTAGTTGTTTATTGTTGGAGAAATATTTTAAATATAAATGAAGGAATACTTTTTATTTATATCTTCTCAAAAGAGGTAAAACTGGCAGATAAAAATTGCTCCGTTTATTACTTGGATAGACCGAAAAGACAAATGAGAATTTAATAAGGCTTAATGATCACACTATATTTCTCTTGCTCAGAGTAAACTATGTAAATATAATAGCAACTTGTGAATAAAATGCAACTTTCATTCCTCGTCATAATTTGAAAAGGAAGACTACAATCGCAACCACAACTATTGCTACTACTATAAAAACAAAAATATTACAACCCCCCCCCCCCCATCTCACCTCTTGGTAACTAACTAGATCTGAACCAAAATTTAGTGATACAGAAAACTTACCATCCAATCCAGGAAGTTCCACCCAAGGGTGGTCTTCCATTCAGTGTTAAACCCCGTCCTTCATTTCTCAATCTCTTTCTTTGGGGAAATTATGCTGCACTATCAGAATCAGAATTACTGACACTATTGGTGACACCAATCTCTGATCTTAATAACCAGGTCAGCATGGGAATAGCTGGGTGCTTGGTAATTTTACAGTTTTCTGAAGGTGGTGTGTTCATTTTTCACAAGAATTTTTGAACTTAAAATGTAGTATGTGTAACTACTTTTGCTGGTAGTGGAAATGACTGAAATATATAACACACTATCAGTAGACTGCTGGCCAATCATGTGACTATGTCTGCGCAGATGAAACCCACATCAAGGGTCGCGAACTTGCAGTCGGGCAAGCCAGGTACAAAAGATAATGGTTAAGTGAGTGAGTAATTATCCTGGATTAACTTAATCAAATACCCAAGAAGAGGTCAGAAAAGGTGTTATATGAGTAACAGGGCTTTGAATTAGATGACTGGATGTTTTTTTAACAGATTAATATGTTTAAGAATAGTGGGAAACATTAAAGCATAGGGGCACAAGCGCATAGCATAGTGGCGGGTTCTGAAGCGTCGGGGGTTGAAATGATAGTGTAGTGGGACCGCTACAGTAAAAGGCGCTGAAGAGACCACTGGCATCGATTTAATAAAGAAATTAAGTGAAAGAAAAATGTCTTCATGGAAGAACTGTTGTTTGCCAAAAAGGGGTTATTGAATGTTGTGCTTTGCAACTTTTCTTTTCTGATTATCAAGCAGAAGTCGACATTTTTTACTTTGCATGTTGCCTACCCCCCCTCCCCCCCCCCCCGAGTATTTAGGCTTTGACACTTATTATTTAATGTGAATGTGGCTCGCACGCTACCTTGAAAAGTACTTGAATTTTGATTCATCCTTGAAAAGTACTTGAAAATCGTTTTTACCTTGAAAAGTACTTGAAAATAAACCTTGGTCCTTGAAAAATATAAAATTAATTGACAAACGAATGTACGAAAGTTTCTTTTCATACCGTTACGTCATGTAATCGAAATAAAACTGTTTGACCAATCAGATATTTATAATTGCGCGCGGACCTGATAGAGAGCATTAAAAAGTGCGCGAATCTTTTCTTTATTCAATAGTAAAATGCGTTATTGTGTTTGTTAACCTAAATTAATACCTTAATACGTATATATATTGATTTTGTTATATAGGATACCAAATCTACTTGACATAGGAATTTAAAGTTATATTTGGTCCAAAAATGAACCCTAAATTGCTCTAAATGACTGAATACATGTTTACGAAAAATTGAGCACAATATTTGACATACATGCAGCGCTCGTGCATGTATAATAGTTTGTGTTTGTCTACACGATATTTCCCCCATGTTTGTTTTCTTTCTTGAGTTAACATAGTTAATCGTTAGACTGCGATAATAACGTTTTGATTAGTAAGCTACCGCGATTTTTTGAGAAATTATTATCATATTCTAAACAATCACCGACAACAATATTCAAGTAACACCTGCAAATTTTCGCAGATAAAATTATCAGTTGTATGACAGTCATAATTATAATGCTAATATTTTAAAACAAATGCAATGAATGCATCCTTAATTCTTTTGATTGTGACCAATCTTTTACCAATTTCAGTAATTGTAATAGGCAAACAAGTGACAATTCCGCGAATGCTGATTAAAAAGTGCGTCCAAACATTAGAAATAAACATACAAATTCCTTGTTATAGAATAAACTATTGTTGTTAAATAGTATGCATATAATCGTCACAGTATACATTTCCAACGATCATTCTTCTTCGTCGATTTATTTTCTGCAGCAGCGGTACATCTTTGTATTTTAAATCATGGTGAATCAACTGTTCAAACTCCCGAAACAAAAGATAATGAAAAATATACACAAAAATGGTCACAATTTGTTATTATTGTACGTCCAAGCTTCTGATTTTCGGCGTACGATCTAAAATTCGGAAGTCTTCTGGAAGTCTATTATTGACTTTTTCGGCGTCGCGACCAAACTTTGGGCGTAAATTACGGCCGTATGCCTGTTAACAGAAAGGCTGCTTTCTACACAATGTACTTACATCTATGTGTAAATGCACATGTAAAATTTCTATGAGCAATCACGCGACAGCAGATATAAAACATTAGACGCGGCAACATGCGGCATACTTTCACGGAGTACGATTTTAAAATGCCGCATGAATGCATCATATCACGCGTCGAAGTTATTCCAGAAATTGATTTTGTCCGCTGCGGACAACTTCAGGTACGCATAAATTATGCAAATCGCTATATACGAGGTCGGCCGATGTGTTTTCGTGAAGTGTGTCAGAGAGAGAAGGTGGGCTTCGGCAATCGCCGTAAACTCCGATCACTACCGAATATTCAGGAGGCTGCATTCACACCCGCCAAAGGATAAACACGTGTACGTGGCATTGAGAATACGGAAGATTTATCTGGGTATTTTTCTGCGAGAGCTTACCAATTTCACTTGGAGCAAAATGCCTGGGAAGTGTGTGTTCAACCCCAGTTGGTGTCAAAAACAAGAATACAAGACCTGGTAATTAATTTCCCATATACTTGAAAGTGAAATAATGGTGGATTATACCCCCATAATGAAACATTCTACAAATTTGCCTTTACCAAATAACAGGGCTATCAACTCTGAATCTCCATCAAAATTTCTATCCTGTTAAAAAAATTTTGTAAGTGTTGTGCATTTATTCATCTCATCTGATTTATTGGGTATTATCAGTCACATAGCAGTGTCTTGGATTGACAATAGGCCAGGCCATTTTTACATGAAACTGAAAAATTTCCCATAAATTTTGATAACAATGGGCCACTATAAACCCCTTCCTTCCTCTCAAGCCTATTGCACAAATATTAGGAAGCCCCTTGTCAGGAAATTACAACATTCTCACTAATCCTTTAAATGGCCATTGATAAATATACCTAAAGTGCACTGGGCATCGGGGTTCTTGAAAAAATTGGATAAAGTCCTTGAAAAGTCCTTGAATTTTGTCACACCAAAGGCGTATGAACCATGAACAAGCAAAGTCATCTTTGGGGTTAGTGAACTTTAATGAGACAGACTGTTCCAAGCAAGACTGCTTGTAGTAATGAACCTTGATTTTAGAGTTAAGTTCAGGTGGGGACATACACCTGTCACCTGGTGTTGAATCCGAGTGGAATGTGATTTGCAATTAATTAAGCGAGTGATTCAAGTTTGAAAAAAAAATTAAAACAATTTGACTAATGAGGCGTGTGGAAAATGACAGTGTTTACATTAGTACATTTAATTTTATGGAAGAAACTATAGAACAATTAGATCTTTAATATGATATTAAATTCCATGACGTTGTGGATAAGCTGCATTATGTGCAATATTGTTGTTGAACTCATCTGACTGTTTTCAATTTGAATGATATTTAATTTGGTGGCCTTGTATCAGTCATACTTTATGAGTCTTGTTTCGTGTCCAAGCTCTCTGGCATGGGGAGTTTCACACAACTTTTTAATGCCAAGTTAATTATGATCAGTCAGGCTTTATGAGTCATGCCACATGTCCAAGCTGTCGGGCTAATCATGACCAAATTTTAAAATGAGTACCCACCCCACCATTATGACCTTTAAATTTGTGTGTAAATAATGTTAAGTTGTCATTATTTATGGTTGCATTACTAATAAGAATTGATAGAAAATTGGTATTATACCTGTTTTTGACAGAATTTGATAGAAATCAGTGTGGCATCAAAAGCATTTTAACTTTGTGCAAATGAATCTCATCTGCCATATAAAATTAAATGCCAACCAAACATAGAGAACATATAAGTAATTTCTTCTGAATAACTGCATGACCAATTTTGATGGAAACCAACCTGGTATCAAAGCCTTCCAACTGAAATAGGCCTCAGTGTATTGCCACCATTAGGATATTAAATAGCAAATGATAAACTAGAGCACTTGTTTTAAAGAAACAGTTGACAAACATTCGGTATTGAAGCATTGTAACATGCACAAATCAAGATTGCCATCTGATCTAGCCACCACAAGTTTGGGTAGACAAGAACTGTGATGTATCTTTAAATAATAAAACATTGTGACTAATATTGACTAAACAAAATGGTGCAACTATGTGTGTTGAATCCTTTCTACTTTTATGATTGTTCCAAGAGGGCTCCCACACTGCTGCCACTACTGAAATATCGGGAAAAGTCAGGAGATAGAATGTGTGTTCCCGACTAGGAAAAGTTCTTAAATTGTGCAAATATTGATGAAAGTCAGAGGAAAAACCAGGAATTTTTAGCCGCCACTTGATGTCAGAAAAACTATGTAATTGAGTTGTAATTTCACTGATCGTGAGTTAAATTTAATGCATTCTTACCAGAAATTTCAGAGGCTACAGAACTCTTCAGTCATTTTTCATACAAATGATGTATGATCATTTGTGTGCTTGCCCTAAAAAAATTTGCATGGGGACGCTCTACAGATATTACGTGCTTCTGAGAGAGTGACATGTGTAAGATGAAGTTGTTTGCATTTGCAACATGCACAATGGAGAGAATGTTGGGATACCTCTATGCTACTTTCATGTATTGTGGGTGAAATTTCTTTACATATTGTACTTGTGGAAATTCGACATGATCTAAGCACACAGCAGACAGAAATGGCCGCTCCAAAGTAAAATCAGCCTGAATTAGTCAAAAGTACATTATTTTCAGCAGTTATTAAAATAGGGAAACAAATTTTGCCAGAGTAGGCAATACCAGCCTCAGAAAGTACAATGAATGAATTACAACATGTAAAAAGTCAAAAAAGTTATTGGCACTTTTTTTTATTTACCTTTTAAGTCCAGGAAGTGAAAATGACCAAGCGGAGCTAGCAGTTTTTTGAAAAGTGCACATCTTAATAAGACCAAGCTGTATACTCTATAACCCAAATTGCACCCATCAATCATACACCCAAATAAAGGGAATTAAAAGTTATTTTAACAATACCTAAGATATACAAGGTCTTTTTAAAATAGTCTGGACAACTGGTGAGGAAAACCTGGGTAATTCTTTTTCTTTAAAAATTTAACCCATATGCAAAATTTGAAACTGAGGAGCGCCACCTATATCAATCCAAGCGCTCAGGTGATATGATTGGTCAAGTAGACTGGTTACCCCTTATCGCTCCATATCAGTATCTTTTCTTATGTGGAAAATAAGAAGTCCAGTCTAGCATCACACTGTACCAACACGTATGCGAAGCGCGGTATGACTAAAATACACAATGGAAATAAAATACGCAATGGAAAAATATTTAAAGCGAGTTTACAAGTCAAAAGATACAAAATTAAGAAATATTAAGAAATAATAATAATATTTCAAAATAAAGTTTATAGATTAATAATTTACTAGCTTTGAAATTCTAATAGCGCATGTGGATTTCTGTTGTGTGGCAGTCTGGTAGCATTCATATGAATTAGGTTACATTATTTTATTATTATTAAATTGTACGGTTTCAATTAAGTTAATAATATAAAAATAACGAACAAAACATTTATCCGTATTTCGAGATAAAGACAACTCAATAAAATGTACTAACTTCTGAAATCTCCATTGCGTATAATGATTTCCATTGCGCAGCAGGTCGGTCACATTTAAGTGAAAAATTCTTGGAGTAAATTTGCAATATTATTTAAAGCAAGTATTCTTTTTTTATGTTTTGATGTCAGTTTATTACCAGAAATCTTATTTAGTTCAAATAGTGACGAAAAAGTGTTATACAGTTTTTAAAATTTCTATTGCGTATTTTATTTCCATTGCATTCCATTTTTCCATTGTGTAATTTAGTCATACTCTGTAAAGTGTACACTTATCTTCCCTAGATCCTTTTCGATTTGTAAATGTAACAAAAATGTATTGTGATAAATCTTTGCGTATTATTTGGTAGTTTGCACTGGGAACACGGTGTTAAGCATTATCGTCCATTGTAACCTTCAATAACTCCAACTGATCTTTATGGTGAATCCTTGCTAAATATATGGAAATCTACTGACTCTTAGTGTAATTTTCAATGCAGAATCCCATGCTCTGGGTGTCCTTGACAATGACTACATTAAATATACAGTCCATAGTCAGATTACACTGAAAGAAGATGTTAGGGTACCAACTACACATAAGCAAGGCTCAGGAAACCCACTCATCTTCTAATCCTGACTCTGTATAAATTGGCTGTGCCAAGGAAAACTTAAATAATATTACTTACTCGTCCATGGGCTGAGTAGATGCAGATTCTCACCTTGAAAATATCTGTGTGCATTTTCTAACCCTAACAAGCTCTGAAACTCAATATTGCTTAATATCTAATGTATGTCAATTATCGATTACTTTTGCCTATTTTGCCTACTTGTCAATCTAGACCAACAAGTTGTTCTCCGACTTTTGTTTTTACATGACAGTCATGTAAAATCATGTAAAAAAAAAAAAAAAAGGCGGAGAACAACTTGTTGGTTTACTTGTCAGTCCAGAACATGTCTCCAAGGAAAATGACTTTGTTTTTAACACAGACCCCTGATGCAAACTTGATTCTAAAATGGGTTCAGATCATGAAAATAATATGTTCAGAGTGAAGATAGCCGGTTAAAAACACATTTAGCATCAAGCGTGGAAACATTTACCAGTGTGTAATTTTTGTAAGAACATACGTAGCGTTGTGATAAGTGTACTGTGTTGAGTAAAATGCTGACACAGACAAGTATCAGTTGCAACTTGCTCATCCCTGCATAAGTAGATTTTTAAAAAATTCAGTCCTTTTTATATAAAGGTACATAATTTTAAGGGCTTCTTGTCAAAATTTAAAACAACCCTTTTCTATAAACATTTCTACATACAGACGTGCAGTTAAGCAGAGTAAAAAAGTTAACATTTTTATTCCATAAATTAAAATGAGTTGCATGCAAATATACATGAATTTCAATAGTTATACTTGTTTCTAGAGATGCATCCCGTGTTTCAGTATATGGTCATATTTTTGATTCAGATGTTAATGGAGAGTCTCAAAATAGAAACAGCTTTTGATTTTAAAAATGCACATCTTTTAATCCAACTGGTTTTTTTAATTCTGTTCAGTAATGGTCATTAGTGTACCTTAAAAAAAATCAATTTCATATAGGAAAAATCCTGGAAAAGGCCTGGAAATTTTTGTTTCAAAAAGCATGGGAACCCTGTTCCAATCTTGTATCAAACGTGACCCTCATAATGAAAAGTGGTACAACTTCAAGTATCATCTCAGAAACTGCCTGAGCATTGTTAACAATTCAAATTTCACTAATAGCATTCTAGATCCAGGACATGTCATGTTTGTTAATTTCATTTTGTTCTGAGATATATATGCAAATATCAGTAGGCTTTTTTAAATGAAACTCTTGAGCTACTGTAACAGGGTATCAACAGCAACTGTGAATTTAGCATGTAGAATGCTGAAAACCATAGGCCTAGTTTGAACAGTTGAGAGTTCATAGCTTGAAACTGGAGGCCCTGGACAAGAAAGCCATGATAAAGAGTTTAGGATATGTAGCTCATATGTTGCTTGGGGACAATACGTTAAGTTGAGAGCCACTCAGTTTCTCAAAGTTTTGCATCAGACTTTTTCCAGCAACTTCAGATAGAGATTTAAACTTTGTCAGCAATGTTACAAATAAGAACGGCTTATTATGCGTTTCGTATTGAGATAAATGTGTTACAACCGAGAAATGTTTAATAAAATTATAGAAGATGTCAAATGCCATTAAAATCAAGCTAGAGACTATTTTCTTATGCCGAGTTAAAAACGGATATTATTTTGATCATGTGAAATGAAAAGGTGATTTGTTTTTCATGAGAGGTGAAATATATCTGGTACAAACTGCATGAAAGTGACTTTTTTCTAATTATATACTAATTTCGAGTTAATAATAGATAGAATGTTTAGCTCACCAGGTCAAAAGTCATGTGAGCTTATGGTGTGGGCCTGCATTTAGTGTGTTTTGTGCATCAT